>CM070561.1:44305122-45515122 GCA_036346405.1 Phyllostachys edulis
CAACACCGAGTTTATTTTGACGTGTAAATAAACACGTTCGTACTTAAAGAAAATCAATTAGGCATATTTGTGCGAATAAAATTTGATAGACTTAGTGGCATGCAAGTACGAGTACTTTTATTTTTCATGCGATAACCGCGAGTTTTGGCAACCTCGACTCTAGAGCGAATAGACCGTAAAACGACCACAATGGGGAGTGCTAACGTAACAGGGGACCCAAAAAATGTTATTAAATTAAAATATGCTAATAAAACAAAATCCACTAGCTTATATACACATAATATCACCCAAAAGCAACTAAGTATTTATTTATTTATTATTCGTGATGCCGCATAATTACAGAGGACGAACCCACGCAGACCAAAGTAGTTGATCCAGAATTCTTCGACACCGATCTTTTCCCTGACTACAAAGGCAAGCTATTCTCTTGAACATAAATATAGTTATGTTAAATGTAAATTGTATATTGTTGTATTCTATATGTATTGCATCAAAACTATGTCTCAAAATCAAATCAAATAAATGAGATAAAGATGAAAGAGATGAGAAAGATGAAAGAGATGGGAAAAAGAGAATTATATGGCTGGTAAAGGGGGCCAGTGGCATGAAAGAGATGAGGAAAGAGGTGGGACCCTTTACATATGGATAGTATATAAGGACCAACCAAAACTCTTACTCGGATATAAGGTCGTATTTAAGTGCCGTCCATTTTTTTGTTTCGACGGGTAGAAAATGCTACCTTGTTACGTAATTATGCTCCCCACATCGGGTAAGCAATATGTGTGAGTGTGATGGAGGAACCCAGAACCGATAGGAGAAGTCTGAAAGTGGGGGATCCAAGGCGTTGTAGCGCTAAGGTGGAGTGTTGGGTGCAGGGTAGAAGCTGCCCCAACCAACATTGCTGGAACTCAGTGGATGACAATGTCAGCACCGTGACAAGGTCAGCATAGATGGAAAGTAATGGGTGGAGAAATTAATCACGTAAACTGGAAAACAATATGTACTCTGATCTCGAACTCGCATCAAAAGAAATGCAGGGAACCCAATTCATAAAGAGTTCAGAGTGGCTATGGGTAAAGTGGTACAAAGCTAGTGCAGCGCTAAATAAAATCATGAATTCATGCCTGTCTCCTGAATTGGGGTCTACAAGAACCACTGGGAGTCATCTTCTCTCCTGGTGACAAGTAGTCTTTTCAGTATTAAAATCTGTCATTTAAAGTTTTAACGAGTTATTTAATTTCAGAAAAGAAAGGATCTAGAAAATGTGATAAAGAACAGAGATGAGTCATTCAATGTATTTTTGCTGTTAATGCTTGCTGAGTACATTAGTACTCAACCTTGCTATGAGGAGCTATCCTTTGTTTGATCCTAGTCCGGCTGGGAGCTATCCCAAGTGGGACGAGGGACGCGTAGGTGCAGATGAGGCCGTAGGAGACGAGGGCCCTTACTATGAGTAGCAGGGCGAGGTGGACACCCTATTCAGCACGTGGGACGAGTAGGCGACCAGGGGAGCATGGCAGGCAAGCGAGGGGACTTAGTCCCATTTTGCAGTTCTAAATTACTACTTGTAATGTACGACCGTAGCCTTGCGTGGCTAACTGTTGTAATAAAGAACAGTTTCTATCTTATTGTTCTACTGCGTCAACTCTAGTAATGGCTTACTATTCGTTGGAGCGGTATCCTACCGGGCAGACGAATAGTAATCTATATATTTAAGTGTGATTACCCTTTGGGGTAATGACACGGGGCGCCTCAGCTGGTATCAGAGTAATTAGTTAGGGCCACGCTAATAAAATAGAAACTGTTGCAGAATATAAGTATGCTTTCTCGCTTGCTATATTGCACTAAGTACTTGTTAATCCTTGTCTCTATGTCAATTTCTATTCCAATCTTGTCTCAAAAGTATTATGTTAAAAAGTTTATCTTCCTTAATGTGACACTAGTACTAGCATAGAACCATCCCATTTGTAGGATGACTAGGTTCTGTATTCCTTCCGAGAGAGTGCGGGGGGAGCTCGTGCTGATGCTAGGGGAGACTGCTGCACCACTTGGGGGTGCCTTTCCCCAAGTACTACTAGAGGGTCCGAGCTGAGGAGGCTATAGCTGTAGTTAGAGTCATCATCACGGGGATTCCCTTGAATCTAGCTTATTACTACGAGTGTGAAGAGGAGTGGCATTCATCTGATGACTATATACCCTTGCAGGAGGTAGCCCGTAAGGCCATCCTCACCCTTACAGCCCACTTTAGTGACCAATTAAGGGGTTCTAAGTTCAGGGAGATACCACCTATAGCCCTAGGAAGTTTTGGGAGACAGTTTGGTCCTAGCCATACCTCCAGCTACCCTTGCCCACCACTCTCCCCAGCCACCACAGCAATGCAGCGCAAGACCACCGACACCATGCTTCTAGCTAGTACCATGCTTTATAGCACCGCCCGGGGAGCCTTAGCTAGAGCTAAGGAGAGCTCTGACTTCTGGCGACAGCAGTACCATACCTTAGAGGCTCTCCGAGAGACCCGTCATACCCCTACCCCAGATGCTCCACCCCACCACCCCACTCACCCCACCACTGACCCAGGGCCCAGTTCTCATAGAGTTCCACCCACAGCTCCACCACCAGATCCTCCCATTTATCCAGCTACACCCCCACCCTCTGCCTTCTATCCTTTTATAGCCGACGATTTCATCATAGTACCTCTAGCAGCCCCCATCCCCGACCCATTTTACGACCCTTACCCCACCATCCCTTCTCCCCCGTACCCTTATGTCAGACCCCCGAGCGTGGAATACCCAAAGACCTTATGTGTATACTGTGCTAGCCCCAGGATTAATGGCTAATACACACATTCACAACATTTGGTATTCACAATCATACATTCAAATATACAAGGTAAAGAAAAATGGTACTTAACTTAAGCAATTACAGTATTCACATTACAAAGGCCGGCCAGCCAAAAGAGACTTAAGTACCAAAATAACAAAGTAACAAAAATAGCAGCGGAAGATTAAAAGTGGTGAAAGTAAAAAAAATTCCAACGGTGTGCCCATCCATATCCAAAGGCAACCGACAAGAAACAAATCCTAGATAGACCCATCACCGAACCCTTCGGTGTCGGAAGCAAAGAACTCATCATCTGGCATCGGCTCCTCTGCAAACTCTAAACCAACAACAATAGCAAGATTGAGTACTTGTGTACTCAGCAAGACTTGTAGTGTATCGCAAAAGTTATATTAGATGCATGGCTGTCAAAGGAATAAGCTACTACACTAGGCAATTTTTAGCATAAAGCGATAATTTTCAGCAAGATACCATATTTAGATTCAAATGGCAGCGAGTAAAACATTTTAAATATTTAAATAACAGTATGGTAACATATCAGAATTCTCACTTCAATCCATGATCACCATTCCAATAACAGTAAGGTAACATCTCAATAATCTTCATGATCACAATCTCATAACAGTAAAGTAACAGTTCAATAGTTCTCACATTAATCAAAGATCACAAACTCATACCCTTCCCAAATGCTCCTAAACCCAAATATCATATTCTAACTATGCCTGCTTTCCCACAAGTGTTGTCCATGACCAGGGACATGGCTATTCGAATAGATTAGTGACTCTATAGAGTTTGTACAGCTTTACCCACACAATATGAATACCTCATACTGTCGCCATGCACTCTTCCGTAGGAGTGTGACTGAGATATCATAACGATGTCTTTACAATGCTATGTCCTAACTATCAAACCACCCGAGGAAACACCCCATGGCAAACTGTCGGTCACTTGAACCACGGGTGAACCTCGTAACAATAATGGGAAACACACCACGGCAGACTGTCAGTCGCCTGAACCATGGGTGCCCCTGACAACAACAACAACAGGTAAAACAATTAGTGGTTTGATAGGAAGAACACAAACAAATTATTTAGCCAAGCCTTCACCATAAATCCCGGCGTGTGGTTGTACGTAAGACTTGGTTCATCACATCACAGATCAGTCCTTAATTACCCAGACGAGGCTACACGAATCCGGGACAGTCTTCCTTCATCAACCTATCACTCGTCCAAGTCCAACACACAAAACCCACAACCTAACAAGTTCACAATAACCAGATTCAAGATCTGAACACAATCCTCAAGTTTAACCAAATTCGATTTAACACATTCCTCAATTACAACATAATTCGATCCACACATTCCTCAAGTTTTAACATAATTCAATTCTCTTCGGCCGATGGACTAGCTCCATCAACCGCTTTCGACTACAACTACTAGCATGGCTAAGCATCGATCTATCCTACAATAGAAAATTTCCCATACATACATATATCCTTAGTAACAAAGGAATGATGGGATATCAACATTCAAGGAAGGTAATGCAACAATTAGGAATTTAACTACTTCTACCCACGAACATAATTTCCAAAATAGCATGCATACATACAGTTGCAAAACAAAGTACCTTAAGTAAAATACTGGGATCAATATAATCAAACGGGGTGCTTGACTTGTTCTTGCTTATATTGTTCAGAGAGTGAGGTTGTCGCTTGATCGTCGATAATCTTGCTCACGTGTTCCAACGTCAGTGCGGTCGGAGGGAGCCGAGGCGAGCTGGCGGCGGAAATTGGCGGCGGCGCGGGTACTTCATAGTGGAGGCGATCCTGGAGAGAGGGAGAGCCCATGTGAGTACTAGGGGAAGGTAAAGGGATGCCTAGGGATGCTCTTATCGTGAGTAATTGACACGGCGAGCCTTGGGCCGACGATGGCGATGGCGGCGACGCTTCAGGCTAGAATCGGGGAAGGCTTCGGTGCGGTGTGCTCCGGTGGATGAATCCTCAAATTGGGCGAGGGGTTTTGATAGTGGTGGTGTGGGATGCTGCGTGACGCAGTCAGCCGGCAACGGAACTCGCCAGATGGCCGGAACAGCGAACGTGGCACCGGCGTCTTGGTGCGGCTTGAAGCAGAGCCGGTTCTGGCTCTCTCGTATTTGCGCTTGGAGAAGAAGATGAAGTGGGGAGGACTAGCCGAGAGTGATAGACAAGGGCTGCGGCGCTGCCTTTTGTAGGTGGGCGGCGGAGGCCACGAGATGGCCGGCATGGGCGCGCTCGGGCTGGTGAGCGGCGTGGCAGCATGCATGGTGCCATGGCCTACTGCGTGGAGGAAGACCACTGCATGTGGGGCTGGCTAGCTGTGGAAGCAAAAATAAAGTAGGTTTCCAAAAGTTCTGCCTGATGGTTTAAGCGAATTTTTAAATATAGATACTGAACTCCAAAAATTATGGAAAAGTTTGGGAAGGTTTACAACGCAATGTATATCAGTATGTAATTGTTTCATAATTTTATGTGTTTTGTATTTAAAATTCTTTCAAGTTCTTATTTTTCATGCATCTTTATTATTTGATGTGGGAATTTTGCAATACATACTTTATTTGATTTATCCGGTTTATTGACAATGCAAATATATTAAGTTTTAATTATCATATTTCCTTTTAATTTGTTTTAGTCCTTTTTGTATTTCTAGAATTTGATGTTTAGATTTCTTTATTAGACAAAAAGTCTTGCAAATAAAAACCAGAAAAGCAATTGTAAATGAAATCCATCAAAAGTTTTAAAAAGTTCACATTTTTACTATTTGAAAACAATCCCAACTTTTGGGATGTTACACCTTATTCGCATGTCCCCACCCCACCACCTTAGGGAGACTTAGGAGATATCTCAGCGCCGCCACCAGATTGTCCACTTCCCCACTGACTGAGACCAGAGCTCTGTGGTCCCCGCATCACGGTACACCCAGACCCTGTCAGAGACACCTCCCTTCTAGATGAGGTCTTTCGCACTTACTTTGGAGACCCCAGTAGCAGGCAGGAAGCTGGAGGAGGAGTTAGCACCAGTCAGGGAGTTGAGGACGAGGAGGAGAGTGACCCAGAGTAGTGGTAGTCAGACACCCCCTTAGCCATTTCAAGTCGTGAGTAGTCTGCTGTTAGCCAAGAGTTTTATTTGTTGAACTTGTTGCTACCGCTATCATGTATGTTATGTATGTCAGTTCGGGCTGTGTCAGGATCTATTGCGCTATTATGTTCCATTGACCGTTCAGTTTTGCAGTTCAACCTTGGATAGAGGACTTAAAACTGTAGGCAGTGGGGTATCAGTATAAGATCATAAGTTTTGATGCCTGGGCTAGAGATATGGAGTAGAATTCTGGCATGGACCCACTTTTCCAATTCTGGATAAGTATAGACCATCCCATAGGATCCCTTACCTCTTCATCTGTATAACTAGATTGATCTGTCAGCATTCCAAAAGAAAGCAAGAATAAGTAAAGAAAACAAATAAAGGCTGACAAGGTAAAAGAATGTGACTTATCTCATTTCAGCATATTAGATTTCTCGAACGAGTGGTTCGTAGCACTCCAAGCGTGTAGCTCTAGCGTACCCAGGAGCGAAGTCCTATGCGTACTCAGGAATGAACCCTGAGTGTTTCCCAAACACGTGGTTTGGGCGGTCTTGAGAACGGGATCTCAAGCGTACATAGGCACGTGGATCCAGGGTAGTGTAGGTCGCATTTAGAGGCAAACTCTAAGCGGTCCTAAATACATGGTTTGGGCGGTCTTGAGAACAGGATCTCAAGCGTGACTGAGCACGAGAGACTCTGGTAGTGTAGGATTTTGATCTTTTTGCATCGCTATGTTTCTAGGTGTTATTTGTTTATTGTGTATGGATGATTACAACTCACTTGAGGGTAACTTCTGCCAGATAAATATAATACCATCTCCCCTACCACAACTCAATGCTGAAAAAGTGAAAGTCTAGTACGACCAACAGAAAGACTTGTCAAAATGAAATGCTACAAGTACAACAGCTAATACAACCATTTCTTAACACCTCCCCCACGGGATGGAAGGTCAAGGACATGAAGATCAAGGATAGGGACTAAGGCTGGGATTACCGCCGCAGGATACACCAACGGGAAATCCACCAGTAGACCTCAACGAGACAGCACCAGGCCAATCCAGAACCACAATAGTACCAGAAGCCAGCCAACTGACAATCACCAGAGCCACAGATCCGTTAGGAGTAATGGCTGATGTTCTCCGATTCCTCGAGAATTCTAGGAAAGAAGCCCGGGAAAACCAAAATTGCTTCATGGAAGCACTCCTAACCCGAGTAGCCCCTACCACCTCACAGCCAACCCGCGGGGTTAGTCTGGGTGACTTTCTCCAGACTCATCCTCCCACTTTCGCCAAAGCAGTTGATCCTCTGGACGCAAGTGATTGGCTAGTAGAGTTAGAGAAGAAGTTGGACACGGAAGGATGATCTGATATTGAGAAGGTTCGGTATGCTTCGCACCAGCTAACTAGACCCGCAGCCACGTGGTGCCTCAACTACAACCGTAACCGTGTCAGTGAACAACCCATCACTTGGGCCGAATTCAAGATACGTTTCACAGAAACCCATGTACCCACGGGAAGAATGGTGCTAAAGAAGCGAGAATTTAGGGTGTTGACCCAAGGCGGGAAAAAGATGGTAGAATATTTGAGTCAATTCAATGAACTTTCCCGTTACGCTCCAACCAACATCGACACTGAAACAAGAAAATAGAGATATTCCTATATGGAATGCAACCTTATCTGAAAATGCTCATGTCCATCCACAAGATAGCTGAATTCTAGGACCTGGTCAATAGAGTCATAATCCTAGAAAGTGAACACTCCAATCTGATAGAAGAGCGAAGAAAGAAAGCTAAAATAGACCACCGTCCACAAACTACTCAGAGGCCTCGTCCCTACCCGCAGCAGCAACCACCACCTCGATATGGACCACCTAGGCCTAGACCCTTCAATCCATCTTTCCATAGACCCATAGCCCAAAGGCAGCCAGTAGCAATAGCACTAAGATGTACGAAGTGTGGAGGAAGACACTTGACAAAAGACTACCTGAGAGGCACAGGGGCATGCTTCAATTGCGAGAAGCCCAGTCATCGTAAGATCGATTGCCCCCACCCACAGAGAACATCTGGGACTCCACCGCAACCCGTGTTTGTGCCAAGACTACCTGCACCAGCACCGCCACAGTCAACCTTTCGAGCAGCCGGGGGCAACCAACCGACCACGGAGGAATCGAAGAGGAGGACCGCACGCTTGACCCACGGATAGAACAAATTAGAGAAGCAACCGATGTGATCATAGGTAAGCAGTTAATTCCACCTGCCATTGGTACTATTCTTTTTTACCCTAGAGCAACTCACTTCTTTATAGCTCATAAGTTCCTAGTAGAACACAAACTAACATAATAACCATTGGAAAAATCGATGGGGGTTAGTACACCTGCTGGGACACTAGAAGTGACATTAATTAGAAAGGATCAGGCTATTATAATCTATAATACCAAGTTCCTAGCATACCTCTTTATAATCAATCTAAGCGGCCTAGAAGTAATCTTGGGTATAGACTGGTTATCCGCCCATAGAGTAAATATAGATTGCGAGACCAAACAAGCCTCAATCAAAAAGCCCAACAGGACACAACTGCAATATATTGGAACAAGAACCAGACAAAATCCATCTGACCTCAGCTTAGCCAATCTTCAAGTAAAACAAATAAAAGACATACCAGTCGTGAAAGACTTCCCAGATGTATTCCCCGAAGAGCTATCGGGTATGCCATCGGCTAGGGAGGTAGATTTTACTATCAACCTAATCCCAAGAACAGTACTAATTTCCAAAAGGCCCTACCGAATGAATGCAAAGGAACTAGTAGAACTAAAGAGGCAACTGGACGAACTTGAGGCCAAAGGATTCATTAGAGAAAGTACTTCACCATGGGGAGCCCCGGTGTTATTTGCAAAGAAGAAGGATGGAGGAGTAAGGTTATGCACAGACTACCGGGAGCTAAATAATATCACCATAAAGAACAAATACCTGTTACCCCGGATAGACGACCTCTTTGACCAACTGAAAGGAGCACGAGTATTTTCGAAGATTGACTTAAGATCTGGGTACCATCAAATCAAAGTCAACCCCAGTAACATTGAAAAGATAGCTTTTGTCTCACGGTACGGGCACCATGAATACACAGTGGTCCCTTTCGGAATGACCAACGCCCCTACCGTATTCATGAATCTAATGAATAAATTATTCATGAATATCTAGAAAAATTCATCGTTGTCTTCATCGATGACATCCTTATCTACTCCAAAAGTGAGGAAGAACATTTGCAGCACCTCACTGTCACCCTGGAGATTCTCCGGGAAAACCAACTTTTTGCCAAATTCAGTAAATGTGAATTCTGGCTGGACCAAGTAGCATTTCTCAGGCACATCATATCTGGGAGGGGAATCGAAGTGGATCCTTCCAAAATTAAAATTGTCACCTCATGGAAGCGTCCAACGAATACTACAGGAATTCAGACTTTCCTGGGATTTGTAGGATATTATAGAAGGTTCATCAAAGGATTCTCTCAAATCACATCACCTCTCACAAAGCTCCTAAAGAAGGATGTGAAGTATGTATGGATGGGCTTATGTGAGAAGAGTTTCTAGGAGTTAAAAAAACGCCTAACCACAGCGCCAATTCTAGCTCTACCCAAAGATGGCATTGAATACATAGTATATTACGATGCATCAAAGTATGGATTAGGTTGTGTGTTGATGCAAGACGAGAAAGTCATCGCGTATGCTTCCAAGCAACTGAGGCCCCACGAAATGAACTATCCCACTCATGATCTTGAATTAGGAGCCGTGGTATTTGCCCTAAAAATATGGCGACACTATCTTTATAGATCAAAGTGTATATTGTACAGCGATCATAAAAGCCTTAAATACATCTTTACCCAGAAAGAGTTGAATATGAGGCAAAAAAAAGATGGTTAGATTTGATTAAAGACTATGATATAACCATCTACTACCACCCGGGAAAAGCCAATGTGGTAGCTAACGCTCTCAGCCGAAAAACACAGTGCAACCACCTTTCTGCTGAGAGTCATGCCATTGACCTAATTCAAACTTTAGCCAAAATGGAAATAGAAATCAAAACTATTACTTCAGATGCCACCATTCCTGCCATGATATTTCACTCTACCCTTCGTGATCAGATACAAGAGCAACAACTTCTAGACACTTTCATCAAAGAAGAAATCCAAATGATTAAATCAGGCCAACCCTCAGAGTTCAACATAGATGATTCTGGAATTCTTTAGCGTCAAACAAGGATTTGTGTGCCTAACCAACCACAGATTAAAGAAATTATATTACGTGAAGCCCTTGATACCTAGTATACAATACATCCGGGCAGCACTAAAATGTATAGGGATTTAAGAGAAAATTTATGGTGGGCGAACATGAAAAGGCAAATAGCCGAGTATGTGAGCCAATACGACACCTGTCAAAAAGTGAAAGCGGAACATCAACACCCAGCGGGGTTGCTAAAGCCACTAGAAATACCTGAATGGAAATGGGAAGATATCTGTATGGACTTCATAGCAGATCTTCCCTTACCCACCAAAAAGAAAGATGCAATTTGGGTAATTGTGGACCATCTCACCAAATCGGCCCACTTCATTGCCATCAATAAGAAGTACTCGATCAATAAGCTAGCCGAGCTCTACGTGGAGAGGATAGTCACTCTACATGGAGTACCAAAGGCCATCACGTCAGATAGAGGCTCAGTATTCACCTCTGGTTTATGGAAAATCTTGCACACTGCCTTGGGCACTCAGCTCAATTTCAGTACGGCTTATCACCCGCAGACTGACGGCCAGACTGAAAGAGTGAATCAAATCCTAGAAGATATGCTAAGAGCATGTGTATTGAATTTTGGAGATTCTTGGGAGAAATACCTAGCTTTGGCCGAGTTCGCCTACAATAACAGCTATCAGTCTAGTATTCAAATGGCCCCGTACAAAGCCCTCAATGGCAGAAAGTGCAGATCACCCATCTGTTGGCACAAAGTCAGAGAAAGACCACTGTTAGGACCTGAACTCGTACGAGAGAACGACAAGAAAATTTAGCTAATTCGAGAATGTCTCAAAATCGCCCAGAGTAGGCAAAAGAGCTACGCGGATAAACATGGAAGAGACCTATAGTTCGAAGTCGGGGATTACGTGTATTTAAAGGTATCACCCATGCACGTGGTGTGCTAATTCGGATTAAAAGGAAAGCTAAGTCCCCAGCACGTTGGACCATTTCGGATATTAGAGCAGAACGGCACCCTAGCGTATAAATTGGAATTACCAAATCAATTATCACGAATCCACGACGTATTTCATGTCTCTCAACTCAGAAAATGCTTGAGGGAGCCCTCCCAACACGTGACCAATCTCGATATACCCCAGCGAGATAATCTCACGTATGATGAGCATCCGGTGAAAATCTTAGAAACAGAAGACCAGCAGATAAGACATCGGACTATTCGTTTATGCAAGGTATGGTGGAAGAACCACTCCGTACAAGAAGCTATGTAGGAGAAAGAAGAGGAGCTACGTGAAGCCTACCCCAACCTATTCAAGTGAGATCTCAATTTCGGGGACAAAATTTTCATAAGGGGGGATGTGAGAACCAGAGAAGATTAAACTAATCTAATTAACGCTAAGCGGTAATTAGCCGTAAATAAAAATTCAGTGGAACAAGAACAAGACATGAATTCATATTAGTATCGGGTGCATCGTTAAACAACTCTATACAATAATTATGCCGTCAAGAATTAATCAATACAAATGACATCATGGAGTATTACAACAAAAATAAATCATGATCATAATCTCAAAGTCATTACAAAAGTTCATTACAAGCAAAAGCAAAATGTTACAATTTACGCATTACTTACAAGAATGGTTTACAACCGATTAAAATATAAATTACAGCATTTAATTAAATTATAGTCTAAAGCCTTGTATGCATATCGTCAAGGCCTTCCCCAAATCAGCGTCCATCTATCACCTGCTGTTGGACCAACCCTCGATCCACATTTTCATCACTCGTCAAGAAATGCGGAAAATGATTAGCAAGCCAAATTGAGAGCAGCAAATAGAAATTAGAGTATAGGAGTTGTTGTCAGATTTCACGAAGTATAGCCGGATTCCCAAACTAACCTAAGCCAGCTGACACCATGATCATCAGGGTTCCCAAACCCACCTCAGTCAGTTGGCACCTTGGTCATCAAAATACCTAGACCAACCTAAGTTAATTAGCACTGTATCACTTCCGTGGGTTTCATCATTCAGCGTTTATTAAAATCCAACACCCACGTTTACAAGAATAGTACCCGAGACACCCTATGGACCAATGGTCAATAAAACCACAGTGCATTGTGAGAAGAGAATGGATAGGTCCATGCACAGAGAAAAGAAAGAGAGCATAGCCGAAGCCTCCCCCCCCCCCTTGAATAAAGTATCATTTATCCTCACTGCCACGTTCACAAAGCCTAACAAAAACACCAGCCAAAGCCAAGCAAGCACCGGCCAAGGGATAAGGGCAAACACAAGCCATCCCCCTGCACAAAGCCTCATTCTCTCCCCCATCTCATTTCTTCTCAACCAAAGGCAAGAAGGCCACCAAGCACACCTCAAAGCAAAACCACCCAAAGCCATCATCACACCCAAAGCCACCAAAGGAGACAAGGAGGAACCCAAGGCAAGCACGAGCAAAGCATCATCACCATCAACCATTCAAACCACAGAGAGCAAGAAGGAGGGAGCATAGACGAAAGGGAAGTCCGGAGGAACAAGAACGATGCCAAGCGAAGACCAACAAAGACCACCAGGAGGAAGACCACAGAGAGACTGACGTGACGCAACCAACAGGAAGACAAGAGAGCACCCTCACCACTTCATCATCGAGCGCTACCATCCCATCCCCGAACCGAACCCGACAAGGTAGCCCACATTTCTCCCCCTATCTTTTGTCCAACAAGAACTCCCTCAAGATGAACAAAAATGCACAGCGAGCACTCATGCAACCCTAAGCTCTCAGTAACCCATCACAGAGCTCAAAGCCAAACCCCACCTCAGGAGCTAAACCTATCACAATAGCAATATCCATGGCCTAATCTTTCACATCACAGAGCAATGGGGAGAGTAGAGAGGGTGGAGAACAGTTACCACTAGGCCACGACAATCATGGTAGCAGCCACCTCTATCCATCCCACTATATTTATGCATCCAGCCTTCATCGTAGACATGTATGCAGGAACATCAACCACACACATCAGTATAACAGTCAAGCATCAAAAGACTTAATCAAGTATAAACATGTAAAACCAAAGCAACATAGAGGAGCTTTTACAGCCATAGAGTAATAGGAGCAAAGGCGTCAGCGGCCAAAGGCCGAACCGGTGGCGGCGAGTCACAGACAGGCTGGGGGAGGAGGTAGGGAGCAACTGGGCCACAAGCGCAAGGGGTCGAGGAAGGATCGGTGGTGGCCATGGACGAACAACGATCGAGCCAAGGAAAGCGGGAGCGAGTGAGAACAATGGCCATGGCCACAGGAGGCAAGGCCGACGAGCAGAGGCAGGGGCCGGGCGGGCCGGAGCGTGCAGACGGGCAAGAGCACTGGGAGAGGAGTGTGGGCCAATGATCGGCGGCGGGCCTAGTGGCGGAGCTAGGAGCAGGCAGCGGCAGCAAGCCAGAGGGGTGGCAGGGCGGCAGCCAGAGCTATCCCATGAGAGGAGCCATGGAAGAAAGAAAGAAGAAATGGGGGAAGAAGCAAGGAAAAGGGATGGCCTGGGTGTGTCAGCCGTGGAAGAGATAAGGGACAGAGAGATTAGAAAGGGGATTAGGTATAAGGGATTAGGGAAATAAAGATATGAATTAGTAATTAAGAAGGAGTACAAATAAAATCTAGCCAGGATTAGTCTTAGTAAATTACCAGTAGAAATAAATGATAGTAATAAATCATGTGGGCGATATATTTACAGTGTAAGTATTAAATCAAATATATATATATATATATATATATATATATATATATATATATATATATATATATATATATATATATGAGCCACGTGACATATAGATAGCCATAGCCAGCCGAATAAAATAAAAGTTCTATAAAAATAGATATAGGTAGAGAGAACGCAACCTACCTTCGAGTTTCGAGTGAATCGCCAAAAGTATGGGTTTTTAATCTGCATTAGAGCCTTTACCAGTAGATAGACCGGTCTAAAATAAAAATAGGAAAAGGTGTAAAATATTAATCTGAGACTTTTAAAATAAATAAATCACCGGTAGAACCCAATAAATTAGGCAAATAATATGTGGAGTTAAAAATAACTTTATCATGATTAAATAGTTAAAATTAACAACATCGAGTTTATTTAGACGAGTAAATAAACACATTCGTACTAAAAGAAAATCAATTAGGCATATTTGCACGAATAAAATTTGATAGACTTAGTGGCATGCGAGTACGAGTAGTATTTTATTTCCCGTGCGATAACCGCAAGTTTCGACAATCTCGACCCTAGAGCGGATAGACCGTAGAACGACCACAATGGGAGTGCTAACGTAACAGGGGACCTGAAAAATGTTATTAAATTAAAATATGCTAACAAAATGAAATCCACTAGCTTATATATGCATAATATCACCCAAAAGTAACTAAGTATTTATTTATTTATTTATTATTCACAATGTCGGATAATTACAGAGGACGAACCCACGCAGACTGGAGTAGCTGATCCGGAATTCTTCAACGTCGATCTTTTCTCCGACTACAAAGGCAAGCTATTCTCTTGAACATAAATATAGTTATATTAAATGTAAACTGTATATTACTGTATCCTATATGTATTACATTAAAACTATGTCTCAAAATCAAATCAAATAAATGAGATAAAGATGAAAGAGATGGGAAAAAGAGAATTATATGGCTGGTAAAGCGGCCCATGGCAGGAAAGAGATGAGGAAAGAGGTGAGACCCTTTACATGTGGATAGTATGTAAGGACCAACCAAAACTCTTACTCGGATATGAGGTTGTATTTATGTGTCAACCATTTTTCCATTTCGGTAGGCAGAAAATGCTACCTTGTTACATAATTATGCTCTCCAGATTGGGTAAGTAATATGTGTGAGTGTGATGGAGGAACCCAAAACCGGTAGAAGAAGTCCGGAAGTGGGAGATCCAACGCGCTATAGCGCTAAGGTGGAGTGTTGGGTGTAGGATAGAAGCTACCCCAACCAACATTGCTGGAACTCGGTGGATGACAATGTCAGCACCGACAGAAAGTAATGGGTGGAGACATTAATCACATAACCTGAAAAACGTTCTGTATTTTGATCTTGAATCTGCATCAAAGGAAATGCAGGGAACCCAGTTCATAGAGAGTTCAAAGTAGCTATGGGTAAAGTGATACAAAGCCTATGCAGCGCTAAATAAAATCATGAATTCATGCAGGAACCACTAGGGGTCTATCTTCTCTCCGAGTGACAAGTAGTATTTTTAGTATTAAAATCTGCCACTTAAAGTTTTAACGAGTTATTTAATTTCAGAAAAGAGAGGATCTAGAAAATGTGATAAAGAACAGAGATGAGTCATCCAATGTATTTTTTTTATTAATGCTTGCTAAGTGCATTAGTACTCAACCTTGCTATTATTCTCCTTTGTTAGATCCTAGTCCGGCCGGGAGCTATCCCAAGTGGGATGAGGGACGCGCTGGTGCATATGAAGCCGCAGGAGATGAGGACCCTTACTACGAGGAGCAGGGCGAAGTGGACGCCCTATTCGGCACGTGGGACGAGTAGGAGACCACGGGAGCATGGCAGGCAAGCGAGGGGACTTAGTCTCATTTTGTAGTTGTAAATTACTACTTGTAATGTAATACCAGCCTTGCGTGGCTAACTATTGTAATAAAGAACAGTTTCTATCTTATTGTTCTGCTGTGTCAACTCTGGTAATAGCTTACTATTCGTTGGAGCGGTGTCCTACCGGGCAGACGAATTGTAATATGTATGCTTAAGTGTGATTACCCTCCGGAGTAATGACACGGGGCACCACACCTTTGTACAATTTAATGTATTTACTTTACGATATTTGCATCTTATTTAGTACGTTGGATCTTTTCTCCTGTCAACCACTTGGTCATGGAGGCCAGGTGAGATGGTTGGACTCGTTCAAGGCGCAAGATGAACAAGGCTATGGAAGGCACACATGGTCAATGTCGAGCAGGACATGTGGTGTGCCAAGTGATTTGGGCTCGTTTGCAAATGATGACGGTTCGGTGGGATTCGAACACGTGAGAGGCTTGATGGGGAGTTATTGGGGCCACATGGAGAATGATGAAGCACGAGCGATGCTTCGAGGAGAAGGAATCGAGAAATGATGGTGGAGAGGCAATATGGTCATTTGCCCAAAACCGAAAAAGTGAGCGGTTTGTTGGTGAGAATAAAGGGTTAGTGGTGAAACTAAATCTTGACGGGAAAATTTGGATTGGGGCAAAAGATTGGGATTTTGTTGCTAAAAAGGAAAAGCTTTAGGTGAAGCACATGAAATCGTGATGTTATACCATAAGGGTGCGACTAGCGCTCGGACGTACAGTCCGAGCGCTAGCGCCGTACGCTCCTGTCGCAACATTTTTTTAACTTGTTGCAATATATCAAAAAAAAAATCATATGCAACATTTCTCAGAATCAGAACAAACAAACATCTAGAGGACGCCAACATATCAAAAAAATATGCAACATCTCATAATTCATATGCAATATTTTTTCCCTCGTGTGCAACATTTCTTTCATCGTGTCGCAACATTTTTTTTTAATGCTTGCAACAAAAAAAGACTTCTTCGTCAAGAAGAGGTGATGGGGAGGATACAACATAAGAAACTAGATGCAACATTTCAAAAGAAACATGTCAAAAAATCTCAGATGCAGAAGAACAGGGGTTGGTTTGCAACATTTTTTTCAACAGTCGCAACATTTTTTTAACGGTCACAACATTTTTTTAGGAGCAACAAGCAATGAGGAAAAAAATCCACATCAAGAATCTGCTACTGCAACATCTCATAGAAGGGGTGGCGATGCTCATATCCATAGGCGTGGAACGCAGGCATGTCGAATTGTCCCGAGAACAAAAAGGTTCCTTCTTCCAAAAAGAACAGCACCACAAAGAAGAGCAAGAAGAACAAAGCCACCTCCGTCGGATCCTAGCCGCCAGAGTAAATAGAGAGTCGAACCCCATCGCCGCCGCGATTGGGGAAAAAGGAGCAAAAAAAAGATAGAAGAGGGGAGACCTCTATGAGAGGAGAGGAGGGAAAGTGCAACCTGGGGAAGAAAATGAGAGATGAGAGAGAAAGGGGTAGATGGAGGAATTTATTACTAAAGAGAGTCGCAAGGGAGAGAGAGAGTTGCTTTTTGCTGTGTCGAGAGAGAGAGAGAGGGGGTTGTTTTTTGCTTTGACCAGTAAACTAAGCGGCTTAGGGAGTGGACGAGCCGTATCAGACGAGGTATCATTGTCCTGTACCTATCGTTTTTCACTTTGGTGCTTTTGCTCCTTTGGAATACAGTGACTTTGTTTAATCGGGAATTGAACTAGAGTTGGTCAGGCTTGAAACAGCTGTCCAAGGAATCCATGAAACCCTGCTCTTGCTGAGATCCAAGTAAGTGCAGACACTTCTTTTTATAGTCGTTGGTTTGGTAATTCATGAATCTCACTGATACCTCAGGGCATAACTAGTCTATTTAACAACATTGTTCTCAGGGCATAACTAGTCTATTTAACAACATTGTTCTCAATGCAGAGCAGCAGACATGAGAGATGTCAATGAGAAGACGAATGCTAGGATCTCATGGTTGAGCATGATGTCACTCAGTGTTTGCATCGTAGTCTCAGATTTGCTGTTGTGGCGTCTACAACAGTACTTCCGAAAGAAAAAGCTCATCTGAAATGACATTTGTAATGTAATCCTCTGCAACATACGTACGTTCTTTCAATTGTAGATGATATCTGATAGATTTGCCATAAAAATTTTGTTTTCAAACTGGTAGCATTTCTCACCTAAAATCCCAAGTTCAGATAGCACGGTACTGCTACTTTTCATGTTCAACTTACTCTTACAACATGCAAAGCTGTATATTCTTCCGTGGACAAGTCATGGATTCCTCCAACTCCAACTTCATGAGGTAGCCGATCCCCTTGCCGCAGCCACAAGAAAGTCACTGTAATCACTCCGAGGCAAGCTTTCGTGGATGAAATCCGCAAGGTTCCTTCCAAAACTACTCTTGAACACTAACTTAATCTCGTCCATACCGACGTCGTCGCTGCCCAACATAGCCCTTGTAACCAACATTTTATTGGTTGCTGGGTATTGCATACTTCTCTGCAATAACTGACAATACCAAGAATAGAAGAATGGGTCAGAGACCAGAGATGTACAGAGTACGAAACTGTCTGCTTTTCTATCACCTTGGAGTAATACTTGGAAGGACTGTAGATGCACTTGACAACAACTCTCAGAGATTCTTCAAACTCACCAAACCCATTCTTCTTCAGTGCCTGCATACACATTGTTGCATGATTACCTAAGCACACGGTCATTTTAGTAGGATTGTATGAAGTGGATGTCATCAGGTCATTGAGTTTGCTTACCTTGGTGTAGTCATGCCCATATATGTGCTTGTAACTGCAGAATGCCAGCCTGAGCTGTGGGATGCTCCTCTTGCTGAACATCTCAAGAATCGCAGCCTCGTCAACCGATCCCATGCCGCCATTCTTCGCGTCGTACAGTCGCCTGGCGTCACATTTTGCAATGTGCCGACTGAGTTCATCGTGGTGCGACTTGTGGGAGGTCGCAAGAGCTACCAGTAGCTGCTCGAACCGTCAACAGACAGCAGGGTTAGAAGTGAGCTCATCTTGCTGAAGAAGGACCAGGGTTAGAAGTGAGCTCATCTTGCTGAAGAAGGACATGGAAAACTGAACAACAACGAGAAGCGAAGCCTACCCTCTGAAAAGGATGAGACGGCTCGGTGACCATGTCCTGCTCCAGGTTCCTCTTGAACATCACCAGGTATGCCTGCTTGGTGAAGAAGAGCTGGTTCTGCTTCCGCCGCGTGAAGATCTCGACCAGGGCTCGGTAATCGGTCGCGCCGCTCTCAATGGCGTCCAGCGCCATGATCGCGTCTCGCTCCGCCGGGTCAAGCATCCACAGGTAGAGCAGATTGCAGAGCTGGAAAGGAAGGCTCATGGTGAATTGGTGAGACTGAAGCAAAGCTGAGACGCTCTATCTAAGTTCTTACCTCATTGTCCTGGTTGCCCGTGAGGATTTTGTGCAGCCTTCCGACGAGGTCTTCGCCGAACGTTGCACGGTAAGTCGCCTTGATTTGTTGCCTCTCGGATGGGATTCGGTGAGCCAGGAGAAGGCTCAAACGGCGCGGCTGGTCGCGCGCATCATGGATCTCTCTACACTCATTTTCAAAGCCTGCGGTAGGAGGAGACTGAGAAGCCATGTTCACTATGTGCTGAAGTGTTCGATGTAGAGAACTGGGTTAGCTAGCTAGGCCGGCCAATGCACAGATATATAAGAGGCAGGCATTGTTCTTGGCTTCCTTTTCCTAAAGGAGGCAGAAAGTTATCTCAAGTGACAGAAAAGGACGCAAGCAAAGGGAAATGGGAGGAAGCAAATCTGTGTCCTACTCAGCATGGACTTTGAGGGCAAGAATCATGATTTCAGTGACAGAGATCTTGACTATTGAGGCCTTTCTAGCTTATGTGGAATGCAAATGTATCACCCAGATCCTATTATGTTTATAGCCATCCTTAACTTATGATCCGGATAAACCCTGTGTAATCCTTGTTAAAAAACCTGGATCCAGACCATGCAGTCCTGGCTCATGATAGGTTCCTTATTCACCTCTAGACTATATATAGGAGAGGACCATTAATCATTGTACGTGCTTTTAAAAAGAGAAATAAAGAGAAGAAAGAAGTCATCATATATCTCTGTGTTCGATTTACTATTTGTTCTTACATTATTCTGTGTGATTCTATATTTATCTACGAGGTGATCGATCGGACTAGACTTACCAACGACGGTTCCTCAACACATTATCAACACGATCGACTCCGGCCTCCCTCTAGGCCTAATTTACTCAGATCGAAAAGTAACCGTTGAAGCACGATGCTCGTAGACTGAATCATTTTCTAAATCACTTTCAATGCCGCAAATTTTGTTTTCTAGATTATTTTTCTACAGTGCAAATCCACTCTAATCTACAGCGAGCCGACTTGAAGTCGTCGGCCAAGCCGATCGGTAGGTTAAGGAGTAGATGTTGATTGCACTGTAGATTGTAGATCGCATGAATACAGAAAAAGAAAACGGCACTAGTGCCCGCATGCGGCCGTGTCGTCGAGCAAATTTCCTCTAATCTCTGTGAACCAACTTGTAGTCGCCAGCACAATACCGATCGGATCATTGGTTGAAAAGAGGGATTGTTGATTGCACTGCAGATGGGATGAACACAGAAAAAAGAAAAAAAACGGCGCCAGCGATCGCATGCGTCCGCACCGCCCACACGTGACCGCCACAAGACCAACCATCAGTGCTCGCGACGCACTACCGCCACCGAGTCAGCGCAGTGTTGCACGACGCAGCGCTGGCCACCGCCACACTCATTTGTGCCATGGAAGGCCACCGCCGGTCTGAAGTTGCCCCGAGTGCCGTCGCCGGCCCCATGCGCCGCTGGCACGTGGCCCAGTGCGCCTCATGCACGAGCAAGACATCGTCGCGCCGCCCCGCATGGCGCTATTCACCTCGGCATCACACCCGCATACGCGAGATGTGCCATTGCCAGCCATATGTGCCCGCCTCCCGCATGAGACGCGCCACCGTCGGCCATGCGCGCGCCGCCGACGACCAAGCACCGCCGCCCCGCATGAATGAACGCCGCCGAGCCACCACGACGCCAGAAGCGCCGCCGCCGACGCCACACGCCCAAGCTAGCCGCTTAACGCCGCCACGCCGAATCCACGCCGCCGGCCACACACGCGCGCGCTTACCCACCGCCGCCACCAATGCACGCCCGTCGCGTCGTGTGCTCAGAGTAACCGCGCCTACGCCAGAAGCGCCCGCGCCTCAGCGCCCGCGCCATCGGCAGAACCGCGCCTGCCCACGCCGCCTAGAGCCGCCACCACCATGGGGGAACAGGGCAAGGGAAACACTATCCCCTCCCCTGCCCATTTTGATCCATTGGCTTTGGGCCGAATCGGGCCAAGGAAGCACGTCCCAGCCCAAGGAGATTTCGGGAGAAAAAAATGAAAATAAAAATCGCAAAAGTTTTGCAAATGGGCCCCCAGTTTTCTAAAAATTACGCGAATATTTTTTCAAAATTGAAAATTAGCGGTTCAGCCCTTAGAAATTGCATAATTCACCGAAAATTCATATTCCAACAGAAAAGGGCCTCGAGAATTCAAATTTTGAATCGTTTTGAGCATTTGAAGCATGTTTTAACTCTATTGTTATTATATCTATGCAATTTATATATTGATTATTTATATTACTTTTAATCACTGAAAATAGCAATAAATCATGAAAAATGTATAGAAAAATACGGGAACATTATGAGAATTTTGCAACCATTTTATACAAATTACCAGCAATAATCTTATGAACTCTTTGCATAAATATGTACAGGACTAGCATCACAGACCGGGAGTTCGAAGAGCTGGCCCAGTATGGCCAGAATTACTTGACTCGGGCCTCTAACGTCGAGATCGTACTTGGGGCCCAGAAGCTCCGTGCTGCTATCGGATTTGGCACATCAAAGGATGCCAATCCCACTGCTGAGGAAAATGATCAGGCACTTCACTTCCTCAGACACCATCTCTGCCTAATGCTCAAGAATGAGTATATGGTGGAGAAGAACGCACAAGCTTTGTGGACCGTACTAAAGAAGCGATTCGAGAAGCTGAAGTACACCATTCTTCCTCGATTAGAGTAGGAATGGACCCGATTGCATTTTGCTAACTTCAAGACCGTGAGAGAGTACAATTCTGCCATGCACAAAATTTGTACCTGTTTTCAACTCGGTGTTAAGGTAATCACGAATGAGTAGAAGATTGAGAAGACTCTCTCTACCTTTCACCCGAATGCGATGCAATCCGCACGCAACTATCGTTAAGATGGCTACAGGAGTATGCCGAATTGATTGACATCATACAAGTTATGGAAGCTCAAGATGATGTTCTAAGGAAGAACTACATCTCACAGCCGCCTAGTAGCGATGTTGGCCATGAAGCCAATGCTAACAGCTACAAGGTAAGGAAGTTTCTCACAAAGGATATGGGCAAGAAGTGTAAGATCATGGGTTGGGTCACAAGGTCAAGCCAAATGCTCAAGCCAAGAAGGGCGGACATTGAATTAATTTATTTCTTTGAATAATGGTTGTAATCTCTAGAAGAGAAAAGCATTAAATTCTTGTGATAAGTCCTGCAAGGTTTATATTTTATTCTCGTATCTATAATAACGAGTTATGTTCTGCTATTTGAAGTATTAGAACGCGTGTGGCATCCTATGGAGGAAGTGTGCTTAGCTGATAGTGGCACAGCACATACTATCTTAAGAGAGACAAAATTCTTTCAGTCGACCAGCACGAATGCTGGAAGTCTTACGATAATCGCGGGCAGAGATGCTTGTATAATAGGCTCAAGAAGAGCCACAATTATACTCCCAATGGGCACAACTTTGGCTATTAAAGAAACCTTGTTGTACCCAGAATCGACTAAAACTCTCCTAAGTTTCAAGGATATTTACGCTAACGGTTTCCACGTAAAGACTAAAGAAGAGTATAGTAAGGAATACTGCTCATTACAAAGCGTGAAGAAAGTAGAAAAGGGTATTAGAACGACTTCCTTCATATGAAACTGGGATATACTATACTAATATTAAGGCACCCGCGGCCTATACTGCCCTAAAAACCGTATTTAGAAACTCTGAACTTTTCTGTCTCTAACATGATAGATTAGACCATCTAGGTCTTAGAATGATGAGCTATATAATTAACAATTCACAGGGACATAATATCAATGTAAAGAATTTTCTGAATCAGGAAGATTTTGTGTGCCCCGCATGTGCCACCGGAAAATTAATTACTAGACCTTCTACTCTGAAAGTGAAGGATGAAGTCCTTGCATTCCTGAAACGTATCTAGGGAGACATTTGCGGTCCTATACAACCCTTGTCAGGGCCATTTAGGTAATTTATGGTGCTCATCGGTGCTTCCTCAAAATTGTTGCATGTATATTTATTATCTATGAGAAACCATACTTTTGCAAAACTAATCTCGCAGATAATTAAAATTAAAAATATTTTCCTAGATCATCATGTGAAGTCCATCTGAATGGACAACGCCGGAGAATTTACTTCGAAGGCATTTGATGATTTTTGCAGTCAATGGGAATCAAAGTTGAGCATTTCGTACTTCATGTCTACACCTAGAATGGACTAGCAGAAACATTAATTAAAAGAATTAAATTTATTGCCCGACCGCTTTTGCATAATTGTAATTTACCAACTACATGTTGGGGACACGCAATCCTACATGCAGTAACTCTCATCAATTTTAGACCATAGGCATATAACATTCATTCACCTATGCAACTAGTGCAAGCATCAGCACCGAAAATTTCTCATCTTCGCAAATTTAGGTGCAAGGTTTATGTACCTATACCCCTACCACAGCGTACTGCAATTGGCCCTCTCCGAAAGTCTGGGATATACGTTGGTTACGAGATAACATCCATAATCAGGTATTTTGACCCTATGACGGGAGATTTGCACACTACCCAATTCGCTGATAGTATAATTGATGAGGATAGTTTCCCGTCATTAGGGGGGAAATAAACCCCTTGATGAAAAATATCGGGAAATAACGTGGCAAGCCATGGTACTCTATGCACATGACCCGCACACTAGTGAAGCAAATAGAGAAGTACAGAAGATAATTGATTTGTAAGCATTAACGAATCAACTACCTGACCACTTTAGTGATTTGAAGAGCATGATCAAGTCATATGTGTCTACACGCAATGCACCGAAGAGGGTTGAAATACCAAAGAAAATTGAAGGTGCCCCTAATCCCGTCCAGATGTCTCAAAATAGAAGGACGAGAACTCTGGTCCATCGAATCCTAAGCAGCCGGGGACGCCTGGTGAAAAATGATAAAAAGGACTTGACACAGCCGATCACCAAAATTCCCAAATAGGATCGATAACCACGAAAACCGGTTTTACGGTTCTACTGGTCCCCTCAGAGAAACAAGAATGGCACCAAATTTCGGTTGTGGTTGAATTTTGGCCGAATTTGATTGAATTTTGCTCAAATTTGATTTTTTTAAATTTAAAATCCGAAAAATTCATATTTTTTTTGGAAAATTTCGGTAAACCGCCGAATTTTTCGATTATCGGTCAGTATCGACCATCACAAGCCACCTTTTTTTTTTAGCTTTTTAGCCGATAAAAAACCTGTTCCCCGAACCGAAGGGCGATTGAGATCTGTACCGAGATGGAACCTTCAGGAAAAGTTATACCGGATTTTAACATTCTCACAGAGGGAGACATCAGCAGGGATATGTGCGCACACATCGGAGCTGAAAAACTAAAGGGACTTTCCTCCGTAATTGGAAGCAGTGGTGAGCAAGTAGAAGCATAAGAAGAATTGCCCTATGAAGAAATAGCTATAAAATATGTGACCATGGGAGAATATATGAATAGGACAACAGCCAATGTCGACATTTATTTTGCAAAGAAAATTATCACAACCATCGATCTTGATCTAGAGCCTACATCGCTCGCTAAATGTAAGAATAGATCAGATTAGAAATATTGGAAGAAGGCAATAGCAACAGAATTATTATCTCTGAATAAAATAGAGGTGTTTGGACCTGTAAGCCGCACCCCTCCCCATATGCACCCTGTAGGGCACAAGTGGTTATTTGTTCGAAAAAGAAATAAAAATAATGAAGTTGTAAGCAAGGCTCGTTGCACAAGGTTTCACTCAACGTCCAAGAGTTGATTATGAATAAACCTATTCCTCGGTCATAGGCAAAACTATCTTTAGATATTTAATCTCAATGGCAATAAACTTGAATTTAGAAATGAAATTGATGGATGTAGTAACTGCATACCTTTATGAAAACTTGGATTCAGACATTTATATGAAGATACCTGAAGGTATCCCTGTCCCGAACCAAGACAGAACAAATAGAAATCTGTACAGTGTGAAACTCAGAAAGTCATTGTACGGACTTAAGTAATCAGGCAAAATATGGTATAATTGCTTGAGCAACTTTCTATGAAAGAAAAACTACAAGAACAATGAGAATTATCCCTGTGTATTTATACGACGATCTCAGGATGAATTTTGTATAATCTCAGTGTATATAGATGATATGAACATCATTGGAACCCTAGTAGGTAATAAGGAAGCAAGCTCTTGCTTGGAGTTGGAGTTCGAAATGAAAGATTTGGGTAAAACCAAATATTGCCTAGGCTTGCAGCTTGAGCATGTCCCTGAAGGGATATTAGTGCATCAGTCATGTTACACTCAAAAGGTGTTAGAAAGGTTCGACTTTAAAAAGGCATACCCTTCGAAAGTGCCGATGGTCGGAAGATCTTTGCAGCAAGACAAAGATCCGTACAGACCTAGAGAAGAGGGGGAGAAAGTCCTGGGACCGGAATTTTCATACTTAAGTGCAATAGGATCACTCATGTATCTAGCAAACTGTACTAGATCGGACACTGCATTTGTCGTAAACCTATTAGTAAGGTATAATGCAGAACTTACCAAAAGGCATTGGCAGGAAATAAAGGATATCTTCCGATACCTCTAAGGAAGCAAAGACCTTGGTATGTTCTACAAAAATAACCAAGACCTGACTATAACTGGCTATGCAGGTGCCAGGTACCTATCGGACCCGCGTACAGCCAAGTCGCAAACATTCTATGTATTCCTATGTGGTGGAACTACATTTTCATGGAATTCGTTTGAGCAAAGTCTTGTATCGACTTTGACGAACCACTCGAAAATCATAGCACTGTACGAAGCCTCACGAGAATGTGCTTAGTTTTGGCGGATGATTCACCACATCTAGTAGTCGTGTGGATTGAATATCGCGCAAACCCCCACTATTATCTATAAAGACAATGCAGCTTGCGTTGCACAAGTACAGATGAGTTATGTGAAGAGTCATCTCACAAAGCATATCAACCCCAAGTTCTTCTATGCTCATGAATTGCAAAAGATTGACGAAATCAAAGTACTGCATACTAAGTCATGTGAAAATCTTACAGAATTATTCACCAAGTCACTTTCAGCGTCTAGCTTTGTAAGATGCATGTGTGGAATTGGAATGATGAGACTTAGAGAAGTGCAGAATTCAGGGGGGAATCTTCACGAACTTATTATTGAAACTTGATCACGAAGATCGATTACACAAAGAATAAATCTTGGAGATTAAATGAAATTGGATGGATTGTACTCTTTTTCCCTTGACGAGTTTTTTTTAAGTTTCTCAACTAAGGTTTTTAATGAGACAATTCGTGCAACGCAACAAAATGTGTATCATGTACTTTTTCTCTAAAATTTTCCCGCTGGGTTTTTATGGAGTTTTGATGAGAAAGTCTCTCATATCTCTGTGTTCAATCTACTATTTGTTCTTACATTATTCTGTACGATTATACGCTTTTCTATGAGATGATCGATCGACTGAACTCGCTAGCGACAGTTCTCAACAATCCTCTCAGTCTGCAATGAGACGTAGACCTTGAAACGCATTTTCATAGCCAAGTAGTAGTAGCATTTTAGAGGTGTCTAGTCTGTGGTTGACAGGAGAAAAGATCCGGCGTGCTAAATAAGATGCAAATGTCGTAAAGTAAACACATTAAATTGTACAAAGGCTTCAGAAAGATGGTCTCTTTTTGAAGAAAGAATTGTGTTGCTGTTGAATATAACTCACGCTACATTGAACATTTACCAACTTTTGCGGCCGATGGTGTATTTAGTGGCATCCATTCGTGGATTCCCAGTAGGCTCCGAGTCAAATCCCCCTTCTGTACTATTGTGCCTTTTGTTCTTCGTCGCCTTTTACCGAGCTGAGACGAATCTATTCGCATATTCCCTCGACTTTCTTGGCCTTACCTTTTCAGCTTGGTGTGCGTTGATGTTTGTTTTTGGGAAAGCATGCAAGATCCACCTAGGAATGTTGTAGAAGTGTAGCTAACATGGATGCTTATCTGTTGTCCAGTGGCACCGGTGCTTTCTCAAGGTCGGGATGGAAGTGGATGAGCAACTGAGATGTGCAGTTGCCTGGCGAGAAATAATGTTCAATTGAGATGGCGTCGGGGCTGCGGCACGCGCAGCGCAGCGCAGCGTTTGGTCGCATGATTTTATAGTAGCTCTATGGTGCATTTAGCGGGACGTTTCCGTGTTTGTATGCCTCTCGGTGCGCGCGCGCGCACGGCGTGGTGGCTTAGCGGTGGAGGCTGGTGCGGCCGAAAGGTGGGGCGGCGATGGCTAATTGCACGCGTTCGCTTTGACGGTGCACGGCCCGCGCGCCGTCAGCACAGGTGGATGGCGCCGAGAGCGGTCGGCGTGCCGCGCATGGATGATACTAGTGGCCTGTACGCGCCATTTGGCGCGCTGAAAAAGATGGGGTCTTTGTTTGGCAGAATAAGCAAGTTGGAAAGGAGAATAATGATTATTTAGAATAGGAAAATTGCATGTAGTCTGATAGTAGTATCCACATGTCTAGTAGAGTTTTTACGGCAATTGTATTATAGAGTTCAGTATGGCTGGAATATTGGCGTGTACAACAGTCACTACGATAGTCGCAATATGTGATAGTCCGCAGAAATAGTTAAGGCGAACTGAAATGTACACAATAGTAGAAGTTTGGTGAACTACCATCAGTGGCCACTATTGTTGGCACATAAGTTTGCAGAGTTAGTAGGGATGCGTCCAAAAAAACTACGTTCTGTTTGTAAAATATTACAGTATATTCGAGAATATGATACATTCCATAGATTGGGCACGTAGTTACAGATTAAGTACAAAAGACACCCGAACTCTATGATAACAGGTTGTGAAATGAGGTGTACATATTCGTGTAGAGATAGAATAGATGTTGTCAGCGGTGACATCGGTAGCTATATTCTGCTACATGTAAAACGCAAAGTGAAGCGTTATAATGGAAGCTATGTAGAACAGCTTGAAAGAAAATTAGGCATGGAAAAGTAAACGTACATACTATACCTATACCTGTGATTTTCTACGAGGGCTTCTTATTTGAGTCCACCTTTTCTATAACAGAATAAGGCGTTGCATTGCTAGATAAACCATGCTCCGAGCCGTAGAACATAGGTAATATGTGAGGTTCGGATGCAAGAAAACGACACTTAGCTTAAGTTACATGGAATGCGAGATAGCAGATCATCTTACAGTGGCTACATCGTAGGTATAATAAGAACTATAATTATGTATAAAAAGAGTAGAAACACCTGACATCGGGTGTAGATCCTTCATGCCTATATTCGTAAAGATATAAAATGGATCTTTGAGTGACATCTAAAACAGGTAAGTATGTAGGCAAAGTATGAAACAAAGAAATAGATTACGCAATGACATAAATTTTCATATGAAACATATCTGAAGCACTATGGATATATAGTACGTTAAGCGTATTCATGCATTTATGTAGCACAATTATGATACAAATAAATCGATAATCTAATGATATGTATTCGCATATGAAGCAGATATGAATTATTTTGTAGGTATAGTGGAACAAGCTAACTAATGAGATGGAAAAACAGTTAGAATAGTTTGCATGAATCCACGGCTGAGCGTGAATGAAGAGCTACATTAAGGCAGTAAGGAGTAAGTAATGAAGTGCAGTATATGTTAGAAAAAAGGGGAAGAGGTAAAGTACTGAACACACTAATCTGCAGGCTGATAACAGTGGTTACTTACACCTCGTGTGTTCTTTTTTCAAAGGGATCGTCCGAATCATTCTTGGTAGTAGAGAAAGTATGTTCTTTTATGTGAGGATGCAAAGCATAGGTTTGTGGTTATGTTCATAAACAGTAGGTTATGTTATAATGGTAGTTGGGAGTTGAAAGTATGTATATCGATTAGCTACACATGACGACAGTTGTACATGTGATCGAACCTGATGAGCATTACGATACAAACACATGCACCATAGTCACTCCTCAAAAACATAGGCAAGTTATAGAACTGAATATATGTCATAAGGCGATCTAAACAAATGATAAACTTGAAGAGTAAATTATCTTGAAGATTTTGACTTGAACTACACATACCAGATATCATTATCAAGGACCTAGGTTCAGTAACCCACATTTCAAGGAAAAATAAGATCAAATTAACCCTTCAGTTTATACGATGTAAAACAGTACAAGGTCTGATTTGGTCTTCAAACTGGGAAACCCATAAAATATTACTGTACATGAAAACTAATTTTTTGACGTGAATCAATAATATTCTTCGCGCAGTTGACCGAGCATATATAAATTCAAAATACATTATTTAACTTGTGTTTTAATCAAAAACTCATCTTCCCCAAAGTACCTGCATTGTTTCACCTGTTCCAACCCATTTAGATTTTGGGATGTCCTCTGGAGGCATCTCCCATTCAAATTTATACTTCTGCTTCATTAATGCATTGACTTCTTTATTTGTTATGGTGTGACTAACATGACGATGAAATGAACTGGGACATACAAGGGTGGTGGTGTTAGAAAGAATTATAAGGAAAGATCATGTATCATGCTAGAAAAGCAAATGGTAAACAAATGGTCACGATAAACATCATTTTTAACTTCTGCTAATTGATAGTAATATATGGAGTTTTTCAATAAAAGTGCCTGCACAGTTACTTGTCCACAATAAAAAATGTCGAGAAAAAACTTCCTCAGATCAAAATGGCAATAGAATAAATTATTTCAAACATAATAAAAGATCTCTAACCATTAATTGAGAAAGATCATACAAAATCAATTAGCAAAAATGTATTACTGCTGCACCAAAAATATAGTAAACATGCGACATTAGGCAAGCATTCTGAAAGGTCATCATATATGACAAAGTTGGAGGCATAGACCAAAAATAAAGAATGGTTGATATATCATCTAACAATATACTACTTGTTCGCAGAGGTTCGAATCAAATTCGCAATAGTCATTAACCCTCCTAGTCAATGAAGAAAAAGGATGTCAAGAGTGTTATATGAATGACACCAACCATGAAGTTTCCCTTTCATCAAAACCATCATTTTTGTTGTTTATCATGTCATGTACCTCATTATCACTGGTAACGTTGTACTTGTTAAGAGTAGTGTATCTTGTACTACTTTTCTCTCTCTCCCTTGTACCTCTTATATCCCTTTTGTCTTGTGTGAAAGCAATAGAATACAACCGGTCTTCATAACATTAACATGGTATCGAGCCCGCCGCTCCCACGCCGAGCCGCCATCGCCTCGCGCCCCGCCGCCGCTCGATCAGCGCCGCTGCCGAAGCCCTAGGCGCCATGCGGTCCTCGAGCGCCATCTCTGAGCTTCCCGGAAGACGGTGGCCTCGCCCCATCGCCGCCGCCGCCTTTGGTCTTCTTGCTCCTCTGCCGCCGCCTCTCCCTCCCATCGCCGCCTTTGGTCTTCTTTGCTCCTCTGCCGCCGCCTCTCCACGATCTTTGCTCGTCTTCGTCTTCCCTGCGGCCACCTCTCTGCTGCCCGCTTCGTCTTCATCGTCGCCACTAGCTGCGGGATTCAAGGGAATCGATTCAAGGTCTCTGGCACCGCGGCAAAGATCGTCATCCAGGAGTGGAGGACCAAAGAAGTTGCGCGACTCACCACACTCCCGACTGCCGAAGCTTGACGTTGCGCTCGCCCTTCTGGTCTACTCCTTGGTGTAACAAGGGCTTTTCGCCATCATCATCTCTGCTGTGCCTTCCTCTGTTGTTCTCTACTGCTATGGCAAAAGATAGCTCTCTCTTGGCCACTGACATCAAGCTAGATGGCTCCAACTACAGGGAATGGGCTTTCTCGGCCATGACAGTTGTGAGGGCAGTCGGCCTTGAGGATCACCTGAACGATGATCCTCCCGCTGATGATGCCACCAAGAAGGCTTGGAAAAAGGCTGATGCTAAGGTAATGGGAGCTCTAGTTCTGAGTGTTGTTCCTTCACTTCGGATGAGCCTTGAGCATCACCACTCCGCCAAAGAGATATGGAAATATCTTGAGCAACGATATCTTCAGCCTAGTGGAGCACTTCGTTTCTCCTTATTGCAAAGCTTGCACAATCTTCAGCAGCAGGATATGTCCATAGAGGAGTACCATGGAGCCTTCACTCGCATCACCAGTCAGCTTGCCTCAATGACTCCAAAGAGAGACTCAGGATGTGAGTCTTGTATGGCTAAAGAAAAGCATGAGCAACAGACCTTCATGTTTCAGTTTGTGATGGGCCTTAGGCAAGAGTTTGAGTACATCTGCATCGTAGCCATTTTGTCGCCCAACTCTACCTACCTTGGATGATGCACTTGCTCGTCTAATTGCTGAGGAGACACGTCTTCGCTCCATAGTCACACCTGTTGCATCGATGACTCACACCAGTGTTCTTGCCTCTCAGCACCGAGGTTCTTCCTCAGGAGATGTAGTCTGCTCCTATTGCAAGAAGTCGACATACATCCGATCGCTTTGCCCTTCACCCCGAGATGTTGGTGAATATCGTAAGAGGTTTCTTTTGCGGCGTCGTGGATCTACTAGGAGGTCCTCCACCACCGCAGATCCTTGAGTCGGGGCCTTCAGTGAAGAGTGCCTCGGCCATTTGCCTCCCAATCGCTTAGGTCTTTCTTTCGGTAGTGGGTACTTGATTCAGGGCTTCTTTTCATGTGACCTCTCGATTGCTCTCAACTTGTGTCCCGCCCCGGTGAAGGATGGTCCATCTGTTCAAGCGGTGATGGTACACCTTGTTCATTACACATCGGGGTTCTCTTTCCACATCTAAGTTTTATGTTCTGCTATTTCTTTTGTTCCACACCTGTCCATGAATCTTATGTGCATTGGTCACCGGCCGATATGAATTATTTCATTGGTTTTGATGACATCTCTTGTTATGTGCGGGATCGTCGAGCAAAAGGATTATTGGTATCTTGGCCGTCGCCAGTAGAGGATCTACAAGCCTCACGTTCTTGACACCTTACACCTTCCACTTAGTGTCATCTGTCACTTCGCCATCGCCACTTCAGCGTCCTCTTTTGCCCAAATGGCATCATCGCTAGGCCATCTATGTGGTTCTCGTTTGTCCACTTTAGCTCGGCGAGGTGTTTTGGGTCGTAATAGCAGAGATGCTTTGGTTTTCATTGTAAAGGTTGCAAGCTAGGCAAACAAATACAACTTCCATACCCTTCCAAAGACTACTTGTTCTAGTCATCCTTTTGATTTAGTGCACTCGATGTATGGGGTCCTTCTCCTTTTGTTTCAAGGGTGGTCACAAATACTATGTTATATTTGTTGATGATTACTCTCGATATACTTGGGTCTATTTCATGAAACATCGTTCTCAATTAATCTCTATATATCGATCTTTTGTTCGCATGGTTCATACACGCTTTTCTAGCGCTATTCGTGTTTTCCGTTCGACTCGGGAGGAGTACCTATCCTGACCTTTCGTGAGTTTCTCTCTTCAAGGTACTCTTCCTCAACTTTCATGTCCAGTGCTCATGCTCGAGAATGGTGTTCTTGAGCGTAAGCATCGTCAAATTATTGAGACAAAGACGTACTCTCATGATTTCCTCTTTTGTTCTGCGCCATTTCGGGGTGAAGCTATTTCAACAAATTGTCTATCTCATTAATCTCCGGCCTTCATCTCGCCTTGAGGCAAGTGCTCGTGAGATTTTGTTTAATTCTCCTCCCAAGTATGACCATCTTCGTGTTTTTGGTCAGTACTGCTATGTTCTCTTAGCACCTCGTGAGCGCACCAAATTGATCGTCACCGTTGAATGTGTTTTTCTTGGTACGATCTTGAGCACAAGGGTTATCGTTGCTATGACCCTTCTACTCGTCGCATTCGGTTTTCTCGAGATGTCACCTTTGCTGAGGATCGACCTTTTTTCTATTCTTCTTCTACTCAATCATCATCCTCAACTTCCTTAGAGTCTACCTCATTTCTTTCTCTTCCACCTATCTTCTCTCCAGATGAGTCAGTTTCTGACCTGCCATCATCATCTCTGTCACCAGAGCCACCTTCACAAGTTCCTTCCTCTCCCTCACCAGCTCTACCTTCAGATACACTTCCTTTCCATTTTAGTCGTCGTCCTAGAGTCTCATCTGATTCTGAGCTTCCTATTCCTTCGACTTCTGCTCCTCCGGCAAGTACTAATGATCCCTGCACTGACGACTCCTCTCAGACATCGAGGTATGCTCTTCGTGACCGTTCTTCCATTAAGATTCCAGATAGATATGGTTTCTATGCAGGAGCAGCTCATGAGCCTAGTACTTATCAGAGGCGGTTCTACTACCGAATGGCGCTAGTTATGTCCGATGAGCTTGCGACTCTAGAGGGTCTTGGTACATGGGATTTGGTGCCACTACCCCTCGATCGATCCCTATCACATGCAAATGGGTGTACAAGGTAAAAACCAGTCGGATGGTTACGTGGAACGCTATAAGGCTCGACTTGTTGCTAGAGGTTTTCAAGAGCTCATGGTCGAGATTATGATGAGACTTTTGCTCAGCTTGCTCACATGACGATTCAGACTTTGATCTTTGCAGAGCTGCTGTTCGGTCATGGAAAATTTCTCAAATGGATGTTAAGAATGCCTTCCTTCATGGTGATCTACATGAGGAAGTCTACATGGAACCACCTCCGGGTGTTGAGGTTCCATCTGGGCATGTATGTCACCTTCGCAAGGCTCTCTATGGGCTCAAGCAAGCCCCTCGTGCCTGGTTTGAGCGGTTTAGCTCGTGGTTCGAGTCTTGGTTTCTCCTAGTGAACATGACCTGCACTCTTCATTCACACCTCTAAGCGTGGGCGTACATTACTTCTGCTCTATGTGGATGACATGTTGATTACTGGAGATGATTCAAAATACATTACCTTTGTTAAGCAAAAATTGAGTGAGCAGTTCAAGATGTCAGATCTGGGGTCCCTCAGTTACTTTCTGGGAATTGAGGTTGATCATACTGATGATGGCTACTATATCTCTCAAAGATCGGTACACTCAGATTTGATCTCTCGCTCAGTCTCATCGATACATGCACTTCTTTGCTACACCTATGGAACTCCATTTGCAATTGCGTCCTCTCGATGGGACCCCTTGAGGATCCCACTGCCTGAGCATCTTGTAGGCGACCTTGTGTATCTCAATCGTGACTAGGCTCGATATTGCTCATGCAAGACATGTTCTCGGTCGGTTTGTCGGTGCTCCTACCTCATCCATTATAGTCACTTACTTCGTGTACCGGTGACTTGAGAGGACAAAGATCTCGTCGCTTGTTCTATGCTCACTCTAATCACTTGACTTCATGCTTACTCGACTCCACAGGCGGTGATCCTGTTGATCGTCGCTCATCATCGGATATTGTCTTTTCTTGGCACTTCTCTCATTGCTTGAAGTCCAAGAAGCAGACTCTGATGTCCTGCTCAAATACCGAGGTCGAGCTTGAGCTCTTGCCACTACCACCTCGAGATTGTGTGGCCGGTGGCTTTTGGTCGATCTTGGTGTTCCGTGTGATGCACCCACATTCATTCTTTGTGACAAGATCGCTGCTATTCAAATTGCAAATGATCTGTCAAGCATGAGCTAACCAAACATATTGGTGTGGATGCTTCATTCACGCGTTTTCATTGCCAACAATCAACTATTTGTCTCCAATATGTTCCTTCGGAGCTTCAAGTGGCAGACTTCTTCACGAAAGCTCAAACTAAAGAACAACATAGACTCCATATCTTCAAACTCAATGTGTTAGATCCACCTTGAGTTTGAGGGAGGGGTGTTAAGAGTAGTGTATCTTGTACTACTTTTCTCTCTCTCCCCTTGTACCTCTTATATCCCTTTTGTACTGTGTGAAAGCAATAGAATACAACTTCAGTCTTCATAACATTAACAGTACTCATCTTCTATGTCATCTTCATCACTTTGCTCTAGGCCTTGAATGCTCCCATTGGATTGCTTCTCAGGTTGAGCAGCCTCCACTGCCCTAGATTCAGTACTTATGATTTTCAGCTGCATGTAACACTCAAGTTCAGTTACACTAGATGCAAGCTACACTACTTTGCTGCATGAAGCAAGATAGCACCGGGAAAGGGGAAAAGGCCTGATGGTGCACTTGCACATCATTACGCAAAGAATATTTTGACTCAGTCATAATGTATTCTAAAACAACACAACTGTAACATCAGTAACCTCCTCATAGAACACGTGACAGGCCAAACAAATGCTAGCAACTTGCCATTTTGTGTTTCTAGATGCAGAGGGTTGGTCTAAAAAGACCCATAGAAACATGCAACGATAAAGTCACCACAAAAGTATAACGCTTGAAAAATGCCTAAATGTCTCTAGTAAGAAAGTTAGGACCTTAGGAATAACCGGGAAAACAAAAAAAAAATATGCAACAAATCTTAGATATCAGGGGTGTCCAAAATATGTTCTTATGATTGTATATCCAGAATCCAGATACATACTACACTCTCTACAGTCCATCAGCTTCTAAGTACAAGATGAACTACCTGAACCCTGCATTGAATTGCCATTTTCCTCTGTGACACAGACATCACCAAAGCCTCGTGATCCAACCCCCCTGCCTCCAATTCCACAAAACCCCTGGTTCCATGACCAATTCGTCGCACCATCCATTAACGTGTACTGCTAATGCTATGCCGCCACTATCTGCTGTAAAGAAATGATTATCACACAACAGGAACCAAACCTGAACCAAAGTTCGGCGGCGCTAGTGTGGGCAGACCACCATCAAGCACTACAAAATGCCGCATCAAAATCCCTCTCATCCTCGCTAAAACCGGCGATCATCGCATACACCATTCTATCAGCCACAATTCCCTTCCCCTTCATCTCCTCCAGCAAAGCAATCACCTCCCCTTTCCGCCCTATGCGGAACAATGGCCTTACCAGCGTTACCACCGTTGCATACACGGGCGAATCCAGCCCAAGTTCTGCATTCCCCCGCCATCTCCTCCTTGAGCCTCACCGCAGCATCCACCTTCCCCCTCTCACAGAGCCCCTTCATCAGACTCGCATACACATGAGCATTTGGACTAACGTTGTACCGCCTAGCCATCACCCCCTTCACCTCAAACGCTTCCTTGAGCTGGCCGCAGTCGCACAGCGCGGCGACGAGGGTGCCAAGCATGACGATAGTGGGGGCTATCCCCTGCTGCAGCATTTCGTTGAATAGGTGACGCGCGTGCTCAACAGAGCCAGACGCGGCCGCTGCACGCGTAAGGATGTTGTAGGAGCACGCGTCCGGGGGGAATGGCGGCCTCCCAGCAGATGGAGAGGAGGTCACGGAGAGGCGTGTGACAGGCGAGGAGGTCGTGGAGGAGCGCGTTGAGGGCGCGGGCGGTGCTGGGCACGGGGAAGGCGCTGCGGGCGGCGGCTGGCAGGCGAGCGCGGCCGTAGGCAGCGATGACGCAGCAGAGGAGCTGCTCCTGGGGGCAAGGGAGGGCACGGGGATCTGGGAGAAAAGGGACTCCATGGCGGGGAAGAGGCACGCAGCGGCGAGCTTGGAGATGATGAGGTCGTAGCAGCGGAGGGAGTAGCGGAACGAGGTGGGGGCAAAGGGGTGGCGCCCGTCGGCAGGCTGAGGAAGAGGCGGAGGGCAGCCGCGGGGTTCGGCTCGCGGCGGAGGACGATGGCGAAGTGGTACGACGAGAACTTGTTGCCGGGCATGGCGGGCTTCGGCATTGCGGCGTCACGACGGAAAAAGGCAGGGAAGAGGGGGCGACGCGGCGAGGACATTACATGCGCCGGTGGAGGAAGCGGGAGCGGTGAGGGGGAGAGTCCGTGCGCAACACCTGGAGGGGGGCGGGGGTTGGCGGTGAAGAAGGAGAGCCGCGGCCGGGAGCCTCTCTTTGTGAAGGCCGACGAAGCAGGCGAGAGTTGGGGCGGTAGCGAGGACGCGAAGGAGCCGCTGGCACGCAAAACCAAAAAAAAATATGACGGTCGCGACGCAGGGAGGCGCAGGATCAGACGGGGGAGAAGAAACGAGGCGACGTGGCCGCCTCTCCTCGCGCGAAAATTGCGCACATTTACCCTTTAGGACTAGAAACCTGCGTGCGCCTTGGCGCGCAAAGACACAAACGGACACGATTGTGTTAAGGAGAAAGGAAATTCTAGAGATTTTGATAGTGGCTCTGAATGAAGCTGCCTCCTCTGCTGAACAACTTTACCAGTGCCATCAACAACTCCAGGAATCATCTGAGCCTACAGGTTAAGCATACATGTAAGAGTCAAATGATTTAAAACATAATTAGAAAAAGAAGATAACTCCAGAAAGTAAGAAACAAATAGAGAACGAAATGCAACCCTTGTATGAAAACAACTCACAAAAAAGGAAGGTTTTTTTTGGACGAATGCATCTATTACAAAGTTGGCTATATATAATTCATTGAAAACATCATGTGGATAACATTTCCATAGGTAAACAAAAAAAAACTAAAACCACCTGAATTCCCATCATGCTTACAGCTGCTGCAGGCTCCATTTGGTTGTGTGCTACAAATAGCTCTAAAACAAATACATGCTATGTTATGCAATGAAGATATCAAAATTACCCAATGTCGCTCAACAAGATGATCCTCAAAATTAAGGATTTGTCTTAAACTAAAAGGTTAGAAATCTATGCCGGAAAAAGCTACCAACAAGTGAATTTTTCATGTAAGGAATTAATACACCGCCTCAACTAAAAATGCAACATTAACATTTGCATAATTAGTTTATGCTATGATGCATTAATGCTAGATGAACTAAACAAAAGGGAAGAGCAAACTTATTTGCTTATGATGAGTTTTAAGCCCTCTATCCTCCACCTCAAGTTTCCATTTATTAGAAGCGCTTTGAGTGACACTGCACATACACAATATGCAAAAAAAAGTCAAATACAACAACCATCATGCTAGCGAATGTTCCAATCAAACCATGTACCCAGATGAAACTGTTTTTTATTGGGTGGAAAGTAAGGCTAAAAATCAAGAAGAATGCAACTAAAAGAAACTTGAAAAAAAAATCGAAGTGGAAGCATTCTTGTTTCTTATGCTTGGCATCCGTGAAAGCAAAGAACTTTACAACCAACACTACTTTGAATGATTGGGTCATGAAAAAAGTCCAGGCAGACAAAACAAGGTGCTTACATGATTGATAGGAAGAAAGAAAAATGCACTAATGAGCAAGTGCCACCAGTTAGCACTTCCCAGCCTCGATTAGAAGCATCCAATGATTTCCCAATGGTCAATGTGCCCAAGATCAATAAAGCACTTCCAATTTATTATAGTAAGAATCTCGCAACTTCACAGTTCACAATTGGCATCACCGCATGAATCTTACATTAAAAAGTAAAGAACCCAAGAGCTCCAGGCCTAGTTCCATTCATCTCTATCTGGTCAAACCACTGGAAAAACAAGAGAAAAAGCGTAAGTCTACGCATCACATGAGGGCTGAGGTACAAAACATCGAGCAGAAAAAGAGCACTCCAATCCTTTTGAACTGCAAAACATTTTTTATATGGAGGGCTGGAAGCAAGAACCATCAGCGGCAAGTAGATTTGAGCTCAAAGAAATTTCAGTCCGCATCATGGCAGGATCGCCAAAAAGGCAAACCCACATCATCTGGTTCTCTTTCTTTCCCCAACCCTCACAAAATTCCTTCTTCCACACAACAATTATCTAACGCAAAGGAGCCAAAAACAGCTTCTCAACACACAAAAAAGGCCCAAGAAAACATAAACCATCCAGATGAATTCCTCTATCATCTAAGAAGAGAAAAACCAAGAAACAAAACAGGAGCAAACAAAAGTGAGGAGTTTCTTTCCACGAGGAGGCATAGATGTAAAATGGGTAGTTAGTTTGTTTGTCAACAATAAAGAGAGGATCTCTTATTGAGTGGTGCATGACTAAATACTTTCTCTCATCATCGCCTTTTTTCACTTTCCTCCCAACAAAGATCAACAAGAAGCAGAAAGAGATCCCCAAACTAACAAAGACTCCACCTTAAAGAAAGCCCCCATCAACCAAGCACAAAGAATACACCTCACATTCAAATCAACAAACCACACAGAGGAATCACAAATCAAATCACCACCAGACAGAGGAATCACAACTCCCAGAATCCAAATTACAAGAGAGGAGAGCGGGAGCAACAGAGCAGCAGAGATCTCAGACGAGATTCAACAGATGGTCCCTTCGTGGCACACCGCCGCGGGGCCATCGCCGGCCAGCCGCCGCCAGCAGCTCCCGCTCGCGCCATCGCCCGGGTGGTGGCCTCGGGACCTCGCCAGAGTCCTCGCCATCTCCTCGGGACCATGTTGTTGTTGGGCTTCTTTTTTCAGTTGGTGAGCAGGTTGTTGTGGAGGACGAAGTAGCGCGTGTGGAAGAAGGACCTCCTGATCTTCCTCCGCCCGTACCGCACCATCCACCCGCTCGTGGCGCACCGCCACCGCAGCCGTCGGGACGGCCGCTCAGCCGCCTTTGGCGCCTCCCCGGTCGCGCCATCACCCCGGCCAGGCAGGAGGGAGGAGACAAGGGAGAAGAAGCGGGCGCGCGACAGGGCCCTATGGGCGTTGAGACGGAGGAGGGGGAGGGAGAGGGCCGAGCGGAGAGGAGAGGAGGCGCCCGTCGTGGGAGGCGAGGGAGGGGAACGGGGAAATGCGGACTGAAGATGCGTGGGACACGAGGGGAATATGAAGAGGCGTGTTCTGTAAGATGGAGGACCGACACGACGGCAAAGACGCGTGGCGAAATGAAAGCAATGAAGCGCCGAGTAAGGGCGATTCTCCATCCGACGGACACACGGACGCGGAATGAAGATCGATGGCCATAAAAATCTTGTCGACGTGGCCACCTTCTCCTCATCTCCTTTCTGCGCTCTTTTATATAGAGAGACTCCCCTGCTACGATAGCAGCGGTCGGCGCGCAACAAGTGCGAGCGGATGATGGTGAAAACGCGGGCGCACGAGCGGAGGCGCGCCGTCTGCTGTCCGCGAGTTTTGGCTCATGCCACCGTATTCTAGCGAATAAGGAACAAAGATCACTCAAAACGGTTGTTGTTCCACAAGCATACATACAAGGATGCAGGATTCACATGATGCAAACAGGTCATGCACTCATGTCTCAGGTGTAATTCACTATGGGCGTGTTTGGTTGGGTGCATAAGTTTAGATCAGACTCCTCAGATGCAAAATCTTTTTGGTTTCACTTGTTTGGATAGCGCACGTAAAGCAACCTGGCTGAGTATATGCAAAAGATACCTTCGGGCCAGGCTGGCAGAAACAACCAATTTCTCTGTTTCTGCAGATGCACTTTGCTAATGACGTTATTAAGAGGTGATCAATGCATATTAGGTAGTATTAGAGTGGATTAAAGTGGGTTAAGGTGAAATAAGGGCTATTAGAATATATTAAGACAAAATTAAAGCTATGCTAATTTTTTTTCCACCGCCTCTTGCATCTACACTTGTAGTCAACGTCCTTATACACCAAACCAAACAATATCTCAGCACAGCATGCCCCAACAGAAACAGTCAACCAAACAACACATATTGCATCCACACAGGCAGGCTCGCTTCAGCCTGGATAACCCGTACATACCAGGCTAGGTGTATGCAGGGAACCAAACACACCCTATACTGCCTCCGACTTGCTACACTATACTGCCTCCCACTAATAAGCAAGGTTCAACAAAGCGCTAGACGCTAGGCGGGTGCTGGCCCGGGGCCTAGCGCCTAGGCGGACTAGGCGGCACCCAGGCGGCTGGTTTGGCTACGGTGCAGATAAGTCCACAACAGAAATAATACGATGAACTGAGCAAACATTATACATCAAATTGAGCAAAATAGAAGGTAAATTACCTAAGAAGTAAGACATAGGCAATTTTATGTAGTCAAGTATATTATCTCCCCTCCAAGAGCTTGATGTAAACATGTATGTAATCAAATAATGATGTAAACCTATATATTTAATTAATGATGAGTTATTTTGCTATGGTGTGAGAAAGAATGTATAAATGAATGAAAGTATGAAACATATCCAAATATCTTTGGAATTCCTTTTAAGGATGCTTGAACTTGTCGCACCTCCGGAAGCAACGGATGACATCTCGAGTCTTGACAAAATGACAAATTCCCATCAAGTCATAACATACATATCTCACATTGCAACACAACACCATAAAAATTGCAGCACAACACCAAATCACATCACACGCTCACAGCAGATCAGCGCACGCACGCACACATAGCAGAGCACAACACAAAGGGAGAGCGAGTAGAACGCAGTGCACAGAGAGGAGAGCTCAATTCAACAACGCACACACAAAGAGCAAAGAGGGGAGAAGAGAGGGGGAGGCGGCGGCGGAGAGAGAGAGGGAGAGGGAAGGCGGGCAAGGAGAAGAGAGGGAGAGGGCGGCGGCGCATGCATACCTCGATTCAGTGGTGGGAGACGAGGGTGAGCTCGATTTGGCGGCAGGGGAGCTCGATTCAGCGGCAAGAGCCGAGGGCAAGCTCGATTCGGCGACAGGGGAGGCGTGACGCGGGAGTCCGAAACCTAGCACGGTGAATGGATGGCATCGGACGCACAGACTTCTTATCTCCCCGACACCTCACGCCGCCTCACCTAAAGCCGCCGAGCACCACCGAGGACCGGCTTTGACCGCCTAACCGGTCCTAGGTGGCCCTCCCGCCTAGCTTGCCGTCTTGGACGAAATCGCGGCGGCTTCCCTCCGCCAAACGCCTAGGCGGCGCCTCAACCCGACTTCTTGAACCATGCTAATAAGTATTAAATTGTTCCAATAAATGGGAAACCCCCAGGACTTTGCAATCGTCAAAATTTCCCCCAGGACTATGCAATCGTCAAAATTTTCTTAACGTATTGTTCCTTCACAAAAATTCATGTAAACATATACATCTCCCCCTACTGGAAACAGAACAAAATTGCTCGGCTCTGAAGCAAAAGAATGCGCCTTCAGCGGTTGCTCTGTACAGACAGGAGGGACAGTTTTTAGCTTGCAAAGTAATAAGCCTTTCGTGCTTTAAACAAGCATCTTGCGTCTGCCAATAGGCAGGGAAAACAAATGGGTCAGCCAAAGGGAATTTACAGACAAAACCCAAGAAACAACAGTGTGAGAAACACTAGAACCGGAGCTCAGCTCATATCATCAGTGGAGCTCCGTAAAAGAGTATTACACATTGGCTGCCTGGCATTGCCGGAGCAACTACACATCTCACGACATCCCCGCCGCGTAGCGCCCTGCGTCAGGCTCATATATTGTATCTGTTATTTTCGATGGTGGCCAGTACCGAAGTACAGATCTCCCTAGAATGTTCCTCACTGGAAGTGGCCCCCTGAAATGTCACACAATCCAAACAAATCAAACCTGAATTCTATGAAGTGAAAGCTTCAGATGCGGATCGAGTGTGGTTTGGAGCATACCAGTTATGTGAATCAAAGCTGTTGTTACGGTTGTCTCCCAGCACAAACACATACCCTTCTGGTACAAGCTGCAGGAATAATAACAACGATTAATTAACAGAAATAGTAAGGGTTAAACTCTTTATACACAGAAATAATAAGGGTTAAACTCTTTATACACAATCTATGTATAAATATGCCCACGGAAATACACAATGCTTAGATATTCTCTACTACAGTACCACCAGTAGAGGGGTTTGATGCTTCGATATAAGGTCAGTCCGACACTGGAAATGCAGCGTAATTGATACTTTCATGCCATGTACAATCCAAAATTTCAAATTATGTTTGCCTTTCGATGACTCATGTGAGAAAAACCAAATATTTCAATCGAAACTTCTCGACTAAGTATGCAAGATTACACGAAGTAGAATCATGATGCAGTATACACAATTCTTAGTGGTAGACAGAGGAGATAACATACCATTGGTTCCATCTCATAGTTGTGTGGCTCCAGCACAAACTCCTCATCCTGAACTGCTCCATTGACCAGTAACTTGCCATCACGCACCTATCAGAGAACCAAGTGAATATAACTCAAGCAAAAAAAATCATATTTTTTGCAGCGTAGTAATCACACCAAGAAACAAACAGAAGGCACTACCATTCGGATAAAAGCTTACTTCGACATAGTCCCCTCCCTTGGCCACAACTCTCTTGATGAACACATCACCCGAGCTGTAGCCCAAAGCCTGCCATAACATTGCAATTCAAACATCACATTTACATCACAATCACTATGAAGTATGAACAAACACGAATTAAAGAGACAAGGGATCATACCTGAAGTGCTGGGGGAGCACAGAAGATTACAATGTCCAAGATTTCCGGTTCCCGGAATATGTAAGAAACCTGCAGATCAGAGATCACAACAACATCAGAACACACATAATGACAAGGTATACCACAATATACCAAACTACACATAAGACACTTTGAACAAAGTTATTAGCTTTCTATAAAAGCTGGGATATCCTTTTCAAAAAAAAAACACTTTGAACAAACGAGCTCTACCTTCTCTGCTAGAATTCGATCACCAACATCGAAGGTCGGGTACATGGACTTGGACGGGATGGACCTCGGCTCGGCCAGGGACGAGCTGTAGAGAAGTGGCACAGTCACAGCTGCAAAGGCCGTCTTGGCGTCATCGGAGCAGGAGCTCATCCACCTCGACAACCAGTTGCTCCTGCTCATCGCGGCACTAGCACCACTGTTCCTCGCAATCCCCCCAGAACCAGAAGCACCGGCACCGGCACTAGCACTAGCACCACCTATCAACGCCTTCTTGGAGGGAATCGAAGGCGCCGGCGCGGGAAGAGGGGAGGAGGGCACCGCAGACGACGACGTGGCAAGGTCGCTGCAGGGGAGCCACTTCGCAGTCTGCAAGAACGGGAGGAAGGACGTAGGGTTGAACCCGAGAGAAATCGAGGACGAGCCAGACAGAGGCGCGGCCCCGATGATCCCAGCCGTCGACCCCGTCCCCTGCGCGAGCACCGACAGCAATCCCACAGCGAGCGACGGTGGCCGCGCCTTGGACGAAGAGTACGTCCGCGAGAGTAACAGCGAGTGGCCTCCGGCGGCAGCGATGGCCTGGGGCTTCGGGTGGTTGTGGTCCTCGGCGCCATGGCGGTCGCCGCCGCCGCTGTTCCGGTGGTGCTCGGACTGGCGAGAGGAGGTGAAGATGCAGAAGGGGCGCCAGGCGCCGTCGTGGAGGAGGCGGCATCCGGTGTTGGAAGCGGAGGAGCAGCGCAGGCCGAACGACGCGGCGAGGTTCTGCGCCACGTAGCCGGAGTAGGACACCGTGATGCGGATCGCCATGGCGAGCAAGCAGAGCAGCCGTAGGGAGATGGAAAGGAGGTGGATGGGGGGATCGGGGGAGAAAACGAAACGCGAGGCGCTGATCAGTTAGGAGACCATTTCGGCGGGGCTCGAGCAGGACGGCGGTGCGGGAGGTGTTGCGGCGGCCACTCGGGGAAGATTCGGGGGTGCGAGGTTAAGAGGGTTGCAGACTGTAGTATGCGAGGAGGAGGTCGGGGTGGGTTTTAAGGCAAGGGCTCCTCGCCGGCGGCGAGGTCAACGGTGCGTCAACACGGGAGGCAGCGAGGTGGAGGTGCATTTGGGGGAGAGAAGGTGGGAGGCGGAGAGGACAGGTGTTTCTTATAGACGCGTGGGGAAGTGGAGGCCCCCTATGTTTTGGAGATTTTTATATTTTGTTTCATGGCAAAACTGGAAATGGCTTCCATTCGCGATTTTTTTTATAAAAAATAATAATTAAAAAGATAATTAAAAAATAGTCGATTATTTTTTTAAAAAATAAAGTCTTTCTCTGTCACCATTTGAATCGACGACAGCAGACATATATTACTTGTCATCGCCACTCATCTTTGTCGCCAGTTCAACTAGCGATTTGCATCGAATAGTATGCAAATCACCACTTGAACTGGCAACAAAGACTGCCTATATAAACCCTTAAAATTCAGTGGAAAAGTCATTTAATTCTGAAAAAAAAACAGAAGAGAGTAGAGGAGAGGGGAGAAGAGACGTAGTGAAGCCCTGTCGGTTCGTAGCGGAGGAGAGAGAGACGGAGCAGTAGATATGGTCGCCCGTTCTGTAGGAAAATATTTTTGCAATTTTGTACCTAAATTCGAAACCTTGTAGGTTAGCAAATAAAATAGCGACAAAGAATTTAATGGATTAGATAATTTTAGTTGTATTGTTGTTTGATGTAGTGCATCATTTTAGCTGTGTAGGTTTTCATTTTTACGCAGTAAAGATCTTGTTAGTGCCGAAAATACTTTTTAAAATAGAAAAATAGGAAGACGCCTCTAAAAATAATAAGGTACCTATTAAAAATATGTAGAAATTACAGAGTAGCTAAATATGGTTTGTAGAGCTTAATCGAAATAATTCCAACTTAATTTTGATTTCCATTTGTGCATGGTAAATACTACGTTAATGCCGAAAATACTTTTTAAACTAGGAAAATAGCAATACACCTCTAAAAATTCTCTAAGAAATCCAGAGTATGTATATAGGGCATGTAGAGCTGAATTGAAATATTGTGAACTTAATTTTTGTTCCCATTTGGACATGGTAATATTTTGTAAATGTTGGAGACACTTTTTAAACAAGGAATGTAGCAATGTACTTATTAAAAATCAGTGAAATTGCAGAGTAGCTATATAGGGTAAGTATCTGAACTTACTTTTGGTTTCCATTCGTGCACGCTAAATATTTTGAAAATAACGAAAATAGCAAGGTACCGAGAAGACAACACACCACCACTTTTGCAGACAGAGAAGACAACACAACACCACGCTACCTTTGTAGGCCGAAAATACCACACTCACCACGTCACCTTTTCAAACCGAAAATAACGCACCACGGCACGCCGCACACTGCCACTTTTGCAACCCGAGATGACACCACACTGCAAAGCTACCTTTTTAGATCGAAAAAACTACACTCCGCCACACCACTTTCTCAGACCGGAAAGACCCCTTATAAAAGGAGGGAGAAGAAAACTAGAGAGAAAGAGAGCTGGAGGAGAACACTACACCACCGCACCCAACACTTCACGAAAGCTTGGTTCACACAATAGAGAGGAAGGAGATGTTGAACTCGTTGTCAAACCTCTACGTGAACATGTTGCGGAAGCGCAAGTGGCTTGCTGAGAGGGCTAAACTTTACCTAGATTCTTCTACGAAGGATACGTCGGTAGCACCGGAGTTCCCACGCTAGCAATGTGCGTGAAAAAGAACCGGTTAAGATCATCCAGTCCACACATCCGGCGACGGCCATCGGAGCGTACTACATGTGCGGTCATCACCTCGTAAGCGAATCTTGCACACACATAGATTTTCCACATCTTACATTCCATTCGACAAATCACTAACTATATCCACACATAATAACAATCGGAGATACGATGCAATTTCTTCTAATAGATCGATAGTCCGGACATGTATGATAGGGCCTTCATCGAGCAGAAGTACATGTTAAACTATACGATGCGAGCCGAACCTTCAAACGCTGGAAACCTTACGTACCCGACCCTACTGAAAAGGCACCGGAGGAGCCTAGGAGAGCAAGGTGGTGATGGAGGACTCCCGAACAGGAAGCTAAGTACAACTAGGCCGAGCGCGCAACACACAAGAGAAAGACTCCTACTAGTGAGACCAGCGGTCGTCCTGGCGCTCCACATTGCCCAGGCACAGTCCGGATTGAAGAGGTAAGTTATATTAGGTATGCATCTGGATTATTAATTTGGCCCTACGTTGTGCTATCCTAACATCATTCAATCGTCCAACTCGTCTAGCAGAATATGGATGACTTCGAGACTAGCCACCGCCGCAAACAGTCCAGAGACAAGGAGAAGGGACCGATGGGCTGCCAGGACTGATCGATTTCGATCCAATCGACCTTTTTTCGGATTCCAAAAAGGCGCACATATATCGTAAGTGTATTTCGGTTTGTTGATTCGTGTATGTTGGCATTTCTAATGTACGTAGCCAAACCCAGCGTACCATGTATTTCACAATTAAATTATTAAGTCTTTCGAACTTAAATCTCTTTTCTCAAATATTTCAACTATTAAGTATCACGTAATATTTTTTCGAATGAATCAGATCCACGAACAATACAATCGGGACAAAAACGCGCATGGTAACCCTAAACCCAAATATATTTTTTATTTTGCTCCGAAGGGGGCTATTTGTGTTATTACGCAACGCCGCGGAACTCGCGTTCCAAATTGCACCGCCGATCTCGCATTCTCTACTTCATATTTCGTCACCTTCTCCAATTTCGGATTACAAACTACGCAGACACTTCAAGGTATTACCAAAAAACTTCATGAAATACATTAAATATTTAGGCTGACTTCTATAAACATAAATTAAAATATATATATATATAGGACCCTGCCGCCAATTGAACTAGCGACAACATCCCTGTCGCTAGTTCAACTAGTGAAATGCTCATGTTGCTAGTTCGATTGGCAACAAGAACATCTCTGCACTATTTCAATTGGCGATAGGGATTATGTCGCATATTCAAATGGCAACAGGAATCTGTCACCATTTCGACTAGTGACAAGAGCCTGTCACCATTTCGACTGGCGACAGGAACCTATTTTTGTTTTAAAAAATCAGTTTTTTTTTTGTAATTATCTTTTAAATTAATATTATTTTTTAAAAAAAATCTCCAATTCGCTAGACATCTTTCTAAAAAGATTTGCTACTCCATATTGCAACTGTTATTAGTATTTGGGTGTGTGGGTGGGGCTGTTGGTCGCATCTCTAATAACATCTCAATCCACTCCACGATTCGTGTGCCTCATCGGTGTTTTCGACGAGCATTTGCGGCTGAACACCCCCCCCCCCCCCACCACCTCTTGCTCCACATGGATTATGGTTTTTGAGTTGTCAGGGCGCTGAAGACGACATGGGGGAGTGGTGGCAGAGGTGGGTATGGCAGTGCTGCTGGCGGCGCTAGGGCTGGCAATTGGGGAGTGGAAAAAGGTGCAGAGAAGGAGAGGAGGGGCTGATAGAGGATCTGGATTCTTGTTATTATTGTGTCAACAGTGTTAGCAGTGTTAGTCTGTGTGAATAGCAATAATGGTAGAAACAACACTCGTTCTAGCCGTCTGTTTTGGATTGTACGGTGAAGACAATGCTCTAATGCATGCCACTGTTGTATGGTGGAAGCAATGTTCTAATGCATGTCAGTGTATAATGCAGGTGGTAGATCCTCATTAATTTTGTGGAAAGAAACTATGCAACTGACATATCCCTGTTTTTAATGTAAAATGATTTGTACTCGCGTTTTTTTAGCCTGAATAACAGTGTGCTTCTTGTTCAAACGAGCTATATTTCGACTGTGTTTCAAATTAGTGGCATATTCCAAATTAGCATTACGAGAACTGTACCTTGCTGCACTGCTCCATCAAATGGTTCAAGGTTTCATTCACGCGCATATATTTCTTAACTCCACGAAAGATTTGTACCTCGTAAAAAGAAAACGATAATCAGTCAGTTACTAAAGGTTGTTCAACACCGTCTCTGGCCTGAAAAGGAGGCACATTCTCGAGAAAACAAGACCATTCCACAACCGCCCAAGCTCAAAAGCAAACAAAGTCAAATTGGACGTGGCGAGTCCTGCCTTCCATCCTACCAAGGCATGGAAACGTCTCTGTTCATCCCCTTTGGGGCATGGAAACGTCTCTGTTCATCCCCTTTGGAGACGACGACCACCAGTAGTTTAAACGCCACCCATCATCGTTTCCTACACCTAAACCCAATGTTAATGTCGACCTTTAGAATGTGATTAGCTTCGTTGCTTCTTTGCAACTTCCACCGTCCCAGTCCAGGTGAGGGATTGGAAACAGTTGTACCTGACACGTCATAGCTCAGTAGCGAAGGCACACCGGTAATTAAATCCATAAGGGAGAATTTCCGATGGAGCAGTGAGTGATTCCTAGATAAATAAATTCATTCAAAGATTTGGATCAGGAAACAGAGGGCAGTGCATTCACATGACAATTGAAACTATGGTCACCTAGCTTATACTCTGTTTCAATATAAATAGTTTTTCCTTCAGAAAGTAGATAACCAACTTCATTTAAAGTTGAAAACTTCCCTACACTCTGCAGTTGACCCGAAAAATTCGAAAACTGTGTTTCAACTGGTATATTTGACATGCACGGAACAGCAAGTGTTCTAAAAAAAACATTCACGGAGACGACATTCCAATATGCAGTTAAACAGTGGAACATGCGACGTTATAGCAAACAAATTGACAGCCAGAAAACAATCAAACTTTTGTAAAATAAAACTAATCAAAATCATATCGAAATTTTAGAACAATTCAACAAAGTATGCCGAGCCTCTTTAAGAGATTATGCACACAGACATGTGGGTCCATTGACGTCTACACTGGACTACCCAATCCCTACACAACCACTAGCCAATAATACCTTCAGGGAAATGTCAACTGCTAAAGAATTGACTCCATATAAAAACAAAAGATTCCATTAATTTTTGGGAACTGATGTCTGGGCTGTCGTAAGCGCTTACGTTTCAGAGGCAAGGATATATCAACTATATGCGGAGGAAGGGAGATGGTTAATACTCTGAACCTCCGGCAATGAGGACAATTCGTGTGGAGACTAGGAACCATGAGCCATCACAATCAGATGACGAAATGAAAAACATGCTATAACATCTATAAAGTTATGTTACATGTATGAGGCAGTCTAAACAATAGAATGACAGATAGGTTGAGATAAAAATCAAATTGATGCAGCAAGGATGATCCTGGGATGAAATTGTCTAGAACTTACATGGAAGGAACTGACATTTCAGTCATTGTGTTAATGACATGTTCAATCCTAAATTTGTTCAACCTGGGCGCAACGCGCGTTTGGGAGGTGATGCAGACAGTAGCTGAAAACATAAGAAAACTGTAGTGCTAGATGCATCTGTGGATGATGTTGAAACTAGTCCAGACGAGTGCATGGTTCCTCACAACTGCAAACTTCAAAATCATGTCCTAGTCGAAACAAAAGTCACCCATTCCTTCGACCAGAAGGAGGCTTCAGCGTTGTTGCTATGCATGACAGGACATCTAAAGACAATGACTGAAAGCTATGTACAATCACACGAAAGACTTCCATATTACATAGAACTATGGTTGATCTTAACGTCTAAGCTTCCCAACTTGAGACCAGTCTAACTTAATGCCAATAAGCAGCACTGAGGATTTTCATCACTCAACAGTCTAACTAGAAAAGAATCCAAAAGTAATTACTTCCTACGTTAAAAAAAGCAATAGGCTTCCTACCCATTACCCAAGGCTCTGCGATGGCCTAAAATTACTGGAAGTCAATGTCAAACTAGTTGTATTATTACAACCTTTACCTCTAGATATAAATGCTTAAGTTAGACATGAGAATTTTGATAACACTGAGAAGGGTCACAGATTTTATGAATATTATGTATATATTCATGAGGCCCAATGGGCAATATATATAGAGAGTACATGGGGATATATATCGTACATATATAAGGAAATACAAAAAGCATATAAGGAAATACAAATGAATTCCTATTCTAACCCCCCCCCCCCCCGGTCTCCTCAAATCTCAAATGCAAGGCGTATATAATAGCATTGTATTTGGAAAGAGCTGACATTAAAATAGTGAAATTCCAACAACCCATAAAGCACAAGGTGCAGGGGCTGAAAAAGTAGAGGCAAGTGGGAACAAAGTCGACCGTGGCAACATGACGAAGAAGATGATGAAACCGACAGGAATAGAGAGAGCTGTCAAATTAAGCCGAAGATAAATAGATAGAAGCATGGCGGCGCAGATCGAAGTCCAAGACGGCGACGGCGCAGTGCGGAAGAAACACAGCGGCCTTAGAAACTCGGGGCGGCGGCTTAGAAAGAAGCGGCGACATCATAACGACTTCTACGATTTGTAGCGGCTCGGAGAGAAGAGTGGTAGCGGCTGCCATGTAAAGAGAAAGAAGAGCACCACTCTCGATTGAAAAGGACAGATTGTGGCTAGCAAAGCAATCAGCTGACTGACAATGAATTTGTGGACTCGCGTGGCTTAGACAAACTCAAAGATAGAGTGGTATGGACTTGGATAGACACAATGGAAGAAAACAGACTCAAAGGAGCAGTAGATGCAGCAACACTGGCCCTCTTTTTTTTACTCACTCTTCTTTTTTTTCAATCTCCACCAACTCATCCTGTCAAACCAGATCAACTCACATCTCTTCCTCTCTCCCTCTATCTTCCTCTCTCTCCACCGAAAACGGGAAAGCGACGGCTCCGACACCCATCTCTTCCTCTCTCCACTGAAAATGGGAAGGCGACGGCGACCGACCTGCTGGCCGACGGCTCCGGCGTATCAAGCGACCTTGGAGAAGGGGCAAGCAGAGAGGAGGCGGCGTTGACCTAAGCGGCTGACTGGGGGGCTATCGGGTGCTTAGGTGGCGAATACAAGGCGGCAACTACAAGCTCGACCTCTAGGTGACGTCGGGTAGAGCCGACGTGGATCCAGCTGGTAGTCGGTCACTTCGCCACGCCGCTCAAGTCAAGGCCGCCTCCTCCTCTGCTGACCGCCTCTCCAAAGATCGCCGACACGTTAGAGCCATCGGCCGACAGGCCGATTGACGTCGCCTTCCCGTTTTTGGTGGAGGGAGAGTGGAAGAGATGGGTGCCGGCGCCGGCGCCTTCCCGTTTTCGGTGGAGAGAAGATAGAGGGAGAGAAGAAGAGATGGGAATTGATCTGGTTTAACGCGATCAGGCCGGAGCCACACTTTTGAGAGAGAGGGGTGAGTCGGTGGAGATTAAGAAAAGAGAGTAAAAAAAAGAATTCCTATTCTAACATCTATCGAAGCAGAGGACATCGATGTGGCCATCGCAGGGGAGCCAAGGTGACGACGGTCCAAGAAGACGACGAGCAGGGTCAATGACAAGAAGAGGCCGACAACTACGACCTTAGAGGCTTGGAGGTCGAGCCAGAGTCGAGGACTACGGCTGGTAGCAGATCCCAGCTGAGTTCAAGCGAAGGCCGCTGGATTTGGTCGAGACATGACCATCGACGGCCAGATCCATGGGATCCCGTTGCTGCTGACCTCGATCTGTGATGGCCAATGGCACTGACTTGAAGAGGGTGACAACGATGGTAGGTGGTGGCACATCACCATAGGCTGGAAGCCAAACAGGTGGCGCACTACGAAGAGCTTGCCGACCATCAGGAAGAGCAACGAGTACACGTCGGCGAGGTGCTCGCAAGCATCGCAGATGCGCGAGAGCAGTAGGCCCGAGAGGCCACCCCTAGGAGCAAAGATTGCTCCTCCCAGGGGTAGCTGGCAGCGGAAGAGGATGAATGCTGGGTTTTGAACTTTAGCTCTGATACCATGCTATGAATATTGTGTATATATTTATGAAACCCAATGATCAATATATATATGGAGTACACGAGGATATATATCATATATATATATATATATATATATATATAAGGAAATACAAAAGGCATATAATAAAATACAAAGGAATCCATATTCTAACAACAGACATTACGAATCTAACAAGTGTCAGATAAAATCAATCCGATACCAAGCATTTGACAAGATAATCACTCAAAACTCCACTAGAATTGCTGGGAAAATTAATTACAAGTTTTTCATAAGACACATGATGGAATGGGGGTCAAAAGGAGATACAAGAGGCACCCATATTTCACGTTGATTCAGTTACATCTAGCGTCGGCCCCGGGGCTTTGACCGCCCTTTCTGCACCATACAAAACAAAGGGTGTTGGGAAATGGGAATTTGAAAACAGACATGTGGGACATAAAAACAGCTTGTGCTTGACACAGTTATATTTTTGCTAAATACCACTAACAAAGGAAAACTGCTACATAAGTGATGGAAATTTTACTCACCGATGCACCACCAAAGCTGGACCCTGAAGCTGTAGCTCCACCTGAAGGCAGACAGAAGTGGAATGTCATACAAGTCTCAGGATGGGATAATGAGATATCTTTGAAGTCAAAATGAAAGTAGGACACAGAAGAAAATAGTAGGTGAACCTCAACATTGGCAGTAATGATACTAATAACCAGAACAGAAAACACAAAAAGTATGTGCAGATGTGTCTCACCTGTAACTCTTGGCATAATAATGGATAAATTCAGTGCATGGGTGCTGATACTAACAAATTGCAGCAAGGGTACTAACATTCAGATCCAAAAACATAATTAAGTCAATTGCAGCTACAAAATGCCACGAGGAAAGCAAATTGCAGGTGTGCACCAATACTTAAACCCTTTCAGGCGTGGAGCCATCAAAGGAATGCAGTGCATGCAATTGAAGACAGGTCACAGCAAAGAACAAGATTATCAGCTTCCTGTATGTAACTGTGTATGATTTTTTACCACGCCGAAGTTTCATGTGAAGCATTTTGCCCTTAATGATCACAGATCATTTAAAATGAGCATTGGACAACAGACACGACAGCGCATCAGTGCTAATGGTTGAGCTACATCAGTTAAATGAACACCAAATTGTTTCAAGTAGAATAATTACTGACTTACCATAAGCATACAATTTTCCAACATCTAGGCAATAGCAATATACTCCCTCCAGTCACAAATATATGTCGTTTTGGACATAGACATGGTCCCCAAAACACAACTTTGACCAATAATTTCTATTGTAATATAGTTAGAACACCCAACAAAATTATAATATTATGAAAATACTTTTCTAAGACAAATCTATACATACGATTTTCATGTATCCCATCTAAATATTTAAAAAGATATCGATAGCCAAAATTTTGAAAGTTTGACTGCACATACCCCAAAATGAGATGTATTTGTGACTGGAGGGAGTAGTGTAATAAGGAAGTTTATGTACCTCCGAACGGCGTAGAAAATAGTGAAGTTCCTAAGGCAGGCGTTGAAGCAAAAGATGGGGTGCTACTCCCAAATCCAGATGGAGCTGGTGTTGATCCAAGCGTAGGGGTGGAGACTGTCCCAAATGGTGTGGAGAGCTGGGCTGATCCAGATGTACCAAAAAGGTTGGTCGAGAGAGTTGGAGTTGTTGGAGTTGAAAAGAGGCTCAAAGAGGATGGAGCGGAAGCCGGAGTGCTAAAAGCTGAAAAGGCACTTGAAGAAGTCGCTCCAGAAGGTAACAAAGATTGCTGCGCTTGGCTTGTCGCTGGTGCAGCAATTTGTGTTGTGGGCTGTACAGGAGCAGGTATATGCAATGTTGGATGCACCCTTCTGGCAGCTGCTTCTTGTTTAGTTGCTTCTCTTCTATTTGCCTCTAGAAATGGATCATTTGCATTACCTATACGGCGCTGATCATGTAGATATTCAGTTTTCATTGACTCAACATACTGATGAAGATTTTCCACCTAGACAAATAGGAACATTAGAAAATCCTTGGTCTCAAGACAATACTAGTAATAAATAATTTCTCTTATTTTGTCCGCAACATATTGTTGTTTCTAAAATTTGATCAGTTTATAGCATTACATTTACTCACTAAAAGTAAAAGTAGACAATATATGAATGATATCATGAGGATAATGTAAAAAAAAGAACAGCTTGAACAGTTGTGTGCTCAATTTCCATATGACTAAGGTGTTACCTTAGAAGCAACATAGATGAAATAGTCATGCACATTCGACATAACCTTCGGTAGAGATTCCAAAGAAGCTGATGATCTCTTATTGTTCTCCATTTGAACCAACTGCTCTAGCTCACCAATCCACTTGCAGCATTCTCCAAGATACTTCTCAAACCTGCTGACAGTTTGTTGCATAAAAAGGGAAGGCCGCTTTGGGACCCCACTATAGAAATCAATGGTTGGTGCCAATGCCACTGGCTGATTGGACGGAGCTCCACCAGGTCCAGAGGTACTTGAAGCACCACCATTTGCAATTCCAGAACCTGGACGGATGAATCTTGGTCTCAAAATCATATATGACCGAATAGCAAATTCTGTCTTCCACATCATTTCATTGACCACAGTCATTAACTCTTGAATGGAAACCTTCTCTCTCTCCATTATGGTGGTGGTCCCTCCGAGCTCCTATTAGAGCAGACAACTAATATTTACACATTGTTTCACAAACTACAGTATTAAATATGTCAGCACTGATACGTCAATTTCATGCAATCCAAACATTCTTTTTTCACATAGTAGACCGTATTGTCATTTTCCCTGGCAAAGAAACATGTCAAAATTTGAGGTAGGGTTTGAACTTTGAACTAAGACTGCCCTCTAATGATCTGATTACACTTATTGCTGCACAATCACGATAAAACCTGGCCTTGCCACAACAGTGAAGCCAATCTTGTATCTTGACTAAGTTCCATTACAACATACTCCATTGTGCTAAACTGCTATCTTGTTCATCATTCAGGGCACTACTAAATCATGACAGCATTTAGACTACTGGTTTTTTTATTATCTTCTTGGGACAAGTTTATGCCTATGATATTTACCTAATCAAGAAAAGAAAAGGAGGGTGCAGAGGCATAGTTCCCCAATTGAGTGCTCAAGGCGAATGGGCCCAGTCCTGTTTGTCTAATGTATTGGTCACTAACTCATCAATCTTCCAATAGTTAAAAGATATACGTGCAATTTTTCATTGTTTGCCCTGCTGACAATGTGAAAACATACTAAAAATCTATCTTCTAGAAAACATTCTGCTGTCCTTTTAAACTGTCAACTTACAATGTCAGATCAGCTAATACTACACTAATCTTCAAGGTGTGGAACATGACCAAAACATTCAAACATAGACACCATGCTAAGAAAATGCCAAGAAAGTGATGAAAATAGCCCAACCTGAGCAATGCGACTTGCATCAAGCTCAAAATTGACATTTGAGATTGAGGAGTCATGAAGGCGACTGCACTGATCCAACCTCTCGCTCTCGTCCCTGTACTCCCGTATTTTATCCCTACAAAATTGCATGGTTAGTAAGACACATTCCAGGTATTTTTAGCACAAAATATCCCAAGTAGTTCAAAGTGCAAATTACTCCAATAAATCACCAAGTCCCAAAGAGGTAATGAAAGCACGAAAACTGCTCTCTTTAACCCTATAAAACCCATAAAAGCACCACCTCAGCAACACATGAGGCAGCAGCTTAAGAACCCACCCGAATTGGCAGATCAGACATATAACACAAAGGCAGGTTGCCTTTCGCCCAAATCCCCAAATCAACAATAATGCTAAACCACCTGAAATAGAAACCCTCGATACTAGTACAAGAACATTTTTTCTAGTAAATAAAGCAAAATGATTTCTGAGAGACTTAAAAAAGACACAATGTTATCGCACAAAACCTTAAATTCAGATCGCGCGCACACATAAAAAATTACTCCTTTCACCCAACCCAAAGACAGCACATTTCACTAAGCTGAACTACTATACCTGTGTAACGCAAAAGAAAATAAAAATCAACAAAGAGTAAGTTTAGCCAATCAGATGGAGCAAATCTAGTTACCTACAGATAAACAAAAAAATGCAACCCAGTGACACCCCAACTCAGCAATCAGAAGACATAGCCCAAATAAGCACTCTCCTTTACCAGAAAACAGAAAGGAAAAAACTCAGGGAAGCCCTACTCGATCTGGAGTAGCGCCTTCTGCGACTCGGGATGAAGCTCCTCCCACTTCGTGTTGTACCCGGCGGGCTTCCCGTCCGTCGCATACAGCATCAACTGCTGCTGCTGCTGAGACTGCACCGTCGGCGCAGCCAGCTGCTGCGGCGGCGGCTGCTGCTGCGGTTGCTGGAAGTTGAACTGGAACGGCGAAGGCGACAGGGACAGCGCCTGCACCGGCGCAGGCGCCGGCGTCTGGAACGGGTTCTGCGGCGCCGGTGAGGAGAAGGAGAACGCCATTAGTGCGTGCGGCGCGCGGAGGGGGTTGTCTCCGGCGACGGCGGCGCGGGGTCCGGGGAGATCGAGGGGGCTAATGGGCTCTGGGCCGGGCACGGTGGGCTCGGCGAGTTCTTAAACCCTAGGAAACCGAAAAAGGTTCGGGAGCAGAGTGGAAAACTTGATGACTGTTTTGCCCCCCGATGGATTATCTCTGATGAGAAAGTTTGGCTTTCGGTAAAGGTGGGATTTTAGAAAACGAGAGGGGCATTTGAAAGCTCTCGACTTTCGGACAGGAGGGATTTGTGTCAGAAGAGGGATGGTAGGGTTCGGTCAGACCAACAGCTACAGTGCTGGACTTGAGTTCGTGCTGGTTTATATCTCTGCCAATTTTGAAATTTCTTTGGTGACACATGCTACTATCCTTGTGCAATTGATAACTCGAACTTGATGCAACTCTCTTCGCTTCCTTGTGACGAATATATTGGGTTAGGACTGTGTAGTGTGGACTTTGACATGAATTTTGGAGGAATTATTAGTACTTGGACTACTCTGTTTCGGCATAGATACTAACAGGAAGTACTCCTGCAAAGAGGTGCAACTGAAGAAACGAATGCATGTACGAGCAATTCAATATCCACGAAGTTCCACAACCTCCAGGAGATTTCAAGGAGTCACCTTTGGAGGAGTGTCAACTGATGCTCGTTGTTTTTCTCCTGGTTTGTGCCTAACACCGGCAATGCCCATCAATGGAGGTCCAGTTTCCGCTGACGAGGAAAAGTGAGCTGCTTTTGACGTCTTTCTTACCATGAATCGATGGCAAACCTTTGGATGATCAACTCATGATTATGCTCCCTGCAGACTCCTAAGTGAACAAGATGACAACAACAGGCAAAGTTATATAGAAAAGAAAACGCCAAGGTGAAATGTTAGGTTGTATGGTTTGAATGACTTATAAAAGCAACAAAATTCTTGTAATCACAAGATTCCCCCAGATTAAAATCACTATCCATGTTACTGCCTTAAGGGAAACACAGCCTTGTTTTTCTATACAACCGTTTCAAACTTTACCACTTCGAAAAAAAAGAGGGGGGTATAAATATATCTCCAAATGAAGCTGGTAACTTTTAAGGGTGACGGTGACAATGATGCTACAAATCCCTAACAGCACACTGGGCGTTAACCTTATCACAAGGAAACTATACACTGATTGCCAGTATTTAAGAAAGCGAAGAGGTAACAAATCCTTCACATAACAACTCCAGATGTTTTATCCTGATTTGAATGGTACTCTAGGCACACATGGACATGGTCAAACTTGCAAGGCGTCAAAAGAGAAATGTGGAAACCATATTGATAGCCACAGTAAATCTGAATTGCAAGGAATGGAAGTTCAATGTATCCAGCAGTAAGATTACTAGTGCAAATAAACTCCAAAAAATTAAAGACTACATTGATACCCCCACTCGTAGTCCATCTGATGAAATCTCTCTCCAACTGAATCTCCAATATATAGTCTGTCATGCCTGCGACATATTTCCAATTTTTCATTTGTAGATTGACAAAAAACTTATGCTCATCCAATTGTTCAACCCTCCTTGATTATAATACCAAGTTCACTTCGTTCATTCCTACATTTGCTACAGACATTCATCTGCTGCCAAAAATTCAGGATGGAAGGGTGAAAGAATGATCTGGAGCTGATGCTGCCAAGACAAGGCATGTTCTGGTCTGGCTCTGTCATACTGCACATGCACTACACAGCAGCAGTACATTTTCCAAGGCTTAGTGTGAGAAATCGAGTTTTGCTCTACCTAGCATCCAATTAGTGGTATCAGCTCTTTCATACTCCCTCCGGTTTTGAAAGCTTGACGTTCAGACAGCATTACATAGCACAAGTACAGTTCAATTACTTTGTCTGAACGTCAAGTATAGAAGACCGGAGGGAGTATATAATATGGTTGTATTCTGGTACAAATACAATTAACTTCACACAGCAATGAGTAGATGAATAGATGAGGGAATGTTTCACCTCTAGTCCATGAGACACTTGATGTCAATTCCACAAATGAAAAAGGAAGGTAACAAAACTTGATTCAATCTATAGATCAATCGAGTATTGAGATGCTCCTATGGTAATAGCGTACCAAAGTGATTTTCAGCAACATGGATGGAAGCATGTGCAACACTTGGTAGCAGACCAAGTGTTGTGGACTTGTTGAACATCAGCACGCCCCTTGAGATAAGTATATAACTGATATCCAAATTCACTGATATGAGTATAATATCACGAGCCAACCACCCCTGGCGACAGGAGACCGGGTCATTTGGAGATAGATTGGGGGATGTTTGGATGAAGGGGATTTCTTTGGAAATTTTTGGGATTTAGTCCAATTTGAACTAAATCCTAAAGATTTGAATCCAAATCCCCCCTATCCAAACAGGCCTTGAGTGTGCAGTTATCTCATATCATGTAGGAATATGCACATATGATTTCCCCAGGACATTCTGGGAAAAAAATGATAAAAGAATCGCATCACGTATGTTACAATAGGTGTAATTGGGACTTGCAGGACAAGTTATATCAACTCAGTAAAAATGTATAATAGGAAGTATGGTACCTCATATAAGCTCCCATTGATGGACTTATACTTCAGATTTTGTTGAACAGAGAGGACTGATGCATAGTCACAGGGATCGCGGTTCGATGCCGCATCCCACGTACAGGATTCATCGACCCGGGCACGATTCGTGGGACATGGTACATCATTCCTATGTACTTTAGAAGGAAAAGTGGCATACCACGTCCCGTGACCCGGTCGACCCACGTTCCTGGTGACTATGGACTGACATCATAGCACGCGCTCCACATCTTTGAGCAACAGGTTAAGATTCCAAAAGTTAAAACATGTCGTTCAGGTATTGTTTACCATTTTAATTAGAAAAGCAGTCTCCAATGCTAATTCATTGGTTTGCAAATACTTGCTTTCTTCTACAACATCTGTTGTCAAGTTGAGAATTACAGGCCGCTCTGGATCATATTGAGTAAGTTCACGGACTTTTGCAACCCACTTAGCCGCTTCCCATACACCAAACCTATCATTTTCAAATGCAACAAATAGTTGAGTCTACCGAGCAATACATAAAATGAGGACTAGCAAGTTATTGTAATTGGAAGATCAAGTATGCTGCAGAAATTAATGGTTAAAGGGAGGAGGGAGAGGGAGTAATAACTTAGTACCCAGGTAATGCATACCTTGTATTAAATGATGATGTCACAAACACAGCTGGGTAAGGAACATCCTTCTGAATATTATCATAAGGAGAATACTTCTTGATTGCAAGGAACTCTTCATGGTCCACAGGAAACCCAAACTCTTCATAATCAATGGCTGTAAGAGGTAGAATAGGATGGAGAAGAGTGTTGCATACATCTAAGAAAGGGACCTGGAGGATAAAATGGAAATTGTGGTGATGGACAATCAGTACGAATAACAACAGATGTGGTAATAGCACATCTTTGAGACTACCGAGAAAGGATGACTAATATGGCAATTCCAAATTCAAAGAAGAATTCAAGAACACTGATTTCTCCACAGATAATATGTTACTCGAAATGATAATTAATTGCTTTTATCTGTTACATCTTTAATGACAAAAAAAAAATAACAGTAAAAAGGACTTAAAAGAGATTCACTAGGTCATGCAGCTTGTAAGTTTGAAATGTGTGGACCACTTGGTGTTTGATTGACATATCTTTAGTTTTGCTTGAACTGTAGCATGCTCTATCAAATGGCTAAAAAAGCCTCTAGCAGGAACTCCTTTTGCAGTGTTAATGCAACAGAGCTGCCAAGGTAGCATGTAGTAAAATGCAATGATTTTCAGGAAAATGGCAGTGAGATACCGGGACCAAATTCTGTTGAAGATTTCTTCTGCTTTTTTTTTGGGCACCTCCTGACAGGGTGAAAGGAGTTTTTCTGGCAAAGGGAAACTGATTGATGCAACTGAACATTTGAAGGGAATGCCAATGGGAACACTAAAACTGCTTGCGTTGCATAAAAAATGAAGATTTCTACTACGAAAGTGAAGCTTTTGAGGTTTGAATTTAACTGCTTGCGTTGCATAAAAAATGAAGATTTCTACTACAAAAGTGAAGCTTTTGAGGTTTGAATTGGGCTGCTTTTTTTCAATGCTTGGTGTATCTGAGCACTTTTTACTTCTTACTTGTAGTGCTACTCTGCAGCATCTGAACTCATTGTAATGTTTTCAAAATGAGTGCAATTTGTTCATGGGGGAACAGAACATGATCAAAGTGGTTTAAAATCTTTCCCCGTGTGTTTATGAATCACACCACAGACTAGGGAGTAGAAACTATCGCAAGAATCAAAGGAATGCCTGAAAGGCTGCATATGATTTCTACACATAATCATATATACCTTCAAAACAGCAGCACAAAACAAATCTGGACGAATATTAATTGCCGAAGCCACCAGAAGTCCTCCGGCACTATATCCCCACCCAGCAAGCTTATTTTCTTGTATGATACCTTTTTCAAGAAGAAATTCACCACAAGAAACAAAATCATAAATAGAGTTCATCTTTTTGGTACGTGCACCATCTTGATGCCACTCCTTACCACAACCTCCGCCACCCCTGAAAACACATGTTTTTAAGTCAATATAACTGTGAACTGTCAAAATTCAAAAGACAAAAGCTGGCATGCTCTTTAAATATGGTATAAGCTCCCATGAATTAGAAACGTTTAAGTTCATTCTGATACTTATCTCTTATATGCAGAATTTATTCATGCAGGCGATGAAAATTAATATGAATCAAGAAAGATTACTCCATGATATCTTTTGAGAAAGAATTCATTAGTTATTTCAAGAGGTAAAAATGGTTATATTTAACAAAGTAGGCTAGACATACCTAACATCAGCATATGCAATCACCCAACCACGATCGAGCAGGCTCTTTAACTCACTGCGCCAACGTTTATCCAGAACCTCACCATAAGCACCATGTCCATGAAGCAATCCTGGATTTCCCTCTTGCTTGTGCTTTCGTGAATATACTAAAGTAAGTGGAATCAGAACTCCGTCCTTTGATGGAACATCATAGTACTCACAAGCATAGTATTCAGAGAGCTCATTCCAATCCCAATCTCCAAAATCTTCACTTGACGAATCAGCTCTATTTGAAGATAGCCTGTCCATACTAGCAGCAAAAGCATTCCCATACAGTAGCTTTGTTCTCTCATGGAGCATGTTTTGTTGTTGCACTATTTGCCACTTTCCATTTAGTAAGTTGTAATCAATGACTGCATCAGGCATCTAAAATGATATATTATAAACGACTGCATCAGGCATCTAAAATGATATATTATAAAGGGCAATATTACTTAGTACCATCGCAAAGATCATCAAGTTGGAAAATACCATCCAATGTGTAACTGACAAGTGGCCCTGGACCCCACATGTCATCCTCAAACTGGATGGTATTTTTCCAATGTATACCTCTTGCAATGGTATTGATCTAATTTTCTCTATTATAAACTTGCTGTTGAGAGAAAAAAATGCATCGACTAACACAAATTAATCTGAACCATTATAGTTCCCTAGACTATGATGGGAAAATAAGATCTGCAAAGATAGTTGACACCAACAGTAATGCCATGATTTCACAACTCACAAGCAATGCCTTCGAGATGTAGCCTACTAGCCTTAGTGCAGAAAGGAGTGGCATTGTGGTAACAATTTAACTGTAGGTTGCATGAAATAAAAGGATACCAAAGCACTAGGTTTGCAATTAGGAAAGTAGAAACAGAACAGATTGTTGACTACCATGAAATAAATAAAAAAAGGTCTGAACAATGAAATAGTGTCAAATTTGCTATTTCGTTTGGTTTTATATGAAGGCAATACTGATAACATCATGCATAAATGTATCTTTCCCTATAGATGGTTAGGCTAGGCACTAATCAGCATAAGTCAATGAAATCAAGATACAGGCATAATCAAAACTTATATAAAAGACAGAGGATGGCACAAATAAAATATCATAACTAAATATACTCAGGGGCGGACCCAGGCTTGGTGCTGGGTGGGCTGAAGCACCAACCCAACCCAAGACGCCCCATGTATGTAGGCCCAATTAGCACCCCCAAATGACCAAATCCTAGCCATCCAACCCTAGCTCCCAAATCCCCCAAATCCCACATCCTGCCGACGCCTGACGCCTCGAGCCCTCGACCTCGAGCGCCTGCCACCCGCCGCCCGACCATGGCCGCCTGACGCCTAGCGCCTCCTCCTCCGACCACAGTGCTCGGCCGTCCGCTCGGCCGCCTCGCCACCTCCTCCCAACTCCTCCGCCATCACACGCCGAGGGCCCAAGCCTCTGGTCCTCCTCCAAGCTCCGGCCTCCTCGCCAGAGATCGGCCGCCTCCTCCCAACTCCCGCCCTGCCGCGCCCGAGGGCCCAAGCCTCTGGTCCTCCCTCCAAGCTCCGGCCTGCTCCCTTCGCATCGCAGGTATGCAAAATTGGACTTCTCCGAAATGCTAATGAGCTTGTGGATGAATATTGCATGTATTCATGGGGCCCAATGGACAATATATATATGGAGTACAAAGGGGATATTACAAGGGAATATGTCATACACATATAAGGTAATACAAAAGGCATAAAAGGAAATACAAAAGGATTCCTATTCTAACACCCCCCCCCCTCCTAAACTTATGGTGGATCACACACACACTGAGTTTACTGAGAAAATACAAATATTGTACCCCAGTCTATGGTTTCATGAAGAAGTCAGCAATTTGTAACTCTGAGAGCACAAACTGTAAAGCAAGTACTCTCTCCTGCACCTGTGAGCGAGTGTATGAAGCATCCACACCAACGTGTTTGGTGAGCTCATGCTTCACTGGTCACAGGAAAATACTGATAGCACCTGTACTGTTAGACAAAAGAATCGAAGGTTCCATCACAGGCACTCCAAAATCTGCAAAAAACCACCTCAACCAAGTAACCTATGCTGCCATAGCTCTCAACTCAACCTCTGCACTCGAACGGGAAACTGCAATCTGCTTCTTTGTCTTCCAGGCAATCGGGGTGAAGCCAAGAAAAACACGATAAGCAGAAAGAGAATGACGTTCAGAAGGATCACTAGCCCAAGTCGTATCGGAGTACGTCTGAAGTTGTAGTGAAGTGGAGCTAGAGAAAAACAAACGACGAGAGATAGTCCCACGCAAGTAGCAAAGAACACAAAAAAGGTGACTGTAATGAAGATAGGTGGGACGAGTTATGAAATGACTCAAGATATGAACAACATAAGCAATATCAGAACGAGTGCTCACAAGATACACCAAACTCCCAACAAGATGGGGATATAGAGTAGGATCCTCAAAAAGATCACCATCAGTGACACGAAGCTGTAGAGATAGCTCTATGGGAGTCTCAGCAGTGCGAGTGTCAGTCAGACCAGACTGATCAAGAAGATCTTAGACATACTTCTGCTGGGACGAAGTGGCAACCAAGGCAACGAAGTCTAACAAGCGGCGTTGAACAACGCGGCTGTTAGATCGACGTGTTGTTTTTTTTGTTTTTTTCTTTTTTGGAAAGTATCTGTTTTAATAGAAATCGAATAGGTTTCTATATGCAGAGGACGCCGCCGATCCGATCAATCGCGGAAGCGGCGGTATGGCGGCGGCGGCTCCGACGAAGCGCTTGGCGGCGGCGATCGGCGCAGTAAGTAGGCGGCGGCGGGGGCACGGATGGCGACGAGCGAAGCGACTTCTGTTGCGCGCGGTGGCGGCGGCGAAGCGGTTTCAAGCAGGCGGCAGCGTCGGCAAGCGTCGGCGCGATCTCATAGCGTCAAGGCTGCAGCTTTGGGCTCGCCACATTTGCCAAGACGACGATTCATGGCTTAGCGCCTCACATGGACCAACGCTGCTGGGCGGCGTCGAGGAAGCGGCGTTCCTCGCAGTAATGGTGTCGGGTGGCGGCGGCGAGATGGCAGCGGAAGGAGCTAGATTAGTACCCTAACTCTGATACCATATTATGAATATTGTGTGTATTCATGAGGCCTAATTGGCAATATATATATAGAATATAAAGGGAATATTACAAAGGAATATGACATACACATATAAGGAAATACAAAAGGATTCCTATTCTAACAGTGGAGTTGTGGACAACGTTTACAATGGAATTAGTTTTGTTCATGAGAATATGAGATAGTTCATAGTATTATGCCTCTAAAATCTAAATTGAAAGTTGCTCACAGAGTGATAGTATAGAACTATAGATTACCCATTGTTCATTCTTCAATTAAATGATATTTGGTAAAACAGCTCAAAGAAATGTTAGTGAGCTTGAAAAGGACTATACTTGCTTGGATTTCGACTCCCAAATTTCAATAACTAATTAGAATGGTATATTGTTATTTGCTAGGATTTCGGCTAGATGGAGAAATATTTTTCAAAAGAGACCTCTAAGAAAAGTTTAGTAACTCAAGGTAGCGGTGTTGAGCAAAAAAGACCACATATTGAGCTTAATATGCATGATATTGTTGCTGATCCGGGGCTTTGGAAGCCAATTGAAGAGTTTGATCCTGATATTAGAGATGATGCTCGGAGAGCATTTTTGGCTATGGGTCCATTTAAACCATTTGGCCATGATTTTCCATGCAAAAATCAGGGGATCCAGACGAGGGCATTTCTAAATTCATGGTTAACCAAATTTAATTGGCTAGAGTACAATGTGCATAAAGATGCAGCTTATTGCTTTTATTGTTACTTCTTTAAGCCACCAAGGACCGACAACTTTGGGAATGATGCATTTACTAAAATAGGGTATACTAATTGGAGGAGACCATTGGAATATTTCAATGATCATGTTGGAGGAGTTAATAGTACTCACAATAAAGCAAGGAGGCATGCTGCCGATTACAACAATCAAAGACAAAGTGTGGCTCATGTGTGGTCTAAGAAAAGTGTGGTGAAGGTGGAGCAATATAAAGCTCACTTGGTTATTATTTTAGGTGTTATAAGATTTCTCCTTTTGCAAGCTCTTGTTTTTCGTGGACATGATGAGTCTTCAAGCTCAAGCAATAGGGGGAACTTTCTGGAAATGCTGGACTGGTACATAGAGAAGGATCTCAAAGCTGCAAATGTGTTTGGTGACAATGCTCCTAGGAATAATCAAATGACTAGCCACAAGATACAAAAGGAATTAGTAAGGGCTTGTGCAGAGGAGACAAGGAGTGCTATTATTTCTAAGATAGGAGATCGTCTTTTCGCAGTGCTTGTTGACGAGTCTCGTGATGCATCCATAAAGGAGCAAATGGCTATGATTTTGAGGTTGGGAGCTACCTCTGTTTTCTCTATATTTCAGATTGATCTTGTTCTCAATTGTCATTTGTCAATAACTATTATTTTTATCATGTAGGTATGTCAATGATCAAGGGCATGTGATTGAGAGGTTCCTTGGGGCTCAACATGTTTTTGATACTACATCATCTTCACTGAAGGTAGCTCTTGATTCTATGTTTGCAACACATGGTTTATCTACTTCTAGATTGCGAGGACAAGGATATGATGGAGCCTCAAACATGAGAGGACAGTTTCATGGGTTGCAGAGACGCATCTTGGACGAAAACTCGTATGCTTTTTACATGCATTGTTTTGCCCATCAATTGCAGTTAGTGGTAGTTTCTATTACCAAGTGTTGTAGTTCTGTCTTGGATTTCTTTAACTACACCACTTTGATTGTCAACACTGTTAGTGCTTCTTGCAAGGGGAGAGATCAACTTCTGCAAGATCACCATGACAAACCTGTGGGCCAATTAGATAGTGGGGAGATTTTTGCAGGAAGAGGAAAAAAACCAAGAAACTAATCTTGCAAGGCTTGGTGATACTCAGTAGGGCACACACCACAAAACTTTGGCTCGTCTTCAACTAATGTGGACCTCTGTATTGGAGGTATTGGAGAATATTAGTGAAGATGCAGATAATGCAGAGAAGAAAACTCAAGCATCAGGTTTGATAGAAAAAAAGTTGAGCTTTGAATTTGTACTTATATTGCATCTTATGATCAGAGTGTTGGGGAAGACCCAAGAACTATCACAATGCTTGCAAAAGAAAAATCAGAACATCTTTCGTGCTGCAGGATTGATTGGGTCTGTGTTGAAGAATATGAATGACATGAGGATGAATCGTTGGGATGATATTTTTTAGGAGGTAAAGAGCTTCTGTCTCAAAAGGAACATAATTGTGTCAAATATGGAGATACAATACCAGTTAGGGGATGTTCAAGGTGTCGTGGCGCCAAATTGGTAAGTCACTACCGTCATTTCCATCATGGAATTTTCATTGTGGTGCTTGACCAAATTCTTGTTGAGTTGAACAATCGTTTTGCTAAGAGATCAACTCAGTTGCTGATATGTATTGCTTGTCTTGATCCAAAGAATTCTTTTTCCAACTTTGATGAAGACAAACTAATTCAACTTGCTAAGATTTATGTTGCGGACTTCTCTGAATATGATTGTGTACTCCTAAGGGACCAACTTGGCACATTCATTGTTGATGTGAGAGATGATGAAGATTTCTCAAATTGTAATGATCTTGGAAATCTTGTTGTGAGGATGGTTCAAATTGATAGACACACTCGCTACCCATTGGTGTACCATCTCATTGAACTTGCCTTGATTTTGCCCGTGGCAACAGCGACAGTTGAACGAGCTTGTTATGCTATGAATCTTATTAAGACTGAGCTAAGAAATAAAATGGGCGACAATTGGATGAATGATAGTATGGTATGCTATATTGAGCGAGACATGTTTGCAACGATTAAAGATGATAGCATTTTGCGTCGTTTTCAAAGTATGAAATCACGTCGGAACAAATTACCTCATGCTATAACTTAGTGGTATGTTTCATTGTTTTGTATTTGTGAATTTACCTTTCATGTCATTTGTCATTCCGGTTTATGATTTATATATGCTACTTTGTCTATACAGATGACGATGGTGCCAACGTGGTGTGGAGATATGTCATGACCAAGGATCAAAATACCGTGACGGATAAAATCCGTCGGCAAGCGTGTGCAGATTCTGCTACGACGCAGAATCGAAAACCTAGGAAAAACCCAGTCGAAATTCGTCTGAAGAAATTTGAATTTGGGATGTAACCGCCGGGATTTTGAATTTAAATTTAAAAATTTTCAGCTGGTTTTTAGGATCCCGGTTCCCACCGGTAAAACCGGTAACCGCCGGGATTTTGATCCATGGTCATGACTCATGATGGTTTGGTGGACCGAATCTCCCTTAATTCGGTATTTATTCTGGTCAGAATTCTTTTTTTTCAATGTTATTTATCTGTTTCACTGTAATATCAGTTGTTCGGTAAGTGGTTATGTACATTTTGCTATGTTATAGTTTAATTGCAATCTAGTGAGACTTCTGGCATGTCATAAGTTAGCACCCCCCTTGCTTAATTTCTGGGTCCGCCACTGAATATACTAACGCATAACTGTGCAAGCAGATTATCACAAGAGATACTAAGTTGTCATCACTTTACTACCCTATAAAGGAACGGCATTAAACTCCCAAACAAAAACACAAAACGTTGCTGAAAACATGACAAGGGCTGATATAAATTGGAAAGCAGATTAAATAGTGGGGGGATTGATCAGGGTAGAAGAGCAACGGAAAACACAAGGTTACGATGGACAAATTGATGACAAGGTTTTCAAATAGAGACACAAACTTCAAGGTCACAATGGACAAATGCCGGATATCAAAAGTAGCTTCTAAAGATATGTTTCTTCCATCATTACATGATCCATCTGTAGTGCTACTTTTAAAACTGAAAAGCATCTTCAATAACAACAGAACCCAAGCATATCTGGAGCTAACTCATATGATCTTTCATGTAAATGATTTCTCTTTGAGAAATAGCGAAATCACAAAAAAAAAATTGACAGTAATGCATGAACTATGAAAAGATGAAGACGAGTTATCTCAACAAAACAATGGGATGCACTTCAGAAATCCATAGATAAGAAAGGTGGAGAAGAAAGACAGTGTTATTGCATTAAAACTAGAAAGACAGTACAATTAATTAATTCTGCACTGGTACGTAAAACAAAATAGCTGCTCAAGTGAGGGGGAAAGGGTACTAGAAGGATGAAAGATAGAACTAAGACAACCAACAGACAGATATGCATACCACAGGTGATGATATTGTGAAACGCATTGTTGACGAATAATAATCATAATTCGGGCCAGATAAAATCTGACACACATGATTCGGAAGAGGCAAGTCAAATGGTTGAAAATCTGATAGATGAGCAGGTACCTGAGAAGTGAAATGAATGAAAACATTTAAGTTATGATTGCATAATGGTATATGCTTTCATAGGAATTATGGTTGCTGCATAGGTGTAACAGATAAAAAAGGGTAAAATTTTACAAAGATGAAAAGAACAGTTTCAGATATCCAATAGGTAAATTGGTAAAATAACTGTGGACTGAGTAAATTAATAAACAACATAGATTTACGATGTTGTCATTGGACAACAGAGCAACATACTGTTGGGGAGACCATCAAGAACTAAATAATATACTTTCTCGACTTAGTTCTCTTAGAGACAAGGAAAAACAATTGACTTACTTTGATGTTTTCAGGTAGAGGCAAATTAACTGAACAAAGTCTGAGTTTTCTGCCTTGTCTCAGAATAAGCACCATATGAGTATCGCAAAAGTCAACATCTTCAAGAATTACACCTGGTTCCTCAAGGAAAACATTCTGGTTCATACATCAAAAGTGAGTCAAATAGTTCGTATGAAGTCGCCAATCTGAACTAATTCCGTGCAGAACTTTCATAACGGCGGTTATAACAAAGTGCTAGTAAGCCTAGTTTACATAGATGATGTTTATGGTGCGTTTGTCAAAAATATATTAAAAATACAGCTGCTATTTTCCAAGGAGAACTCCTTACATATTTTGTGAAGAGAATGCATGCATATCTAGAGAACAAGAGCATTCAGACAACTTTGATATGACATAGCAGATGCATAATACAAACCTTCCAACTCTTTGGCCCTGGAGATTCCACAACAGACAGCATTAGGTAATGATATGACATAGCAGATGCATAATACAAACCTTCCAACTCTTTGGCCCAGGAGATTCCACAACAGACAGCATTAGGTAATGCGAATTAACACGCACACCTTCTCTTGCAGCATCTGTGAATAAATACAGGCGTCCATGATGGTGTTCGACAATGCAATGAACTTGGGATTCACCTTCCCATACCAGTGTCATTCTGGACAGGGGATCAGAAGCCTTTATTAAATATACCTGGAAAAGGACAATCTTGCAATGAGCAGTGAACAAAGGACCAACTAAAAATCATACAAGAAACAGTACCTTTGAGTGAGTGTCTGAAAAGACATTTAATGTTATAAACCGAAAATCCTTGGTATGTCTGATATTTAAATAAATATTCTCGTCAGGTTCTTCCAACATGAGAATATCATCCTTGTTTGATCCAATAATGCTGCAAAAAAGCCTAACCAAAGAAAATTTTAAGGTATAGTGCAATACAGCACAGCACAGATGAATGGCTGCAATAAAACAATCCACCGACCTATATGGCCTTCTATCCTCATTTGTAACAATATAAACCAGTGCTTTCCCATCCATAGCCCATGAAATATTTGACACCCGATCGGCACGAGGTCTATCACAAAGTGTGCCCGTCACTAGATCCCTGACCATTAAAGTGAAGGAGTCCTTATCTTTGTCATACATAGTGTATGCAATGAAGCGGTGATCTGGGGACACTTCGGATAGTTCCTCGTATGAGTATCCTGCATACCAATGAGAAAATGATTAATTACATTTGAGCACCCACATCTGGGCTAAAAAGATGTAACAATTGTTTACCTCTAAAGCTGTAGTATTGCATATTTGTACTCTGTAGTGCAGTGTGCCGAAAGAGTATGCATGCCAAATTTAGACAAACAGGCAAACATGCAAAATGGAAGGATGTGGATGCACCAAAGTATGTTCAAACAATACCAACCTTCAATTTTGATATTTGAAAAATCATAAATGTAAATATTTGTACAAATGTAGATCACAAGCAGATACAAGACCAATACAACAAGATCATAGCATTAAAGACAGCAAAGATAAGAACAAAAATCAAGTATCATGATTTGGGAAAACAATAGTGTATGATACATCAACGATCAACCAGAGTAGCATTATGCAGTAACAACCTAACAAGCTTAGTTAGCACTAACTAACAACTGCCTACACTTCTAACGCCCCTAACGTAGCACACGGTATAGAAGATGAAAATGTAACAAGAGTAGCAAGTCAAAAAATATGTCCTTCCTTTTTAACAAACATTTGTATCGAGAGATCAAATCTAAACAACTGCTACAGCAATGCAACATCAAACCTTGCAATTCGCTAATCAGAAATTACAAAATAGAAGCGAAAATAGCAATGAATCGTAAAAAAAAAACATTTATCTGGACTAAATGGCATTAACACAATACTCAAAGGCAAAAACATCATATTGTTTGTGTATTTATCCATTGCACAGTAGCCAAGTAGTACAAGAGTCTATTTTCAAAAAGTAGTACAAGAGCACAACTACATAACTATAATCACGATTCAGTAGTAAACCTCTAGGAATAAACAGTTAGCAACTTCACAGTATAAGACATCAAATGAACAAGTCAGGGGCAAACAGCAGCTTTACAGTAATAGCCCTCGAGACAAAATGGAATTATAGCAATGCCAAATTTATTTCAGTGATTACCTCCGAACCGCTCGGCCTCCTTGTTGTAATCCACCAATTTTTGTTCAATGCGCTTCCCAGCGGTGAAGTCGAACCCGGCGGATGGGTCGCTATACGACATGAACTCCCCGTGGAGAGCGGCGGAGCGGCGGCAGAGCACGGGATACTGCTTTCCCTCATCCACGCGGCGGTAGTACAGCCAAGGGCCCCAGCGAACGGGCGGCGTGCAGGCGTCGGAGGCGAGGCGGGAGGCCATCTCGAGCTGGAGCTTCCGCGCGAGGCGGTCGGCGCCGGCGGCGGCGAGGCAGGCCTCGGCGTACTTCTCCTCGGCCTCCATGTGGACGTCCATGTGGCGCATGGCGGCGGCGTCGGAGAGCGCGCCCATCCAGGCGTAGCTGTCGTGCCACGTCTCCCCGTGGATGGTGGTGGGCTCCGGCTTCTGCGGCGGCCGCGGTGGGTTGGGGGGAGGTGGCGGGGGTGGCGGGGATGAGGGCTTGGAGCGGCGGTGGATGTGGCGGCGGAGGAGGAGGCGGGGGAGGAGGTCGAGGCGGTGGCGCATGGTCGCGGCGATCGGAGTCGCCGGTGGTGAGAGGGCAGTGGTGGAGACCGGAGAGGTTTTAGGTGGGGTTTTGGTTCGCCGGATTTGGGCGAGGCGAAGGATTTGGGGGATCGAAATGGGCTTTTGATTTTCGGCCTTGGCTAGTGGGTAAAATATACGATGTGGCTCCTCTGGTGCAACATGTAACGGGCCGTGAAGAAAAGGCGTTCCCTCCCGGAGAATGCACTTCAGTCCACTGGTTGCCCATCATTCCATTAAGGACTTCTAATTTGTTTTCGACCAAAATTTAATAAAGGAGAAAATTCAGAGCTTTTTTTAGATAAATAAATTTGTGAAATTGGAACCGCAGGACTTATGCAAGTTAAAAATATGGGGAAATTGGCTACAGGGCACTGCACATTCGCGTCATTTGCCAACAGACATCCAAAAAACGTGGTGCAGCTAGAAGACATTGCAAAAACGTGTAATTTTGCTGTTAGACACTCCTCTCACTAAAATAATATATCTGAGTGTAAAATATCCTCAATGCCCTCAATGCGCAAAGACATGGCTCGATGCCGTTCAACCGGCTACAAAGTCTTAGAGCTTGGTAGCTCTAATTGCAATTCTAATGGCTTTGGACCCACATGTCATACAAAATACTAATGAATTATTAACAGCTAACTAATTGCACTTAACACTAATTGTCATCATTTCTTCTCTCCAGGCAAACCGCAAACATCAAGCATCAAGCATTAGTAAACATCAAGCATCAAGCATTAGCATGCAGTAGTAAACCGCAAGCAACAAGCAAACACATCCAAGAGGCATGGGCGCAGGCGACGTCGAGCCGAGCTAGTAGGGAGAGACGGTGCCGCCATGGGGGCAGCACGGGCCGGGACCCCATGCTCCTGCAGCAGCGGGTTCGCGTCACGGCGACAAGAGCGCGACGAGCGATCGCACCGCCCCGACCACCGTCGCAGGAGTTGGAGGCGGCGCCGTCGGCGGAGTAGCATGGGCGCACCAGCGCGCAGAGCCGAGCCGGGGCGATGGGGTGGCACAAGGTGAGGAGGAGAACCCAAGAACCGCGAGGATCCCAAGAGCTCCCACCCCGAGCAGGCAATGTCGGTCCAGGGCCCCTCCCCGCGGCGGCGCGACCCAAGCGCACGTCGTCGGCACCAATCCGACCATCTGACTACGCGCGACAAACGCGCACCATGCAAGGCGCTTATGAGACACCGCGTCGGCCGGTGGCCATCCTCGCCAGCCTTCCATCGCTCGCCCACCCATCGAGGATTCTCTCCGCCGCAAACGTCGGCCACGAGGCCCGCCTCGCGGCGTCCATCTCCGCCGCACTCGACTACGACGACGTGCCTAGGGGGACACCGCGCTCCACCTCGTGGTGCGGCTCAGCTCCTCCTCGCCTCGAAGCTTGCGGCGCCGGTAGCGGACCCCACGCTCGTAACCACGCCGGGTGGACGCCGCCGCAGAGGCGTTGCAGTTCTGGCCGCAAGGACATCGCCGCTTGCCTCCTCCGCGTGCACCGGTTGGTGGCCTGGGCCAAGCTCTGGCGCCGGGCGCCCGTGCTCTCTGTCATGAGGGAGCTTCAACAGGGAGCAACAACATCAGGAAGATGATCATCGACAGGGAGCTTCGGAAGGAGGAAAGAAGGAATAGAGAAAAGAAATGGGGGAGAGAAGAAGAACCGGGAAGAAATGGAGAATGGGAATGCTATGGGCAAAATTGGCAATTCATGTTATTTCTCTCTCCCCTTCGGACTGAAAATGATATAATAGTGCCATCGGTGTCCTACGGCAAAATTACACGTTTTTACGGTGTCTTCTGGCTGCACCACGCTTTTTGGATGTCCGTTGGCAAATGACGCGAATGTGCAGTGCCCTGTAGCCAACTTCCCCTAAAAATATACTCCATCACTGTAACGCCTTCAAAATGTGGGGCCGTTAAACTCTTCACAACCGTCCAGGATGTGCAGTCGCGAAGTAAGCAGCGTCTCAAACAAGCTTCCGATTACAACAAAAACCAGGATTTTATTACACAAGATTATAGCTTAACAGCTAGTTTTAACCTGACACGGGCAACCAAGCCCAAAGTTAATATAATACAAGACAAAAGAACTTCAAACCACAGGCACGCTTGAGCGCGGTCGAGACCTAATAACAGTAGTCGCTGCCATCCGCGGGTCCACCAAAATTCTGCTCAATATGATCCTCTGCATTTTCCTAGGTTTCTTTTGTAGATGTTTTGCAGATATTGCAATAATGAGTACTACTACCGTACTCAGCAAGCCACATGAAAAGGCTAAATAATTGCATGCAAGGAGTTCAATGGATGGTTAGGGTTTACTTTAACAGACATATATGGATACATTTTGCGTTAAAGCAGTTTATCTTTAAAATAGTAAAACGATAATAATAACATCAGGGGTTTCTCAACAATTGCACAAACCAACTTATCATCTCAAGAACTCTACTTATGCATCTGTATTGGAATCACCCATTAACACAGCTTCATTAACCGGAACCATGGCGTATTCGAATACCTTTAATTTATACTCTGCTGAGTTACCCAACTTTATCCACAAGATATCTCAAACTCATACTGTCATGCAGTATACACGCAACACGATAGCGTGTGACTGAGTTGAGATAATAGAACTTTTTCACTGCTCAACCTTTCTAGCCTCTACTCGGTAGGTTCTACTCCATACAGCCTTCAGGAGACCACCGGCCAACTGTGGGATTCGCACTCCGAGGCTGATGGGACCATACCGTTGTGTAAACCAGCGAGTGTCCATACAGGCCCACTCCTGTCTCACCCCAATTCCTTCTGCTCTATCAAACAAGAGCAATTAACATCCAGCAGATATTCAATTGAAAGAGCAGTGTACTAAGTCAGGGAGTAATGACCACACATGTTGTTGAGCGGTTTTCTATGTCTATTAATTTAGCATAAGGTTCTTATCCTTACTTGTCTCCAGTGAGAAAATGAACCAACACTAACTCGTGGTTATCCACCTTCACTCTCGACTCACTTTTAACCAATCTATAGGGTTGTCCAACTTTCTGAAGACAACCCTCAACTCTCCACCAAAATCATTGGCGAACCGCCAATACAGCTTTTCAAGATTTATAAACACATGTTTGGTGACAAAGCTACTTATATAGATAATATTTTTTTATGTAAACTTGTCAAGGTGAATATGGCTTACAAAGGGTGTAAACTTGTCCATGTGAGTATGGCCTACAAGTGCTAGGTGGGTTTGTATGTGTGTTAACAGGATTTATCTATTTATCATGGCATTCAAAAGTATTATTTCAATAATTAAAGTAATTGGCACAAATATAATAATGAAAGTAATAATATAAATATATGAATTTTTGGCTCAAAATGATCAAGGAATGCGACTTGCCTCCTTGCACAAATTCTTCTAGATACTGATCTTGTTCTACGTCTTCTGGAGTCTGGTCGTCGAAGTCGTGACCTAACGTTCGAGCTTGTTCATCATACTTCGTAACCTTCGTGCAATCCCTTTGGCGAAGAGGTCATAGCCATGTGCTTGGGCAAGTTCTCGAGATGGGTTCTCGAGCAGGTCGTTGATATGTTGAAGTTCCTGAGCTTCTTCCGACCGGTATTGAGTGCACCCAGGCAAATTTCTCTGGGTTACAACTCATTTTCGTTGGATTGTTTCAGGATCATCCATACCTAATCCTTGAGCTTGCCTCAGTGAAGTGCGATAATCTCGATAATTTCTCGCACGCTCATCAGAGTATTGACTCTGGTCATCGCCGGAGGTGTCCTTGTCATTGCCACGAGCGGTTGTAGGGTGTGATCGTTGGGGAGCGTCCTCAGTCCTATCTCTAGGAGAGTTATTGCAACCTGAGGGAAGGACAAAGACCTCCCGTTGATTGTCTCCACTTGCGCTTGAGGCCTCCTCGCTTGAGGAGTAGTCGAATGACACCATCTGGTGACTTGGAGCAAACCCCTCCAAGAAGGGGAATTCCGGGTTATAGCCATCTCCGTCCGTAAGTGAGCTCTGCGTTGGGATAGTCGAACTCGCAGGGAGAGCGTGTTCGATTGCATCCTTGGCTGGACTAGCCGGAGCGAGAGAACCACCAGGTGCTGATGAAGATCTGGAATTATGACTTCTAAGAGTTGTCGCGCCAGGTCGGACTGCCTCAGGTGGATTTGAACATTTGGAGGGAGAACCCTCGTCATGCTCTGAGCCTGCCTTGGGACAGTCTTTGATGTGGTCAGATTGACCCTTGCCCTCTGAGAAAGCTGGTTCCTTATCTGGACGTATCGTTGTGGGGGATAAGGATCTGTCCTCAACTCCATCAGTGGGATGGTCTCCTGGAGAATGATCCCCAGAGACGACATCACCATCGGATGATGCATCACTCGGCTTGTAATCGAAACCGGCATTCATGTCGATATCTGCGTAATCGTCCAAGTCGAACCAGTTCTCCTCGTTCCACTCTCCTGCCATGAGAGCATGAGAGTTTGGAAAAAGTCGAAGGAAAGCTGATGACTCGAGATCCCCACGGTCGGCGCCAACTGTCAGTGTTTTAGAACCAAACTTACGTAATGATTGTTTGATTCGGGGGTTCCCCTAGGCTCAAAATCACGCAGAGAGGGAGACACGGGGATTTTTATACAGGTTCGGGCCTTCTCCTGGGATAATAACAACCCTACTCCTATGTGTATGTATTGAGTATGCTGGATTACAAGATCAAAAGAAAGACTAGAGTATTGTGTCTCTGATTGCTCTCGGATCTCCCCGATTGTCCTGATGATTCTGCCTTTTATCTGATCCTCGGCGCAAGTTGTGCCTCCGATCTAAAGGCAAATTTTAATGTTCCAGATCGTGGAGCCGTTAGTGGAGGTTATTGTGGGAGTAGTAACGTTCCCATGTTGCTAGGTAGTTAACACCATAACAGAGAGTTTAAATCGTGCTATTATTTCAGAGAATAACAGCGTAATTGATTGCTCATATCCTTGGATACGGTACAGAAGATTCCCTGATCGACTAGGCCCACATGTCTATGAGCCCTATCGATTAGGAACTGATTATAGAAGAACTTACGACCAGGAGGTGGTCGTAGAAGAGCTTACGACCACATGCTGATTATAGAAGGACTTACGACCATGGAGTAGTCGTAGGACTTATGACTATGGAGTGGTCGTAGAAGAACTTACGACCTCCAGCTTCTCCCTTATGGCTATTAAGGGGTATACTCAAGAGTTATATGACATCATTATTATCTATAATATGAATTATAGATAAATGATTAAATGAGGATTATTATATCCTCGTCACCGGGTCATGGCGTTGGGAGCAGGAATCGGGCGCTGCTGTGGATTATCAATAAATAACATAACTCTTTCATTTATACGAGTTGTATACATACTACTTAGAGTACATAATACAACCTGTGTTACAATCAAAAGATCGTCTACTTAGGGTTTACTCTATTTAACATTACTCTGGCGTATTCTAAACGCTACTGCAACTTTGAAAGTTTCTAGGCCCCCTAAAAATTGTTTTGGTAATTAATGATAATATGTGAATATGGGATTAACGTGTTTATTGAGTATTTACAAGGTTAAGTCCCATTGGTGAGTTTGATGACTTGAAGATGCATGCTAAAGGACAACATGAAGATCTACATGGCTCAAAGACAAGGTACAAGTAGTCTAGGATCCTTTTGTGTTTTGTCGGTCTTAGGAGAAATGGTTGAAAGACCGAATTATAAGTTAAATGTCGTACTATTAAGAGGGATCGTGACTAGTAGCTTGATAGCTTGTTTTTGTGCAAATTGGATCAATTTAGGATCATGCATGCATTTGAATTTGCTTTGGAAAGCCTTCTGTGCAATTGTCAGCACAAACGGTAGTACTGTAGTTTCCATGGCGGAACTACCGCTTAGTGGTATGACCGCATTTCCTTTGGCGGTACTACCGGTGGACGTTCGGACCATCCGAACATCATCTAATCGTGTGGATAAAATGGTGGTCCGAATAGCCCAATGAATCTGAGCCGTCCACGTATTCAGTCCGATCGAACCTTGTTGCTCTGGACGCTCAGCGGTACGACCGACTCGTGGTGCGGTGCTATCGCAGCCCGGTCGTTCCGTTTGTTTGTTGGTGGTATGTAAAAACCAAAGAGACACCTTTTTGGTTCGGTGCCTCTCCCTTAGATCGGTAGTACTGGAGAATACTTGGCGGAACTACCGCTTTGCGGTATGATCGCATATCCTTTGGCGGTACTACCCGTTCACGTTCGGACCGTCCGAATGTACCTTGAATCGTGCGGTTAAAATGGTGGTCCGAACGGCCCAATGCATCTGAGCCATTTACGTGGCAAGGTTGATTGGGTAAGCTGGTCCTAGTCTCCCGCGTGATGCGGTAGTACCGAGATTTCGTAGCAGAACTACCACTCCACGGTTGTTCCGTTTTCTAGATGGCAGTACGTAATTTCCAGAGAGCATCTCTTTTCGGCTTGAGTTGGAAACCCTGCGATTGGTTGTACCGATCCGTTGTGCGGTATGACCGCCCTAAGCGATAGTACCGCACCTTGGTTGGCGGTAGTACTGCTCTACGGTTTCAACGGCTATGTTAGAGTAATTAATGCTACTGTTCTAGCCGCATCTTGTGTTTCGACATGGGTGCGTAGTATCGCTCCTGGTTGGCGGTAATCTGTATTTATTGAAAGTTAGGATTTCTCCCAACGATCGATTTGTTGGTGGGGGGTATAAATACCCCTCCACCTGCTCAAGGACAGATAGCTAGACCATATTTAACATCCTTAGAGCCTTGAGCATCTTTCCAACGCCTCAAACACACTTGTGCATTCATTGTGAGGTAGTTGAGCCAATTCAAGTGCATTTATTCATTCTCGTTGATCCATTTGCACTTGAGTGCCGCCAAGCGAAGGTCATCGGTTTATTACTCTTGGTGTTTTGCCAAACACCTAGACGGCTTGGCGGTAGGAGCACGGTGATCTCTTCAAGAAGATTGTGAAGAGGCCTGGTGCCAAGATTGTGAATGGTTTGGTGTTCACTATCTCCAGAGCGGAGGAAGAACAACTAATAGTGATCGAGAGAAGGCTTAATTCGTGGAGCCGGCTTGATTTGTTCAAGCTTCCTCAACGTGGACTAGTGAAGACCGACAAGTCTTCGATACCACGAGGAAACTTCATTGTCTTATTTGTGGTTATTTCTTGTCTTTACTTATTCCGTATTTACAATTCTAGCATTTGTCTTGCATCGAATTGCTTAGCTAGAATTGTATCTAGTTTAGACTTAGTTCATAATTGGCTTAAATTGTTAATTAGTCAAAAAGTTTTAAAACTTCCTATTCACCCCCCCTCTAGTCGGTTATCCTTGATCCTACAAACTTCCAATGAAAAGTTAAATTTAGGTGAGAAGAAGATAAATCTTTTATAAAAGGAAATTGAGTTTTTACACATTTAAGTTTAGATAAGATAGCAATAGAAGGGACAAGACAACAATAGTACTTATATTTTTATTTTTAGAAAATCTTTTATAATTTTTCAACTTAAGATTTTTGAAGGTCTTCATTTCCTAATTCCTACAGCCAACCGAAGGTCTCAACTTATGGTCAAGCTAAGCTCTGATACCACTTTGTAACACCCCCGAAATCTGGGACCGTTAAACTCTTTACAACCATACAGGATGTGCAGTTACGAAGTAAGCAGCATCTCAAGCAAGCTTCCGATTATAACAAAAACCAGGCTTTTATTACATAAGATTATGGCTTAACAGCCAATTTTAACCTAACACGGACATCCAAGCCCAAAGTTAATATAATACAAGACAAAAGAACTTTAAACCACATACACGCTTGAGCGCGGTCAAGACTTAATAACAGTAGTCACTGCCATCTACGGGTCCACCAAAATCCTGCTCAACATGATCCTCTCCATTTTCCTAGGTTTCTTCTGTAGATGTTTTGCAAATATTGCAAGAATGAGTACCAACAAGCCACATGAAAAAGCTAAATAATTACATGCAAGTAGTTTAATGGATGGTTAGTGTTTACCTTAATAGGCATATGTGGATGTATTTTGCGTTAAAGTAGTTTATCTTTAAAACAGTAAAACAATAATAATAACATCAGGGGTTTCTCAACAATTGCACAAACCAACTTATCATCTCAAAAACTCTACTTGTGCCTCTGTATTGGAATCACCCATTAACACAACTTCACTAACCAGAAGCACGACGTATTCAAATACCTTTAATTTATACTCTGCAGAGTTGCCCAACTTTACCCACAAGATATCTCAAACTCATACTGTCATGCAATATACACGCAACACGATAGTATGCGACTGAGTTGAGATAAAAAAGTGTAACACCCTGTATTTTAGTTTGTGTTTCAAATGTATAAACGTTTGAGGGTTTCAAAAAATTTTGTTGAAATTCACAAGTTTGTACTTGGTTTCAAATTTTTGTTTCCGAAATTCAAACTTGTGACTTGAAACCAAGGTTCTAGTCTTTTTCAGAGAAAAAAATCGTGTATCAAAATCTCTGGAAACAATTTTATAAAATACTAGATTATTTATCACTAATTATTATATTTTTTCTAAAAATTTTGGAAGTTATTTTGACAACCTCAAATTTCTAACCAAATCAGAAAGGTTGTTTTGAAAACGAAAAATGGAAAGCCAAAAGTGGTCGTTTTGATTTTTCCTAAGTCCTAGGTGAACCAGAGAGCACCCACAAAAAGTTGCATAATTTTTAGAATTTTATTTCTATTTTAAACAGCCCGGTCAAACTTGTTTGTTTTCGGTCAAAACTAATTTCAACTCTAACCCTAGCGTGCCTAGTTCTTCAAACGCGAAACCTTGTGGGCCATCCGATTTTAGATCAGCGGACTGGATCGATTGGGCCGTTCGGACCGTCCGAACATCCCTCTCGCTGTGGATATTCCGATTTGATCTCAACTACCCGGTTGAACGTAGCATGGAAGCATTTGGGTTGTCCGTTTGAATCTCAACGGACTGGATTGATTGGGCTGTTCGGACCATCCGAACGCGCCTCTTCATATGAGCCGTCCGATTGAAATTGAACGAACTAGATCAATTGAGCCGTTCGGATCGTCCGGACGTTCACCTCATCTGGACCGTCCATTTTGATCAAAGTAATCTGGACCGTCCATATGAACTTGACTCACCGCACCTTATGTTCTTGGGTCGCTGACGAGCGGGCCCCACTGGTCAGCACCGCCATCGTCTTCATCACCGCTCAAGCCCCGTCGTAAATTCCGTCGCCTCCGGCCTCCTTTGGCGATAAGACCTTGGGCGTTTTGCTCCTGGAGCCGAGGCGCGCCTTCCCGAAGCTTCTAGGCGTATGTGGCGCCTTATCCGTGAAGACCCTGCCTTCGTCTCCGCCCCTGGCCGCCGCCAGCTTGCTGTCGTCCTCCTCAAATACCCGAGCTAGCGTCACCAGCTTCACCGAGTCTTTGCGCACCCGTGCGTGTCTTCATCGAGCCCGGAGACCCACTCAATCACCAGATCATGCCAGCGCGCGAAGCACTGTCAAGCCACCGGCGTCATTAAGGTTGAAGTCATTAGGGTTAATCGGGTTTATGTATTAGTATGACAGGTGGGCCCCATCCAGGTTAAGTGTAATTAGAGATCTAATTGAATCTTTTTGAATCTCCGAGTCAATGACTTGTGGGCCGTCTTGGCTGATTAAGATTTTGCGCCTTTCTTTAAATACGTTTCTGAAAATGGAAAATGTATTCTAGAAGTACGCTTTCGACATCGCTGTCAGCTGTGGCTGGGTCAAGCTGACCCAGTCAAAGCCACTTCGAGCCCCGCCGGTCAGTGACCGTGGGTCGGCTGTGCGTCTGTGTAAACAGGAAATTAAGAATTTTAGAATTTCCGAAGTGGTTAGTTCTGTTTTGGAAATTCCTTTTAACTTAAAAAATTCATAAGTATTTCATACTAACTCCAAATAGAGTAAAATTAATTTTGTTAATTCTTATTTTTCCTATACTTTAACTTGGTTTAGGTTTCAATCTTGTTGTTGTTCCAGAAAATCTTGTTAACTAATTATTTTGTGTAGTTATGCCTTTAACTTGTTAAATACTTAGAAAAACTCTTAAATTTTATCTTTGGACTGAACCTTAGATCTTTGTTACTCAAACTCTACCTGCTATGAGTGCTTGCTGTTGGTTTTGATTTCTGTTTATCTTTGTTGTTATTTGTTTGTATTCGTTCTTATTCGCTCTTTTGTTCGATCGATAGGTACCGACAATTCTATTGAATACGAGAGTGATCCTCAGCAGCAAGTGGAATATCTCCAGTAAGGCAAGCAGTTTTCCATTGATGCACATTGATCCCATTATATTCGCATGTTAATATTTTAAATGTTTCAACTGTATGTATGCATGTTATGTTGTCAAGTATTTTATTCGTTTCGATAGTTCACCTGAATAGTTAAATTGAACTATAGGCAAAATATCCATCTTTTACTACTGAGCCTAGGCTATACTCGCTGTGATTTAGGGCTCAATGGTCGGGCTCTAGTCACTCTATATTGTAGTATTCGAGTGGTTGTCACTTAGCCATGCTTAGAACGGTAGTCTGGGGATTATCGCTTCGGCGATGGTCATTACAACATCACTTTATCTATCTGAGTCAGGGTACTCATGTTATATCTTATTTGGAAAAACTAAAACTGAAAATGAAAAGGATTTAATTTTGGGCACATGGTTGTTGGTGTGATTGTGGGGTGTGTGGTTGTGTGCCTGAATCATCAAGGACCGAACATCTCGTCCCACTAAACCAAGCATTATTGCGTGCATCCACATGAGGGCATATGGGAACCCTCTTGACTTAGTACTCTGGAAAGTGTTAATTAATGAGTCGCTGGTGGTAGGTTTAGGTGGATAAAAGAAAAGTGTTATTACTGTGTCGGGGGAGAGGTTCCAGGTCGGTTCCCTCGCCCGAGGAGCATTGGCAGTTGTTACGGCTAGGCCAATGTCTCCGACACAATGTATGGGTCCTCTGTGGGAGCTCGGTAGTGGGCGGTTCACAGAGAGTTAACCCCTATATGTGCGACTCTTGATTAATTCGTTCCATTTGGAAAACGTCTCGTAGGACTTAGCCATGCCGGCATACCTAAGGAAGTGTGCTTAATAGCTTGGCAAAAAGGCAATCTGACATGTGGGTAAAGTTGTACACCCCTGCAGGGTTTAATCTTTTCGAAAAGCCAAGTTCTTAGTTATGGGCACACTTGGGGAGGTCTTTTGAGAGTTAGACTTTAACATTTTGATAAAACTTGTAATTGGGTGGCACGAATGGGTAATCCGTGCTATTGTTGTGGTGGCTGTGGAAAGTCACTTCTAGGTTGATATTTATGTTTATTTTTGTTGTCACTTTGTTATTTGAATCATTAAAAACTAATTTGTTGAAATTGCTTTCAATCTATTAGCTATTGCAAATAAATGTGGCTTTGTGCTGAACCGAACCCTAAAGCTTTCTCCTTTGAATTAAGCTTGCATGTAGCTATGTATAGGTTTGTTAGCGTAAGTCTTGCGAGTACAATTTTTGTACTCAACTGCATTGTCTATTTGCTGCAGAGGAGGTTGACCCCTAAGGGGTCGACGAGTGTGAGACCGACTACACTTTGGACGACTAGCTTGGATGTTTCCTGTCAGTTGCCTTGTGGTTAAGGGCAAATTGATCGGTGTTGTTTCAGCCATCTTATGGCAATGTTCTGCAGCAAAACTCTCTTTTTGTATGATGTAAATGTTGTAAATTATGAAGACTTCAATAATGTAATATGTTGTGTATGGAGTTGATACTTAAATTTTGTACGGTGTATGTGTACTGCATTTCAGGGAAGTACATATACACCGAGAGCGGGGAAATTTGGTTTGTAATGCCAGAACCAAGGAAATGGTTAAGTATTACAAATTAAATCGCCCGACGGCTCTCACACAAAGCCTTTTCACTGCTCAACCTTTCTAGCCTCTACCTGGTAGGTTCTACTCCATACAGCCCATGGGAAACCACCAGCCAACTGTGGAATTCGCACTCCGAGGCTGACGGGACCATACTATTGTGTAGACCAGCGAGTGTCCCTACAAGCCCACTCCTGTTTCACCCCAATTTCTTCTGTTCTATCACACAATAGCAGTTGACATCCTGTAGATATTCACTTGGGCGCAAGGTTCTTGTCCTTACTTATCTCCAGTGAGGAAATGAACCAACACCAACTCGTGGTTGTCCACCTTCACCTTTGACTCAGTTTTAACCAATCTATTGGTTTATCCAATTTCCTGGACACAACCCTCAACTCTCCGCTAAAACCATTGGCAAACAGCCAATACAACTTTTCAAGATTTATAAACACATGTTTGGTGACAAAGCTACTTATATAGATAATATTTTTATGTAAACTTGTCAAGGTGAATATGGCTTACAAAGGGTGTAAACTTGTTCAGGTGAATATGGCCTACAAGTGCTAGGTGGGTTTGTATGTGGGTTAACATGATTTATCTATTTATCATGGCATTCAAAAGTATTATTTCAATAATTAAAGTAATTAGCACAAATATAATAACGAAAGTAATAATATAAATATATGAATTCTAGGCTCAAAATGATCAAGGAATGCGACTTGCCTCGTTACACAAATTCTTCTAGATACTGGTCTTGTTCTGCGTCTTCTGGAGTTTGATCGTCGAAGTCGTGACCTAACGTGAAACAAAACAACAATAAACTAAATAAAATCCGGCTCAACAAGGAATGAGCTGGGAATAACATGCAAGTAAATAAATTCAAAAGAAACATAAAAAAGGTGGTGCAATGGATAGGAATTTATTTGGTGTATAATTGGACAAAACGAAGTGGAGAAATGGATTTACGGGCTCGAAACGGTCAGAACAGAGTACAACATGTCGAATTAGGGTTTCGAACGAAAAAGTGCCACTTTTACTGTTCATACATGAAATAGATTATGAACAGTAATCAAACACTAATCTTAGTTAAGGAACAGTAAACAAGTTTACTGTCTTCAAGAATTGAACAGTGTTTTGAATAAACAGTAAAGCACTGTGTTTGGGCCGAATCTAAAAGTGAGCAGCGCTGGGTTATGAATAGTAGCGTCTACAGTAGTGGGCCGAGCCCGTTTGGCTCCACGGCCCGAAGGCCCAGCACGACCTGGCCTTAAAAGCCTATGTGCGCTTGGATGAAGGCCGGAGCGCCTCAACGGCGTGCCTATGCGGAAGGAGAGAGGTGAGGAGCCGGTGGCGCTCCGACGGCTTATATCGCTCATATCAACATTCTCAAGAGCGGCAAGGACCCGATTGACAAACTTCCTGTAGTTGGGCTTCTTGGCTTTCGCATCCCGAGCTTGAGGACGCCTCCAGAAGTTCTTCTCCTCCTTGCCCTTCAGCTTGGGGCATTTGGCCCGAATGTGGTTTGGCTCACCACACTCAAAGCAGGTAACAGGGCCACCTCTTCTTCTACTCCTCACCTTGTTGTAGACTCTCGTGAATTTTGTGGATAGGAGGGCTAAGTCATCCTCAGGTAGCTTCTCTAACTGCTCATCACTCAAAGAGTATAAAGTGGACAATGAAAACCCAAATGAGCCAAAATCCAAAGAATCAGAAAAACTACCCTTAGATGGGTCAACCACTAAAGCCATCGATTCTGTCTTGGGGAGACGCGAGATAAAGTCAATCTCATGCGTATTCAACCTCGAGTAGAGCTTATCCATGGTAAGCTCACTCATGACAGTGTTGTCATTGATGTAAGTGATTTTCATCCCCTAGACTTTCACATCAAGAGCACCCAAGAGCTGACGTGCATTTTCAGATTCAGTGAACACAAGATCCACAACACGTAAGTCATGAAGGATTTTTGAGAATCTTCCCCACAACTCATCCAACGATTCACAGGGTCTTTGCTCGATCTTTGAGTATTCTTTCTTGAGTTGGTTCTGTCTCACTTCCTTGATCGCAGTAGAGCCCTCGTGGTAATTACAGAGAGTCTTCTAGATCTCATGAGCAGACCTCAAATGAGCGACACGCTCAAACTTAGATCGACTAAGCCCTTGAATCAAGAAGTTTCGAGCCTTGCTATTTGCCTCCACATCTAGAGTGATTACATCGTTATTGGCTAGCACAACATACGGATTTTTGTCCTTAAGCCAAATTGCGTGCCCTTGAGCCTCGATGTAGGCATGCATGCGAGCCTTCCAGTAAGCAAAATCGACTCCATCAAACACAGGCGGTTTGGTGGAATACTTGTCAGACTCCATGGCTCCTCAGACCGGTTAAGATCTATAAGAAGAGCTAACCGGGCTCTGATACCACTTGTAGGACCAGAAAAGCGCCTAGATGGGGGTGAATAGGAGCTTAAAAAACCTTTTCACTTAGATTGGGTTCAACACATATTTCACTCCAATAGCCATGAGAGCTATGAATATCAATAAATAAGCATAGCAGAAGGCTTATGTTGAATCCACTCCTAACCCCCAAGCAAAGCAATCAACAGACACAATGAGTGCTGAAGACAGGGAAAACGGTAATACCTCTGTATATGGGCGGTATTACCAGATATCGGTAATACCTCTGTTTATGGACGGTATTACCGAATCTACTAGAGCTCAACCCGAACCAAACCAAAATTAACACAACTTTTGATCTACTCGGCCAAAGTCTATGAAACTTCAAATATAACTTCTCTAGGAGGTTGATAATCTATTCCAATCAAGGACTAAGAAGATTCACGTCAAAGTTTCAACCTTTTTCCATTTGAACGAAGTTTGCTTCAAAACCGAGTCAAAAAGCAAAACATGATCTAAATCTTGCTCGTGGGAAAAGAATAATCAAGATGGACTTAGATGCACTTCCACATGTCACAGTAAGCTAGAACACCACAAAGATTCAAGAGAAAAGCGATGGATCATCAAAAACTCCAAATCATCAAAATAGAAGGCAAGAACAAAAGAGATTCATCTTTGGGAACTTGCTTGGATTGATTTGAGGTTGATGATTGATGTTTACAGCCACTCCATCCTGGAGGACAAAACTCAATACATGAGCACACGATCAATCAATCCCTAGAACCCTAACCTCTCTTTCCTTATCTCCAAAGCCCTAAAACAAACTAGAGTTTTTCTCAATGAAGTGCTTGGGGGCTGCTGGACAGCACCCTTTCCTATTTATAGTGGAGGCTAGCTTCTAGAAGACTATACCCATTGGGCACCCGTTAAGCCCACTAACTAACGGGTTTAACTCGCGCACGTATTTTAAAGCGCCGTCTTCATCTTCACTTGACCTAAACCGCTTCTCCTTGCGTTGTCTTGTGCCGCGGTTTAGCCCAAGGTCACCAAGGCGGTATTTGGTGAAATTACCAAAATACCCTTCTTGATCTTGTTCAAGACCAAGTCCAATCTTGGTGAAGCAATCGCCGCTTCACCACGTAGGTTGATCAACGGCTCTCATCATGTCGGCAAGTCTCTCCGTCCGGCCCCACCAAACCTCCATAGCACTTGCACCGCACTTCGCCACTTGATACAACCGAGATCGAATCGTCTGCTCGATCACCCTTGTCCATTCTGCGCCACGCTTGAGTCTCCTGACCTCACCCGGCATCCTTGATCGTTCTAGACGTCAGCTCTCCAAGCTTAGTCCCGATCATCCTCGCTGTTGACCGTCGTTGACCTACAAGCCACTTGCATAGCAATAGACCAAGAAATCGTTTCCGGAAACAAGTTCTTCACAACTTAACCCACGTTAGCCAAAACATGCAATATGCAACATATATGCACTGATAAACAAGGATATGACCAATCCCATAATCAAATCTCAAAGAAAATCAACATTCAGTGCAAACACGGTACTACCGCCAAGTAATATCCAAGATTACTCAAGATCAGGTAGTACCGCTCTAACATCAAGCGGTCATACCGCCACCAGGGAAAAGCCAAAAATCCCCGAACACACCTCCTCTGGAATTTCCATACCGCTAGGATTCGGTATTACCGCCATGCGGTACTACCAACGTGAAACTTGCGGTTATACCGCTCAATGGTAATACCGCTGTACACAAGCGGTCATACCGCGCTACGGTAAGACTGCAATACAAAGCCGGTACTACCGATTATCCTGACACTTTGCTGATCTTTGCTGAAAAAATAGGAGATTCAACAAACCTTTAAACCAATCGCCAATTGTATAATCACCTAAGATCATAAGCATATCCCCATGATATCCACAGATACGGTAATGGTGGCGGGGTCGGAGGGGAAGGAGAGAAGCGGAGCAGTGGCTCACCTTCGGCTCACCGAGGAAGGCGTGAAGGCGGCGACGATTCCTTGCCACTGGCCGGGTTCGAAGACGAAGGTGGATAGGGGTGCGTTGCTAGAGCTTGGCACGAGGGAGGAGGAGCGAGCGGTGGGCTTTTATAGCCGGGTCATGGTGGTGGGAGCAGAAATCGGGTGCGGCTGTGGCGACGATGTGGTTTGGCCACGCGCGTTTGGGCGGCGCCGAGAGAGGAGGTGGGGGTGAGGCGGTAAGCCGACAGAGGAAGCGGTCGTGGCGCGGAGGTGGCGGTGACAAAGCGCATGCGAAGCATGTGATGATCGGCATGACGTCGCGAGAGGAAGAAGGCGAACAAGACGGGCAAAAAGCCACTTTCGGCTAAAGAAAACGGGGACGCCCGAAGAGGAAAGTGGATTTTGTGCTGAAGTTTCCGAAAATGAAAAGAAAACCAAAATCAAGCAAAAAAAAGTTTAAAAAACTTTTGAATTTTCAAAATTCCGGGTTGTTTCAATTACGGTCCAAATAAATGAGAAATCATCTCTTTGCTAGTTCTAAAATAGGTAGTGCAAAAAAGTGACAATGTGGTACTTTAAAAAGTATGTGAATTACATACTATGGAACCTAAAATAGTTGAGTATTATCTTCTTTACTCACGGCGGCGCAACACTTCCAGCCAATTAAAGCTTTGGTGTTGTATAAAGGGTCATGATATAGGAGTGCCTTTTCGTCCAGCTTCTTCCCCTGGCCATAGCAACCTCCCGTCAGTCCAAATGCATGGCTTCTAAGCCATGGGGTCTAATCAATTTGAATCCAAACAAGCCTTGAGGTGTTCTAGGTCTCTAGCGTGCTAGCTTGGGCTCAAGCCCAAACAGCTTAGAGCATATATAATGATATAGATAGTTTCTGTCTATAACAACTCTCTATATCAGCTGTAGACAACACTAAAGACAGCTTATACAATGGGTTATGGTGATACAGTCGGCTATAGAATTATAGACAGCACATAATCTTTTAACGCCTTTTTTTATTCTGGAGCTACAGTCGGCTAAAGGATTGTAAACAACATATTTTTCTATTTTTATTCTCTTTCATCCATATCAATTTAAATCCTACGTAACATATGTTATAGACAGCTGATGTAGACCCAGACCTATTATACACGACCTTAGGCATTGGATTCACCATTGCTTTTTTACTAACTGAAAAGATAAAAAAATGTTAGCACACAAGCACTCCTACTATCGTACACTATGGACAGAGTTATATAAAAACAAGGGTTTTGGCGTAATGTAAGACGTGAGGCAGCCAATTGTGTTTCATGCCTGCAGCAATTATTTAATGAAGTCTGGTCAGCCTATCCAGTCAGCAAAATACCGTCCAGATTCACCGCTGTGCAGACGCCTCCTCACGATCCAACCACTAATCTGCTACCGCCTACCGCACTTAGCGGCGTCCAGTGGTGACCAAATGGACCGTCCGATACAACTCTTAAGATTAGATCTATCACGATCAGCCAGTTTATCTGTACGAGTCATGCCATGCCGCGCCAACCGCTACAGTGCTCAGCATGATTAAAACCAGAGCCAGTCGTACACCCGAGTCTTGACCGTCCATGCCCCACTGCCAGCCTCCCCACACCTGGCCGCCGCCGAGCTGCAATCTCTTCTCCACAACGGCATCCTTCTCCACCAGTTGTACCGGGCCGAGCCACCCCATTAGATCAAGGTGTCGACTCAAACATAATATGTCTAATTAGACCATACCAGTCCAGCTATAGTTTAGATTGTGTAATCAGGCTAACAGTGCCGTGCTACGGGCACCTCTAGCGGCATCTCCCGACGCCCATTCCCAAACGACCGGACTCCCGGTGCCCACACGGTACCCTCTCCGACCCCACCAAACCCAACAGTCTCCCTCACACTGCCACATGGACCCAACAAACCTCCGGACCCACTCGTCATGCACCCTTACCCCTCCACGCCACACTCGCACCCCCGCTTCGCAGTCTCGCGTGTCTCGCTGCAGCAGCCGCAACCGCCTCCCCCACACCGGTGGCGGCGCGAGGCACCAACGACTCGACCGGCTCAGCCTCATGAATCTGGCCGCCCCCCTTTCCACGCCCGCGACCGCGCCCACCCCTCGCCATGAGATGCCATTAAATCCCTCCCCCTCCGCCTCCTCCTCGCTTCGCCGCTCGCTCTTCGCGTCCCTTCGGAGGATCTCGCCGCCCCCCATGGCCTCCGCGGCCGTCTCCACCGTCGCCACCGCCGCCGACGGCGTCGCGAAGCCGACGGAGAAGCAGCCGGTACAGGTCGGTGCGCCGCTTTCTCTCTTTTTCTGTTGTCTCGCTATCTTGTTCTGTGGCTGAGATTCCGTTCGCGGGTTGTGTGCGGCTCTGTGTGGCTACGCTTGCATAATACTAGTAGATGGGTTACATGGGTATCTTAACGTCGATTTCAAGCTACTGGACGTTGGGAACCAAAACCATCACAACTGTGAAGTGCATTGCAAATCTCCCATCGGATCGTTGATGCTGTAGACTGTAGAGACTAGAGACCAAATGAATCCAATATTAGTTTTTGAGCTGATCTTTTACTTAGGTTAAGGAGTTGTTGTTATGCACATTTGAATTGAGTTCAGGAGATCCTCGAAGTTTAGGAGTAGCTCGGGTATTTGAAGTGTTTTATCTCAGGCTGCTGCGTTGCTAGGAACGCCGAGTAAGCTTAAGGATAGTCAAATATTTCAACTTTATGTTGATAGTACCACAGTTCCTTTAGTGTGAGTCTTATGGTCAGCAGTCCCCAGATGTGAAACATTTGTTGAATCAATTTATTGTTCTATCATAAGTCGGTAATATGTACAAACATCCTTTAGACAGGGAGTAACTCGAGCAACGCATAACTTGTGATTGGAAAGAGAAAACCTATTTTGTTGTGAACACTGAAAAGTGAGTGCAATTTTTGCTCTCTCTTTTTTTGTGCGATTGCATTTTCTCGTGCCCTTAGTCCAAAGAAACTACTGAAATGAGTTATAGGCAGGTCACTAGGTCCCAGTTATTTGCATATTGTATTGCTAAGGAAAAAAAGAGCAGCAAGCTAGCACATCCTGACTTCCTGAGTGTTCGCAACTTATAGTACAGAAGGTAACCCCTAGGATTTTGTTCCAGAATTGAACATCAGAAATGGAAGAAAATCTTGATATGCATGTAGACTCTGTTGGTCATGATTTTATCTGGGTGTTATAAACTTATAATGGGGTCCCTTCTGTCATGTAATCATTCAACAAGAATAGTGGCGGCATAGACCATGCAAGATATCACAAATTCCCATCTTCCTGGTGACACCCATATTACATATCATTACTGCTTCCTTTCTCATTTGTTCTGTGCAAACCTGTTTGTACGATCGGCTTCTGCCAAGTATTATTATTGTCCATCTGTTACTTCTTTCCGTGGCTATGAGCCTATGACCCATCTAAAGAATTTCAATGATGAACCAGGTGCCATATTAGTCTTGCCGATTCATTAGTTCTTCATGTTGTAAAATAAACCTGGCTGCTCTGATATAGTTCAGTCATTCCACATTGCCGGCAATCTGCATTCTCTGTTGTAAGAGACATGCTATATCCTTGATACCGGTTATAAACTTTTGATGCGTTCAAAATAACTAAGAATGGTTATATTTGGCCCCTTGTGAAGTGAAATATGCACACTTGTCTTAAAGCCCATTTGGATTGGACGAAAGGAGACATATTCTTCCACTGAATGTTTACTTTCCTATAGAGTTCCTATGACATTCCTGCATTCCAAAAATGACATTAGAATAATGTAGAAATCTAGGACCACAATTCTGCAAAAACGTATGCGTGACAAGGAATAATGACATCATTTCTGTGGCCTTACCTACTTCATCATGGCCATAATTCAGGTTATCCCTGTATTGAGGTGAAAAATCTTTCAGGGTGTTGCGAGCCATAAATGTACAAACTTTTACCCTGGTCAATCGTTGTTTTCCTAGGAATTTTTTTTAAATAATATTTTTTTAAAACAAAATTACAAAAATATATAATCGCCCAAAAATTACGAAATGAGTTCTGCCGCCATTGAAATGGCGACAGAACCTATCGCCATTTCAATCTGGCGATAGGACCCTGACCGCCTCGTCATTGGTCAACTACCTATCGCCGATTGAAATGGCGATAGGTCCTATCGCCATTTCAATCGGCGATAGGTTTCGTCGCCGATTGAAATGGCGATGTGTTCCTCTCCAACCTTAATTTGCAAGTCCACTTTACATACTTATGATTTTTATAAATTTTTAACGGTACAAAATCTATTAATCTCGCAATAACAATTTATAATGATCGTATGTTGTTCTAGTGCAAATGAATTTCAGAGAATTTTACGAGGACGTTTGAGATATTAATTATTCGTAAGTACGAAGCTAAGTGATATTACGATGATGCGAATAAAACGGAAGAATGGAATGCGAAACATGGTACTAAAAAGAGATTTCGAAACATAAGACTAGCATAATAAGAGTTGTTCATATATTAATATTTACATGGTATGACTGATATTTGAAGGACCAAATATCTACTGGCGGCCCCTATTGGGGCACACTCCCTGTGTCGCCCCTGGCCTCTGTCTGCGACGGTCCGAGTATGTGAGAGGTTCAAAGGGATGGTGGTAAGCCGAGACGAGTAGTCCGAGGTGGTGTCGCGAGGCCTCCTCCTCCCTGTGTTCTGTTAGTGTCGGTGGCGGAGCACTTTGCGTACCGAGAAGCCTCCAAGTTGAACGAGGCGCCACGCAGTCATCAAAGAAGCAATCGATGGGTATCGATAGGTTTGCCTCGTCGTCCGGAAATGAACCGTCCTCCCAAGACGTTCCTGTGAAGTACCAATTCATGTAATCCGCGTACGTCTCGATGTCATAGGGATCCTCCCCACACTGGATGATATCGTCGAGCGCGTGACTCCAAACCTCGACCCAAGGCCGCATCCTATCCAACCAGGACATCGAGCTATGTACTCCCTTCCTAGTGTACCTGTGGACACCAACACAATTATTTATTCAGCACATAATTACATTGTGTGAAAGAAGTAAACATGTGAATTTACGCATGGACGTGTGCGCAAGATCGTATCCCCAAGGGTGGGATCTCGTCAGAACCGAATCGGCGCGATGACCCACCGCACTGGTACTCTCCACGAAGACATCATGTACCAAGGGGCTCTACGGTACCAAGATCGTAGTCTCGTGGCACAGACCGACAATCCGTCGGGCGCCATTGGATAAGCCTCTCCGTAGTTTACGGTGTCCGGATGACGCGGTCATCGGTCACCGATCGAACATCGCGATGTACTCGGGTAAGACCTGCGAAGTGATCGGCGTGAAGGTGACTCGCAATAGAACACCGCAAACTTAGCACACCAAATTGTGATTACAATACATAAAAATGATCATAAAACTAACTCCGTCGGCGGCACCAAACCGTGCCTATGGTGGGGCGGTCCACCTCGTCGCAACGCGTACAAGGTGATCGTATATGCTCTCAAGTCCGGTTGTGGTCGTCCGTCCGAAACGCCGAAGGACCATAGGCTGCAGTAGTGGACATCCGGAGAGGATGGAGTTGTCTGGTGCGGTGGCACGCGTCGCACAAAGTCTTGTGAAGTCACGCATAACTGGCCGACCCAGCGAGGAGGATCTCATCAATCTCCATGTTGGCCACCTCGTGTGCGCATCGGACGATCGCTTGTCGTATTGCCGCCGTGGGACCCGTAAACATGACCCACCCGAACAACCATAGCGGTAGGCCTCAAAGTGCCTCCTAACAACCACGTCCCTCGCGCCAGCGCCACGCCGGCCGCAAGAAGAAATGTAGAATTCAAAGAAGAAGGTTCACATACAATTTAAGCGAGATGACAATAATTACAAATACTTACGAGAACCGGCAGATCCACTTCAACGCCGGCCGTCTTGTTCTTGAACTCGGCAGAAGTTCTTTGCCGGCAAGACATCGTGGAACCTCGCTAGAGGTCGGTCGCCACGTGTCCGAGATGTCGACGCCGCCAGTACGGCGGCTGCGCGATGGCAACCCGAAAGCGAAGCTCACGCCCTGCGGCGTTAGCGTCATCTCCCGCACGGAAGGTGGAACGTGTGCATCTCGCCTCCGGCGGCCAACTAACGCCGTCGGCGCTTTGGTCGACGGAAACGCCAGACGACGTATCACCACCACGGCCCCGATCATCCCCACCATCCTCGCTAGTGCAAGGAGGCCTGCCGCTCTCAACCTGCGTCAAAACGATTAAGAATAAACGTGAATGCACGCAAAGTAGTCATACCGCAATTGAGTGTATTAAAACTATACGCACCTCGGAATCCGGTCAAGGCGACCTCCATGCCCTCATAGGCGCGCAGAACCGAAATGCGCCAAGCTCAATCGACGCCTCATACTGTTGGGGAGCGCAGATCGAGATTCGCTACGGTGATGTGCATCAATCACCGGGTCAAGCAACTCATATCGCCTCCGTCGCCATATCTACAAATTAAGTGCATAAATTGTAAAAAGTACGAAACATGTACGATAAACTACACTATACACATCTCAAATAATATACGATGAACTACACTACGTCGCTATTTTACTTGATTCTATGTCGCAATTCTACTTCATTCTAGTCGCTATTCTACTTGATTCTAGTCGTTATTGTACTTCATTCTAGTCGCTATTCTACTTGATTCTATGTCGCTAGTCTACTTCATTCTAGTCGTTATTCTACTTGATTCTATGTTGATATTCTACTTCATTCTAGTCCCTATTCTACTTGATTCTATTCGTTATTGTACTTAATTTTACTGGACATTATACTTAATTCTATGTTGCTATTCTACATAATTTGACATCATGTACAAATTTCAAAAAATATAATGTAATACATAATTTCTATTCTACTTGATTCTATGTCGCAATTCTACTTCATTCTAGTCGCTATTCTACTTGATTCTATGTCGATATTCCACTTCATTCTAGTCCCTATTCTACTCGATTCTAGTCGCTCTTTCACTACAATTCTATACATAATTTCGCTACAATTATCTATTCTACTTAATTCTATGTCGCTATTCTACTTGATTCTATGTCCATATTCTACTTCAATCTACTAGCTAATCTACTTAATTCTAATCGAAAAATGTACCGCAAGATGACCAGGTCTACTAGATCCATTGCTCTCGAATCTATCTCCTCATGATTTAACTAGCAGTAGCCGCTACCTTTCTTTCTCTTCCTCTCCTTCTCGATTCTATTTTTTTGGAATTAAAATGAGGTTTGGAAGGATTTTTATGCATTTTATACATGGCATCCGTCGCCATTTCAAATGGCGATAGGTTCCTGTCGCCATTTCAAATGGCGATAGGTAGTTGGACCGGCGACAGGAGCGGTCATGGTCCCTATCGCCAGTTGAAATGGCAATAGGTTCTGTCGCCATTTTAGCTGGCATGTGAACTCATTCTCGTAATTTTTGGGGCGATTATATATTTTTGTAATTTTTTTTTAAAAAAATATTATTTTTTTAAAAAAATCGTTTTCCTAGGCCCATTGGTAGAAAACTCATTATCATACAATTATGAGTTTCTCCTATAAGTGATGGCAATAGTCACTCATTGGACAAGAAGGCAATGATTAGAGAAAACCAGGCTACGTTTTCCGTATATATAGTTTGGAGTTGTTTGGTTCGTTATTTTGGTAACATATGTTGCCATGATTCATGTCATAGGACACCTTGGCTTGAGAAAAAAATCTTTGCCTTGCAAAGCATGCCTTAAGTTTGAGGCTTTGTTTGATTCAGTATCTCAAAAGAGATGATATCATGACAGAAGACAGGTTGAAACAAAATGAAGACTACTCAAGGTTGTCAACCAAGATTTGCTTGGATTTTGGCTAGTCACAACAGCTGAAGCAAACTAACTTTAACCAGGAATCAAATCCTCTATTACCAAATTTCTCGGAAAGGGTTCAGAGCTGAAGCTGATAATGCTGGATTCTTACTTAGCAGGACAGTACGTAGGTCGTAAGTACATGATTTCTTGAATCTTGACACATATTTTTGACTCAAAAACAAGTGGCTAGTCCTTTTTGTTGTGGCTCTCGTACTTGTCTGCTGTTCTTTCTAAAAGTTGAACATGACCAGTTCAATTGTTTTAGTTTGAGGTGAGAGTACACAGTATAATATTGTGGTGCTTGAGTTAAGATATATTTGTAAGATGGCTTTATTGCGAGTGTGGTTGACCATGACTCGTTCAAAATAGATAAGACATAATGAATGTCCACACTCATCCCACACCCCGAAATCATGTTGTTTTTCGTGACTAACTAATTCGTTGAACCACCAACCTGAGGCTTCATATTAAGTTAGCTAATTCATTTGTTCAGATGTTAATATTGAATCAACACTTAAAACTGTAAAACAAGTCAAATCTACAAACCTTTTATGTGTACAACACGATGCATAATTTTCATGTCCAGTATCTAATGTGTTGAAATCCAACTGGCATAAACCAAATGTTTGTCTTTTAGAACTTCCATCCTAATATGATTAAACAGAAATTTTGCCTCTATGTATTCTAGTTTGGTTCCGAGTAACAAAGAATTTTATCGTGTGCAATCTCTAATCAGTTGAATTTTACTTCTAGTCAGAGTACATACAAACTTGAGCTTGTGGTTTGATCCTTTCTCCATTGCAGGTCGCAAAGCGTTTGGAAAAGTTTAAGACAACAATTTTCACACAGATGAGCATGCTTGCCATCAAGCATGGAGCAATAAACCTCGGCCAGGGCTTTCCGAATTTTGATGGCCCTGACTTTGTGAAAGAAGCTGCTATTCAAGCTATCAATGCTGGGAAGAATCAGTATGCAAGAGGATATGGTGTGCCTGAACTGAACTCGGCTGTTGCTGAAAGGTTCCTGAAGGACAGTGGCTTGCAAGTCGATCCCGAGAAGGAAGTTACTGTCACATCTGGGTGCACGGAAGCGATAGCTGCAACGATATTGGGTCTTATCAACCCTGGCGATGAAGTGATCTTGTTTGCTCCATTCTATGATTCATACGAGGCTACGCTGTCGATGGCTGGTGCCAATGTAAAAGCCATTACTCTCCGTCCTCCAGATTTTGCAGTCCCTCTTGAGGAGCTAAAGGCCACAGTCTCTAAGAACACCAGAGCGATAATGATAAACACACCACACAATCCTACTGGGAAAATGTTTTCTAGGGAAGAACTTGAATTCATTGCTACTCTCTGCAAGAAAAATGATGTGTTGCTTTTTGCTGATGAGGTCTATGACAAGTTGGCATTTGAGGCAGATCATATATCAATGGCTTCTATTCCTGGCATGTATGAGAGGACTGTGACTATGAACTCTCTGGGGAAGACATTCTCTCTAACAGGATGGAAGATCGGTTGGGCAATAGCACCACCACACCTGACATGGGGTGTAAGGCAGGCACACTCATTCCTCACATTTGCCACCTGCACACCAATGCAATCGGCGGCGGCGGCGGCTCTTAGAGCACCAGATAGCTACTATGGGGAGCTGAAGAGGGATTACGGTGCAAAGAAAGCGATACTAGTCGACGGACTCAAGGCTGCAGGTTTTATTGTTTACCCTTCAAGTGGAACATACTTTGTCATGGTCGATCACACCCCGTTTGGTTTCGACAATGATATTGAGTTCTGCGAGTATTTGATCCGCGAAGTCGGTGTTGTCGCCATACCACCAAGCGTATTTTATCTCAACCCTGAGGATGGGAAGAACTTGGTGAGGTTCACCTTCTGCAAGGATGATGATACGCTGAGAGCCGCAGTTGAGAGGATGAAGACAAAGCTCAGGAAAAAATGAAGGGGAGCAATTTCATGTGGCTGTTGATTTTCGAATAATAATCTGCTTGATCTGAACTGCATCCAAATGCATGTACTTTTCTAGTAGTAGTTATCCTGTCAGTGACTTCATCTTTAGTGTCGATACTATTTTGTCTCTTTAAGCAGATGCTGATGGATCAGGGTAGCTGCTGGTACACTTTTGTAGCCTTGAGAGCAAATCTGCGGGTGCTATTTGCTCAAGCTTTGCTACCTATCCTATCACCAGTCCATCAAATGATCAAAACAACACTTCTGCAACAAAAAAATTTGTTCTTCTACCTTTCTCCAATTGATCTCAAACTTTTACCATATCATTACAAAGTTGCTCGGTCAAAGTCGATGATCAAAGAGCTGTAACAAACCACTCTTTTTTTTTACCTCACGGTAACACTGGTTTTCTGGTGTCATATGCATGAGATATGTCCAGACCAAATTGTTGTCCACACAAGCTAATCCTTGATAAATTCGTAGCTGTGAACCCCTTCCGTACATGACATGCTTATCATCAGGCATCCTCTATGACCACGAGCCACATGTTCTGGTGAAATTAACATCGCTTGTTACATCTAGAGTTGGGACTTGGGCCGTGTTTTTTTGGGGTGGTTCGAAGCCCGGTCAACATGGCACGGTCTAAGCACGGCACGAACGTCGAGCGGGCTGGGCCTGAGAACACGGCCTGTTGGACGACACGGCACGGCACGAAAAAAGCCTAATCATCCAATCCCTCCCCTAGCCTGGCACAATCCTATCCCTCCCCGACCTGATAGCCTGGCCTAATCCCGTTCTTCCCTCCCACGGCCTGACCCAACCCCAACCTCCATCCCGGCTAATCCATATCCCCAATCTCACACACCGCCTCTAGCCCTTCACCCTTAGTTCCTCCCCTCCCTAAGCACCGCTTTCCTCCCTCCCTCTCTGGCTCTCTCCTCCCCACGCGCCGCCTTCCTTCCTCTCCGGCTCTCCTCCGGCCGAGAGGAATGAAGATGGCGGTTGCGGCCGCCATCGCCGCCTCCGCTGTCTATAGTTATTTTGTCGGCACGCACGACGACTCGCACGACAAAGCTTTGGGCGTGCTGGGCTCGCCGGAGACGAGGTGGGCCGGCACGGCGGGATGACCAGGCCGAGCCAGCACGGCACGACGCGGCCCGAAACACGGTGAGCCCAGGCCAGACCGGCACGGCACGGCCCAATGCCCAACTCTACTTACATCCATGGCGCACAATTCCGCGCCTGCTGTTACTATCTAGCACCATACACTTGACCAGCCGGCGCAGCCAAAATAGTTAGGAAAAGATGGTAAGAACAAGCGTGGCAACAAGAACGAAAAGAATCAACCACACGAGACATGGCACACCAAATGTACCCATGTTGCCTTGATGCCAATCTTTTCCAGGTTCACACTTCACACCGCCATGGCGCCATGCTTGCTCGGTTGTTTTCTTCTCTCTCGGACAGCGACTGATACAACGAATAAATACACTATCTTTCGGTTTTGTGCCATCAGCATGTTGCAGCGAAACAACAAGAACACTAATAATGTCCTCGTCAACCCCACTGGCCTTGTTTTGGCACCGTCTGATTAAACCTTCATAAATGGTGACTAATCAAAATCTGTTGCTAGTAGACAAGATTGCGTTCGTAGATTAAACTGGCTGTCGATGCAGTTGCATATGGGCTAGGATGTATCATGCGAGCCTTGTCTGCTGAAACTACGATTGATGCGTTGGTTACCGACCTCGCAATACTGGCACATGTGAGTAGTATTGTACGTTGTAGTATCCAATACCATATTTTCCTCCCACGACGAGTGCAGTTCCCAAGAGCCTGCATCGAGGTGCAATGATCAGCCATCTTGCTCATCTGATTGGGCTTCTTGAATTTGTACGGGAGGGAGTATTGTTTATGATACTGGGGCTCATTGTTTATGTCATACTCCTCCTACCAGCTACTACTACTATCGCAAGCGAACAAAATTACTAGTCTATGTGACAATTGAGGTCTGAAGAACGCTTACTAGTAATTCAAATGCTATAAAATCTGTTCAACAAATGAAAACGGAACGCGCAGCAAGATCAGTTTTTTTTTTAAAAACGGAACACGTTTTTTTTTACGATTCTGAATGTATTAGTAACTTCAAAGTACCCATGGTTTGACTAGAGAAGCATGAAAAGAATCTATCTGTCGAACTCCTAAATTCAATGGTGCTTAGAAACATCTCTTCCTCAAACACTTGAAGTCAAACCACCAACAGAATCGCTCAAATTCAGCCCTTCACCCTGTACAGATTCAAAAGTCACCCAAGAATTCAGATGTGAAATGGCGCAACTAGTCCAATTAGTTCGCTGGTCAGATTAACAATCTCTTCATTTTTCAACTCACCAAAGCGAGCCCGTGTTACCTGGTTCCATGATCCACCACCCACCAACACCATCACCACCCACCTACCCGGAGATGCCGAGCTGAGCCAATGCACCACCAAGAAACTGAAAAAAAGAAAGCACAGCACAGCACAGTTATGAAACCGCATGCAGGTCCGATCTGCACCATCACAACCTTGACATGAACAAACAACGTTCAAAGTTCAGAAACCACGAGCAGATCGAGCAAATCCATCACGCTTGTCCCACATGATTTGAAGAAACATGCGACAATTTCAGACCTACTCCATGAGATGTGTGTGTGATCTTTACACAAGAGAGAAAGGCAAACTCCATGACCCATGTTAGTAGCAGTAGTATTATACATGCCACCTTGCTTTGCTTTCTTCTTGGGAGAAAAAGGCGGCGAAAAGTGCCCCCTATGAAAGTGGTTGCATGCGCTTTGAACGCTTGAGACAAGCAAAAACTACAAGCCAGACGATCCTTTCCCTGGACGGCTACCGTAGTACACTATTTGACGGAGCTCACCTCACACGACGGCGTTTCCATTTTTTCTAAATGGCAACGTTGTTTCCTAGCTCATGGCTGATGTATCATTCATATATTTCCAATGGAAAAGATATCACTTGACAGCTACTGAAAGCAATGTTTATTAGCAGCGACGCCTTGTTTGAAACTATGAAGAGATTTCTAAGCCGGTAAAGAAAGAAAGGGTCCATGTATATGACCTCGCTTCTCACGCAAGCGAGCATCATGAAATCAATAGGTCGATTTGAGTTCTTTCACACAGGAGCAAACACACACAAATAAAAAGAGAAAAGAATCGAAGTGTCAAATGAAACGACCATCATGCTGTGACCACTTTGCTCCCTTCCAGATGCTCATCTTATTTCTTTTCGACATGTCACGATGATTGAAGCCTTGAACATAGGATAAGCAGATTATAACGCTGTGTTAGGCTCGTACCCGGGTTTATAATTAGCTTTTGTGTGATCAATTATTATGTCTCGAGCCTGCTGCTCCTGTAGAAAAAGAAAAGAGGAAAGAAAGGAAAAGATCAAGTTGGCTCCTGCTTTTCATACATACAGGAGAAGCTGCTTCGGTCAGAAAACCGGCATCCATTTCTCCTTGCCGCCCATCTTTTTGCTAGGAGAAGAACAGAAGCTCCTGTCATGCACACAGTGTCGCAGTGACAGGCAGTGAGCTGAACAGAAGGTTCTTGCCAAGATCCAGAACTGTCTTGCTGAAAGCAAATTTGAAGGAAGCCATAGTTACATGAGGAAGCAGCATAAGAATGGCATGAATGATGGCTTGAGATAACGTCAGGCTCAGAACAGATAGCACAATATTATCCTCTCCAAGAACACAGGAACTTTGCTGATTCAATGCGGCCGGATAAGTTGATGCCAGGCCTAACAAGCTGCAGATATAGAATCGCATGCAGATTGAACTTAAGGAGCGATTCAGCATTGGGTTCTGCAAACTTTTCCGCACGTTGGAAGGTTAGGATAATCCTAATTCCTAAGCAGGTTTTGTCCACAGCAAAACAGGAGCGATTAAGTATCACAAGCTCCGAGATCAACTCCTGTTTGGTCTGTACTTGAGGCCACAACCAGACTGTTGAGCCTGCGAAATGTTCCTAGGGTACGGCAGATGGGCCAGGTTTATACGTCCAATTCTCCTGAATTCGACATTTTACAGGTCAAACCGTTTCATCAGCACCCTGTTCCCCAAGAGTGTACAGTGTATTAACATGAAACGAAGATAGACACGAACGAAAAAACGATGACAAAACATTCAGAATCATTGCGATTTCTGACATTATGGAATAACATATATCTCACATAATGCAGTGGGATCATTGATCAGCATGATTGTTCTGATGCAAGAAATTATAGCAACAGCGGCTCCCAGCACACAGCAACGCATTGTGCCAGCTTAGCATTTGCAGAATTCTTTCCTTGCATTCATGTTTCTGGTGCAAAAATCTGGAGAAGCAAAGTGGACCCAAAGCTATGAATTGCCCCAAGTTTTGAAAAACACAGTGGGAGATGCGGGGAATGGATAGACAGCACAGTGTACTACAAATACAATATTATGACCTACATCACAGCTACAAGTTGCAGGACCAGAAGAAATTTACAGCCCCCCATGTGCATCCCCATGTACCATTGCAAAATGGAGAATCACTGCACATGGAGTCCAACTCAAGCGGTCAAGATTTAGATTGGAGCAATGAAATGCAGATGCAAGCACATCTATATGTGCAATGCATATGGAGAACTTGGAAGATGCAGTAAGTAGTAAAGAAGGGCACTGAAAAAGCTCACTCTTCCATTGATACACTTGATCTATGTACAATTTACAGCTTGCAAGAAGGGGGAGGGGGACCGCCCATCGCGATTGCGATATTGCAGAATCTGAGCTGTTTTTGCAAAAGAAAATTGTCAGCTCCGCTCTTCGGCGGCACCCTTTTGTTGCTGAACTCTCTGACTCGGAGCAAGCGGTTGTGCTGCTCTGGTCGTCCGAAAACTCACCAAATAGTTATTGCCTTTCGCTACCCTAATGTACAGTTAGAAGGAAAGGGCATGGTTTCTTTAACACACTTCACACATAAGTATCACAGAATTTCCCATCCATCCTGTTCTGGACTGCCTTGATTGCCGCTACCCGAGCAGCCGTGGCTGCCCTATTCGCAGCCATGACCGCCTTGTGCACCTGCTCATCTACTCTCGGCAGGCGAAAGGCGTTCTCTGAAGCCCGTTGTGCAGCCTATAATTGTACAATGTAACCATTAGAATTTCAGAAGCAATTGCAAAGGTTACTCTTAGCCAGATCAATGTGTGCAAGCAAATTGATGTATACCTGTACGGCACGCTCAACAGAAGGATCAGCTGGAGGCAGGGGGCTCTTGAGAGTCCCGGAATCCCAATCCCCTGATCGCTTGTCGCCATTCCGAAATGTGTACATCCCAAATCCCTGCTTCTTGCCTTCATGCCAGGAGCCTTCGTAGCAATGGCCATTGGCAAAGCTGTAAACACCAAACCCATGGATCTTATCCCCGAAGTACTCCCCCGCATACCGATCACCATTTCTGAAACAAATTTCAATAGCACGTTCGAAATTAACGACCAATGTGCACAAATTTCTCACCGAGGTTACTTAAATTACGACCATATAAGGTGGAAGAGTTGCCAAGAAATGGAACAGTGTGTTGCTGTGATCGAATCAAATTTCGAAAATTCGCTAGAAGCTCACCGGAAATGGTAGCTGCCGAGGCCGTGCTTGACGCCGCACTTGAACTCTCCGACGTAGGAGCTTCCGTCGGAGCAGGTCTGCGCGCCGATGCCATGGCTCTGGCCGCCGGCCCACTCGCCGGCGTAGCAGTCGCCACTGTAGAAGCGGTAGACGCCGTGGCCGTGGCGGAGGCCCTGGCGGTACTGGCCGCGGTACCGGCTGCCGCGCGCCCAGCTCTCGATGCCGTAGCCGTCGTACTTGCCGTCCACCCAGTCCCCCTCGTACTTGCCCTTGCCGAAGAAGTTGTATACGCCACTGCCGTTGCAGCGGCCCTTGTGGAACTCCCCCTCGTAGCAGTCCCCATTGCTGTAGAACTCGACGCCCTCCCGCACCACGCGGCCGTGCGAGGCGCCGGCCTTCCCCTTGTCCCGCTTATGCGGCTTGTCGTCGTCGTCGCCAATGAACCACTGCACGGACCCCGACGCCGGGGAGCGGCGCAGGCGCAGGCGCCCCGGAGGAGGCGCGCGGCCCCGCCGCGGCGGCGAGCGCGGCGGCGGCGGCCGCCGCAAGGAGGACGAGGTGGTGGTCGTCGTGGAGCAGGAGCAGCAGCAGAAGGACGGCGAGGGGGAGGGCGAGGAGCACGAGCGGGTGGGCCGGGCCGCCGGGGCGGAGGTGCGGGTGCAGGTGGCGCGGGGCCTTGGCCTGCGCCTGTGCCTTCTTGTCGTCGGGCTCCGGGTCCTCGACCACGACCGCCTGGAACGACGCGCAGTTGCGCATCGTCGGCGACCGCAGCAGCGACGACGGCGTCCGCGTCAGCTTGCCCCCGCCGTGACCCTCCATCCCTCGCCGCCGCCGCTCCCCAATTCCCCTGGCGCCTCCCTCCCTGTCCTCAATTTCCCGCAGATCTTTCCCCCTTCGCTTCAAATCCCTCGGGCCGCGCAGGCAGGCAGGCAGGCAGGCAGCAGATCGGAGGAAGCAGAGCAGGAGTGGGTGGTGGCTGGGGAGGGGAGAAGAGAGGAGAGGAGGGGGCTGGGAGGTCTCTTATAACTACTGCGGGGAGGTGACCAGCTCCGCCCGGCACACCTCACTGATGCATGGGGCCCCGTTGGTGGGGCCCGTGGACAGTAGGATATCGGCGGATCCCGCGGGGTCGTGACGCGGGTGTTTCGCCGGGGGTCGGGGGGTGGGGAATCCCCGTCCCAGCAAATTTGCTTCCGGGTGGGGGGTGCGCTGTTTGGTTGGTCCGGGCGGGTGGCTCGCGCGGAAGGGTTGGGGACTGGATCCGGTAGGGAGGGACGGACCGGGGAGAGCTTGGGTGGGTGGGAGGTGGGGCCCACGAGTTTCGGATCTGAGAGGGAGGGAGTGGGAGAGGATTGTGGTGTGGTGTGAGTGCGTCCAAGCTTTGGGCACGCGCCGGGGGGCGCTTTTGGTTGGGACTTGAACCGGGCGAGGGCGAGGGTCGAGAGCGGCCGGCGCGCGAGGGAGAGGCGAGCCGCGCAGGCGCGCAGCTCCGGCCCAATGGATTGTCGGGGTTTGGGGCGTGCGGGTGCGGGTGCGGCCGTGAGCGGAACGGCGCACCCTGGTTGGGAACAGCTGGTTTCCTGGTACTACCGCGTGGTGGTGGGCTTTTTGGCCTTTTGGGCGATAGGATTTCCTTTAAATAGAAGAAAGGCGGTGCTAATTCATGGGACGAAATGATATATACTAACAATATTCATTTGGAGAAATGTTTTTCGTCTGTACGCGCGTACCACACCCCGGCGAGCCCACCCGCGCGCGGCATCCCTCCTCTACGGGTGCGTCGTACGAACAAGGATCGGACATAAAAACAGGGTGTGTATTTGAATTCGGTCAAAAGAACACTGGTAGACGAATCTGGTCACTGCCGTTAATAGATTTGTTCAAATCCACCCTCGGTATATTGAATACCCAAGTCTATGCAATTGGAGGTTTGATTGCCATATGGTCCTAGTAATCTGTTCGGTATATTGAATACCCAAGTCTATGCAATTGGAGGTTTGATTGCCATATGGTCCTAGTAATCTGTTGGAATTAATATAGGCTAGGTCTGAATTTATATTCTAATTAATTCCTGGTTAATCTCAAAGACTCATGTGTATGTGCTAAAATTGTTTAGTTCCACATAAAATGATGAAGGGAAGCTACACCACTTTATAAGGTGGAACGTGGTAGCCCTCTTGTGGAATTGGAGAGAGCCAACACGCGCTTCGCCTTCACGAGCCGAAATGAGCCGTCTTGATGTCTTGACGCGATTTTCTTTATCTATTCGAAAATCGAAACGTACTGACTCATAATTTATTGTGAATCAATGGCAACCGTTGGTCTCTGGTCTCTTTATTTTTGGCGAACAGAGTTCTAGTTCATGATGGCGACTGTTAACCTTTGGACTTCCTGATGACTGTTGGCTTTTGGACTTTCTGGTTCTGACTATTTAAAGAACAGAGTATGGTTCTTCTCCAAGGTTACACACAACAGAACTCCAGTGTTTTTGTTGCTGCCTTTGGCTATCTCTATCCCGGCGAGGTGCGTGTACGGCCGCATCGGGAGAGCAGGCCTCCTGAACCTTCGTCTTTGAAGGCTTGCACGAGCAAGGGCGAATAAGGTTTTTGAGGAGCGTTCGCGCGACTGCTCGCTTCTACGTCTACATCAAGTGCACGACTACGACTCTCTGCTACGTTCTACATCAACTGCACAGCTACACGACGTCCACTACATCACGACGAACAACGACATTATTAAGAATTCTGATGCTAGTTCTTTTTCTACTGAATCTAGGTATGTTACTTGGTTTGCTTCATTATTTGTTGTTGTGTTGAATGCTGAGATAGATATACTAGTTTCTGTCTTTCTAGAAATTAGTATGTCTATAGTGTTCATAGATATCTACTTTATGTTTGTGAAAATAGGTAGAGTATTTTTTTTATGTTTTATCTAGTATATTTCTGAATTAAAGTAATTCGAAAAATGTTTATATACCCAACATAATCTCGATTGATGGAATCAAATGAGCATTGCGCTGAGTCGCTGACGTTTTAACCTCGAGGTTATCGACGTTTTTTTTGCTCTCACTCGACCGAACGAATGCCTTGATGCCTAAGTAAATCGCTCAACGCGCAGGTCCAATTCAGGTATAGCTAACTGAGTCTGCCGCCCATCCGGCCTGCCGGCCCGGTCCGCGACTCGGCGTGATGATTTCATGTCATGTGGGGGTGCAGACGCGCGGTGCAGCCGCCCTATATCGCGGCACTCCTTGCCCACCTTTCGAAACAGGAGACGCGTACGTCGAGCATGAAGTGCTCAGTCGATTGGGTGATTAGGCCCCTGAACAAGCGTACTTAATAGGGACTCAGGTCATGTACAATAAGTATACATTAGCTGTCTATAGTCTCTGTTATGTAGGATTTAAACTGATGTGAATGAAAAAGAATATAGAGAGAGAAATATATTGTCTACAATCCTGTTGCTAACTGTATCACCAGAACCAAAGAGAAAATGTCCTAAGTCCATAAAAGTATTAAAAGATTGTGTCATCTATAAAGACAAGTGAAAAGACAACTCATTGTATGAGCTGTCTGCATGTGACATAGTGAATAGCTATAGACAGCAGTTGTCTGTACCATTGTACATGCACTCAGAGCATAGTTGTCAATTCCATTCCGGAGGCCATTTTGGTTTACCTCTTGGTATGGAATACGCCAGTATCGGTCTATTTTGACGTGTCATTTCGGATATATGTGTGTGTAACCATAGAATAAAAATGACATATAGTTCAATGACTTCATAAATACAAAGGTCGCACGTAGTTAAATAATACAACATGAGTTTATAACTTCCTATATTTTACTATAGTCTAGCATAATTTTACTTACCGAAGGTGTAGTATTGGACTTGGTCTTCCGAACTGATTCAAAGGAGTGATCACTTCAATTTTGCCCGGAATCGGAACGACCAGAATGGACCAGAATAACCAGTATTGACCGGTATTAATGTCGGTACGAGATTAATACTACGGTGTGTTGGTTTAGGTATCTGTATGGCATGTTTCGTCTATTCCGACCGGTATCGGAATAGAGTATGGTTCAGAGAGATATTGTGTGCGGTATTGGTTGGGCCGGCGGTCTGGGTGGTGCGTGGGGGCAGATGGGCGGCATATCACGGCACAAATCTATGGGCTAATCTGCCGCTTTGGACTTTGGAGCGTGTTTACTATAGCTGTATCATGTAACATAGACTTTGCAGCGTCTCTAGAATCTAGATGTATAGTACGTAGGTGACGATTTCTTAAGCATTCTTCCCCCTCCGTTCTAGAACGCCATGGGTGACATTATCATGCTACTAATGCTCTGGTATGCATGCATGTCATGTCACGCAGTTATGGGTCAAGGTTCGCATTCGCAATGAAGGACGTGAGAAAAGTTCATCGTAGGGGAGAATTTTGGATTTTTTAAAAATAATCTATTTTTTATTCAAAAATACAGAAATAATACCGCTTAATTTTTAATTACAGAAATAATCTCGTGTCGCCGTACGGTTGGGCGAGTCCGGAAAGTCGCCCAACCGCATTGCGACACATATTTAAGTCGCCCAATGGAACAACGACTACAGGTAAGTCGCCAAACGGATGTGCGAGTTTTGGGCGTCGTGCGTTGGTTGAGCGACTTAGTTCAAGTCGCCCAACCAGTGGGCGATTTTAGCTCGCACACCTGGAATTTTGCCAATCGAATTGGAATAATTGTGTTAAAATATATATTACAATTTTTAGGTATTGTATTTAGCAAATCGTATTATATGATGTTATTTTTTTAAAAGATAACAGTGTGGTGACAACGTTGGTTGGTCTGTTTGTTATTTTCGTAGAATATGAAGCGTACGAAATTTGTTAGACTCGCAATAACATTTTTTGATCGTCGTATATTGTTGTAGTGTGCTAAATTTCTGTAGAATTTTGTGAGGACGATTGAAATAGTAATGAGTGGTAAGTAGAAAGGTAAGTAATATTACGATACGTGAGGGAATCTCTCCTCGATGAAGTTATGAAGATGCTGAGAACGTTCGTTCTTTCTGGGATTCCACTAGAAGAGGCATACTTGCAATATAGGCTTGCTTTGATGGCTTAGCGGAGACACGGAACGAGAAGTACATTAAAGTCCGCGAACAGAAGCACATTACACGTTACAATTAGTTCCACAACATACTTGTTCCACAATTGCTTATAAGAACTAAAGTACTGACTGAAGTACATGTTACAACATACTAGCAATTGTAATACAAGTTCCTACGTGTCGACGTGCGCCTTGCAAGTTCTGATAGTGTGCCCTTCCTGGCGGCAGCGGCTGCAACGTCTACCCGCCGATGCAGCTTCCCCTTCGTCCATATCGTTACGAATGCGACGACTCTGGCGACGACCCTTCGCCCCTTTCAACAGGTCTAGATCCAGAATCCAAGTCCTATTTGCAGTATCCAACGTGGCGAAGTTACCCACAACCCTGAAGCCTCTTAGCTCGCCGCACCACACCTGCTGCACCCTTTCCTTCATGAAGTACTCTGATACGAAGTTCGATGGGTCCATGCGGATGGTCCCACACGCGGCGAGGACATGAGAGTATGGCTTGTAAAGGAGCTTTAGCTTATTGCATGTGCAGCTAGGTTCATTTACATAGTCTCCAAGGCATACCTCATGGGTAACAAGAGACCGAGCCGTCCCGAATCCGGCTCTGTCTCGGAGGATCACGTCGAATCGATGCTCCGTATTGCCTATTACGAAGACCGTGTGCGACTGAGCCTTCTCGGTCTTGGCCTGCATGTATGCTGTAATCTTCGAGTAGTAGGGTTGAAAAGCATCTAGGCCCCTAAAAATTGTTTTGGTAATTAATGACAATATGTGATTATGGGATTAACAAGTTTATTGAGTATTTACAAGGTTAAGTCCCATTGGTGAATTTGTTAACACAAGGATGCATGCCAAAGGAGAATATGAAGATCCACAAGACTCAAAAGCGGTACAAATAGTCTAGGTTCCTCTTCTTCCATTTTACCGGTCTTAGGAGTTTAGTTGGAAGACCGGATTATAGGATAAATGCCGTACTATTAAGAGGATCAAAGCTAGTAGTTTGACAAACATGTTCTTGTGGCATATGGATCAATTTAGGACCATGCATGCATTTGAATTTGGAATTTAAATTGATTTGAGTGGTTTTGAACTTATCCACAAATCGGTCGTCTGCTTGGTGAAATCGGTTGTACCGGATTGCGGTCGTTCAAATTTGTCTTGGCGGTTCAATAAAACCGAGAGCTCTGCAAATATGACTTAAACCCTCTCATAGAAATCGGTCGTCGTCTGTGCCTATGATCGTGCCGTATTGCTTGCGATCGTTCGATTTTTATGAGCCGGTTCAATAAAAAGCAGAACAAGTGTAAAATCGCTCGAAACTCTTCGAAATCGGACGTTCGATTTTGGGAGCAGTTATACCGCCTGCGGTCATTCCGATTTTTGTATGCGGTTCAATATTTCCGAACCCTTGCAAATCTTGGCGATTCGCGAAACCCTACGATCGGTCGTGCTGATTCGTTTAATCGGACTAACCGGGAAATCGGACGTCTGCGACCTTACTCGCGGCGTTCGACCGGGAGTTCAACGGCTAGTAAATCTTTTTTAGTATCTGCTGTAGCCGTTGGCATCGCGTTGACTGAGTGATGCGACCGCACCTTTACTCGCGATCGTTCGATTTTCCCGAAAGTTGGGGATTCGTCTCCAACGGTCTCTTTGTTGGTGTGGGCTATAAATACCCCCAACCGCTCTGACAAGGTTCTTTGGAGTTCTTTGAACATTCATAGAGCCTTGAGAGCTTAGTGCACCCACTCAACACTCAAAACCTCTTGTGCATTCATTGTGAGTTTGTTGAGATTCACTCAAGTGCATTCATACTTCTAGTTGATCCATTTGCACTTAAGTGCGGTCAAGTGAAGACCGGTGATCTATTACTCTTGGAGTGTTGCCGCACTCCTAGGCGGCTTGGCGGAGAGCACGGTGATCTCTTCAAGAAGATTGTGAAGAGGCCGGTGCAAGCTTGTGAGTGGTTGGTGTTCGCCATCTCCGGAGTGGAGGAAGAACAACCATAGTGATCGAGGAAGGCTTAATTGTGGAGCCGGCTTGAGGTGTCAAGCTTCCTCAACGTGGACTAGTGAAGACCGGCAAGTCTTGATACCACGGAAAAACATCTTTGTGTCTTTGTGGTTATTTCTAGTCTTTACATTTCCGCATTTATATTTCTAGCTTGTTTATTGTGATTAAATAGCTTAGCTAGAAGTATAACTTGTTTAGACTAAGATATTAATTGGCTTAAATTGTTAAATTGTTAAAAAGTTTAAAAACCTCCTATTCACCCCCCTCTAGTCGGTTATCCTTGATCCTACAAGTGGTATCAGAGCTTGGTCTCTCATTAATCTAGACTTAACCGTCTAAGAGAGAAAAGGATGGCTAGTGAGGGAATCGCTATAGGAAAGGCTCCTTTCTTTGATGGCTCAAATTATGCTTATTGGAAAATTAAAATGTCAATCTATTTAAAGGCCATGAGTCCGAAAATTTGGAAAATCGTAAATGAGGGTTACGTTATGCCTCTTAATCCACTACTCCCCACGGAGCAAGAGGAGCGTAATGGTCATTTAGATGCCCAAGCTATGAATGCTCTATTTGGAGCTTTGAGCGCGGATGAGTTCAATAGAGTGAGTAACTTGGAGAACGCTCATACTATTTGGACCACTCTCTCGGAAATCCATGAGGGAACATCCACGGTCAAAGAAGCCAAATTGCATAGGCTTCGGATTAAATATGAGACATTCATGATGTTGCCTAATGAAAACATCAATGAGATGTATTCAAGACTCAACAACATTGTGAATGAGCTCAAAGGCCTTGGGACTAACCTTCTTGATGTTGATATTGTGCGCAAGATGCTTAGGGCTCTCCCGGATAAATATGAGACGTTGGTGACGCTATTTCTCAACTCACCCGAGTTGCCAAGGATGACACCAACGGGGCTTTTGGGCAACCTCATCACAAATGAGTTGTTCAAAAAGGATAAGGAAGAGCTATTGGAGACATCTTCATCAAAGAAGAAGATCACCGCTTTCAAAGCCGAAGCGGAATCAAGTGATGATGAGAAGGAAGAAGATGAATCCGACGAGGAGTATGCACTCCTTGTGAGAAAAATGAAGAGGTTCATGAAGAGACGTCCAAATCGAAGCTACAACTTTGACAAGTACAAGAAGGGGCAATCCTCAAGTGACAAGAACTGTTATAGCAACATTCGATGCTATAATTGCGAAGAAGAAGGGCACATTGCTTCCGTTGCCCCCAAAAGAAGGACGACAAGGACAAGTCATTCAAGAAGAAGGAGTACAATGGCAAGAAGAAGCTTTTCAAGAAGCTTCACAAAGGTGGCAAGCATGAAGCCCACATTGGAGAGTGGGATTCAAATGATGAGTCAAGCGACTCCGATTAGATGAGGAAGAGTTCCCCAAGAAGAAGGGACTAGTCGGCATCGCTATCAAAGAAGCTCCTTCGCTATTCTCTACTCCTACTTGCCTCATGGCAAAAGGAGATAAGGTAAGACCCTTTATTAGTGACGAACCAACTTATGATGAATTAATGGATATGCTTGATGATTTAAATGAATATCTTGGAAAAGAAAAATCAAAATATAAAGTCTTAAATAAAGAATACTTTACTCTAAAAGATTCTTATATGGAGCTTAAGGAAACTCACAACTTGCTTATCCAAGAAAATTCACATAAGTCTTGTTCTAGTATAGGGATTACATGCGATATTATTAATAAAATGCCTAGTATAGAAATTGCTAAGACTAGTGCATCCACTTCATGTGATGACCTACTTGCTATGCCATGTTGCTCTAGTGTTGATTCAAATGTTAACTTAGCAAATGCTTGTGATCCTTTGCTCATTGTTGAAAATCATGAACTAAAAATACAAGTGACCAAGCTAAGCAAGAGCTTGGAAAGATGTTTTAAGGGTAAGGCCACTCTTGACAAGCTCTTAAGCGAGCAAAGATGTTCATTCAACAAGGAAGGTCTTGGGTATGTGCCTAAGAAAGGTAAGAAGTCGATAAATAAGCCTACAAGTTTTGTGAGGCAAAATGGTAGGTATTGCTATAAGTCTTGGGAAATAGGACATATGCAACAAAATTGTCCTAAGGGTAAGGTTCCATCTCTTGGTATATATGATTCATGCTATATGCTTAGAAAATCTAAGAATGGTAAAGTAATTGCTCATTTTGTTGGCACTTCAATTATGGGCGCTAAAAAGAATGCTATTTGGGTGCCTAAATCCTTGGTTACTAACCTCCAAGGACCCAAACAAATTTGGGTACCTAAAAGAACTTAACTCTTGTTTTGTAGGTGAACTATAAGACCGTGGAAAACATTGGGTGCTTGATAGTGGATGCACTCAACACATGACCGGTGATAGAAAAATGTTCACCACATTCGAGAATGGAAAAGGAGTAGACAAGATCACTTTTGGCGATAATAGCAAAGGAAAGGTATTAGGATTGGGTAAAATCGCTATCTCAAATGACCTCTCCATTTCTAATGTTTCTCTAGTAGAATCATTAAACTTTAACTTGCTATCCGTTGCTCAAATCTGTGATCTTGGACTAATTTGTTCTTTCTCAAGTGAAGGTGTAACCATATCTAATGCAAAGGATAGCTCTTTAGCTTTCAAAGGCTTTAGATTTGGAAATCTCTATTTGGTTGATTTTAGTTCAAGTGATTCTTGTTTAAAGACTTGTTTAATGGCAAAAACCTCATTGGGTTGGCTTTGGCATAGAAGGCTAGCTCATGTTGGAATGATTCAACTTAAAAAGCTTTTCAAACATGATTTAGTTGTTGGCTTGAAAGATGTGAAGTTTGAGAAAAATAGACTTTGTAGTGCTTGTCAAGCCGGTAAGCAAGTCGCTAATTCTCATCCCTCCAAAAGTATCATGTCAACTTCTAGACCATTGGAACTCTTACATATGGATTTGTTTGGGCCAACAACCTATAAGAGTATCGGGGGTAATAGCTATTGTTTAGTCATTGTGGATGATTACTCTAGATATACATGGGTATTCTTCCTAGATGATAAAAGTGAAACTTCCGGGATTTTCAAAAGATTTGCAAAAAGGGCTCAAAATGAATTTGATTTCAAAATAAAGAAAATCCGTAGTGATAATGGTACCGAGTTCAAAAATACTAAAGTGGAAGACTTTTGTGATGAACTTGGTATAAAGCACGAACTTTCCACAACCTACACTCCGGAGCAAAATGGAGTTGTAGAAAGAAAAAATCGTACATTAATTGAAATGGCTAGGACAATGCTTGATGAATTTAATACTTCCGATAGTTTTTGGGCGGAAGCTATTAACACCGCTTGTCATGCCATAAATCGTCTTTATTTGCATCGCCTTTTGAAAAAGACTTCCTATGAGCTTATTGTAGGAAGAAAACCGAACATCTCTTATTTCCGAGTCTTTGGTTGTAAGTGTTATATTTTAAAGAAGGGTGTTCGTCTTTCAAAATTCGATAGTCGTTGTGATGTTGGTTTCTTGCTTGGTTACTCCTCAAATAGCAAGGCTTATCGTGTCTTTAACAAAAACTCCGGTTTAGTTGAAGAAAGGCACGATGTGCAATTTGATGAAACTAACGGCTCTCAAGAAGAGCAAGAGAACTTGGATGATGTGGGTAATGAAGCTTTGAGAAAAGCTATGGAGCATATGCAAATAGGTGACATCAAGCAGAAGATGATCCATCATCTTCTACTCAAGTTGAGGCTCCAACCTCTTCCACTAATCAAATACAAATTGATGAAGAGGAAAATGTGGAAGATGATCAACCATCCAACCTACCACCAAGAATTCACAATGCTATTGCTAAAGATCATCCAATAGATCAAATATTGGGTGATGTAAGTAAAGGTGTTCAAACTCGATCTCGATTGCTTCTTTTTGTGAACATTACTCTTTTGTCTCTTCTATTGAGCCAAAGCATGTAGAAGAAGCACTTGAAGATCCGGATTGGGTGAATGCTATGCATGAAGAACTCAATAACTTCACCCGAAACCAAGTTTGGACTTTGGTGGATCGACCCAAGGAACAAAACATTATTGGTACAAAATGGATCTTTAGAAACAAACAAGATGAAAATGGTTTGGTTGTTCGAAACAAAGCAAGATTGGTCGCTCAAGGATATTCACAAGTTGAAGGTTTGGATTTTGGTGAAACTTTCGCTCCCGTAGCTAGACTTGAGTCAATTCGGATATTACTTGCTTTTGCATCATGCTTTGATATTAAATTATTTCAAATGGATGTTAAAAGTGCTTTCTTAAATGGTGAAATATCCGAACTTGTCTTTGTTGAACAACCTCCCGGTTTTGAAGACCCTAACAATCCTAATCATGTCTATAAACTCTCCAAGGCGCTCTATGGTCTTAAACAAGCTCCTAGAGCATGGTATGAACGCATTAGAGATTTTTTAATCTCAAAAGGATTCAAAATCGGAAAATTGATTCAACATTATTCACTAAAGTTCTTGATGGTGAATTCTTTGTATGTCAAATTCGTTGATGATATCATATTTGGGTCTACTAATCAAGACTTTTGCAAAGAATTTGGTGATATGATGTCTAGGGAATTTGAAATGTCCATGATTGGAGAATTGAGCTACTTCCTTGGACTTCAAATCAAGCAACTCAAAGATGGGACTTTCATAAGTCAAGCCAAGCACGTAAAGGATTTACTTAAAAGGTTTGGAATGGAAGGCATAAAGCCCATCAAGACTCCCATGGCTACAAATGGTCATCTTGATCTAAATGAGGAGGTAAATCGGTAGATTTAAAGCTTTATAGATCTATGATTGGTAGTTTGCTTTATCTTACCGCATCTAGGCCCGATATCATGTTTAGTGTTTGCATGTGTGCGTTTTCAAGCAACTCCAAAAGAGTGTCATTTGATGGCCGTTAAAAGAATACTAAGATATTTAAAGCATTCCTCAAGCATTGGCCTTTGGTTCCGAAAGGTGCTAAATTTGATTTAATTGGATATGCCGATTCGATTATGCGGGTTGTAAAGTGGATAGAAAAAGCACCTCGGGCGGTTGTCAATTCTTAGGAGATCTTTAGTATCATGGTCATCCAAGAAACAAAATTCCGTAGCATTATCCACCGGAAGCGAATATGTCTCCATGGGAAGTTGTTGTGCTCGATTGCTATGGATGAGGCAAACATTGATGGACTATGGAATTACATTTGATAAAATGCCTCTCTTGTGTGACAATGATAGTGCGGTAAAATTGCTAATAATCTGTTCAACACTCAAGAACCAAGCATATAGATATCCGCCACCATTTCTTGAGAGATCATGTGAGCAAGGAGATATTGAAATTAGCCACATAAGAACCGAGGACCAATTAGCGGATATTTTCACCAAGCCATTAGATGAAGGCCGCTTCTGCAAATTGAGGAATGAGTTAAATATCATAGACCATTCTAATGTTGTTTGAACTCTTGCCTCTTGTCATTGTGCTTCATTTGATGTTATTTGAGTATTTTATGAAAATAATTTTCAAAATCTTTATTAAAAATAGCTATGATCATAAAAAAAAAATTTAATTATGTTCCTATATAGACAATAGTCTATTCTTTGCCTGATGATCCTTAAAGTTATGTTATTGAGTGCAAAACTAGGGATCATTTGCAAAATAATCTCGATTCTAGAAAATTCGAATTCCCGTGATAATCGGAACAACCGGCGTTATACTCATGATGCGACCTCGATCTTGATACGGCCAGGAGTTGTAACATCGGTGCGTCCAAAGTGAACGACCAAGCGGCTTGTGGCGGAACGACGCGTCGGTTTGGGAGAGGAAAATAACTCCCTGCGGTTATTTTTTTCTTACCCCCTTTTAACCCCCAAGCGGTGCGTCCGTTCTTCGTCCTCGCCTCTCTCTCCCGCGCCCGTGCGCCTCAAAACTCCTCCTCAAATCCTATCGAAGCTTTTCAATCCTTTGATTCCTCGTGTTGCCTGCCTCCCCAGGGTTCTTCTCCTCCGAATCTTAAGGTAAAATGTTGATTGATTCACGTTTTATCTCCTTTTGAAACCCTAGGAGTCCAGGTTTAGGGTTTGATGAAAATGCTTTGAAATTTCTGTAGTTCTAAGGGATTAAAAGTTGTTTTTGGTGTACTATGATGTTTGCGCATCAGATCCTTGGATTCATTCCTCGAAAAATCACCAAAAACGCACAATTTTATCAACCCTAGAAGTCGGTCGGGATAATCTAACGTCCGGTTCTTGAGCGGAACGGCCAGTAGTGCGGTCGTCATGCGGCCAATGAACGACAGTGACGACCGATTGTCTGACGTAAAAGCAATTTCAACTCTTTTTCATGAATCAATTTCAATCATCCCTTTGATTATCCTGTAACATATTCTCGGTTACGAAGATGACTAGGATGAGGTGCTCGACAAGGAAATCACATGGACCTCCTCGCGGACAATCTTCGCGCAATCTTCGCCGCTCCTTCCGAAGTCACCACCTCGGCGCGCAAAGGCGGCTCTGCAATGACCGACTTCGGTCGATTAAATCGAAGGTTGTTCAAGGAAAGGCAAAGCACCGACTCCGGACTCGAGGATGAAGCAAGTGATGATTATCGTTCAGATGAGGACACTCGGTCCGAGCATGATTCTCCAAAGACGCCACAGAGGGCACTTTTGATAACTTGGGAACTCCTCCACCATCTCCTGTGGATCTGCGACTCTGTCGGCGGATGACTATGCTATCAAAAGGCATGTCAATCGATATCTTCGCAAAGGTGACTCTATCAATCCAAGATTCCACACTACTTTTCAAGAGCAAGTTTATGAGCAATGCTATGGAAGGAGCAGAAAATTTGTCGATCATAAGTGGATTAAGTGGTCATACCGAATGACTTGGATAAATATAGTGGAGTATATCGGTTGTTCCGTCTTTGTAAGTCTTCATGACCTTGTGAGCTTGAGCAAAATTATGATGATGAACTGATTAGCGGCTTTTACGCCACAATACATGTATCGGTGATCTACAATCTTTGAGATGGATTTACGTGGCTAGAGATTTGCAAAGCACTAAGGAAGAATTTGAGCAAATCTTAAATGTAAGGTCCAAACTCTTGGGAGAAGATCTTTGTGATCTGCTTTGCTTGCTCGGCTTGGTGCGAATACTATGACTCAAATGTCAAATGCAAGCTTGGAACCATCAGGACTAAAGCGAAGTGAGTATGATTAATGAATTATCAATCACACCTTTTATCCTAAGAGTGGCAATTTTGATGCTATCGGGGACACGCTGGAACATAATAGACCACATTATGAGAGGTGTCAAGTTTGATGTAGTGGATGTCATTCTCCAAGGCATAGTGTCATCTAAGAATGATAGGGTAAAGAGGATATACTATGCACCCTATATCATGGCCTTGATTTCTCGAAGATTACTTTTCGTGGTGGTCTTGGTTGGTTCACAAATCTTATAGACCACGAGGCGGTGTTCCTCCTCGACCATTGCCGAGAATGATCCTATTCTTTGAAGCCGTGCCTCATTCCGATCGGCTATTCTTGAAGGTTCCATTGCTCGATTCTTGAAAACCGACAACTTATTCTCGATCAAGCGCAAGAAATGAAGCATGCTCAAATAGAATTTCAGATCGAGGTCACTAATAAGTTGGTGACATGGAGTTAGTGAGAGATGACTTTCACAATGAGGTTCTACAGGATGGATGCTGCTATGGTGGAGAGTATCGATGACATTGAGAAGTTCTGCGAGCTCCTTATCGATTTGCTTACACTCGTCGCCATCATACTTACGCTTGAGACTCGGCTCTGTTACTCCTCCGGCTCCAGTAGCCAGATCCTCCTCCGGCTCGGCCGCCAGATCCTCCTCCTGCTCCAGTCTCTCAGGATCCATCTTCGGCTCCTCCTCTAGAACAGTCACTACTTCTCAGGATGCCGCTCCTCCGGTCCCAGCTTCTCAGGATTCCTCTCCTATTCCCGCTCAGGATGACGTCCCTCCTCCTCAGGATCCCGTTGTCTGAGTTACTTTTGGTATCTTGATGCCAAAGGGGGAGAGAAGAAGAAGTGAAAAGATATAGAAGACATAGTTTTAGGGGGAGCAAGCGCAAGCTTTTTCTACTATAGTTATATTTGGGCTTATATGTATTATTAGTTCTGTTGAACTTGTGTGCTTGTAATAGTTTTTATTATGTTTCTCAGCTTGTTGAACTTGTGGATGATGTCCTGTTATTATCTTAAATGCAATTTCAGATTTCGTCATATTTATCTATTGCATCTCCTCAAGCTCATAGTTGTTAAAAAGCTCGCCAAAATTTCATATTATCACTTCATGTGCTCGCTAAACTCTTTATCTTTATATGCACATATTTAGGGGAGCTATCTTTAAAATGGACTTAACAAGAAAATAATTCTCATTCATTTGTACTCATTATAAAATTATGTTTTTGTGAAGTCGCATAAGTAATATACAATCTTGTTATATTCAAACCAATCTTTTCACAATTGTTTAGTGTTGTCATCAATTACCAAAAGGGGAGATTGAAAAGCATCTAGGCCCTAAAAATTGTTTTGGTAATTAATGACAATATGTGATTATGGGATTAACAAGTTTATTGAGTATTTACAAGGTTAAGTCCCATTGGTGAATTTGTTAACACAAGGATGCATGCCAAAGGAGAATATGAAGATCCACAAGACTCAAAGGCAGTACAAATAGTCTAGGTTCCTCTTCTTCCATTTTACCGGTCTTAGGAGTTTAGTTGGAAGACCGGATTATAGGATAAATGCCGTACTATTAAGAGGATCAAAGCTAGTAGTTTTGACATGTTCTTGTGGCATATGGATCAATTTAGGACCATGCATGCATTTGAATTTGGAATTTAAATTGATTTGAGTGGTTTTGAACTTATCCACAAATCGGTCGTCTGCTTGCGTGAAATCGGTTGTCCGGATTGCGGTCGTTCGAAATTTGTGCGGCGGTTCAATAAAACCGATAGCTCTGCAAATATGACTTAAACCCTCTCATAGAAATCGATTCGTGATCGTCTGGTGCCTAACGATCGTCCGTTTTGCGATCGTTCGATTTTTATGAGCGGTTCAATAAAAGCAGAACAAGTGTAAAATCGCTCGAAACTCTTACGAAATCGGACGTTCGATTTTGGGAGCAGTTATCTTAAACTGCGGTCATTCGATTTTTGTATGCGGTTCAATATTTCCGAACCCTTGCAAATCTTGAGCGATTCGCGAAACCCTACGATCGATCGTGCTGTTCGTTTAATCACAACTGGGAAATCGGACGTCTGCGACCTTACTCATGATCGTTCATTTGGGAGTTCAACGGCTAGTAAATCTTTTTAGTATCTCTTTGTAGCCGTTGGCATCGCGTTGACCGAAATGATGCGACCGCACCTTTACTATGATCGTTCGATTTTCCCGAAAGTTGGGGATTAGTCTCCAACGGTCTCTTTTGTTGGTGTGGGCTATAAATACCCCCAACTGCTCTAGACAAGGTTCTTTGGAGTTCTTTGAACATTCATAGAGCCTTGAGAGCTTAGTGCACCCACTCAACACTCAAAACCTCTTGTGCATTCATTGTGAGTTTGTTGAGATTCACTCAAGTGCATTCATACTCCTAGTTGATCCATTTGCACTTAAGTGCGGTCAAGTGAAGACCGGTGATCTATTACTCTTGGAGTGTTGCCGCACTCCTAGGCGGCTTAGCGGAGAGCACGGTGATCTCTTCAAGAAGATTGTGAAGAGGCCCGGTGCAAGCTTGTGAGTGGTTGGTGTTCGCCATCTCGGAGTGGAGGAAGAACAACCATAGTGATCGAGGAAGGCTTAATTAGTGGAGCCGGCTTGAGGTGTCAAGCTTCCTCAACGTGGACTAGTGAAGGCAAGCAAGTCTTGATACCACGGAAAAACATCTTTGTGTCTTTGTGGTTATTTCTAGTCTTTACATTTCGCATTTATATTTCTAGCTTGTTTATTGTGATTAAATAGCTTAGCTAGAAGTATAACTTGTTTAGACTAAGATATTAATTGGCTTAAATTGTTAAATTGTTAAAAAGTTTAAAAACCTCCTATTCACCCCCCTCTAGTCGGTTATCCTTGATCCTACAAGGGTGTCTGTGGGTTGACTGCATGAAGTGCCGCATTTGCATGTCTTTCCCTGAAATATCCGATTATACTATGCAGAACGCCTTCGACGATGGCAACAAGAGGCTGAGAACGGACGCCCCTAATAACCCAGTTGTACACCTCTGCAAGGTTAGTGGTCATTATGTCATACCTTGCACCATTCGTGTCGTGCAGTAAGGACCACTTCTCCAATGGCTCGGCCTCAATCCAATAAGAGAAACACCCGATGTCCCTCGAGGTCCTCCGCATCAAATGGGGAGGGTCGAGCTCTCGCAGTGGTGTGAGGTGCTCGGGCTGTGCCGCCCCAGGAATGAGGGGGACGCTTGTTCCTCTCGACGACATGCTTCCTGGTGTGCTCGTCCAACCTCTCCCACAACGCATCAAATTTACGCTGCCGGTTCTGCATAGCAAGTCTCTTGAACAGCTTCATCAGCGGTTGTTGCTGGCGCTTGAAGAAGTTGGCCCTAGATGGCGAATGTACCATCTGTTCCTCGTGTCGGCGAGAGAGCGGCTCATCGAGGTCTTCTGAAGTTTTGGATAGCCTTCATCATCCGGAGTGGCGATCATGGATTATGCGGACATCGGACGCCGCCTAACTACTCCCGCCCGGATGTTGAAGGAACCACAACCACCGTATCGTAATTCTCACTTTCCACGTAAAGCAATGGCTAAGGCGAGAATCGATTGTTGCCATCAACGCCAATTCTTTGTCGGGATCATGCCCTTTATTTCCCAATTAGAAATGTCCCATCCACTGATATCACGGGCAACATGTGTCTAAATGCATTGATGCAGGGACCGAATGCTAAGAAGGTCCTCTGTAATACCATAAAACCTAGCGGCGGTCTTTTGGGTGGCTGGTCCTTCACAACAATGTATGTGCCCGGGTTCCTGTCCTGCAGCACCTGGAGCATACGAGAAAGGTTGTTGTAAGACGCCTCGAAAGAACCGAACCTCCTTTCTAAAGCCTTCTGCTTAGCACGCCATGCCTTCGCGTAGCTAATCTTGTACTTGAATTTCTGCTCGATAGCCACTATGATGTGCTTGGCCTCCGGGTCCATCTTCTTCACTATCTCTCCATACATGACATTGGCTATGAAGGTGGACGTCAGGTTGTGATGCCTCGGCAAAACACTACTGAGCAAGCAGGAGTGCGGTTCCACCTTCGAGATAATCCAGTGAGTCTCGTACTTGGGTCTCCTTGCGTGCACACGCCAAGGACACACAACTGCTTTCGTATACCACGATTGTCTTGCTCTGGTGGATTTGAGTACACGAAACGGACGTTGCATGGATAAGGCCCACAGCTTAATGGCATCTTGTAGTGATCCATTGTCAGCAAACATTGCACGAAGTCAAACCTCTGTCCCATTGTACTCCCACGGTGATTCGTGCTCGTCGTGCACAGCAAGACCCTCAACGTCCACCCTATTCCATCCCTGCGGTATGGGACCTTCGTCCTCCTCGGAAGAGTTACCACCGTCCTCTTCTAAAGCTTCCTCTTCCGCTCGAGCTGTCAAGTCATCAATCTCCATCTGACGTACTATGCTGTGGACATGCTCCCCTGCATCCGCTGAGGGGCTCTTTGGCGTCGCGGTGCACGATATTCGCCTCGGCCTCCTCTTACGCCTCGCAACATTGGCCACCTCGTCCTCTTACGCCTTACGAGCGTCGGCCACCTCGTCCTCTTGTGCGTCCACAACATCGGCCACCGCGTCTTCTTCATGAACTACAACCGAAGCTCGCACCAACCCGACGGGAGGCGTCGGAAGGGAACTGCAAGGATTACCTTGAGACATGGTCGCACGAGTAGCCTTTTCGTAGCCACTGGCGCCTCTGACCTTTCAGATATCCTTCCATGCAACCGTCGCATCACTCTGCTCAACTCCCACCGAATGTGTGTGGGAGACCTACTCCAAACCCCTTGTATGACGACACTCCACACCTCGGGGTCCAAGGAGAAGCTTCTGGTGAGCCAGTATAGAACATCTCCGATTCGGGTATTCTCCAGGTTTGGGTGTACCAAATCAACTTGCTGGAAATCACTTAGGTCAACACCTTGCGGACCTTCACGAATCGTACCAACACCGTAATGCACTTTCAATCTTGTGAGCTCCGACATGACTGCAAATATTACAAACGTTGCAACCAGTGATTTCTCCACATACATTCCCCATATACGTCGTAAACAAACAAATGGCTACACGTCGCCTACATTCGGTCGAGAACAAGAACAAACAAGAGTATTACCTTCGTTCGTCTTTCTCTTTCACGTCTACAGCTCCTCTCCTCCCGAACCGCCCTCTCCCGAGCTCTGCTCCTCCCTGTGTACCTCTCTCCCAAGCTCCTCTCCTCCCGAACCGCCCTCTCCCGAGCTCTGCTCCTCCCTGTGTACCTCTCCCAAGCTCCTCTCCTCCTATTGTCTCCCTCTCTCGAGCTCCTCTGCTTCTCCCTCTCCCTACCTTCTCCCCTTTTTCTCATCTGCCGAGACAAATGGTGAAAGAAACCATGACGGGATCTGGGTTGCTTTCTATATGACCCTGTAATCGCTCAACCGTAGGACGACTTGGCAGGAATTGTTGGACCAAGGGTTTACTAACACGTGTCCAACTCGCCATACGGTTGGGCGACTTTGATTGAGGCGCTAGAAATTTGCTCGTCTGTATGGCGACTTTATCCAAGTCGCCATACCATGAAGCGACTACGCCTCGAACGTTTAAATAGCCGTTCCATTGGACGACTTAAATATGTGTCATGCTGCTGATTGGGCGACTTCAGGACTTCCCAACCAAATGCGGCGACACGAGATTATTTCTGTAAATAAAAATTAAGCGGTATTATTTCTGTATTTTCGAATAAAAAATAGATTATTTTAAAAAAATATTCGAGAATTTTGAGCTAGGGTCACACAGGGAGAAAATTCATACGGCTAAATTGGCACCTTTTTTTTATTTGTAATAGTAAAAGTAGTCTTCGCTCATACGGAAATACAAAAATAGATAGACACCTACTGTGTTCCCGGTTCGTGAAAGCCACCTACCACGCTCCCTGTCCACAGTAGAAATGTGTCCGCTCGTGGTAGTCACGTATGCATGTCATTCTGCCATGGACTAGTAATGCGGTAGGTGGTCTGTCGCGGACTAAAAGTGCGGCGGGCGACTTCCGCGGACTGGGAGCGCGGTGGTGAACATGTGTCATCTATCTAGTCTATCATAGTGCTAATTTTGTTATTTCGGACAGGTGAGAGTTACATTTGCTATTTTTATTTTAAAAGTGGCTAAATGAGTAAAAAAAACCCAGTGAAAACTATACTCTTTCTTTCCGGTGGCCGAACCAAAAGGTCATTGCATCACGGGGGTGAAAAGCCATGTGCCAATGTGCATCAAGTACCCACCAATGGTCCACAACATATATCTGGATTTTCCAAACTCCACTCATTCAGCCCACCGAGCGAAAAAGGCGGCGTAATCTTTTTACATCCTTGTGCAAAATCAGATAGCCTTTTGCTCAATGTATCATCTTTCTATCTCTAGTGGCCCATCTTGCACATGCTCTGACAAACCAACAAACATCTGAGTTGCATTTTTTCCCCTCAGAAATAATGGAAAACAAGAACGTGCAAACTTGCAGGTTGCTGCTCCCTTTCTATACCGATGAGGAATCAAGAACGTGCAGTGCACAGTGCAGGAGAGGTGAAATAGCTAGTATCTTCTACGATAACGGATCATCCAAAGCTCGAGCAGCTGCAAGCCTGCAACACGACGTACGCATGATTCGAATTCAGAGGGAAAAGGGCCCACAAACTAATCAAAGCGTCAAGACTGACAAATACAAGCAATTTTAACTTGCATTCGTCATTCATTGACGTAGCATCCAACATTGCCTGCCATCCACAAAGTTGTAAAAGGCCGGCTTTCGGTTTGGTCCGATTGCGATGCATGTAAGCTCTTGTTGCCACACGTACGGTAACTCCTTTTTTTCCCTCTCTTCTGGACAAAAATATCCAGCTGCAAATAAAAAGAACTGGCCCTTCCAATCTCGTTGATGCTTGGTGTTTAAGAAATTTTGGCGTCCGACAGAGAGCAAGGCATGGACCATGCAGTCTACTGGCTGCTCAGTTCGCAGCGCAATCTTTTTTACTGGCGTTTAACTTTTTTTTATATAAAATCTTACGAAATTCCTGTTAAATTAGTGTGTTGCAAATATCGTATGAAGACCAAAAGGAAAAGAAAAGAATATTCATATGATGAAATAGTGCCAGTTTCATTTGAGACTATTGGTTATTGAAGACCATGCTGACTAAGTGACTAGTCTTAACCTTGAAGTTCTCTGGTAAGCCATCCTAAGATAAAATAAACAGAAAGAAGCCAGAAAAATCAGCAATTAACGCACTCGTAAGTCAAGCCACACCCTACGGATGAAACCTATCCAGTCTAGCAGCCTGGCAGACTGGATACATGGACCAACTGGCCAGCGTTTTTCTAGATATGCTCTGAATTATTGCGAGTAGGTAAGGAGCGTTCCCGGACAAAATGATGAGGCCTTGATCAAACCAAAGCTCCGTCCTCTCCCCTCGAAAGGAAAGAAAAACGGGCAAAGTGAGGGAAGGATTGACTACGCCGCGCAGGAGCTGGAGCGAGGAAGTTTTCAGGAGCAGGAATCATGGCAGCACGGTCTTTCAGGGAGCGGGGGAAACCTTTATTCCTCTGTGGCCGTGCGCGAATGCGCAACTCGTAGCGTAGGCTCCTCCGCTCCGTGCAGACGGTGACCTCACCAGCAAGTGCCATGGCTCACGAGTCAGTTAGGAAACGGTTGTGTTTCGCGCGTGTTTGATTCGAACGCCTCGTTTAGATCATTAGATATTTAGATGCGCAGTCGGGGCGCATCTAGGTAAAATAAGCATGTTATAAGTGAGCATATCTCGGTCTGAAATTATTAGGTTACCCTACTAAAAACTGAAATTTCATTAGAAACCGGAGCCTCACTTAGTCTTCTTTAGGTCCACCATGTGTGGAACAATTCTGTTGGAAATTCAAATTCTTTTGTCCCTGGCGTCCGCGGCTAGCGTGTTTTACCCGATGTTAACATGGCCAGTGAGAGTGAATGTTTTATTTCATCCGAGTTTTTGGCGAAAGATGTTGGTTCCAAACAAGACCGAACTTTCACGTAGAGGCTCCCTCCATTGTTCAGCTGGAAACATTCTCAAGGGGTGAGCACGCATGCATTGATGCATTAACTGACAGGACGAGTTTGTGCGATTTGCTCGCATGCACTTTCCGGTCGTCTTTATGGAGCAAGGACATGATCACTGTACCCAATCCCACAATACCACTGTACAGCTTGGTTGGATTGTCAGGGAAAGTTGGCGAATACATTGTCACCTATGTTTGTCCTACGAGAAAAATGAGAATCACTCGATGGCAGATCGAGGTGTTCCATTCTCCGTTCCATTATGCTGCTCCCTTTTCATCTTACCTTGCTGCCTAGCCTAACACGCTCCCTTTTCTGTCCCACCTGTTTGGTTTAGCCAGATTTTCTGGCTTTCTCATCGCCCTTTTCGCTTCGATTTGTCCATGTTTTGGTCGCATTTGTTATCCTTTTAAAAATTATGACTGCTGTCAAGGGCCCGGTGGTTGGCACAACTCACACACAAAAGGCTAGACGTGTCGAGCTACGAAAGCAAACTTATTGACTTGGGCCTTATTTGGAACGGAGGGTTTCGAGAGAAAATTTAGATTTCTCCGAAGAAAAAAAGTAGGAACTTTGGAGGAATTACATTGTCGCATTGATATTTTTTTTTTTTAAATTCTTCATTCCAAATGGGCTCTTAGTAACTTTTTTGAAACCGAGACTCCTAGCATTTGGTTTGCAGCTATAAACAATAATAAATAAATATGACAACTATGTGTATATTAAATCACCTTCAAGGCAAGGAAAAAGGTGTGCTTGCCAATACTGAATACTCTAAAGAAATACTGAATACTTCGGTTCGGACCTAGGAGGGGCCAAGAGAGAACCCACCAAATTATTCCCTGGCCCAAACAAAGCCCAAAAGACCCACCTCAGAAAATTCACACCACAGAGGCACTGCTATATGCCGGCATGCTGTCCCCGCGGCTAGTAACCCCGAGCCGCCCACTTGAGCCATGGCCCGCGTCACGCGGGAAACGGGAAGGCCCACCACGCCCGTGGTAGTCAGGCGCAGCCAGCCGCACTTCAAGATATTTTTTTTAGCAATTCGAAAATTCAAAAGTTTATAACTTTTAAAACGAGTCGTCCAATTCGCGATCCATTTGAAATACCGTGCTCCTTACGACGACGAGATATTAAAAACAATACCCCACTTGCATATATTTCGACATAATAATTATATAATATGGCATGTGTTTCGGTAGATAACTTTCTAATGTTCCATTCGTGGATGATGTTCCGGTCCGTATATTTGGAATTAGGGGTGGGGGAATGAATTTCGGGGTTGCTAAATGTTTCCATATGTAAAATGAAATGTTCCACATATTAAGTTATAAGGGGCACATTCAGTTATAAGGGGCAACAGGGCAAATGTTCCACGCATTTGGTATCAATGTTTCAACAGTTCATCAACGATGTTTTAATGGTAGGGCTGGGTGAATTGACTAGGTGGGAGACAAATCAAGTCAAAATAGCTGAAAATTTTTTTAAACTATTAATAGAATAATAGTGGAATAAAAAATGAACAAGAGGAACAAAAAAAAGCTACTACAGCATTCGGCAAAAAGCTATGATTAAATGAAAATAAAAAAGAAATAAATAAATAAAAGACTTTAATTATAATTTTTTGGTTCGAAATTCAGACTTTGGGCCTATTGGGAACGACTTTAGCTTTGGCTTTTCACTCGAAAAAGCCGAAAGCCGCCCCAAACAGGTGGCTTTCTCCAGCCGCTTTTGCAGAAGCCGGAAGCCGCCCAGGGGCAATTTCCTGTGGCTTCGGCGGGATGGACTTTCGAGTTGCCCACAGAGTTCGGGGGTATTTATGTAACATCCCAATTTTCCAACTCTTAAAAATCTTTTGAATAATTTAGCCTTTGGAAAATTTACCCAGATTTTATTTGAATTTTAATAAAGCTTAATATGGACTTTCAATAGCAAAATAATTTAATATGATTAATCTCAACATCAATTAATGTCAAAACTATTTTATTTAGGTTTTATGTGCTTGGAAATATTTTCTAGATTTTGCAAGAAATTTTCCGAGTTCATTTGCTATTTGTATTTTTTGGTATTTCTAAAATAGAAAATCAATTTAAAATCTCGGAAAGCCTTTGGGCCGAAACCCATCTCTATTCCTTCTCGGCCTAGCACTATGCAACCCAGCTCGCCCGCACGCGCGCCCCGCCTTCCACTCACATGCGGGCCCATGTCAATCCTTTATCTCTTCCTTCTTGCCACAAGACATGGTCCCCTTGATCACCAGCAAGAAGCGTCGTTTGTCACGCGTTTGCGACAAAGCCACACTCGCTGACGAGTGGGTCCTACCCTGCTACTGTTCATCATCTTCAACTCGGACTCTGTTCCGATTTTCTCATGCGCGCTCCGCCGTTGTCCTCGACGCGGACTCTATCTCTCCATCGCTATTTAAGAGCCCGCACCCGCGTCACGAGGATCGCCTCAACCTTCGCCGCCTTTTCCCCAAAGCCAGAAACCCTAGGTCGCCGGAATCGGAGTGGAAACCCTAGCGCCGCCGAAGCCTTCTTTGTCGAATTCCGCCACCGTTGGTGAGCCCCGGTCGCCATCGAGTACACCCTCGAGATCGACGCGTCATGTTCTACACGATGCACACATTTTCTTCCCCAGGGAGACCCCCTTTCGCCATCACCGCGTCAAGACGCGTCGCTCCGCCGCTTAACTCGTCACCGTCACTGTCGTGGTCGTCGCCGACAAGATCTGACTGTGTCACCGTGATCGCCGTGTCGCGCTCATCCAGATGTGCACCTTCGCCGCTAACGAAACGTTGTCGTTCGTTATATCCCCTCAAAACTTGAGCGCCGCCCATCTCGCTGTTGTCCACGTCACCGCCGTGTCAACCGCCACATCACCCCTCATCGCCCTCGTGTCGTCTACGTGTCGCCCACATGGCTGACGCGTCAGCGCTTGTGTGTCAATCCAAACCCTAAACCAGATCCAAAACTCCGTAGATCCAATCTACCATAAACCGAGTCTCTGATTTGTGGGTTCCACATGTCAGAAGCACTATTCCGTAGACCATGAATCCGTAGACCCATGAACCGATTGCGTGGACCGGCTCTATAGACCCTGAGCCCACATGTTAGTTTCTATCCTATTTTTCCTAGGTTTTATTTTAATTCCGAAAATCAGGGCTAACGTCATTATTCGGGATTTCCAATAGAAAAGAAATTTAGGAAAACCCAAAAAATCCAAATTTGTTATTTCTTTAGGTTTAGATCTTCTAGAAGCCCGTTCTTCCTCATACGAACTTCGATTGAGCCCATTCAAATTTCTAAATTCATATAAATTCAAGCTCTATTTTTCTATGTTTTTTATTTAATTTTTGGAGTTTGTTTTCTCTCTATTTTGTATTTATTTTTTTATTTACTTCGTTTGCGAGTAGACGTTGCTACTTCGAAAGATTTTGAGGAAGGAGGAGTTCACCAAGACCAAGACCAGTGCCAACATCTATTCCAAAGCAAGTTGTGCCTTTGACCTTGTTGAACCCAATTTTCTAAAATAACTTTGATTCAATTATTACATTTATTTTAATTATTTATTGAAATGCTTTGGGATTAGTTATTCATCCAAATTGTTTATATCCACCTTGCCTATTGTGTTGTCATGGTCTTTTGTCACCTTAGCTTGGTTAATTACTTAGTTGGTATTATCACAGCACCAACGTGAGTTGGTTAGATACGATTAGTTTGCTTAGCCATACAACGAGTCATTCATTCAATTGAGTTGCAAATGTAAATTGACTAAGTGATTATGAAACTTTGTGTAAAATTGTGTGTTGTGTGCTATTACTCGTTGATGGCATGTGTTGCACTTAACCAACGGGGTGGGAAAAGATTTAGACTGAGGCGAGTGGTGGAAAATGTGTGATATGGTGGAGCTTTGTGATTAGGAATGATAATCTTTGTGGCATAGTTAGAAATTGGAAGTCTTTGTCTTGGTCAATTAAGGACTTAACTTTGCGCGCCATTGAACTGAGCTATAACTGTACGACCACATGCCTGGTATGGGATGAGCATAACTTAGTAAGTTACGGATTCTCGATATTTACTACTCAGGTTGTAGGTTAGGAGTTTAGTGATGGGCGGAGGTGTGGACTACTATGTCGGCCACATTTATGAGCGGTTTCGCCGTCTTCAGGTCCAACGGTGTGTGTCGTACCAAAGCACTGTATTTGGGTTGGTATGACAGTAGAACACATCGGGAGTGTCAATTGTTGAGATGAAATTTCAGAAAAGTTTTGTTATGATTAGTGCTAGCTACACTGATTATATCGTGTGTATGAAGTGTACAGCCTTTACAGAGTGTTAAACAATCTATTCGAATGGCCGCGTCCGTGGTCATGGACATGCTCGGGGATTTCACATGAGGGTTAGATTTTCATAAAACAATTGAGAAGGGATAGCAGTGTGATTTAAGTCATATGGCTGTGTAAAAGAAATTGATTAGGCTCTGTGTCCTTTGTGAAAATAATTATTAAACTATCTTCTTAGGTACACCATGCATGTTGATAATTCTTGACATATATAACTCTGCAAGGCGATCTCCTGAGTAAGTGGTTTTGACTGACAAGAAATGGACAACTTTAGTCAAACGATCAACTATTACCCAAAGCGAGTCGTAACCCGATTGAGTTCTGAGCATACCGGTAATAAAATCCATTCTGATCTCTTCACATTTCCACTTTGGAATCTTCAAGGGTCGCAACAAACTTACTGGTCTCTAATATTCTGCTTTTACTCTCTAACATACGTCAAACATGGCAACAAACTCTGTGTGTAAGAGCCACTAGGCGATTTAATTTGTAATACTTAGCCTTTCCATTGGCCCTAGCATTACAAATCAAATTTCCCCGCTCTCGGCGTATATGTACTTCCCAGAATTGCAATACACATACCCCGTACAAAAATTAAGCATCAACTCCATACACAATATTTTACATTATTGAAGTTTTCGTAATTTACATCATATTCAACATACAAAAGAGAGTTTGTAACGGAACAGTTGCCATAAGATGGCTGTAAATAACACCAACCAGTTTGCCCTTACCCACAAGGCAACTGATAGGAAACATCCAAGCTAGTCGTCTATAGTGTAGTCGACCTCACACTCGTCAACCCCTTGGGGGTCAACCTCCTCTACAGTAATTAGACAAAGCAGTTGAGTACAAAAAAACGTACTTAGCAAGACTTATGATTAACAAACCTATACATAGCTACATGCAAGCTTATTTCAATGGAGAAAGCTTTAGGGTTCATTTTCAGCGTAAAGCAATGTTTTATTTGCAATAGTGTAGTAGATTGGAAGCCATTTTTAGCAAATCAGTTTTTAGTGAATCAAATAACAATGTGACAACAATAATAAACATAATTAACAACCTACAGGTGACTTCCCACATCCACCACAACAATAGTACGAATTACCCATTCGTACCACATAATTTCAAATTTTATCAAAATGTTATAGTCTAACTCTCGAAAGACCTTCCTAAGCGTGTCCATAACCAAGGATTTCGCTATTCGAATAGATTTAACCCTGCAGGGGTGTACAACTTTACCCACATGTTAGACCACTCTTTTTGCCATGCGATAAAGCACACTTCCAAAGGTATGCCGGCAGAGTTAAGTCCTACGAGACGTTTTCCAATGGAGTGAGCTAATCAAGAGTCGCACGTATGGGGGTTGACCCTCCACGAACCGCCCATCCTGGGCTCCCACAGAGGACCCATACGTTGTGTCGGAGACATTGGCCCAGCCGTAGCAGCTGCCAATGCTCCTCGGGTGAAGGAACCTACCCGAAACCCCACCCGTCACATGCCTGACACAATATAACACATTTCTTTTATCCACCTATACCTACCACCAGCAACTCATTAATTAACACTCCCCAGAGAACTTAGTCAAGAGGGGACCCATACGACCCTCATGTGGTTGCACGCAATAATGCTTGGTTTAGTATAACAAGATGTTCGGTCCTTGTTGATTCAAGCACACAACCACACACCCCACAATCACACCAACATCCATGTGCCCAAATCTAAATCCTTTAAATTTTCAGTTTTAGTTTTTCCAAATATGATTTAATCATGAGTACTCTGACTCATGTATATAAAGTGATGTTGTAATAACCACTGCCGAAGCGATGATCCCTAGACTGCCGTTCTAAGCATGACTAAGCGACAACAACTTGAATATTACAATATAAAGTGACTAGAGCCCATCCATCGAGCTCTAAATCACAACGAGTATAGCCTAGGCTCTGTGGTAAAAGATGGATATTTTGCCTATATTTCAAATAACTAACCAGGTGAACTAGCGCGAACTGAGAAAATATTCGTCAAAATAGTATGCATACATACAGTTGAAACATTTAAAATATTAACATGTGAATATAATGGGATTAACGTGCATCAATGGAAAACTACTTGCCTTGATGAAGATAGTCGTCTAATTGCTGAGGATCACTCTCGAATATACCCGTATCATCGGAATCTAACGATTGATCAAAACAACGAATAAGAGCGAATAAAAACAAATAATATCAAAGATAATCAATAACCAAATTTTATCAAACCAACATACACATCAGGTAGAGTTTGATTGTTAAAGAGTTTGGGTTCAGTCCAAAATTAATTTATTTGGATTTCTCTAAATATTTAACAAGTTAAAAGCTTTCACAAATTAATTACTTAGCGATATTTTCTAGAACAACAACAAGATCCAAACTTAAGCCAAGTTAAAGTATAGGAAAAATAAGAATTAACAAATTAATTTCACTCTATTTGGAGTTAGGCTGAAATACTTATGAATTTTAGAAGTTTTAACCTATTTTCTAATGTAAAAACAAATATTTTAAATAAACCAAACTTTCTGGAGCAGCAACATACTTGAAAGCTAAACCATTAAAAAGTACACTAAAAATGAAAACTAACAAAATTGGATTCATTCAATTTGGAGCAAAATTGAATTAGTTATGAATTTTCTAAGTTAATTAAATTTCCAAAGTAAAACTAATTCATTTCAGAATTACAAAAATCCTTATAATCTTTTTGCACCGATCATGAGCCTACCCACAGTCCAACGACGGTGGGGCCCGAGCGAGGGTTGGTCGGGTCACTTGACCAATTTGTGGTCGACGCAGCGACGTCGGCGTATTCTTCGAATACGTCTTCGCTTTAACAAAACGTAATTTCTATTTACGCATAAAGGAAAGTACGTTTCCATTTTCAGAAAACATATTTTAATAAATGCGCAAAACCCTAAACAGCCGAAAGGGCCCACATGTCAAAGACATAAACAGTTTCAATCGGTTTTAATTAAACTTCTAAACACGTTTACCTTGGCGGGCCCACAAGTCATATATTACTCTTATTATAGCGGAGTTGATTGCTGCTCTCCTAGGGTGTCCACGTCGCGCCTAAAACTAGGGCTGTCCGATGCACGCGGCGATGGCCTCGCGTCCGGAGGATCTCGGCGTAGCGCTCCGTGTGAGCTGCCGTCGTGGGCCCGCCAACCTCGCGATTGGGCGAAACGGCGCGAAGCTTCGCGCATCGCGTGCTCGCCTTCCCACGCGCACGTCTGCACAGCATCCGTGGGGGTGCGCCAAGGCACGCTATCCTCCTAGTAGAGGTTTAAAGAAAAGATTAACACCTAATGACGGTTTAACCGAAATCGGCCGACGGCTCGTCGGCGCCTTCGCGCGCGGACACGACGGCGAGGAAATGAATCCGATGAATCATAGGTGCTCTGGACTCGGATAAGACACGCACGGGTGCGCACGAACCTCCTGGACTTGATGGCGGTGACCCGGGTGCTCGAGGAGGCCAGCGGCGACCGGAGGCGGAGACGACAATCGGGTCCTCGCGGAGAAGACGCCATGGACGCATAGAAGCTTCAGGAAAGCGTGCCTCGGGTGCGTCTCAGCTCTAGGAGCAAAACCCCCCAAGGCTCATCGCCAATGGAGGTCGGAGCCGGCGGAATTTGAGGCGGCGGCGATGAATCGGGCTTGGGGAAGAAGAAGGCGAAGAGGACGAGAGAGTGTGAGAAAGCTCAATTGAATGGACGGAGGGAGACTATATGGTCCCGGTGATGCCTCACGGATAGCCACACGTGCATGAGGTGGCGCGGAGGGGCTGCGTGGTGCCCATGCACAACGCCAGCGCGCGCGGGCTTAAGTGGCGCTGGGGAAGACGGACGCCCTGTCCAGTGGGCCCCACTGGTTAGTGGCTAGTGCAAAGCGGCACGAGCCAAACACTGGTGCGGTGCAATGCGAGATGGCGTGGTCAAGCCAAGTCGCAAAGGAATGGTTCGGTCAGAATAGAGTTGGACTCGATCGGTTAGGGTTAGGTTTTGAATTTGGATTTGACCGAAAAACAAAAAGATTGACCGGGCGGTTAAAAATAGAAATAAATTTCTAAAAATTCTGAAATTTTTTTGTGGGTGCTCCCAGGTTCATCTAAGACTTAGGAAAAATCATTTCAGCCACTTTTGGTTTTTCCATTAGGCTAAAATAATTTCTTTTTTCAAATTAGCCTTTTTGATTTGGTTGGAATTTTGAAAAGGCCAAGATAACTTCTAAAAAATCAATTTTTTTTTGATAATCTGTGATAAATAATCTAGTATTTTATAAAATTAGTTCGAGAGATTTTTGTACACACATTTTTCTAAAATTGACTAGAATCTTGGTTTCAAGTCAAAAAATTGAATTTTTGAAACAAAAATTTGAAACCAAGTACAAACTTATGAATTTCAACAAAAGTTTTTGAAATCCTCACACTTTTGTACATTTGCAACACAAACCAAAATTCAGGATGTTACACTGTGACTTCTCGCTTTAAATTTGGCCACCAAAATTTATTCTTAACATCCTAATACATCTTAGTGCTTCGAAGGTGAATGGAATACTTCGAGTCATGTGCATCGTTTAACATTAGTTGTCTCATACCATCAATATCTGGCACACAGATACGTCCATTGATCCACAATGTATCTTGATCATCCTTGGTAAAGTCCTTGAATTTTTCTTCTTCCATCTTGAGTTTAATGTCCTTAATATCAGGATCGTCTGGTTAGGCGACACGAATCCGTTTTTCCAAAGTAGACTGTACTTCCAGACTAACCACGAATCCTTCGGCTACCACTTTTAACTTTTGCTTCTGAAACTCCTCATGAAGTTCTGGAAATTTTATTTTTGCTTCCAAAGCATTGCAGTAGCTCTTACGGCTTAAAACATCTGTAACTACATTGGCTTTACTGGGATGGTAGTGGGTTCCTAGATTATAGTCTTTTATTAACTCCAACCATCTTCTCTACCTCATGTTCAGGTCTGATTGAGTGAAAATATATTTCAGACTCTTATGATCTATGTATACCTCGCAGCGATTAGCTGATTACCAGTGAGGTAATGACGCCGAATTTTTAAAGCGTGCACAACAGCAACTAATTCTAGATCATAGGTAGGGTAATTTTCCTCATGAGGCCTCAATTGTCTTGATATATAAGCAACAACTCTACCTTTTTTGCATTAGGACGCAGCCTAATCCTCGACGCTACGCATCACGGTAGATATCAAAATTCTTCTGAATATCTAGTAGAATTAGCATTGGGGTTGTTGTCAAACGTTTCTTCAACTCTTGAAAACTTTCCTCGCAAGCTAGAGTCTAAGTGAATTTTTTCTCATTTTTTCAACAATTGCGTAAGAGGCTTAGCAATCGTCGAAAATCCTTTGATGAAACGGCGATAATATCATATCATTCCCAAGGAACTACGGATCTGAGTTACCGTCTTGGGCTGCTCCCAATGTAACACTGCTTTGACTTTACTTGGATAAACCGCTACTCCCTGAGCTATCATCACATGACTAAGAAAACCAACTTCTTGTTTCTAACAATCGCACTTGCTAAACTTAGCATACAACTAATGTTCTCTAAGTTTCTCCAATATTAGCCACAAGTGTTCGACATGTTCTTCTTCTGTCTTGGAATAAACCAAAATGTCACCGATGAACGCAACCACAAATTTATCCAAATATTCCATGAATAACTTGTTCATCATGTTCATGAAGTATGCAGGGGCATTGGTCATACCAAAGGACACGACTAAGAACTCATAATGTTCGTACTGCATAGAAAAAGCAGTCTTTGGTATATCATTCGGACAAATCTTCAACTGATGGTAGCCTGATCGCAGATCGATCTTTGAGAGCACCCCGACTCCTTTCATTTGATCAAACAAATCATCAATTTTGGGTAGTGGATACTTGTTCTTGATAGTAACTTCATTGAGAGAACGGTAATCAATACACATGCTCATGTTTCCATCTTTCTTCCTAACAAACAAGACTGGCGCTCCCCCATGTTGACGAACTAGGTCTCACGAAACCTTTCTCAATAAGTTTGGCTGGCGACGTGGGAACGTTACTAATCCCATAATAAACTCTAGTAGCAGCTCCATTATCTGTAACATTGAGGCACCCTTTGGACTGGAGAAACGGCAGCCCACTTTGAGTACTATATAAAAGGCGAAATCATCAGGAGAGGAGGGGCAAGCGATCAGCAGCACAAGACATTACACTCGAGTCTTTCTCTTGATTTGTAAACCAGCATACTCAATATATCCACACACAGGAGTAGGGTTGTTATTCTCCTCGGAGAAGGCCCGAACCTGTATAAAAATCCCCATGTCATGCTCTCTGCGTGATTTGAGTCTTGGAGACACCCCGAATCAAACAAACTATATGTAAGATCGGTTCTAAAACACCGACAGTTGACGCCGACCATGAGGATCTTCTAGTCATCAGGTTTCCTTTGTTTTCTCCCAACTCTAATGCTTCCATGGCAGGAGAGTGGAATGAGGAGAACTGGTTCGACTTGGCCGATTACGCAGATATCGACATGGATACCGGCATCAACTACGAGCCGAATATTGCATCATCCGACGATGATGTTGCTTCTGGAGATTATTCTCTAGGAGACCATACCACCGATGGAATTGAGGAGGGATCCTTATCCCCCACAACATTTCGTCCAAATGAGGAACCAGCTTCCTCAGAGGGCAAGGGTTAATCCGACCGCAATCGGGACTGCACCAAGGTAGACCCAGAACATGACGAGGGTTCCCCCTCCAAGTGTTCAAGTCCGTTTAATGCAGTCTGATTTGGCACGGCAAGTTCTGGAGGCAATCATTCTGAAGCTTCATCATCACCTAGTGGTCGTCTCACTCCGGTTAGCCCTACAAAGGATGGGGTCGAACACGCTTTTCCTGTGAGTTCGACCATCCCATCGAAGGGCTCATCTGTGGACGGAGACGGTTATAACTCGGAATTCCCCTTCGTGGAGGGGTTTGTTCCAAGTCACCGGATGGTGTCTTTCGACTTCTCAAGCGAGGAGGCCTCAAGCGCAATTAGAGATCATCAACGGTAGGTCTTTGTCCTTTCCTCAGGTGACGATCACTCTCCTAGAGATAGACTGAGGATGCTCCCCGACGATCATACACTGCGACCCCTCGTAGCAATGGTAAGCACACCTCCGGTTATGAACAGGGTCAATACTCTAATGAGTGTGCGAGAAATCCTCGAGATAATCGCACTTCATTAAGGCAAACTCAAGGATCAGATATAGATGATCCTGAGATAACTCGACAGAGAAGAACTGTAGCTCAGAGAAATCTGCCTGGGCGCGTTCATTATCAGTCGGAGGAAGCTCAGGAACTCCAACACATCAACGATCTGCTCAAGAACCCAACTCGAGAGCTTGCACGAGCGCCCGACTACAACCTCTTTGCCAAAGAGATCGCACGAAGGCTTCGAAGCACGATGACCAGACTCGAGCAGCCTCGCCGACATCATTCTGGAAGTCGTAGCAATATGACTCCCTCAACTTCCAGTTGTTCGAACAACTCACCGCATGGAGATCGGCGCGACAATGGGTTATGTCGTTCCAATAACCCTAACTCTACTCAAACGAGAGTTCTTTGAATATCTGATGATCAATAAGCTCTCAGGGGAGGTGATCGTTCACCACTCCGACAGAAAGGTCTGCAACAGCAGACGAAATACGAGGAGTATTACCCTCGTAGAGCCGAGACTTATCCTAAGTCGGGTTCACCCACTGCCAGGTATCGTCGTGTACGATCACCTGATGACATTAACCCTTCTTTCCTACAAAGGTGGCGTTACGATGTGATTACCAAATATAGGGTATTCTCGTCTGACCTCCGAGCAATTCTTTGGCCACTCTGATTCCGACCAACGAACATGAAGAAGTTCAATGGGTCTCAGAACCCCATCGAATTCCTCCAAATCTACACAACCGCTATCTGAGCAGTAGGAGGAGGAGAGTGTGTCATGGCGAATTACCTTCCGACTATGCTTGAAGGGTCTGCTCGATCGTGGTTCTAAACCAACCACTCGAGTCGATCTACTAGTGGCAACACCTCTGTGACCTTCTACTGGCCAACTTTCAGGGTACCTACAATCGCCCTAGAAAGGAGGACGTCATGCACAGGATAAGACAAAACGACCACGGGACCTTACGCTAATTCATCAGGCGTTTCGGTCAGGTTTAGAATTCAATTCCTGAGGTTTTTGACTCGTCTGTTATCAGAGCCTTTAAGCAGACAGTCCGCAGCAGAAGAATTACAGAAGACATCGCTTTAAATCCTCCGGCTACTATTGCTGAACTCTTCGAGATGGCCAATCGATACGCGACTGCTGCAGAAGCAATCGAGTGGAACAAAACCATCGATCAAGACGACAAGAATCTCCAAGAAGTAAGCGAAAGTAGCAAGAAGGATAAAAATGCCAAGAAATCCAAGAACAAGGTAAAGGGTCAAAAACCTCAAACCAACAGTTCTACGGAGGTCTTAGCCGTAAGCGACAAGGAGCCACGAAGTTCCAAGCAATATCCCGATCGAGGCAAAGGTAAACGCCCCGAGCGGAAGAACGACAGGCCTAGGTGGTGCCCTTTCCATAAAAAGGAAGGACATGACTCTCGCAACTGCTGGGTTTTCCAACGAAAACTCAAGGACTACTACAACGGCAAAGGACCACTTCCTACCCTCGAAGAGGTAGGGCAAGCCAGTGGTCGTACGCAATCAAACAACAACGAGGAGATGCTTTTCCAAGATCCCGAGCATACCATCGAGCATATCTATGGGGTATCATCGGCATACGAGTCAAAATGACAGCTTAAGGCTGTCGAACACGAGGTAAGCTCCATTGACCCTCCTCTTGTCAATAAATTGCCGAAGTGGTCGGAAGTCACCATCTCCTTCGAGAAGAGTGACTGCCCGATCCCTTTCACTCGATAGGTCATTTTTCGATCGTGGTCGAACACACCATCAACAACTGTCGAGTAAATCGAGCGTTGGTTGATGGTGGCAGCTCGTTAAACATCCTGTTTACGAGTACTCTAGATGAAATGCAAGTTCCCAGGACCAAGGTAAGACTGGTACGATACTCTTTTCATGGTATTATACCGGTGTCTTCGGCCAAACCTATTGGCCAAGTTTCTCTTCCTTTAACATTTGGTTCACCAAGTAATTTTAGGACAGAGAAGATCTCCATTGATGTGGTCGATTTCGATTCGACATATAACGCCATACTCGGACGACCAACTTCGGCTAAATTCTTAATGGCTACTCATTACGGGTATCAATGTCTTAAGATGCCAGGTCCCAAAGGAGTAATCACAATTCACCGTGACAAGACGATTACGCATACGTGTGACTATCGATCCCTCGAGATGGTTGGCCAGATACCAGCTCGAGAAGAAAACAAGGGACAGCCTTCGACCAAGCAGTCAAAACCTAAAGCTGCACCTAAGCCGAATGACCAGGTCAAGGAGGTTCCTCTGTATCTAGAGGAGCCCTCGAAGATTGTTCGCATCGAGGATACTTTTGACCCCAAATAGGAAGACATCCTCATCACTTTCCTCCGGGCAAACGCAGATGTCTTCGTGTGGCAAACATCCGACATGCCCGGAGTCCCCAGGAAGTGATTGAGTATAGGCTTGCTCTGCGGCCTGACAAAGTACCCGTAAAACAAAAAGTATAGAGATTTGCCCCTGATCGACGAGATGCTATAAGATCAGAATTGGACAAGCTACTTAAAACAGACTTTATAAGAGAAGTCGACCACCCAGAGTGGTTAGTCAACCCTGTAATGGTTAGGAAGTCTAATGGCAAGTGGCGAATGTGTGTAGACTTCACTGATCTTAATAAAGCTTGTCCAAAAGATGATTTCCCTTTACCTCGTATCGATCGGTTGGTTGATTCTACTACTGGTTGTGAAACATTAAGTTTTCTAGATGTATATTCTGGCAACCATCAGATTAATATGTGTCTAGATGATGAAGAAAAGACTTTATTTATTACTCCATTTGGAATATTTTGTTATGTAAAAATACCATTTGGTTTTAAAAAATAATGGCGCTTCTTTTCAACGCTTGATGCAATCGATTTTTCACCTCAACTAGGCCAAAATTTGGAAGCCTATGTTGATGATCTAGTCATAAAAAGTATCAAGCGACTTAATCATATTTCAAACTTGCAAGAAACATTCGACAACCTCGGAAAACACCGCCTGAAACTCAATACTGAGAAGTGTGTGTTTGGAGTCTCTTTAGGAAAATTGCTTGGATTCCTAGTCTCTGCACGAGGAATCGAAGCAAGTCCCGAAAATATAAAGGCCATTGTGCAAATGTGCCCACTGACCACAAAGAAAGAAGTCCAGAAAGTCACAGGATGCATGGCGACTTTAAGTCATTTCATCGCACGACTGGGAGAAAAAGGACTACCTTTCTTCAAACTTCTAAGGAAGCACAAGGGTTTCGAGTGGTCAGAAGAGGCAAATGCAGCATTTGAGGATGCCAAGAGGTATCTTATGAGTGCTCCTGTTTTGGTTTCTTCGAAATCAGAAGAGACACTCTTAATTTATCTAGCTGCCACGCCACAAGCAGCGAGCGCAGTACTAGTCGTAGAGCGTGAAAACGTCCAATGACCAGTTTACTACGTAAGTGAAGTTTTGCACGGTCCTAAGGAGCATTACCATTAGGTAAAAAACTTCTATATGCCCTCCTCATGTCTTCGAGGAAATCGTGGCATTATTTTCAAGCGCACAAGATAATTGTGCCGTCTGAGTTTCCCTTAAGAGTGGTCCTCCAGAACAGGGAAGCAGCGGGATGCATGACAAAATGGTCGGTAGAACTTGAAGAGTTTGACCTCCATTTCGTGTCCTGAACGACCATTAAATCCCAGATCATGGCAGACTTTGTCGCCGAATGGACAAATCCTGAACTTGTTCAAGATCCCCAATACGATACCCACGACCAGTGGACGATGTACGTTGACGGATCACTTACTTTAAGTGGCTCAAGGGCTGGGATAGTCCTGGAATCTCTTACCGGAGAGACCTTAAAGTATGCCATTCAATTAAACTTTCAGGCCACTAACAACATGGCAGAATACGAAGATTTGCTGGCTAGCATACGAGCTACGAAAGTGCTCGCGATTCGACGACTACTCATGAGAGGAGACTCTCAATTAGTCGTGAATCAAGTCAGAAAAGAGTACCAGTGCTCTAATTCGACCATGTCTCGGTACTTATCGGAAGTTCGAAAGCTTGAAAAGCATTTTTTCGGTTTCGAGGTACAATTTATCCCTCGAAAGGATAATTTCCTCACAGACCAGCTTACTCGAATGGCTTCTTCTCGATCGCAAGTACCAAAAGGAGTTTTCTTAGAGCAGCTCTAAAAGCCATTTCTGGTCGACACACTAGAGACAACTCTTATTGAGACAGCCTCTCTAGAATACGAGGATACTTGGATGAATCCAATCTACGAGTATATTCAGACGGGTACCATACCCAATAATGATCTCGAGGCAGATCGCTTATCCCGAAAGGCCAAAGTGTATACTTTCGTCGAAGGAGTCCTCTATAAACGAGGTACTCAAGGGGTACTCATGCGATGCATATCACAGAGAGAATGACTAAACCTCTTTCACGACATACACAGGGGCATCTGTGGAACTCATGCTTCCTATAGAACGCTGGTCGGAAAGACCTTTCGACAAGGTTTCTACTGGACAACAACCATCTATGATGCCAGAGAGCTAGTTAAGAAATGTGTACAATGCCAGCTTCATAACAGGCAACTACACCAACCAGCTCAGGCATTACAAACAATTCCTCTATCTTAGCCTTTTGCGGCCTAGGGTATCGACATCCTAGGACCGTTCCCAAAAGCCCCAGGTGGCTTCGAGTTCCTCTTTGTGGCTATTGATACGTTCACAAAGTGGATCGAAGCCGAACCTGTGACTGGGATAACAACAGAAGCACCAAAACGGTTTATGATGAGAAGCGTGATTACCCGATTTGGCGTCCCAAGTCGAATAATCACAGATGATGGTAAGCAATTTTTGAGCAAAAAATTCCAAGAATTTTGTGACGAGTTGGGTACCAAATTGTGTTACGTCTCTATTGCCCATCCCCAAAGCAATGGGGCAGTCGAAAGAGCGAATGGCCAAATAATACAGGGAATCAAAACTCGAGTCTTCGACTAGCCTGTCAAGCGCTCAGGGGATTGGGTACAAGAATTACCCTCAGTATTATGGGCAGTTCGTACGACTGCTAGTCGGGCTACAGGTGAAACACATTTTTTTCTTAGTTTCCAATGCCGAAGTCATGCTTTCACCAGAGCTAAAGATCAGGTCAACAAGGGTCAAAACTTTTAATGAGTCAATCCAGAAACAACTTCGAGCGGATGATATCAACTTGCTCGAAGAAAACAGAAATCAAGCCTTAATCCGTTCAGCAGTCTACCAGTAAGTCCTGCACAAATACTAGGATCGTAAGGTCCAACCTCGCAGCCTTGCTGTATGTGACTTGGTATTGAAGAAAATTCAATCCCAGTCTAATCGGAATAAAGTTTCCCCCAAGTGAGAAGGTCCTTACACAGTGGTCGAAGTTATGCGACTAGATTCGGTACGACTAGCAATGGAAGACAGCCGAATTCTCTCCAATTCTTGGAACATCGACCAGTTACCCAAAGTATCAGGTTCTTTCTATCTTTATTGTCTTACTTTGAGTAGAGCTTTGATAATTTTTCGATCATTACCTGGTCGTAAGTTCTACTACGGCCAATACCCAAAATTTCTTTACACTGGTCGAAAGGATTGTGCCACCACCTAGTCGAAACCTTTCCTTTCTGGACATGGTCCTGCCCACTAAAAGGAACTTCCTAGTGTCGACTCGTTCCTCCCTTTTTGCTACCAACATAAAAGAGCTCGGGTTCAATACACATGGTCAAAAAATTTATAAAGCCGACTCTTAGTGCCTTAGTTTATTTCTTCATTCAGTTTTGAAAAATACACTAAGCAGAGTGCGCTTTTGCAATTTGTTCGACTACTTTTGGTAAACTCGTTCGTTTCAACTGGTCGGAGGAAAACACAACACCTAGTCAAAGTATTTCCTCTCTGCACGTGGTCCTGCCCACTAGAAGGAACTTACTAGCGTTGTCTTGTTTCTAACTCTTGCTACCAGAGCGAACCTACCGAATGCACTGGAATAGGTCGAACGGATTTTTAAGGTACTCTGGACGTTTGTCTAACTCAAGTTGCCGTTCTTGATTTGATTAATTTTGTTGGAGAAGGTAACATCACCTAGTCGAAACCTTTCCTTTCTACACGTGGTCCTGCCCACTAAAAAGAACTTCCTAGTGTTGACTCGTTACTACTCTTTCGACTAGTGGATGATAATCGTGATCGAAAGCTATAAGTTAGCTAAACCTCTCTCTTTTTTAAAGAAAACTCATTTCACACTATTTACTTAGTTTATGTAAATATACTTAGCAAATAGTCGGGGGCTAGGATAAAGTTATTAATATGACTTCAATTCTTAGTCTTAATATCTTTTTCCGTTCATTATCTTATGAGTTACTAACTACTCATGAAGTTGATTTGTAGGAAGAAGAATATATATATATATATATATATATATATATATATATATATATATATATATATATATATATATATATATATATATATATATATATATCAACAACAAAAACTTATCTTTACAGGTTTCAAGTACAAACTACTCTGACAAGGGAGATCCTATTTGCATCTCCTCCGTGACTTCCTTGCTGATCGACTGCATATCTTCCAACAACCGCTCCGCTTCTGCTTCAGAGCAGTCGAAGTCGGCTTTGATTAGCTGCAGATTAAAATTGGGGTCATGAGCTTTAAGTTTTGCCAGAACAAAACTTATTGCATTTTCGACCACCTCCTTTATCGAATCAGCTTGGTTGGTCTTCAGAATAATCACCAACTCTTGCAAAGTTCTGACTTGTTCCCCAATGGCACTCGTGTGAGCAATCATCGTGTCTTCACGAGGAGTGACTTCCTCAGTGCGTAGCCCACTGAGTACATTGTTCAAGAGAGAAATGTTGTCCTGAATGTTGATCTTCATCGACTTTATCTCCTCCTGATTACGAGTCGAAGCCTCACGGAGTTGTTTTATTTCGACTGCTTGTTCTAAAAAGAATAAAACTAGTATGAAAAATGACCCCAAAAGGAAAACAAAACTGGTCGCAGGTAAAGACTTGCTTACCTGCTAGTCGAGAATCTAACTTCTTGACTTCATCGTCGTGGGAGGTAATGCTCTTTGCATACCGCTCTTCCCACGACTTGGTCTCCTTGTCTTTTTCTTTGGTAATACGGGAAATCTCGTGAACAACCAAGGTCTTTTCTTTGACCTCGGTTTTGAGCTTTCCTATTTTGACCTCTTTTTCTTAAAAGGAATAAGAGTTAGAAAAAGAAAAGAATGTCATAAGCGGTTTTAAGTTCAGCACTTACCGTTTATTTGTCCCTGCAACTTTTGAATTACAGAGTTTGCCTCCTGAAGCTTATTCAGAAGGTCTTCGTTCTCCTTGCTTAGCTTTTTCATCTCGGCTTTCTCATAGTTGAGCGAATCAGCCAAGGTTTTTTCGTCGCTCCTGAACCTACAGAGGAAAAAAGTAGACATGAGCATAGAACAAACGGTCGTACGTCTTCCTACGACCGGTACCTAGTCGTAAGTTTTTCTACGACATTTCCCTAGTCGTAAGTCCTTCTATGACCAGTACCAAGTTGTAAGTTCTTCTACGACAACCCCCATAAACACTTTGCAAGTGGTCGAAACATAAACGACTACGAGTAGCAGTTGCTTACCATCGCTCTGCCTACTCGCAGAGTTCCGTTTCTCCTGTCGCGGCTGCACAAGTTATGGGTTGTACTCTGTGACAGTGATAATTTTCTCAAGAGCTCTATGCAAAAAGAAAGACAGTGAGAAGTGAGAAAAGCCCCATATATAAATGTTGGGCGATAAGTACTTACGTTAATGCTCGTTCGAGTAAACATGGAGAGTACGTTTGTAGGGTTCTTCAGTTCATCAATCTCTTGAACCCGATTCCACCACACCTTTTCGAGACGCTTGTCGTCGAAAATATTTCCTCTGTTTGGAATATCCTTGGGGTAGGGAACTCGGTTACGAGATTGGCAAGCCCACAACAGAAGCTGGGCCGAAGAACTCAGAAAAGAAGTTGGCATATTCTTGATCTTCTAATTCAATGACGTCAGCGTCTTTCTAACATCTAAGGACCGAAAGGAACGTCTACGTCGACTTCCTTCTTGGCGTGATGGCCCAACGATCCATCATCTTGGCCTGATGCCTCCACAGCATCATGCGCCGTTTTTGCCTCCGCCTCCACGACCACTCCCATGGTCGCGGTTGCTTCGGCAGCAACGACTTCTTCCACCACTCGGACGGTGGATGACCCTTCGACCACCGTGTGAGGACCTCCTCTCGGAAATGCAGTGGACAGGGCAAAGTACCAGAAATTTTTATTTTTTTTGTATGAGTGTGCGCGCCCCGGTACTACCGCACCAAGGAGCGGTAGTACCGCCCGCAGGTTTCGAGAGGGGAGGTCTGTCTAGACCTCCCAGGAGATCTTCAAAGACCTCCTAGAGGTCTTGACTGAGTGCACTGAGCTAGTCCCAGGAGTCCAAGCTAGCTCGCACAAATCGACATAGGTGTGATCACAACCACATGGTCAAACAAAAGATGAAGCAGACAAATTAAACCTTGCATTAAACAAGACCTTATGGTCCAAGCTTGCTTACAGAGGTATGCCAACTTGGGCTTACAAAACCGACAACAGGAGGACATCAAAAAGGCAAAAACACAAAAGCGCTGGAAGCCATCCGGCAAGCCCATAGGCTATCGAGTGGAGGACGTCCTAGGCAGCCGGGTCGTCAAAGAACTCCTCCTCGAAGAGGTCTGAGTATCCTCAAGATCGATCATCTTTGACCTTTGCTTTAACACAGGCTTCTGACCATGAGTACTTTGAATGTACTCAAAGAAATCACAGGAACAGATATGCAAATAATATTCATGCATTGGCTTAACAATGAGAGCTGTAGGGTTAGTTGCACAAAGCTAAGTTTGATAGTAAATAACAGGTATAGATTGAAATGCTCAATTTTGAAAACAATAATACTTAAGTACATTTGTTTGAAAAGAGAGGAAGTGAGCACCAACTCACTCCCCAAGCCACTTGGGGGAGGTCTGGTCGCACCTACGACCAGGACCTCTCCCAAGACCTCTCTGGAGCACCAGCTCTAAAGCTCCCAAGACCACTTGGGGGAGGTCTGGTCGCACCCACGACCAGGACCTCTCTCAAGACCTCTCTGGAGCACCAGCTCCAGAGTCCCCAAAGACCTCCCTAGGACTCTAAGATCTCCTCTGAGCACCCACTCAGGAGCTCATTGGACCATCCTAGGGTTCACAAGACCTCCACAACCACCCGAGGACGTCACAAGCACTCGGAGCCACCCAGAGAACTTGCAGACATCCCAAGCTAGCCATGGAACACCAATTTTTGAGAAGTCTACCCCTTGCACCATTTTCACCGGGCATGTCCATAACCAAGGACTTGGCTATTCGAATAGATTGATACTCTGCAGAGGTGTACAACTTTACCCACAATTCACGACCTCTCTAGCGGGGCGGGTTCCCGTCGAAACCCTTACTCACTTCTGAAGGTGAGCAGTCTAGAGAGTGCGACAAGGCCTTTACAAAGCTTTGTCCTGACCTGACCTGACCTGCCCGCTAAGGTTTTGCCGTCCTATAAAAGGAACCTGCCTCCCTCTTGCGCCATGCGAATCAGCACGCACCACCACAACAGAACCAGGTCAAGACATCACTAATTATTCGGCCCAGACCATCCCCATGAAATGATCTTGTGGTTGCACTTAGAGGGCCAGATCAACAGAACACAAAGTTAAGTCCTTAATTGCTGCTCAGGCAAGGCTTCCACAACCCAGTGTGCTAAGAGCACCCCCTTTACTGCACGATCACTTGCCCGAGCAAGAAAGCACTTTGGGTTCACCTAGCCAAAGACCACCCTGGTCTTGGCACGCAAGATTTTAACAGCGTGGTCTCGCACCACAATCAACACAACTATGGCGTCCCACCATAGTTGCTCAATAGTGGCACCAACCACAAATTCCATAGTTCCATTAGTCAAGTTATTAGAGAAGGAACATGATTCCCAAGACCCCTGGTTCTACAAGCAAGACTAAGCATAAACATACGGTCCCATGTTGGCAATACCAAACAATACCAACTAAAATACCCAACTTAAGGCGTCCAAGAGGATCATGTCAACATGTCGAATACAATTGTCCAAGGAGGCATATTGTCAAGTAGGAGAATAACTACTGCCCCAAACCATTCTTATAAAAATAGCCATGCATGATAAAGTAAAGCAAAATACATTTGAAAAGCTAGGCTCAATATGATCAAAGGTCCGCAACTTGCCTTCGTTGAGCAGTGGTGAACTTTCAGTAGAAACCGCTGGATCCAAGAACTCCTCCTCAAATGCAGGATCTACACGTTCACCAAAGAACCAAATAAGCAAGCCAACTCCAAGCAAGGACCTTAAAAGAAGACTTAAAAAGAAAGCACAAATCAACTCAGCCAAAACCAGAAAGCAAAGGCTCAGTATAGCCTCGGGAAGCTCCTTGGGGAGGTCCTGAGCGTGGAGAGAACCAGGGAAGTGCAAGGAGATTGGGAATGAGCAAAAAGGTGACAAAGGGAGGCATGCCCAGGCTATTTATAGTCGGAGCTGCTGGAGAGACAACAAGGGCTTGAGCAAAACGTGTCAATGATCGGTGGTAGCTAGGACAAGGTTAGGACAGGGTAGGTCATCAAAAGAATAAAAAGAAGTACCACAGATGTGACTGCATTTAATGTGATACAACAGCCATTAAATGTGCACAGAGCAAGGCTGACAAGTGAGGCCAGTCAAACACAAGAAAACATATCAGTCAAAGGGTTGGTCTCAGCTGCAAGGGAGGTCTTTACAAAAGACCAGGGGTCCTGACCTCTAATGGAGGTCCTAACCACAAGGAGGTCTTGAGGGCAGGAGGTCCTCAAGACAACAGGGAGGTTCTGAGGACAGGAGGTCCAAAAGACACAAGGAGGTCCTGAGGACAGGAGGTCCTAAAGACACGAGGAGGTCCTGAGGACAGGAGGTCCAAAAGACACGGAGAGGTCCTGAGGACAGGAGGTCCAAAAGACCTGCTCACAGTTCACAAGAGGTCCGAGGGTCAAGATCTCTCGAGGGAGGTCCTAAGGGTCAAGATTTACAAGGGGAGGTCCTGACGGTCGGATCAAATGAAAGGGGAGGTTTGAACGGTTAAGATCTCCAAAGGGGAGGTCCTAACGGTCGGATCTAACAAAGGGGAGGTCTGAACGGTTAAGATCTCCAAAGGGGAGGTCCTAACTGTCAGATCTAACAAAGGGGAGGTCCTACGCGATCGTGAGATACAGCGTAGTGGAGCAGGACCGTTAGATCTCAATCAGACGGGGCAAGGCAATTGGGTTGTTCGGACCGGGCGAACGCTCCAACAGATCAGGACCATCCAATAAGGATTGGATAGCTATAAAGGAGTGGGACGTTCGGACCATCCAAACATCTCACCAAGATCAAACTGTCCAACGCAAATCGAATGGTACACAAGCGATAGAGGTCTGGATCAAGCGAAAGGCTCGAACGGACGCGAGGGAGGTCCAAGTGAACGAGGAGGAGGTCCTAAAGGACACAGGGAGGTCCTGAAGGACACGGGGAGGTCCAAACAGTCAAGGGGGAGGTCCTAAGGGACACAGGGAGCACCCAAATTTGAATTTCAATGTTTAAGGACATTTGAAACACAAACTCGAGCTGGTCTAAGACCCCAGAGAGGAGGTTCTAGACCCACAAAGGAGGTCTGGGCAGGAGGAGATCCAGCGCAGGGCAAACTAAACCTAGCTTGACTCTTCAGAGACAAAAGGGTTTGAAACACAAACCTGGGTAGAGAACCACGGGGTGGTTGTGACCCAAACGAAAAGAGGTCAGAACCAAAGATAAATTCAAACAGGGAGGGAGGTCTAAACCTTAAAGAGATTCAGACCAACAAAGAAAATCTAGATTAAAAGAGCTGGAAAGATCCAAACTCAGAGGAGGTCCAGAGGACTTAGAAGAGGTCCTATGAACACAGAGGGGGTCCAGAGAGAGGGCTAAAACAAAAGGCACTCAGAGCACGCAAAAGAAATAGAGCTAAAACCAGAGAGCACTGGAGAACCTCAAAAGGACCAGGAACACGAACCAAAAGACTTAGTTGAGATTTGGTTAGGTCAGGTTAAACTCCCAAATTTCCAAAATCCCAAGTTAAGCTTGCGCAGGCGAATAAACCGAATGGTTCCTTTTTAGCTTTGGAAACGATAAGAACTCTTAGGAAAAACGGGACGTTACACACCGCCACTGTCATTTCTCCGACTGCCAGAGAAATAGCATTGGATTCCCCGACAGGAGCATCCTTGAGGGCTGGAGGAGTCGGACTAAAATCAAAAAAAGGAAAACACGTCAGATGGTAAAAAGCAAAAGGTAAATATTGTTCTTACACTTTTGTCTTTTACATACCTTCGTTTCCCGGACTTGATCTTGAATTTGGAAGCAACCTTCCCTAAGGAAGATTTCTTTGACTTCTTCTCTTCGACCACGTCTGGTTGAAACTTGAGTTGAGGAATGGGATCAGCCACAACCACGTTTGGTCGTGGGTCTTGAGCGAGTACTACCGCTCCTTGAGCCTCCTGGCTCTCCGGATGGCCGAGACTTGTCTCGACCACCCCAAGGGTAGCACTGCCTCAACCATAGGCACTGCTGGTGCAGTGGTTTATTTCATAGAAGACATAAAACTCTTAGAGTTCTCCTTTTCTTATTGCATGACAAAACCACAGGAAGCAGAAACTGCGAAAGTTTTATTGTCATAGTAGAAGGGTACCTTGATCTTGGGAGCTTTGGGTTTGAGAGCACTGATACTCGCTTCGATCGCCTTTGCCTCCTCTGCAGCAGCCATGTCCGCAGTAAATTTTGCAAAGGGCTTGGCCGAAGTAGCAGAGCTTGAACTTGTGCCTCCCTTATCGGTGACTTTCACGAGCTGACGCTTCTTGGCCGGAGGAGCATCGACTTGCTCCGCCACCATGTCGATGACCATCAGTTCGACATCTTCGTCGTCTTGACGGTCTTCCATGCCTACTTTCCGTAGAAGTCAAAAAAGAAATATTACTGAGCGGTCGTAAGTCTTTCTACGACCAGAATCAAGTCGTAAGTTTTTCTACGACGATCCTCTGACCGTAAGTCTTTCTACAACCAATATCTAGTCGTAAGTATTTCTACGATAATTTTCTGGTCATAAGTTCTCCTACGACCAAAACCCAGTCGTAAGTTTTTCTACGACTACATGATCCTAAAGATGAAATCAATTCTTGATTATCTTTAGGCGCTCCATCTTGTCCTCTACGAATAGGACCGTCAGGATTTGAGGAGCCACCACATTGGGTGGTGGGGATTTCTCACAAATGAGCTTAACCCGAGTGTCAATTTTCGCTTGTGAGAGATCTACAGGAGTAAGTAAGTTTTCACTAGCCAAGTTCGAAGTCAACAGAAAAAATGCTAAGATTGGAAATCTACTTACCCTTCTCGTAATCCCTGGTCAGGTCTTACGGCCCCGAGTACCTCCACATGGGATGAGCCCTCTTCTTCAGAGGGTTAAAGCGGCGCGTGATGAAATCCTTCACCACGTGCCATCCGGTGAGCCCCTCTTCCTTCAAGTCTTTGATGGCTTGAATGAAAGGGGCGATTCGGCCGAGATACTCGGAAGTTGAATCCCAGGAAGGAATCTTCTCGGCACCAATCTCGGCAAAAGAGAGGCTGTCTTCACTGGTCGTCTCCTAGTACAACCATCTCTTCTTTCATCCCGACCATGATGACTGGGTGAACATCTGAATGTATTCCTTCGACTTCCCATCATGGAGCTTCAGACTATAGCTACCGGTGATTCCCGATAACCTAGTCATCTAGTAGAAGTACTGGAATAACTCCAAGTCGGTCGGAATCCCCAGGTAGGCCTCACACAAGTAAACGAACACACCCAACATCGTGATGGAATTGGGAACGAGGTTCACCAACTCTACCCCGAAGTGTTCGAGTACGAGTGTGAGGAAAGAGTAAGCTGGCAATCGAAGGCCACACTCACAGCACGCCTAGAAGACGAGAATTTGCTTAATCTTCCCTGACGGCCAATGTTGCCCGGCAGCCTCAGTCCACTTGACAAACTCCCTCTTCAGGATCTTCTCGGCTGCGACCAGAGCCTTCATCTTGGTCGTATCCATCTCCGATTCGGCCCACTAGGATGCGACTCCGACCATCTTTCTCAAGGGACGAAGATTTGGATTGGGAGAGGTCTCAAGGAGGTGCACGATTTGTTGGCGGCGGAGAACGCAAGAACTCGATGAACAGTGGAAGCGATTTGGGGAAACGTAAAAAACCTAAGTCTCACCCACGGTGAGTTTTTATAACCGCACGCTTGAGTTAAAGACGTGGCAACCCAACAGTTGCCACCTCTTTGGGAACCGCTCCAACAAACAAGTCTATGAGAGTCGATTGAGATTCTTTAATTTGTCTGCTCGAGAAAACCAAATCTATCTTTACACCTCAAGCGAAATTACCTTCTTGACCAAGTCTTTTTTCTAGTCAAATGAAACAACAGTCAGACATGTTTTACTTCCGATTGTAGTACTGCGACCACCTTGTGGTCATAAGATCTTCTACGACCACTTTGTGAGTCGTAAGATTTCCAGCACCTTTCTTGACCAAGTCTATTTCTGGTTAAATGAAGTACCAGTCGAAGAGTTTTTCCTTCGACCACCATTCTATGACCACCTATTGGTCGTAAGATCATCTACGGCTCCTTTTCCATATAAGTTATTTTCACTTAAAGCTGGGGGCTAGATGATGAGGATCTAATAATCCTCATTTAATTATTTACTTGTAATTCTTATTATGGATAATCATACCGTCATACGGTTCTTGAGTATACCCCTTAATATTCATAAGGGAGAAGCTGGAGGTCGTAAGTTCTTCTATGACCACCCCATAGTTGTAAGTTCTTCTACGACTACCCCATAGTCGTAAGTCTTCCTACGACTATCCCCTGATCGTAAGTCCTCCTACGATCAGTCTGTGGTCGTAAGCTTTACTACGACCACCACCTGGTCGTAAGCTCTTCTACGATTAGTCCCTAGTCGATAGGGGCTTACAAACATGTAGGCCTACTCGATCAACGAATTTTCTACACCATATCTGAAGATATGGATAGTTAATTACGTTGTTATTCTCTAAAATAATGGCATGATTTAACCCTCTGTCCTGGTGATAACTACCTGGCGACGTGGGAACGTTACTACTCCCACAATAAACTCTAGTAACGGCTCCATTATCTGCAACATTGAGGCGTCCTTTGGACTGGAGAAACAGTAGCCCGCTTCGAGTACTGTATAAAAGGTGGAATCATCAGGAGAGGAGGGGCAAGCGATCAGGAGCACAAGACATTACACTCGACTCTTTCTCTTGATTTGTGAACCATCATATTCAATATATCCACACACAGGAGTATGGTTGTTATTCTCACCGGAGAAGGCCCGAACCTGTATAAAAATTTTCGTGTCATTCTCTCTGCGTGATTTGAGTCTTGGAGACCCCCCGAATCAAACAAACTTTACGTAAGATCAGTTCTAAAACACCGACAGTTCTTCAATCTGTTTCTTTATTTCTACAAACTCATCGGCTGACATCCGATAGGGTCTCTTGGAAATCGGTGTTGTTCCCAGTACTAGATCAATGATGAACTCGATGTCACAGTCTGGCGGTATTCCTGGCAAATCTTCTAGAAACACATCTAGATATTCTCTTACAACAGGTACATCCTCTAAGGAAACGGTCTTCAGACTATTGATTAATAGATGTCCATCACGCACTGTAGTGGCAAGAAACCCCACTTTCTTTCCATTGGTACCTTCGATTGTTATGGCTCTTCGGCCACAATCTAGCACAGCTTTGTGCTTTGACAACCAATACATACCAAGTATAACATCTAAAGTTTGGGTGTATAAGAGAATGAGATTGGCTAGAAACTTAATTCTAGATATGAGTAACTTAGCTCCTAAACATCCCACTTTAGAGCTTAACTCTGCTCTAGGCGACTGGACTAACAGAGCATGCTTAAGACGCATAACTTCTAAATTATTCTTGGTTGCAAAAATTCGAGAAACAAACGAATGCGATGCTCCAAAATTAAACAAAACTGATGCATGTACAGAGTTAACTAGAAACTTACCCAGTACGATGTCGGGTGCTTCCTGAGCTCCTTCCAGAGTGACATGGTTGACACGGCCCCTGGCTATGGACTGTGGTGCCCCTCCAGCTTGGCTGGCAACTTGAGGTGCTCCTCGATTGTTACTTAGCACTGGCGTCTTGGCTGGTGTAGCTCCAAGGTTGAAGCAGACTGGAGTCATCGTTCCCTTCTGAGGACAATTGTTCACAAAGTGTCCTGACTCTCGGTAGGTATCGAAAACTCTCAGTCCACTCTGCTGGTTGCCTCCTAGATTGGGGTTGACCGTCGCAGGGTTATGAAAGTTCTAAGCAGCTAGACGAGGTGCTGAAGCAGGTACAGGTGTGCTGAATGAGTTCTACGATGGAAAGCGAGTGAATTGCTGCGGAACTGTCCTCGCTTTCTGCTGAGACCAGTGACTTCCTTGCTGAGCCATCTGCACTTGCGGTTGTCATCCAATTCTCTGCGCTTATCTTCAAGGATCAAAACTTTATTGACTAGCTCTTGAAAATCTGGAAAAGTATGAGCAATCAGACTGAGTTGTAGTCCGGTATTCAGTCCTTTCAAAAAACGACTCTAACGACCCTTGTTAGTAGCGACATCTTTTGCGGCATAGCGGGCAAGCTGAGAGAACTTGTTGAGGTAGTCAGTCACTGTCATACCTCATTGCTTGAGTGCACAAAACTCATCCTTCTTCAGATCTATAATTCCTTGTAGGGCTAATTCCTTATATGGCACCGAAAGTTTGCCTCATCCCTTATATGCCATTCATTGTGTCATTGACATGTGGGCCCTGACCCCACATGTCAATGACACAATCAGGGATTTGGCCAAAATTTTAGTGGCATATAAGAATTAATCCTTCCTTCTAGCATATGGTACTAGTGAAAAGCTGTAGAAAACTCTTCCCAAGTAATGTTCTGTGGTATCTCATGTGCGACCCAAAAATTCTCCCACCATTCGGCGACGACTGCTTCTATCTGATGAGTGGCATAGAGAACCTTCTCATGGTCGCTGCATTGAGTGATCAACAGCTTCCTTTCGTTGATGTGAAGCCAATCATCGACTTCTTTTGGTGAGACATTCCCAGAGAAAATTGGAGGGCAAGTCCTCATGAACTCTGCTAGCTTAGATGGCCCATGATGACCATGAGCCACTGGTGCCACGTTGTTGTTGTTGTTGTTATTCATACTTTACATCTGGTTCATCATTGTGTACATCATTTGCGTCTGAGCAGCCATGAGCGCTCTAAAGTTTTGCAGATCAATTGGGGGTGCTTGCGGTGGAATTGCTCTTGCGGGTGTCTACTCATTCCCTTATGACCTGTTGGTTCTAGAACCACTGGCAGCAGCGTTGCGAGTCTGAACCATCTGGCGAAAGCTCTAAGGGTTAGATAAGATAGCAAGCACAAGGTAAGTTAGGAACTAGTCAGGGGTAGGTTAAACCCAACAACACGGCACAAAGAAATCAACTGAAATACTTATTTATTAATTAGGATCTTAGCATGGCTGCAACAAATATCTAAGGGCTTTTGTCGCTCATACTACACACACGAAAACAAGAGCGAACCTAACACACAAACTAACGTCTAAAGGACGATACTCCTAATCTTAAACTGATACGGCTCTCACACATTGAGCCTCAACTGGCTAAGCCTAAACCTTAGCGAACTCAGTCACTGAGGTAACCTCTACAGCCACGACGATGCTCCTGCCTGCTGTAGACTTGAAAATGCGCGGGCATCCTCGCAAACTGGTCCTGATGCCCCAGGACTGGTGTAGCAGGAATAGGTGGCTTGGGTGCAGGAACGACTGGCTCCGTTGGCTCCTTGGGCTGTTCTGGGTCTTCAGGCTCTTCCTCTGGTTCTTCTGGATGCTCCTCTGGCTCCTACTGCCTGTACAGAGCTTCTTCTAGTGTTGAAATCCTCTCCTCTGATATCTACAGCATCTCGTAGACACACTCTAGCTCCGTGGTGATCATGTCCAAGGATTCCCTCTGGGCGGCGACAAATTGAGCAAGGTGCATCACGGTGGCATTGTGTTCTCCATCTGTAGACGGGTAGCGAGCTGGAAGATCAAAAACTACGTAGGATGGCTCTAATACCACTTAAGTGATACGGGTAGGCTACACTAGCTCGCAATACAAAATTTCTACCAAGTAAACCAGGAAGCTAAGCAAGTAGATAATCACAGATCGTTACCACCAGATGCACAGTGCAACGGGAGAAGAGTTGGAGTAGCCTAATACAATGTAGAGCGCGTGAAGTGGTTGTAATCGATCGTCCAACATAGTCGATCGTCCTCGGTACCAATCGTCTCCTCTAGCAACCAATTGCGTTCCTCGCCATGGTCGTGGATCGTCCTCAAGCGCAATAGCAACTGCAGTAGTGCCTCTACGGTATCCACACGTCCAGAGATGTAACACCGTACGCCAGTATGCTAGCACCAAGTTGCACGGCAGAGCTCTCTCGAAAAGATGGCGGCTAGGGTTTCGGTGGAGCAACTCACGTCAACTCGTGTGTCCCGATAGCCGCATGCATCTCCTTATATAGAGCCCATGATGGATCATATTCGAATACGTTTCTTCCAATCCATTAAGTGTGTGATCCATTTGGTGTATGCATAATCGGTTGTGACTTGGAAACCCTTTCCGACCACAAGTCGTTAGCGGTTCCTAGCACGACATAATGATTCCCACATACACACAAATTATATCAGACGAACCTTAATGTAATATGATCTACGAGTAGGTCCTTATCACTAACGACCAACTCGTATCTCTATACGACCAGTTTATATTTAGTCTTGACCAGTTCGTAACTCCTTACGACCAGGTTTCGACTACTCAGTGATCGAGGGGCCCAGAGATATCTCTCATGTTATGTTAGGATGGGGTAAATCTTATATCCGACTAGGCACATTGCTCCACATGTTTCATACTATATCCGAAAGCTACTTTTATAATTACTCAATTACGGAATAGCGTTTGGCAGCCCCTAAGTGTACTATTACACATGTAGAAAACCATGTTTATCTTAGATCTAAGGATTATACATCATCATTGCTTGAGGCCAACTAATGACACATGAAATCATAACAATCTCAACAGTGCCTCAAGGTGGGTCAATCCAACACATGTTCTATAACATGTGTTCATATCATTGATTCAATATCCCTATATCCATGACCGGTGAAACATGATCACCAATCAATACATGTGTTGGTCGATAAGTCACTAGTATTCCGACCAGTGACATTCTGAAATTCCTTGAACTTTTCAAAGATTCCGACTTATACCTCATCAAATAGACATAGCCATATCTACTGAAATCATCAATAAAAATTATGAAGTACGTAAAACCACCTCTAGTCGGAATGCTCATTGGTCCACAGACATCCGAATATATTACGACCAGTAGATCACTCGCCCTCTCACCTCTGGTCGTGAAGGGCGCCTTTGTCATCTTGCCAAGTAAACAAGATTCACATGTTTCAAATGATTCAAAATCAAATGAGTTTAGAAGAGCATCTTTACGGATCTTCCTCATGCGCTTCTCATTTATATGACCTAGACGATAATGCCACATAAAAGTGAGATTCAAATTATTAGGTCGAAGTCTCTTAGCATTAATGTTATAAATGGGCTCATCGTCAATATTCAAAACATACAATCCATTCACCAATGGAGCATGGCCATAAAGCACATCTTCAAACTAAATTGAATAACAATTGTTCTTTATTCTGGACTCATAACCTTCTGCTCCTAAACATGAAGCAAAAATAATATTTTTGCTTAAGGCTAGAACATAATAAAAATTATTTAATTCCATAACTAATCCTGAGGAAAAACTAATGGTAAAGTGTCAATAGCTAATGCAGCAACTCTTGTTTCATTGCCCACGCGAAGATCAACATCTCCTCTTACCAAACTTCTACTCCTTTTCAGTCCCTGCATCAAATTGCAAATACGATCACAGATCGTTACCACCAGACGCGCAGTGAAGCGGAAGAAGAGTTGGAGTAGCCTGATACAACATAGAGCGCGTCGAGGAAGTGGTCGTAGTTGATCGTCCTCGGTACCGATCGTTTCCTCCAGCAACCTATCGCGTTCCTCGCCAAGGTCGTGGATCGTCCTCAAGCTCAACAGCAACCGCAGTAGCACCTCTACGATATCCAGACGTCTAGGGACGGAACACTGTACATCGGTGTGCTAGCACCTAGTTGCATGACAGGGCCCTCTCGAGAAGATGACGGCTAGGGTTTCAGTGGAGCAACTCACGTCAACTCGTGTGTCCCAACAACCTCATGCATCTCCTTATATAGAGCCCATGACGAATCCTATCCGAACACGTTTGTTCCAACCCGTTAAGTGTGTGATCCATTAGGTTTATGTGTAATCGGTTGTGACTCGAAAACCCTTTCCGACCACGAGTCGTTAGCGGTTCCTAGCAGGACATAGCGATTCCCGAATACACACAAATTATATCGGATGAACCTTAATGCAATATGATCTATAACTAGGTCCTTATCACTTATGACCAGCTCGTATCTCTATACGACCAGTTTATATTTAGTATCGACCAGTTCATAACTCCTTATAACCAGGTTTCGACTACTTAGTGATCATGTTTGACCAGTCTACGACCAGCCCGTATCTCCATACGACTAGTCTGCATCTTAGCAAACTGAACTACCTACTCATGTATTATCTCTTTGCCTCATGATATCTAGTTGAACTCTAGGTGAGATATTATGTTATCCATGGACTGTTCAATTCTTTCTCGATCGAGTGTCGGATAACTTCATTTGGTCGAACTCTTCGACCACCAGTGGCATGGCCATGCACTTTCTTTATCCGACCACATCGAGGGGCCCGGAGATATCTCTCTTGTTATGTTAGGAGGGGCAAATCACATATTCGACCAGCCACATTCCTCCACATGTTTTATAGCATACCCGAAAGCTACCTTTATAACTACCCAGTTGCGGAGTAGCATTTGGCAGCCTCCAAGTGTACTATTACATATGTAGGAAACCATGTAATCTCAGGTCTAAGAATTATACATCATCGTTGCTTGAGACCAACTGATGACACATGAAATTATAACAATCTCAACAGTGTCTCAAGGTGGGTCAATCCAACACCATGTTCTCCAACATGTGTTCACATCATTGATTCGATATCCCTATATCCATGACCGGTGAAACATGGTCATCAATCAATATATGTGCACGTCGATAAGTCACTAGTGTTTCGACTAGTGACATTCGACCAGGGATACATTTAGAATGACATCATATAAGTTAAAGAGCTTCACTAACAAGTCAGATACTTGTTAATCTTTATAAGTGATGATTCATTCAAGAAACATAATAACATTTATTCAATAACTCATAAACATAGACGTGATACAATTATCTTTATGATTACCTCTAGGGTATATCACCAACAAGTGGAAGGCGAGGCATACGCGGGCAAGCTGGGCTGCATAGTGCTAGGCCGGGGAGGAATAGAGATGGGTTTTGGCCCAAAGGCATTTTTGAGATTTTAAATAGATTTTCTATTATAGAAATACCAGAAAATACAAATAGCAAATAGAAAAATACAAATGAACTCGGAAAAATTCTAGAAAAATCTAGAAAATATTTCCAAACACATAGAACCCAAATAAAATAGTTTTGACATTAATTGATGTTGAGATTAATCATATTAAATTGTTTTGCTATTGAAAGTCCATATTAAGCTTTATTAAAATTCAAATAAAATCTGGGTGAATTTTCCAAAGGCTAAACTATTCAAAAGATTTTTAAGACCCGGAAAATTGGGATGTTAATATTTACCCCTCTTGCCACTGAACAAAACCCCCAAATCCCCATTCTCCTCCTCTACTCGCCCACCCCATCCGCTCGCTCCGTCCTCCTTCCCCGAACGGTGCCCTCCGTCCTCCTCCCTCCCCCGACACCGTCGTCCTCCCACCCCGGTGGCGCGGCCTCCTCCTCTCTCTCGCTCGCCGCCTCCTCCTTTCCGCTGTCGCCTCGGTCTTCGCTCCCGACATTGTCCTCCTCCTCTCGTGTCTGCACCGCCACTCTCCTCCATCCTCTTCCCTCCACCGACACTGTCCTCCTCCCCTAACGCCATCGCCCTCCTCCTTTCCTTGACGCTGCTGCCGCCTTTTTTTTGTTTTGTTTTTCATGATGTAGTTATTTTTCCTTTTTTGATATAATGAATTATTTATGTAATCATCGAATTGATTACTTATGTAATCATGGAAATAAATTAATTATCGTTAATTGATATCAATTGCGTTAATTATCGTTAAGATTTACTTATGTGCAAATTATCGTTAAATGTCGTTAATTGCTGTCAATTGCATTAATTATCGTTAAGATTTACTTGTGTACAAATTACCGTCAGTTTTCGTTAATTGCCTTCAATTGTCATTAGTTGTCTTTAAACGGCATGAAACAAGCTATCATTTCACTCATGGGTATTTCAGATATTTAACAACTCAGAAGCGTCAGCCAGCTTACCTAAAAATCAGACAAATAAACACTAACCATTTTTAGTTTGGCCGTTTAGCCATCCAGTTGTTCAGCTCAGCCGAATGTTTTTCAGAAACACTGTAGCCATGCCAAACATGTTCTCTGAGAGCACTGACGATGTACTTGATTATTCGTGAGCTTTTAGCACCACTAGTCAGGCCTTTTACGCTGTAGCCCATGATGCGAAGTGACAAGGTGTGGGCCTAGCCTGGGACTTGCATAGTACATAACCAAGTGTCAAGTCTGCACATGCATCCTAACAATCATAGGGGCCCAAGATGGAGAGCGCACGACCTAGCTTGCAGCGGGCGGGGGACACACGCCGACACGCGTTACTGGGTCGTAGGCCTTAAGGGGTGTGCGGTGGTTTGCAATTCGGCGCGCGCAGCACATAGGAAATCCACCACCACAGTGGGCTAGCCTAAGCCCCACGCAGGCACGTATGGGCCCGTCCGATCTAGTGGTGGGCTAGGGAGCTGTTTTGATTGGTGTGTTAGTGAGCTAAGTTAAATTTTAGTAATATTAAAATTTGGTTAATAGTAAAATATGGATAAAAAAAAGTAGTAGGCTAGTGTTTGGTTCAACACCAATATTTAGTGTTGCCTTGAAAATTTTGGTAATACCAATTTATCTGTTTGAAATGAGTTCTGGTTGGATGCAAATAGTGATATTAATTGAATGGTTAGATTGATTTATCTGTTTCAAATGATCATATTTTCTAAACCGAGTATCTGATTTGCGATCCGTTTGAACTATTGTGTTCCTCGTCATTTTATCAACAAAACAAGACCCAAGTTGATATATTTTGGGGCAAAAGAACATTGATGTCATGTGGGACCCACAGGCAATACCGAAATTGACTAATATGGTCCTATTCACATCCAACGAAATGATGCCACCTAGCAAACTCATGGGATAGTTGCCCTGCCAATTTTTTTGCCAGCTTTTTGACCACCCAAAATTTGCCTGTGAATTGTGAAGAAAAAAATTGGCTTTACCAAATTTTCTTTGGTAGTACCAAAATTTGGCAACAAACCAAATTCTAGCCAAATTTTATGGGCATTACCAATATTTAGCATTGCCAAATTTTTCAAGGGCACACCAAATATAGGAACCAAAACAAAAAGTGGCCAAATTTTCTAGGCATTACCAAATTTTAGTATGGCTAGTTAGGGTAAAGAACCAAACAGCCCCTAGATGAGCTGGCCTGACCCATCTCGTCACGGCCTATCCTAGCCCGTGAAACAAATGGGCGGTGCCATGCTGACCCACGTGCTGAGGAGGCGGCCCAGGCACGGCCTGAAGGCCAGTCGTGCTGGTTTGAGCCTATTTGGCCCGATGAGCCGGTTACGGCCCACCTAGCCCGTTAGGCCCGAAAAATTCAAAACAAATCATGAAAAAAAATCCTACAAATAAGAAAAATGTGTAGAATTTATAAGTAGATATGAAAATTGTAAAATTGAGACAAAAATATTGAAAATGTAATAACGAGCTTTATTAATGTTCAAATGGCTGCCTCGTTAAAATATTTGCCAAGTAAAAACTCAACATGAGAAAACCTTAGCAAATAAAAAAAAAGAGTACATCCTATAGCTCTACATACATCCTTGTTCTACGTGTCGTTGTGTAAGTATAGACTTTCGAACACCCCCGACAGCTCTGGATTTTTCACAGAGTGTTGTATTCGTGAATCAGCTTGTTCCTAGTCCTTCATAGTTAGAAGTATATCTACCATCTCACTTGTGACGTGTTCTCCTCTCCAATATTCTTCCAGAAAGACTGAAAGCAAACTCGGAGAAAACCGTCGAGACAGGAATAGTTAACACATCACGTGCAAGTATGGATAACACGAGAAATGCTAACTTATGGTCATGCCATGAGTGCAAAATTTCAAAGTTTTATGAGTTGAAATCCACCGTATCGCTGTTCAGATAGGCAGATAGTTCCCCACTCATTGGGTGAGAGGTTGGTCTTGGAATTTGTTGAGAAGGTGTCGCTGTAGAAGAAGGAAACTTGGACCTGGAGAAAGAGCCTGCACTCTAGATCCTGCCCCACAGATTTGTCTTGTTACTTGAGGTGGGTGCTACTAGAGGTCGTTGCAAGTAGACTCCCTGGAACTTATTTTCGTATATTTGGAAAACCTCATGTAATCAAGAACGAACATCTGCAAAATAGTTAGAATAATTTAGCCCTGTAGCATCACTAGGAAGATCAAGAACATTAACAAATCCGTCAAGTTTAGCTCTAGTATCTAAAATAAATGCAAATGCATATAGAAAAGGGATTTTTTCCAATATTTAAGGTATTTAGTTTTCATAGCAAAAACAACCTTTCTTAAAACTGTGTCATTTTCATAGTTTTTTAAATGACTAGCAATTTGTAAAATACTATGCACAATAATAGGAGATGTTGGATAGTAGACAATGGACAAAGCAACAATGGCCTCATAAAAAAAATTCTAAAAACTGAAGTATCTTCTCAGTAACAAACCAATGTTGTTCAGTCAATAGTATACTACCATCAGTGCTCTGATAGTGCGTTTGAATAAAAACATAAAAATGCTCTTATATGGTAAAAGACTCTTAAGCATTAGGTAAGTAGAGTTCCATCTTATCGGTATGTCCAAACCGAACTTTCTTTGATGTACACCCATCGCCCTGCAGAAGTTATTATATGCTGCTATTCTTACGTTAGAATTATTCGACTAAGATATCGCATCGCGAAAAGCTTTAATATACGAATTCAACCTCTTCAAACCACATTTGACTACAAAGATAATAATATCATAAGTGCATCGTTGATGTAGCAAGAAGGAATCGGCGTTTGTACTCAACACTGGAGTAAGAATATCCATGGCCCTAGAGTTTGAAGTGGCATTGTCTAAAGTAATTGAGAATTGTCGTAGGGCAGCCCACCGGCCCCACCAGCCTGGTGAAACAGTTCCGAAGCTACAGTAGGTGCCCCGAGGGTAGCCCGAAGCCTCCGGAGGGTAGCTGAAGGGTGCCTCGGCCCGAAGTCTCCAGAGGGTCGCCGAAGGGTACCTCGGCCCGAAGCCTCCGAAGGGTCTCCCGAGGGGTACAGGAGGTACCTCGAGGGTGACCCGAAGCCTCCGAAGGGTCTCTCGAGGGGCACAGGAGGTACCTCGAGGGTGACCCGAAGTCTGCGAAGGGTCTTCCGAAGTGGCAGCCGAAGGAGGCTCGAAGAGCATTCGAAGGGTGTTCGAAGGAGACCTGGCCGAAGGAAAGGAAGAAGACAAGTGGACCAAATGCTACGCATAGGGGTAGGAAAGGACCCTGCAGTCCCTACATTGGTAGTACTTTTGTAGGGGTGCTTATGTAATCTCATATATCCTGCTATTTTGGCTATAAATAACTCTCCATCCCCATGTAATGACAGGGCTTTTTTAGAAGATTAATACACATTACATTTTCCTAACAATCAGTCCCCTCCTCGATGACTTTTCGGACACCTTGTGTGTACCAGGGGTCCCCCCTCTTTTACTGTCTAGTCCTTTTTGCTACGACAAGAATATTTTGTCTGTAAGACCAAAGTCTTCCACGAATTTGATAATACAGTCCACAATATTCTCACCCGTGTGTGCTACATCAATTAATTTGAAACATATAATTCTTTTCTCCATTATCCAGTCGTCATTAACATAATGAGCCACTACACTAAGATAATCCTCTCTAACCCGACCACTGCATACGTCCGAGGTCAGGGCCACCAAAAATTTGCACGTACTAAATAGTTCCTTTATTTTGTTATGGCGTTCATTGTAGTATTTTACTAGATCTCTAGCTGTTGTATGTCTAGAAACAGTAGAAAATTTAGAATTATGTGCGGTCCTAATGTAAGTTTGGAAAGCAGTACACTCCCCAAAGCCTAACGGTAAATCCTCAGAAGCAATTAAACGATAGAGAGATTGACGGGCTACCTCAGGATCGTAGTCACAGCTACGTATCGTACTGTTGGGGTTGTACTAGAGCTGCGTCTGCCTCATCGCCAATCCTTGATCAGCCTTACATCTTGTAGCACGTCCAAGCAAGTGCCCCATTCCACATGTAGACCTTGCAAATAGCATATGGAATCTCATTTTCTTATGCGTCTGGCTTGATTGTCTTGTCGAAATTCTCCCACACTCCCGATGTGGACGGCCTCGACATCTTTGCTCCGATGGTCACCAACGAAGATGCTACCATGGAGCCTGATGATGGAAGTACGCTTGCCCTTCCGGCAACAACTGCAGTTGGTTTGAGGCAGTCGCAGCCTCCATGGATGCAATGTCCTTCGGTGAAAGTCCATAATCACCAAGAGCAAAGCTATCGTAATTTTCCATAACAAAATATGCAAAATCAAAACCAACACTATTATTAATTTCATCTTAGCATAAAAAATAATAACAATAAAATTATCCAAAAAATATTATTGTACCTCTTTTGCTGACTTTGCTATTGGAAATTGAATTTTTCAAAATTCGGCACAATTTTTTTGAATTTTACCAAATTATCTCACAACGAATTTCAATTTGCACAGCAGAATTTGAAAGAGAGATTGAGGAATGGATGGGTGCTGAATGAGGGGGTATAGTGGCTATTTATAGAGAAAAAAATCAGTTTTTTTTATTATTTTAAAGCCCCAAACAGTCAAAATATGGTCGGATTTTTTTTGAAAATTCGAACATTACGGGCTAAACGGGTCGTGTCGTGCCGTGCCATTCCAGGCACGGGCCACCGCGCGAAAAAGCCCCTAACGACCATTTTTCCTCGGGCCGTGTCGTGCGAGCACGCCCAGCCGTCTTGTGCATGACCCATGCCCCTGTCAGACGCCCTATCACTGGCCCCTTAAATGCTCGCGCGCGGCACCAGTCGTAATCTTGCTTGACCGCCGCCGCCACCTCCTCTCGTGGTTGGTCGCCTCCACCGTCCCCTCTTCTATCTTCTCCCTTCACACTGGCCGCCGCCCCACCGCTTCCTCCCTCTTCTCTCTCCACTCTGGTTGTCGGTCACACCGCCTCCTCCCTCTTCTCCCTTCGCTCCGGTCGTCGGTCGCGCCTTCTCCTCCCTCTTCTCCTCTCCATTTCCCATGACCTCATCCCTCCTCCTCTTCTCCTCATTTCCGTATGACCCGTCCCTCTTCCTCTTCTCCCGCGTCGTCGCCTCCAGAGGCTCTGACCAAGATCGACCTCCTCCTCCTCGGTGCCAGCGTCCTCCTCCTCGTCGTTGGCACCGCTCCGCCACTCTCTGTTGCCTGTCAGTCTGCCCTTTGGGCTTCCTACCCCTCCCCTCTCCGCGTCGGGCCAGATGGGCCGTGTCGGGCTCGTACCATGCCGAACCACGGCTTTGTCATCAGACGTCTTGATCTTGGCCGACCTATCGGTGCCGGTGCTAGCCCAAGCACAATCCGTGCCTTCATGTCGTGCGGGCCCGACAGGTGTCTGATGTAGGTCGTCTGCGTGCCTCATTGAGCTGCTGCACGCGAAGGGTGCAAATAGAGCGAATAGTTCTTGACTGTCCGAATAAATTCGGATCTTATTCGGAGCCTGAAACTAAATATCCAAGATTTTCCTTGGATTTCGGATTCGGAGCCAGATAGCTTTTGCTAGATACGGAAACATATTCAGGGAGGTATTCGGATAATTTATCAGATAGTATCCGGTAAACACTATTTCGGATCTCCGGTAAACTCTTGGCCCAGTGGAATGGAGAGAGAAATCAGCCCACGAGGATTTCCAGTATTTAATTTTATGTAGAAAAATATAGGAAATCCAAATAAGCCAAGAAAAATAGCAAATAAACTCGAAAAAACTCAGGAACATTTACATAAATAGTTTGGAACATAAGGAACTTAAATAAAATACTTTTGAATTTAATAGATGTTTGATTTATTCATATTATATCATTTTCATTATGAAAAGTCTATTTTAGCTTTGTTAAATTATAGAAAATCATGGAAAAAAATTATAAAACCTTATTTTAAATAAAATATTTTGAAAAACTCAAACATTGGGATGCTACAGACTTGCTACCAGTCAACGTTTCTGTGTATCCCTATCTGGTTATTGATACTGGTTTGTAGGCTTTGTATATGTTGTATCTGTCTTGTTATGTAGTTGGCTAGTTATATTTTGGACATCTTTTGTGCTATTATCAGTATGACTTGCTACTACTTATTTAACTAGCCGTCGTGATAGTGTGATGTAGTTAAATTCATGGTTATTAAGGTGGTAATGCGAGGCGAGGTGACCCACCATCCTCACACCTTTTAAGCGGTAAGGCGCGAGGCAAGGCGACGCCTTACACACATCCTAAGGCGCTAAGGCAGGGTTTCCTTCTCAATCTTTCAAGAGAACTTGTGGTGATCTAATGAAAGCGGGTGAAAAAAGGATATGTTCAGAGTTTTCTTCTTCTCCTTTTGAAACTGATGTTAAGAGTTTCTTTGGAAGAAAGAGACTTTCGAGTTAGGAGTGGACAGCAAGATAGCCTAGAAAGACCCAGGAGTCCACCTCAGCGCAGTAGCAGGGCAACAGAGAGCAAAAGCAATCGCTCGCTTTGTCGCTCGGTTCACTCTCTAGCTCTCTGATTCTCTTCTCACTTTCTCACTTCTCTTCTCTGCGTAAATCGACACGACTCTCCCGAGGCAGGAGGGAGGGAGGCGAGAGAGGAGGAGGGAGGCCGAGAGGAGGGGAGAGCAGAGAGGAGGAGTGTACCTACCTTGCTGGCCGACGGGGATGGGCTAGAGAGGGCGACGTAGATCTGTCGTAGCCGGAGTTGCAAGGGACGGGAGTGGCGAGATGGAGGTGCCACCGCCTAGGGTTCCATTGTGAGTCTTCACCTTTCTCCTCTTTCCCCGTCTCTCTCATGCTCGGGTCGGGTCAAGGCTTCGCGTGAGATGGAGGCCTGGTTTAGTCAAAATCCCCAAACCTTCCTTCCTGACGTCGTGCTCCTCCTCTGTCTATGGCGTCGCCTTAGGCCTTCCTGCCGCCATACGACACCTTAGCGATGCCTTAGGCCTAAGGCGAACGCATTAGTCATGCGCGGCAAGGCGAGGGCGATGCCTTGTTCCCCGGCGACGCCTTGCCGCCATATGGTTTCTGTTTTCCCACAATATCTGACTAAATATTTGTGATCGAAATAATTCATATTTGGTTCGACATGTATTTACTTTGTATTCGTGACCAAGACTATTATATTATAAAAAAAACAACATAAAATATGGTACAAAATGAACAATATCCGGTATGTATCCGCTCTTACCGCAGTCCTACCACGTGGCCACCTCTAGTCCGATCCGATGCCGCGACACCAAGCAAAGCGAGACCAAAGCTCAAATCGAAAGGCCTCGACGGGGTCCACGACGCAGGCGGTGGTGCCCCTGCCCCTGCCCCCGCCCCTGCCCCGCCTCCGCCCCCGCCCCCCATGGCATCGTGGCTGCTGCTCCCCTCCTTCCCGTGGCCTCCCCCGCCCCCGCCCCCGCCCCCTCCTGGATCCTCCTCCGGCCGCGGCGGCGGCGGCGGCGGCGGGGATGGGGACGGCGGGGACTGGAAGCCGAACGTGGTCGCAGCCGTCGCCGGCGCCCACCTCGGCCGCGCCCTCCGCCGTCGCCTCGCCGGTCTCCTACGCTCGCCGGTATTGTTTCTTGCTTTGCCTTCCATTTCACTCTTCTTCTGGGACGCAAGCTCTTAGGTTTTCACTGGGGACATCTAAGTCTATGTGATGTTGTTAAGCACTCTCAGATAGCGTTTACTTCTTATCAGAGGTGGAGCCACGAATTGGACATAGGGGGCAAAAGTAAAGAGTTAAAATTTTGCATAGCGAATGATACATACTAATGAGATTAATGTAAGTGATTTTGTAGGTTTTTTTTGTGGGCAGCGTATCCGGTGAAAATACGAATAGGTGAAAATTCTGTGAAAAATCAAACCTAAAAGTTTTCAAACATTGTAAAAAAAATATGAGATGTAGGGGGGGGATTTGTTCTATATCTCTACAAATTTTCAAAATCAAACTAATTTTTTTTAAAAAAAAACTTCTGCGTTTGGAATTTGTATTTTTCACGTGATATCGCTCTTTTATGGTGGTAGAGTTGTGGGTGTACGATTCCACCTACCAGGGTTCAAATCCCAGTGCCCACCTTTTCGGACATGCGAGTACACTTCAATAAGTTTTTTGTGAGGTTACGGATTTATCTCCGGCCTCCGTCTTTCTAGGCGTGTGCTGGGGGCGCTCACATGTGATGGTGTGTGTGTGGTGGTGGGTGTACGTGTGTGTCTTCCTCGTAATTGAAAAAAAAAGTACCTATAAAATAACATCATTAACATTATGAAGAAACTAAAAATTACTGATATAGACAGCTAAGCGAGTGTATGGGTTACATAATTGAATTGATGCTTGTACATAGTATAAGATAGATTAACACCACGGAGAAGAAGAAGAAGAACACTAATAGGGCAGCCCACTAATAGCATGCTTGGTTGGGTGCCTTAGGGACAAATCATTAGAGGGACAATTTGATTAATTACTATAGACTAATATTAGTAATCACACAAACATAGGGGGGACATGCCCCTGCCAGCCCCCCTCCCTCCGCCCCTGCTTCTTATGATATGCCTTAGCTATACAACCGTGCCATTCTTATCATAAGCATATGTTGCCTTGGAACTGTTTCACTTACTCTTGTTAGTAATTGGATCAAGATTTTTTGTGCTTGATCTCATAACTTAATCTGAGCTGAATTGTGCAATCTCTAGGAGGTGCGGCATCTTGATGTCTTGCCGAGAATGGATGACATTTGGTTTGGAGGATCACACTCATTTGAGACGCACACGATTCTTGGGGCGTTGGGGACTGTGTTCTCTGCATCGTATGTTTGCAGCTCTGCTTTGTTCAACTGGAGCGGATCAGACGGGAGGCACATCGGTAACGGAAAATTGCTGACCAGACGGCCTCGTGGAATCAATTCGAGGAAGAGATTGTGGACTAATGTTCTTCTCGCTGTTAATGTCCTGTAAGTCATCGTTCAATCAGGTTACATGCTTTCCTTCCGTTGGATGGTTACGATGGTAGCTTCTTTCACACATTGGTGGAATTAACACAGTTTTGCTTTCACCAAAGGGCTTATGTCGCTCAGATAGCAACACAAGGAAAGCTTCTTATGTGGGGAGCTAAGGTTGGTCTGCTGCTTGGAATTTCTAGTTCACTTATATTATGTTGATTTTTGGTCTAATGCGATTGCGACAATGATTTACGATGAAAGATCAACAGCTTGATTGATAGAGGGGAAGTTTGGCGTTTGGCTACATCATCTCTTCTTCATGCGAATCTTGCTCATCTTGCTGTATGTGTTCCTGTTTCAATTGAGGTTTATACTCTAAAAAGAACTGTTGCTAATTTTCCTTCCTACCATCGTGATGATGCAGTTCAATTGTTTTTCTTTGAATTCGATTGGGCCTATGGTGGAGCACCTTACTGGTCCTAGAAGATTTCTTGCTGTTTATTTCACTTCGGCACTGACAGGTGTTTATGGTGTTTATTTGTCCTTACCTGTTTTGGATGATCCATGTGGTGGTGTAATTCTTGGTTCATAATCAATTCTTGGAATTCTAACAGGTTCACTAATGAGTTACTGCTGTTGCGAGTCACCTGCCGTTGGTGCGTCAGGGGCCATTTTCGGATTGGTATGCCTAGTTTATTGCTAAACACAGTTATAGAAATATTTTATTGTGTGCCATGCCAAAATCATATTTGCTTAACCCTATAGTGTGATGTAATTCACTAGCAATATGAAATTACGAATTACTTAGTCACTTATAGATCAGAACAATGATAATCTGTTATAATTTGTTCAGATTATTTCATGTGCCAATTGTTTCTATTGTAAGTTCTCAAAGTTGAAAATTTTGCATGACCTAGTTATATGTACTACTACATTGGTATATCTCTTGATTGCACATGTTGACTGAACAGGCCTTTAATGTGGTTGATTTCATCTGTTGTACATCTGCATTTCAATTTTTTTCCTGATTATGATTACCACCATTTATATTTTTTGTAACCCAAAGAGCTGTAGGCCTAATCTCATTTAATTAAGAAATCCCTGATAAAAGTTCTTATATCACACTGTTATCATCAACTTTATCTGCATGATCAGGTCGGTTCCTATGCTGTGTATATGTGGAGGCACAAAAGATTTTTTGGGAATGGAAAGGAAAGCTTAGAGCATATCGCGCGTGTGGTTATCTTAAATATGGTATTCATTTAAGTTTCCACTTGTTTTATTTTTGTCTTTGTCTTTGCTATTTGCTTTATTCCATCTGCAAATCTCATATGATTTGTTTTATAGGGCATGGGTCTCCTTTCAAGGGGCATTGACAACTGGGGTCATGTAAGTCTCCTAATCTTCTACATAGTTCATTCTGCAACGCAGTGAAATGTTTTAAGTCATGATTCATGAATTCACTTGAATAATGACAGTTAGGAGGCTTGTTTGGGGGAGTGGCCATGGCATGGTTCCTCGGTCCAGCTTGGCAATATCAGTACGTAGCGAAGGATGGAAGAGCGGTGTTCAAAGACAGAGCGCCCATTGTCCAACTGATAAACAGTAAAAGATTACGGTAGCAGCGTGTACTTAAAAAGGATTCCTATGTTGCTGTATACAAATACCTGCAAATATGTGGGAGAGAAACGGTAAAGTAAAATAAAAAGGTAGGTTGGCTCTGTACCAAGCAGAGGGAGTGGCTGCAAACCATAGAGGCGTAGACTGATACCTATAATTTGGCAGCAGAAACTGGGTATGGGCGTATGGCTGCTGCCGAGCTAATTCCGAGGAAACACTAGTTCCAGTTCACTTGGAGCTTGTTTGGATCAGTTACAACTGTTACAACTGTGACAGGTTATAGTTAGCCAATAGTCACCTCCTGTAATTGTATTTAACATCATAACATGTTTATCCAGTGTTACTAGCGCCTGACTGACACATTGTGTACATGATTTCATCTTTGGTACGGCTAACTATTGGCTCGTGTGTTTAGTTCCTGACTTGGATATTGATTATTCTTGTTATCACATGGGTTTCTTTTGTTCCTGTACCGAAGAGATGATCACATGAGTAAAAATGCTTCTCAGTGCTTCATTAAGGTTACGATCTTTTCTGGCAAAATATGTTTGGTACCAGCAGAATTCCTGGCAAATATTTGCGAATGGGCTTCAGCTTGGTTACACAGGCGTATCGGCAAGTAAATCAATTCTTAAAAGAAAAGGCAAAATGTAAATCAGAGTAAGCACCTATGAAGGGAATAAACTGCAAAAAAACAAACAAATACACTAAACCTTTTGCGTTCAGACGAGTAAATATTCACACAGTTTAAAGCCTGGCGCACGACAAATAAAACACGAGGCATGTCACAGCAAAGATGTGTGTTGTATTATTCTCAATATGTTACAGGTAACCTTAATTGTATCACATGACACCATCAAGGGGGCTAGGGGAGTCATTACATTCTCCTCTACCGTACGCTCCCTACCCTTTGGTGAGAACTTACAATTTGGTAAAGGCGCAGGGCAGCCACCTTCGTGACAAAAAACCCCTGGTAAATTAGCATAATATAGACCTATATCTACAGTTATATATCAATAAACAAAGCCCGCCTTTGCAGTGTCATAGCCCATGATTGCGATTCATGGTTCAGGAAGTTTCAAGCAGCAAAATTGCAACCACAGTGACCTTGTATTCTGGATAGCTTTGTGGATAATGCATGACAAACAGTTGAAGCAAATCCAAGCCCACTTCAGGAATGGAGGGCTGCAAGTTTAGACTCAATGAGATCTATTTTGTTCAATAAACTGCAGAAGGATAGTGGACTGAAAAGAAAAGCGAGGGAACTAAGATATCATTATACAAAGGAAGCAGACTTCAACTGGTATTACTTGTGAATTAAGAAAGGTAGTTCAATTAATGGCATGTTATTAACGGCAAATAAAATAATATTAAAATGCCCAACTGACCTGGTTACATACTAATCCAATGCATCCTAAAACACTAGTTAAGTAAAAATAATACATGTCTATCTCATACCGGTCATTTCAGGAAAAGAGCCACAATAAAAAAAACCAACAAGTGTAATGTAAATTATTTATCTTACTAACCTGATATGAATAGCGATTAGCAAATAGTGCAGTAGATTGAATTCAATTGTTAGCCATGTCAATCTACGATGAATCAATTGTTAGCAATTAACATTTCAAACCAACAATCCAAAACTCTTGGTCGCCCCAAGGCCAGACTATCCAAATCTCAAAGAATAACGAGCTAGGAGGCCATGACCAGCTAAAGATCACTGGCCATCTCATGACGTGGACTATAATTCTAAGTTGTAACATTAAGTACACACTACAGAGATAAGCAATCAGATACTTACAATATGGAGATGGAGCAATTGAAGGAGATTTGGTTGTTCTGCTACTTCGCTTCTTCCGTGGAGGCATTGAATGCCGAAACATAGGCAGTGAGGGTGAAGGTATTGGCATCATTTGATAAGTTGGTCCAGGGACTGCATTTGGTAAATGATTGGGAGTTGGTAGGTGACGGGGAGGATCTACACGACCAGGAATTGGTGGAAACGCTGGAGAAAGGTATGGTTCACTTACTGGAGGGGAAGGAACAACAGATGGCTGAGGCGAGTGCATAACAGTTGGCAACTTAGGGTCTCGACCAAAGCAGGGTGGTTTTACCATTGGACTACCAGCTGGAGGGAAGTGATTACAATGAAAACATGTAAAGCAAGGTTGTGTATGCGGTAAAGGGGGAGAAGCCTGAGGAGGGAGACTCGGGTTCATATATGTTGGAGGTGCCTGGTAGGGGATGCTCCCAGATGGTGACAAAGATGGTGGTACACTTGTAGAAGGTGATGGAGATGGGGACGGATATGGGGATGGTGAAGGAGAAGGACTAGGAGATAAATCTGAGATCGAGTGTTGTAAGTATGATGATAGCTGAACTCCTTTTACTTTACCAAATACAGAGTGATTAAGCCCAAGGTTCCTTGCATCGGGTTCTTTGATTAACTGAGCTAGTTGTTTCAGTCTATATGGTAAAAGAGTGCTGCTTCCATCTAACACCAATGCCTCAATAGTTGCTGGGGCTTCAACTGAAGAACCAATCTCATTCCTCAACTGCAAATATATTTTCTGCACATATATGACAGACAATGAGTTTAAAATTGAAACAATGAAGCCATTCAAATATGTACTATGATATATCTTCAGAGGCAATTAAATCAGTAATACCTCATAGGACCTCAAGTTCAGTCCAAGTTTCAACTGATCCTTTAGCTCTGCAAGATTACCCAAGATCTGATAAATGGAGTTGTTCAGCACAAAGTTGAATAGGGGTTCTGTGCTTGCCCATATAGAACCAGACTGCGCAGGAATCACAGTAATTCCTCCGGGGAATCTCAACAGTTCAAAGGAAGATGGATGCCCCAAAAGTGATGGTGTCAAGGATAGGTTCAGCTGCTGCAGCATCATCTCTATTAAGGATGATTTTAGAACACTAAGGGCCGGCAAACTAATTGAAGTGTTATTTGGATAAGGAAGAACACCAAAAACCACATGTGTGGAGCATTTAGAAGCTAAAGAGCGCATTGAAACAATGGAAACCTGTTTAAAAAACATATTTGAATTAACCAATGGTGAAGGCACAAGAAATAAAATAAGTAAGAAAATGACAAACATCTGGCACCTTGCTATTAGGTACACCGATCTCTTCAGATATGTCACTCCCTAGCCTGTCCATGTGATCAGCAAGGAACGACACTGGCTTTTCCAAAATGAAACCAGCCTGGATTTCAGCTGAACCAAAGAAAACTCTTTTTATCAATATTCAAATCCATCATGAGGCATCATCAGAATGCAATGCTGTAAAGTATAATATACAAACAATATTTTTGCACCAAAAAAAAAACAAGTTCTAGTAAAAAAAATGCTAGTCAGCAAAGATAAAGGAAACATCATGATTAAGTTCTATTGACACAGGGAAATAGAAAGTAAATAAACAACCCAGCAGCAAAATAGGATACTTCATGAATAATGGAAATGGCTTGAGAAATAATGAGCCATATATGAAGAATCACTGAGGCACTTCTGCGGATGGGGAATTAACTAGGGATATAAAAGCGGTGAGTCAAACACACTAAACAAATGCAAAGGACTGGATCCCTAGTTTGCTAAGCCATTACTAGTAAAGATGCAAAGGCATAAAAAAAAGCCCTTTGCCCCTTTTATTCACTAGTAGTAGTGAAAATTGATCTCAATGGGAAATAGAGTATGCAAATGGTGCGAACAATTGATTCAGGGATTAGAGAGACCATTACCATATACAAGTATTAAACTTACTCTATATCAGACATTAGACAAAGTACCTTAAATACATGATAAGATTATATTATCCTGCAAACATATGAAACACTTCGATTGAGGAGCTTTGCTTCTCCTCAAATCCCTAGAATTTAGGGTTCTAAAAAATGCTAGCAGAGGCGGTGCGAGTTTATTTATAGGTTAGCTTGTCCTTAAATCTTGATGACATATATGATGGGTTTTAAGACATGAGCGTAGAACAATCACAATCTTTTACGCTTAAAATATTCCCCATGACCTGTTTGTCTCAAAAGATTTATTTATTTATTTTTCATTTAGAGCTTATCTATCTACACAACATAAGAGCAGATATACCTTCAGTCCTTCAATGAACAAGTTCTTACTTAACACGTGAGCACACATAAGTATGGAATGTCAACATAAAACATCTTTGAGAACAAGATATGAACAAAAGCTTCATCAGGAACCTTGAATGCTAGGTTGTCATATTATGGTCCTGTTTGGTACAGCTCCTACTCCTAGCTTCTCGTTTGGATCTCGTGGAGCAGTACCAAACACTCAGCTTCTCAAAACCACCAGATTTTGCTTCTCGCGAGGAGCTGTTTTGAAAATGAACTAGTAAGGAGAAGCAGCCTTCCAGCAAATTCTCATGGGAATCCAACCTTGCAGAAACGAAATTACCCCTTGAAGTTCAAAGTTATTACCCTCAAATTCCATCGAACTACCCCCGTCTCATCCTACCACGCGACACCCCCGAGCGTACCGGTTGGCATTCCCCTCGTGTCATCATCTCCAACTGCTCTCATGACGGATGATTTCCGCGTGCGCCGCCTCTGCTTCCTCCTCCGCCCGCCTTCCACATCTCGCCTCACATCCCGTCGGCTTGCCATTCTCCGCTAGCCTCTCCCTTAGCATCCCGCTCCACGGATCCTCCGCGTTGGCTTGCCCCCTCGTTGATCTTCACTCGCGGCATCTATTTACTTCTTTGTCATCGCCGGTGTTGGAATTGAGCGGATTCCTCCTCTATTTTGCATCTTGCAGGTGTTCAGCTGGGCAATTTTACTTGTTGGCGCATTGTGGGCATTGGCTGCCATGGGCGGCGTGTGTTCGGCGGGGATCCCCGGGGACAGGTCTCTAACGGAGCTCTCATTACGGACCATGGGGATCGTGGTGGAGCAGGAGTTCAAGGCCTTCCCAGTCGCCAGCAAGGTGCAGGGCAAGAACAAGACCACACAAGTCGAGGAGGAGGCGGAGCCCGGTCGATTGAGCGATCAGTCGTTCCGCTTCTCCGAGAAGAGTCTTGTGGCCGCCACTAGTGGGCTGCTCGCCTTCGATCTCAAGGAGTCGTGTTGGCCCGTGCCCCTCGAGAGGCGAAGTCAGAAGTCCAAGCCAAGCACCTCCGGCAAGGCCGCTACGAGCAAGGAAAGTCTTTAATTTTCATTGTTCATGCATTGGAAGCATTACTCTTTAGATGATATGATCAAGTAGCTTACGTATTTGTGCGTAAAGCGTGATTGAATTGTCTAGTGAGACTAAAAGTTGTATTACATCGCGCTCTTACAGTGTAGCATGATTTTGATTGGAAGCCATGGCATGATTTTGTAGATACAACCTTATTTTGCAATCTTTTTTCATATATAACAGAGGACATTATGCTCTTACAGTGTAGCATGAACTATGACCTGATTGCACGCGTATGCGTAGATTAGTGTTCCATGATTTTTTGTAGTTCTGAAGAAGTGTGTTTCACCTGTTTGCGTTATGGTATTTTCCCCCCTCCTTTTGCAGGTTTCAGACAAAGGTTCATTGTTTGGTAGAGTGAGCACATCTGGACTTGGGAAAGCAGTGGAGGTTCTAGATACACTGAGTAGCAGCATGCCAAGTTTGAGCCCTGGAGGGGGTTTTGTGTCGGGGGTGACAACAAAGGGGAACAAAGTATCGATTCTTGCGTTTGAGGTTGCAAACACAGTAGTAAAGGGCATGAGCCTCATGCAGTCTTTGTCCAAAGAGAACTTGAAATATTTGAGGGAGACTATCTTCTGAGCAGAAGGCGTACAACGCTTAGTTTCTAGCGATATGGATGAGTTGATGAGGATTGCTGTAGTTGACAAGAGGTTTGCAATAGTTGCATTGAGATGCTTGGATTTTGTGTTATAGTTTAGCAGATGTACTGATGTGATTGCTCTAACTTAATTCCATGCTGCCATCAAAACATTATTTCATGGTCAATTCCCATATTATGAATGAATCTGGGAAGCACAATGTCCATCAGACAAGCTGCTTCGATGTGTAAACAAGTAGTGCTGTTAATTTGTGTATAAAGTGGAAATCTTCAGATTTAACAGTTTATGATTGATGTCAAATGTGCAATGAACATTTTGTCCAGGCTATAATTGTTTAGAGGGACATGATCGATGTGCAATGTTTCTCCCATTTCTTTGGTGTATCGTATTATTTGTATACATTCCTATGGTATCACATTCAATTTGATTTGATGCCGAGAAATCTATAAAGAAATTTCAAAAAATTGTGTACAAATATAAAGGATTAATCCAACTAGAGAAGGAATTCATTTCTAACTCTACGAAACTGACAACACAACTAAGAGCAAATGATGTTCCTCTCTCTCCCCAGGAATGGTATAGTCACACTTTGTATCGTTTATATACATTCATATGTTCTTCAAAAATTTGGGGGGAAAATCTATAATTTGTGTACAAATACAAAGATATAATATACAAATACAACTGAAGTATTATAATAAGGGGTAGCATTGTCTATTTGCCTCTAAACATCTCTTTTATGGTTTTTGGAGCCAACCTACTAGCCAAACACTTTCCTGAGACAGGGCAAAAGCTAAAAAATGAGAATCTGGAGCTCTACCAAACAGAGCCTATATATCCATTTAAATAAAACTATGTACTAAATCAACAACACTTATATGTACTCACAGGTGGTTCATTTCCCAAAATTATCACATGTATCTTCACATACACGAGGAACACTTCAAAGCAAAATCCAAGGGCAGTTTCTTAATCCATAATCAAACAAACACGGTCATGCAATGCCAATGATGAAATGAAGCAAACGACATATATGTCAAGCCTCCATTCAGTTTACACATCATACACCAAATATCAATCAAACAATACAGTAAGTAAAATGAACTTTTTTTTACAGATAGTGTCAAATTAAAGTAAAATCCAGCATAGTTGCATTTGGAGACACCACCATCGGCTTATGTAGTAGCAGTGTAAACCATAAATACATGACTCCTCTTATCATGAAAAGCACTAGTACTCTACAACAAATCCCACATCCAAGTTGACAGAAACTAGCCAGAAAATCTACATGCTGCGTGCTAGAAAACCAATGAGAAATCACCAACATACAGTTACACGCTGTATACATAAGAAAGAAGATGGGAAACCAAGTACCATTTGATCTCTAAAGTCTAACCAAACATCTTCAGGAAGAACCTTTATGTTGCATCAATCATCAAACTACCCTTTTACTGTACAAACCCCAGTTCATATCAGAGGTTTCATATCAAACCTTCCCACCAACCGAGCTAGGCTCAGTTCCTTCATATCAACTTATAATCAAGACTATCAAGTAAGGTTCGATGCCTATATCTCAACTGAATCCAAAATTAGCTAGTTATTAGAACAAAAAACTAACCAGGCACCAATCAGACAGTCAGACTCAAGACAACCCAGAGCACCAAACGACAAAATTGACTAGGAAATCGTGCAAATCCTAGCTCCACCTTGGCGGGATCGAAGTATCAAACACCCGGCCAGAGATCTTGAGGCAGCAATTCGTCGTCCCATCTCATCGATCCGCCGCCTCACTAGACCTAAGCGAACGCACAATAGCCGAGCTACCCCAACTAAACCCACAAATCCCCAAACCAGGAGCAAAACTTAACCACGTGAGGCGATGAGCTCACCGGCGAGCACATCGGGGTCGTCGGAGAGGTACCCCGCGGGGCGGGAGGGCACGAGGAGGAACAGCGCCGGGACGAAGACTCCCGCTGCGAGCGCGAGCGCGAGCACGCACCGGAACGAGACGACCCGGCCGATCGCGCCGGCAACGCCCCCTCCTCCTCCGCCGCCGGCGATCTCGAGGTCTGCCGCGCCGCCGAGCTCGACATCGACGGGCTTCCCCATTCCGAGCGCATCTGACTCAGCCCGACACTCCCCCACTCCTCACAACAACCGCCTCCGCCCGCGCGAGGTGGCCGGCGCCTCTTCCTGTTCCGCCGGCCTCAGCAGCGGGTGCGCGACTGTCGGTGTTCTCCCTTCGCGTTTTGGTTCGACTCGCTTGGTCTTGTGTTTGACGTGGGTGCCAAACTGCCAAAAATACGGGGGATTTTGGCGTTTTTTGCTTTGCTTAGCGCTCGATCCATGTGCTATTTTGGCGAAAATATTCGTACTCTTTTCGTCTGGGCATCAGGCTCAGGGCTCAGGCTACCCTTTTCTAACCAACTGCGAGGGAAAATAAATCAAATCCCACCTCTCTCACTCTTTCCCAATCAACCGTGCATCGGTGCATGTGAGGACATGTGGCTAGCTAGGTCACTTCTCACCTGTCAATTTTGTTATTTTAATCGGATCATTTGTCAATTGGGGGATAAACTACACTACACAGGTTGGTCACCTGGTTTGATTTTTTTTAGGTTTGTTCGGATAGGTTGTGTTTTCCATTCGGATTAACTCGGAATTTAAATTAAAATCACAGTCAATCCGAAGAGATTGGTTCTATGTTACATTACCACACGGTGAATAGGGAAATACTAAGAACCTGTTAGCAAGCAGGCCAGGAAGGTAAACGACTTCGGAAACCCAGCTCACTATTTCCAAGTCTGAATGGGCTATGTGATTGGGAATCCGGCTGAGTAATAGCAAGAGGAAGGCCCAAATAACAGACCTAGGAGCTTGTATACAAAAGGGGAAGAGTCTCGGCGGCATAGCTTGTTATGGATGATGTAATATCAGATTCTCTTTAGTCTGTATTTTCTCTGAACCTTCCTACCTCCTTCCTCTGCTGTTTTCTCCCTGAAAACTCTTCAGGATATCTACCAACTCTGATTGCTTGCTGGTACTATCAGTAATAGAAAGGGGATTGACTCGGAGTTTAAACTAAAATCACAGCCAATCCGAAAGGATTGATTCTACTCCCTCCCTATCTAAATAAGCCCTTACTTGGCGTTGATTGTTGAGCCAGTCTGGTTTGTGTTTGGATTGGGCTGTTCCTAGGTTTATGGCCGGTTTTAGATTAGTGGGTTTACGCAGGGTCTGTGTCATTTGGTGGCCTAGATTAATTTGCCTGGTCCAATCAGTTGGTTGGAGTGTTGTTGGAAGGGTTCACAATTTTTTTAAAGAAAAAAACATCGTGCTTCATTGCTTGTACGCGTATTGTACACTGTGTTACGACTGTATGTATGGCACACGCTGAGGCACTGGAGGAACTATACTATTTTTAAGGAAAAGGAAAAAACATAGGTAAATGAAAATTGTTGCGTGCACCGACGCGTTCGGCAAACACAGCGTTGGCCTCATGAGAGTACACGATTACACATAACCGGTTGGATTGTTGGATGGAAGAAGAGGATGGTGAGCGAGGGAAATTCACTGCAAAAATTGCAACATGATGACCTCTCGCGCGCGTAAGGAAGAACAAACTACTCCCTTCGGTTCATGAAAACAAGTCGTTTTGATATCGACAAGGTCCCAAAATAAAACTATGACCACTAATTACTATTATAATTATTTGTAAAACTCAACAAAATTATAATATTACGAAAATACTTTCTGAAATGAATCTATACGTATGATTTTTATATATCTAACCTAAATTTTAAAAAGATATCGATAGCCAAAGTTTTCAAAATTTGGCTACATATATTCTAAAATGACTTGCTTTTGAATCGGAGGGAGTATTTTCTTAGAGCTCAATTAATGGCACCATCACTGTCTAATGAAACATGATGTACGCTTTCTATTAGAGGCTATCCTCTAGAGAATTTTTTTATTAATTAATTCTTTTTTAATTTTATTTTAAAGTTAACACTCCGTGGACTTTATTTCTAATTTTGACATTTTTGGTCACGCCATCACTCGTAGCGTGACAAAATAACATTATCACGCCATAGGATAAGTCCGCTAAAATAGCACTTTTTGTCACGCTACCACAAGTGGTATAATAAAACAACACTGTCACGTTAACCACAGTGTTGTTTGATCACACTACGGGTGACGGCGTGATCAAAGGGGTCAGAACTGAAAATAAAGTTCACGATAGCTTAACTTTAAAATAAAATAAAAAATATTAATTAATAAAAAAAACCTCCTCCTATAGGGGGGAAAATGACACAACAGACCAGAGTAGATGGTTCGAGAACCATAAGGAAAGAATAATGGTGTCGATCGATCGATCAAAGATGCGTTGGTTCTTCTGGAAGGAACTATCATTATCATATGAGGAGGTCGTACCATCGATTAGAGTTCGCTCCATCGGTTGGAAGATGTCACCATCACTACAGGTCTTATCTACTCGTTATGACTGCCCCATCCATCATGTGTAATGTACCACTCACGTAAAAATGGGTCAGCGTATCGATAAGACAAATGCAAGAGACCAATGGTGTGAAGAAATAGTGGCGGTGTACCTAAACTTCTAGGATATGAGTTTTTTTTTTCACTTCTGGTATAAATTTATTGGGTTAATTGTTCTCACTTGCATAAAAATTAAGACAAAGCCGTTTGGGTTCACTAAGGTTAATTCCTTATATACAACTAAAAATTTCTAAAATCTCTGATTGTGCCACTAACACGTGGGGTCCGGGCCCACATGCCAGTGACTCAATGATGATTTTTTAAAATTGTGTAATCCTTTTTATTAATATTTTAAACTTAGCTCATCGCTAACTTTATTTTCAATTCTGACTCTTTTGATCACGCCATTGTCCCTAGCGTGACAAAACCGTTCTGTCACACCATCAGTCTCGGCGTGGTCCAACCTGCCACGCAAGCCCTCGCAAGAGCGTCGTGCTAGCATGGAGGGCTGGCATGACATCTGTCACGCCATATATCATGGCGTGACGAGTTAGATTGTCACGCCAACGTTCGTGGCGTGGCAATGGTAACTTAGGAGTTTCGGCGCAGCCAGGTATTCATTTTCCCCCATCTTCACCATTCATCTCGTGCTCCTCTCTACTCTCATTCTCGTCCTCCCGCCGCCGGGCGTCCTCCCCCGTCGGTCTTCATCCCCCCCCCCCTCGGTGGGGGTCTTCCCCCGCGATATAATAAGTGGCACTACATATGTGTCTTCATGAATTGCAATGTGAGAATGTTGTCTAATTTATTTTGTAGATTATGGCTACATAATCATGAATTGCAATGTGAAAACGTGATTGTTTTGTAGAGGGCCGGGTCACAAATCTTGCCTAAAGCCTAAGTGAAGTGCCATACACTCTCAACTTGGTAACTTGATCAGGCAATGATATCAGTCCTCATATCTACACTGCTTGATTATGCATGCACTAATTAGATTCTTAAAGCTAGGGTTCTCCACATGAGGGACAACTTTGATAATTGCTAATCATAGGGAGGATCATGGCAAGCTAGAGGGCACCTGTCTGTTTTGCAGTGCTCAAGTATGGCAAAGAAAAAACAAATTAAGGTAGGCATGCACTACTCACTTTGGATTAGTTGCAATGCAAGTGATCAGTGACCAGCCAGTGTACATGCATGTGTGTGCTGAGAGAGAGAGAGAGAGAGAGAGAGAGAGAGAGAGTGTGTGTTAGAAATTGGGAGGAAGTGTAACGACCGGCCCAGGCACACCCAGAGGTCCTCGGGACCTCTGGGAGAGGTCTAGAGAGGAGCCCCCAGGACGTCCCGAGAGGTCTCTCAGGACCTCCTGGGAGGTCCGCAAGGACTTCCCAGGACATCCCGGTGGACCACACAGACCTCCCGAGAGGTCCGAGAGGACCACTCGGAGGTCTGGGAGGTCCTGACCCTGAGGTCGCTGGACCTCGAGACCTCCCAAAACTCCACGTCTCCACCCGGGGAGGTCCGAGGAACCACCCCGAGGAGGTCGTGGGGCTTAGGGCAAGATCGAAGTCCTCTGTGATCCAAACCCGGCCCCAGAGATCATCGTTGGTTCTCACTGACAAACAAGTGATAACATAAACATCCACAAGACTTTATTAACAGAGAAAAGGGAGGTTTGATTACAAGGGTTGCTTACAACTCCAAAGAACAGGAGCACACAAACGCAATGACGGAGAACAAAACCCAAAGACAAGGTCCACCCATTACACCACAGTGATGGTTGAGGGCGCGCCCTAATTGGTGGTCATCTTCATCATCAAAGAAGTCTTCATCTCGCTCAATAAATGAATCAAGCAAGAGTGAGCACCACAATTTGTGCTTCGCAAGTTACACCGTCAATTAATGAATGACATGCATAGGGATATATCAAAGGACAACATAGTAGGGTTGATTTGCATAAAGCCAATTTTATTTCAAATACCAATATTAAGTTTCAAGGCGGTTACAATAATTAAAATTCAGTTTTACAAATCCATTTTCGATTGGATACATTCATCATTGAAATGGTGAAGGATACCTCCTACACAAGGCTTCCGCTTAAACCCGCTTTTGGTTAAGCCACCAAAACCAATTTCAATATTTCTTTTGAAGACCAAAACCAAGAGCTAACTTTGAGTGACATTGCCAAGATGTCCATGACCAGAGACACGGCTATTGAATAGATTTACACTCTGCAGAGGTTGCACACTTTACCCACATGACATGAATTCTCTAGTTTGCTTGGCATCCGTCGATGCCACCTCACACTTCCTTTGGTGAGAGGTCTAGAGCACATGACAAGGCCTTTACAATGCATTGCTCCACCACAGTCCACCCACTCTAAGGTTTCGCTCCCATTGGACTCTCCATCCATGGGTTTAAGCCCCTCTTGGCCGGGTGGGACTACAAGTAGTCATAACATGACAACCCCAGCGTCCATGAGGCAAACCATGGTAGAGCTTTGCAAATTAATTAGCTGTGTCCCACGCCCCATACCGAGACATGTGGTTGCACAATTTGGCATAGCCCATTATAGGCTTAGCAAGTGGTGTCTCAAAGACCGGTCCTTAACTGACATGGGCGACAAACCTCAACCCTGGGGTGTCGGATCACACGACCCCCCGTGCATAGACATGCACCCACCGAGCAACCAGTTTCGCCCACGTCAAAACCATTTTTCATTTACTTTGCTTTACAAACCTCCATGGCACACCAATGACAAGGCCAAGTAAAACATCCATGACACACCAATGTCATGGCCGAAATCCCCATGGCACACCAATGCCATGGCTCAAAACATTTGAGTATTTGATGTTTTTGGTCTAAACTTCCCAAATCAAGATTTTGGTCTAAGCATTACTAAGCATTTCATTTTCTTTAAAGTTTCGGGTCCTTACTAATGCAAGAACCAAATTTATCTAGTGTGACAATGTGGTTGGTTCAACATGGATGGGGGTCATACCAAGCAGTAGGTTTAACTATGGATTGAAAGCTAGGCATTGAAATACTTAGTAAAGTAAGCATGCATACATCTTTGAAAACGTCATAAGTAATTCGAAATATTGGGTGCAACATGTTCAAGAGTGTAACTTGCCTTGCTCAAGGTCTCGAGTCGCTTCCTCTCCCTCATCGAACTCGGGCCCTACAGTGCGGGCAATCTACATGTGAAGAACCAAATATTCAAACAAAGCTCAAGCAAAATCCAAAGAACTCCAAATAAACTTTAAAACAAAACCAACAGAGAAGCTAGGAGGTCAAGAGGAGGTCCAAGGAGCTTGGTGGAGAGGTCTTGGAGCTCCAGAGAGAAGGTCCAAGCTCGAGTTGGAGGAGGTCCAGAGACTAGAGAGAGGAGGTCTATGGTGGCTCGGTTGAGACAGAGAGTAGAAATGAGGAAGAAAGTGATAAAGGAGGGCTCTCCCAAACTATATATAGGGGAAGTCATTGCACATGACCCAGATTGGAGTCAACAAGAGTTGGTAAATAGGACAGTGGAGTAGGCAAGGAATGTGACATTCGGTATGACATGAGTACTGAAAAAGGTGAGGACATTTAATGCGACACAACGTGCATTAAATCTTGTGGAGACTTCCTTGCCCACAGACTCGATCAAAGGTAAGAGATCTGGTGCTTGATCGCCCGATGGGGCAGCCAAGACCCGCCAAGGAGGTCTGCAAAGACCTCGAGGAGGTCTTGTAGTGAACAAGGGAGGTCCTCACCACCGGGAGGTCTCGACGGTTGGATCTCCAAAGGGAGGTCCAAACGGTCAAGATCAAGCGCACGAGAGGAGGTCCGCAAGGGTAAGGAAGAGGTCCTTACAGAAGGGAGAATCTGACGGTTGGATCTCCAAAGGGAGGTCCAACGGTCAAGATTTAAACACAAGCGGGAGGTCCACAAAAGTAAAGGGGACCTCACGCCAGAAGGAGGTCAGAACCGTAGGATCCAATCCAGGGGAGGTCTGAACGGTTAGGATTCCCAAGGGGAGGTCCTAACGATCGGATCTGCCAAAGAGGGGAGGTCTGGACGGCCAAGATTTCCAAAGGGGAGGTCTTGACGGTCCAGATCCACAAGGAGGAGGTCTGGACAGTTAAGATCTCCAAGGAGGAGGTCCTAATGGTCCAGATGTGCAAGGAGGAGGTCTGGGCCGCTGGATTTCGATCGGACCGCCCAAAATGGTTGGGACGTTCGGACCGCCCGAACGCCACAACAGATCGGACCGTCCAATGGAGATCCAAAGGCTCAGAGAAGGTGAGATGTTAGGACCATCCGAACGTCTCACCAGGATCAAGCCGTCCATTGCAAATCGGACGACTCACATTCGATAGAGGTGGAAATAGATAGGGAGGATATCCTGGAGGACCTAGGGAGGTCTGGTGGGACACAGGGAGGTCCAATAAACATAAGGGGAGGTCCTAGAGGACATAGAGAGGTCCTGAAGGACACGGGGAGGTCAAATAAATGTAAGGGGAGGTCCTAGAGGACATGGAGAGGTCCTAAAGGACACGGGGAGGTCAAAGCGTTTGGGAGATCTAGACCTAAGGAGGTCTGGACCATAGGAGGACTGCACAGAGGAGGTCCGGACCCTTGGATCTAAACAAAGGAGAGGTCTGGGCCAATAGATCTCAGACAAAAGGGAGGTCTAGACCAGAGATGGACAAGAACATGGACAGAGAAGGAAAGACCAACAAAGCTCCAATAACTCAACAAACCAACAAGGAACTTTAGTTGTAGTTTGAGTTAGTCAACTTAAAGCCATTATGAAATTTCAAGTTAAGCTTTGAATTCTCATCAAAACAAAATGGTTCTTTTTATTTCGAAAATTCCAAAAGAATTCTAAAATAAATTCAGGGTGTCACAGGAAGCTAGGTAGCTATTTTAGGTTCCAACTCAGCCAATTGATCGATGCCTTACTAGCTAGCTATTTATGTTTTTCTTCACAACATTGATGTCTTGTTTGTGTCTTTTGACATGTAATTTGATGAGAGGCTTGTTGAGTGTGGGGTGCAGTAAATTGTAGCAATAGGAATATGTGCACTGATGGGCCTTGTAGTAAGAATGCTTGTTCAATTCTAGGACTTGATGGTTGTTATTTTTTTTGTTCGGTTGTGAAATGCAATTTTGTTGGGACTTGTTATTATTATCGTTCTAATTTGTACATTGCATAGTGTTTAGTTAACTGTTGTAGTGTTAAATATTGGTTGGTGTTTGTGTGTGAGAAAAAAATGATGTTTGTGCAATATGTACTAGTGAACATAGGTGCTTATATGTGTAAATAGATCCTCAAGGACCTTATATGTTAATGTTACTCGAGTAATTCAAGATATAAAGGGCCTATATATATACATTTCAAACAGAAAACACCATGAATAGTGAATATTATTGTGACATATGCTTACTTGCAAATACAATATGTGATTAAGGCCTTCATTTGGGTGTAAGGGTGAGCTTCTCTAAGCACTAGAAACCGCACCCCACTTAGGACAATTCAAACTTCTGGTAACTCCAAGCTCAAGTCGAAACTCCTCCAAATGTGAAGGCTTGTTGGATGTCCATATACACTTAACAACTATATAACCACACTTAATCATTGATCTAAAAAAGCCTCTAATCAAACTGCGTGCACCATTTGCGCACAAAAAAACTTTCAAGATCAAAATAGTGTGCTCTATAACTTGCAATGCCGCTGGTAACTACTCACGAGAGTAGTTTGTTTGTATGGCATGTAGTACTAACTTCGCAATGTTTTGTTCGAATTGTTGGATGTAGATGGATAAAATTGTACGCGTTTGTACTAGTGGGTCTGTTAGCCAAACGGGTAGTGGTGCAGACTTTGATGGTATGGAAGTGACCATTCTTGTTTTTTGAGAATCACCAGGCTTTCAAACTCTTATGACAAGGATTAAGTCAACCTTTGGATGGGATGAGCCGGGGGTCGTAGTCGGAATGCAGAGGGCGATATGACACTGGGTTTGTTTCTAAGGTGCACGCTTTGTTGATGCCAATCTCGTTCGACGATGATTGGGACACGTACAAGGAGGTTGTGCTCGCGTCACAGGTCCAGTCGCTAGAGGTTGTGGTGGGGAGGACAATCATTGGCGAGGATTTGCGAATGAATTTGGATGTGGTCAATGGCAACATGAAGGAACTAGAACCCACTCTCGATCTTTCACAAAACCCCCCAATAGGGGAGCAACCTTCTCAAGAGTTCGTTGGCGCCAGTGTTAACAACGATGCCCCCCGTTGGTGGATCTGTCCTATGTGCCTGTTTCTTCGCCGCACCATATTAGTGACCCTGTGATTGATTTCAATGGCGCTGTAATGAACAACGAGTTTGAGGAGGATGTGTTCCGAGATGGAACTACCCTGTGACCTTGAGACCGACAAAGGCTAGAGCTCGACCGAAAATTAAGCTCCCGCTCCGCTTTTCTCCGCTGAGGAAGGCTAGGTTCTTCGTAGTGTAATGGGTGAGGTTCCGTTGGTGCATACATTCGATGATGTCAGAATGACTGATAACGCGGTCTATGTTAATGGGTTGAAATGCAGGAATGACATTGTGGACCCTAAGAATGACCTAATACACAAGAACATGTTGTTTCCAATCATGGATGGTATGAATGTTTGGCTGTAAGAATGCTCAGTGCAGCACTATCGTCTGTTTGTAGTGCAACACTCTAATGTGAACAAGAGTTACACCACGAGGTGCGAAAGGGGGTGCGGACGGAAGGTATGGGGGAGCAAAACTAGGGACAAGCAATGGAAAATAGCGAATATGAAGCAGCTTCACTCTTGTGGGACTACACAAGTGTCTGGGGAGCACCTTCAGACGATTGCTAATTTCATTGCAAGCGTGTATTACCAGGGTTGTGGCTATCGATCCTGATGTGACCGTCACCACCCTCATTGAGGATATCTTTGGGTTCATTAAGTACTGCATGAAGTACGGGAAAGCATGGAGGGCAAAGCAGAGAGCGATGCAGTTACTATAGGGTGATTGGAAGGAGGCTTACAGCTCGGCATATAAGTACCACCCCTTCCACAATGGATTCTTCTGCATCAAGACTTTAATACAATCTTGCTCAGATTGAGAACCAATGGGACGATCCATGAACTCGCAAGGGGTGCTACGGCCCAGGACAAGCAAACGGAGCGTGCCAGGAGGGCACCTCCTCGCAATGACGCCCCCTGTAGCAGCAACCCCTGTCGGAATATTCCAACTGAGCATTCTCCACAACACCTGTCCGAGGGGGAGATGTCGTCCCTCTATTGGTGCAGGGACACATGTAAGTTCTTCTAGTCCAAGGAGCGGCTCAACCTGGGCATGCATTATTGGGGTTGCGTGAACTACTCCTCGGACTATCCCGACTACCGTTGGGACTCGGACCGCTATCGGCAACCGGTAAGGACCAGTTACAACATGTTCCCCTACCATTTCTCTTTCAAAATATGCACCAACAATCTCTCTCATCTACCCGTAGTCCCTGGATCCGCTATGTAGCTACCGCAAGTGGATCGACCAAGGGATCCACCCACACGACCAGTGGCATCTCGACTGTGAGGAGTGGCCAAGAGGGACCGTGAGAAGAGGGACGAGGAGCGCCGCAATGAAGAGCACAGTGAGCGTATCCGGTGGGAGACACAAGCTCATCTCGAGGCCTGCAGGCGCAGAGAGCGCGAGGCTCGCGAGAGGGAGGCGAGAGAAAGAGGGAAATGGCGACCAAGGCCAAGGCGGCCGATGAGAAGTACAACACCGAGCTCGCAATAAAGGGCAAATGACCCCGGTTCGCATAGTAGGTCGGGTCATTCCGTAGTAGTCTCCCATCGTACCCGCCATGTTAATCCTATCTCTTAAAGGCATGCATACTTACATGGTCTGTATACTTGTGTCGTAGTGTACCATAGTAGTAGCAAGGATGACTAAAGCAACTAGCTGAACTATCGTGCCATGTAACCACGTGTAGCGGGCTTCTGTCTGCGGACTCTAATGTATTTCTGGTTCCGTGCCTCGTGCTTTATCTTTAGTCGAAAGATTTCATCAGCACGAGTGCATTTGTAATCTCCAAGCCTTGTACAAAAATTGGACTTTGTGACGATGTGAAAAATGAATAATCCAAACGTAACGATGTGAAAATGAATGATACAAAAATATTTATCCACAGCTGCACGTATGTTACCTTACCTCAAAAGTTCGACGCTCGACAACAGCCTTCAAGCCTTTCACAACTACGCATCTTTCATCAGCGGTGACTACCATATGTCCATCCTTGTTCCTCATGTTGTACCACACAATCCATATATTCATCAATTTTTCTAGGATGCAATATGTATCAGTTCTACAAAATGCGCTCTACAAGTGTACATACATTCAAATAATTTTCTCGAGTCGTACTAGGGGAAAACCTCCTATACATTTCTACGGGGGCATTGTTTAGCTACATCTATCCCAATAAGCTGTCTATCGAATCGTTGCAATTGATGCTCGATCTCCAAGAGAAGAAAGAGATATTCGAAAAGTAGGTTTTTATGATCCGATAAAGAATCTAATTTGTTTCAAGAGGACAATTTTTGAGCTTTATAGTGCATGAAAGACGGATTGAAGTAAGTTAGACCCGAGTGTAATCTATCAATGTGTAACATCCTGAATTTTATTTGGCAGTACCATCGCATGAAAATGTGAAAATTTACAAACTTTTGATGCATCTTGTTGACACTTGGATATTACGAAAGTTTGTTTGGAAATTAAATGGTAAACCATTCCTCAATTCAAGTTCAAACTAAATTAAACCATGAGCTCAATTCATAATTTAGAAAATTAATGCTTTGCAAAAAAAAAAACAAATACAAAACCAAATCCGAGAACACATCCAAATAATGTTCGACCCTATCATGCCAACTCTAATGGCGTGACAAGGCAGGCTTGTCACGCCATGAGTGTGGACGTGACAGATGCCACGCAAGCCCTCCATTTGATGCAGCAGCGGACGAAAACTGCGTGGCGACTTTGGCCATGCCGTAATAGGTGGCGTGACAGAACGCTTTGGCCACGCCACGGGGGGTGACGTGGCTAAAGGGGTTAGAATTAGAAATAAAGATGGCGATGTGTTAACTCTAAAATATTAACAAAAAAAGATTAAATAAAAAATTCGACAATGAGTGACATGTAAGAAATAATGCAAACTTTCGATGTCAAATAAGGAATTGCCCCATCGATATTCGTAGGTCTAACATCAATACCCCTAGCCTATAGGCCCTATTTGGAAATTGGAACGTGGGAATTTCACACAAAACAACTTAATTTTCTCACGGGAGTCGATTTTTTTGCCGTGTTCCAAACGGGGTAACCAATTTGGCATTTGATACATAAATTCGGCACTAATTCCATTTTAGAACTATGGGTGAAAAATGTGTCTCAATCATCAAAGTGAAATTTTCTTTAAGCAAACTCTTGTGATCCTTTGAGCAAACTCTCGTGATCCGTGCCCAAACTCATATACGTGATCCGTGTCCAAAGGGGACAATGCAGAAGAGTGAAGAACTTTGGGGCGAAATGACTCTGTTCAATTCCAAAATATTTAACTATAATTTTCTAATACACAAATTACTGTTACAACCAGATAAATCCAGCTTTCTCGACAGGAAGGATAATACACAATTTATTAGAGTGGTATCTTGTGTCATATTCCCTTGATATGTGTTAATAGTGACACAATGCACGCACACAAAAACAACACATGCACAAATACATGTGATACAAAGCGTGATCAGCAAATAGATGAAGTTGCACATAAATATTTTTTCCCAAAATAGGAATGTATACAAATTTCACAAACAAGTCATCATAGTCATATAATGCTACTATGCTTGCTAACAAGGCGAGTTTGGCGCTCTCGTCAAATTCACGTTTGCTTCGGACAAAATCTGCTATAGGGAGATCTCCGGAATTGACGAGTACGCATATTTTCCAAAACAGGATTGTATACAAATTTCACAAACAAGTCGTCGTAGTCATATAAGGTTATTATGCTTGCTAACAGGGCGAGTTTGGCGCGGGAGGATGCAAGTGTCATAATGAAATACTATAAATACTAGTAAGGTGCCCGTGCGTTGCAATGGATCCTAAATAAATCATACCACATGTTCTTAAAATCACTCAAGAACAAACTGAAGTAATTCTTCGTATAAAGAATGTAAAACTGATCAAATCAAATTTTCCTTCTTAAAATGACTCAATGAAAAAGCCTCTTTTTTTAACTAATCAACGGACTCCTGTAAAAAAGGAAAACATACATACTTATGAAACGACAACAATCAATGGGGAAAATGGAGCATGAGATTATGCATCAGAGTAGTAACTTTCCTTGACCTAATACCCTAAAAATTAGTGTATGAACTTCTAATAGCTTCCCGATTCATGTCGTTACTTAGATTTCAAGGAACTTTGAAGGAAAAAAATATATTTGAAATTCTCTTGGCCAATGTTAGCACCTTCTTGATTGCTATCAAAATTATAGATATTCATAAAAAGTAGTTGATGTGCCACCCATATATTACATTATGAAATCATTGCGGTGTATAATACCTAAGTGCATACGGCAATAAAAAGAATGTGCTCAACAGAAATTGATCAAAGTACAAAACAGCGACCAGTAGATTGAACTGACATGGAACCGCATACCTGCTTGATTTTGACTCATGTGTCACTTCCTGCGAGATGCAATAAACATAGATAAGTAACTTGCTTCAAGTTAAAAATGGGTTTCCGTTGACATTTCTTAGTCCTAGGATTAATCACCTTGAATGATAGCTAAGTGTATTATATAGAATTAGAAGGAAGAAATTACCTTAGTTTTCCAAAAACTGATGATGGACCAATGAGATGCATCAGCACTACACATGCCTCTACTCTTGCTTGCCCCGCTGCTCATTGTTAAGTGTCAGCTGAAGCTAACAACATAGTCAGCAGTCAACACCCACATTCAAAACCCAGGGAAAAAAAGTCAAAATACAAACATGAATCATTTGAACAACAACAATAATAATTTAAATGTAGCGGCAACTATGAACAAAAATATTATGAAGACAAAGGGAGTAGAGATTTATACCCTCTAAAACTACTTTAATTTATAAGATAGTTGAGACATTTCACCAAGCATCAGGCAAGCATTCTAGCAAGGCACACATTAAACACCTCAAGCATGCATCAGTAGTGTTGAAATAAATTTGTAGACCAGAACACAACACTTGCTGCATGCGTCAAAGAAAATATAGAACCATCATCCCTAATTACCTCAATAGAAGCACATCCATATCAGCCCTGCCCAAGCACCATTTGTATGTAGCATGCATATAGAGCAAAATCAAAAGAAATTAACAGATCAAAATGTAATGACTGTGTAGATCAAAAGCAGAGAAAAGGCAAAAGGATGCCCCCTGTCCACGGTGGAGGAGGCGCATTGAGAGAGAGAGAGAGAGAGAGAGAGAGTTAAGGACCTACTATAGGATTAGATCATTGGAAATTTGCCATGGTGAGTGCGAGGAGGGGTGTCACCCATGGAAATGCCGCCATGCATGGTGCTTTGCCATGTCCGTGCACGGAAGGCGGTGACGAGCGCCCACGCAGCGAGGTGTAGCACGCATCCTATGTCATACATAGGCGCTGCGAGGCCCGCCTCGTGCACTCGCTATGCGGCCAGGCCAGACCCAATGACCTACAGCCGCCGCACCGTCAACAAGTTCGGGACACGCTTCACGAGAGCGAGCAGAAGTTGAAAGAGGAGGAGCTAAGAGTTGTGGCGCGGGAGGGGGACGCGCGTGTGGCCGAAGGAGCAATTGTGGTGGGGCGAGGAAGGAGGTGATGCCACCTCCTCCCCAGGCGATCGCGACGTTGTCGATGAGGATGAACAAGTGGTCAGAGTACGCCTTCTGTGCGTGACGGAACTGTCCTTCGTGGATCTCCCTAGGCACGAGCAGTACGGATGTCACGATGCCAGCGAGGCACTCCTAGCGATGCAGTTGGCTGCCGCTCGAGATATGGAACTGCCTCGTTGATCAAGATCCATTGCCACCATCGAGAGGCATCACCTTGACCCGCGCCGTTGGTCGATTGCCTGTCAGCCATTGAAGCCATCCAGAGCCACCACCCGGAGTCGCATGGGAAGTTGACATCAAGATCCCAGTGCTACCAACAACAATGATGACCTCGGCACTGGGATCATAGTGCCATGACGACCTCAACACCGGCCTCGTGCCTCCGCTTGCACCTTCGCTTGCGACGCCTGGAGCTGCTGCTTGAGAACTGGAACCCCGTTGCAGCTTCAAATCTGGAGGCTGTCGTCGCCAATCAACCTCGCAGCAGCGGCGGCGAAGCGATGAATCAAGCGGCAGTGGCAGAGACTTGGGCAACTCCAGTGCCCCCAGTGGTGTCGATAGTGGAGACTGGATGGGAGGAGAGAGGCAATAGTTGGGGAGAGGGGACATAGATGGACGGAGAGAATGAGGGAGGGGAGGGGGCGACGTTTTTTGTTGCTGACATGGTGGTCCAGTGCGCACGGGGTTCGTTAGATTTTTTTGTACGATGGGTGGGACTATCCCCGCTGCGCAGGGGTAAACCCCTTCTTTTATTAGTTAAGATAAGAGAAGCGTTGCTCTTGTTGCATTTATATTTGCTCCGGAAGAAATCTGCTATACAGAGATCTCGGAATGGAAATAATTCAAACAACGATTATGCTTCTATGTTATGTACTAGAATCATAGGGACCCTAACCCAAATATAGATCCTTCGAACTTGCCCACTTCTAGGATACCACAAAACACAACAATTATGTAAAGAATTAAAAGTCTTAGGTATGTTATAATCGAACTGGTATTGGAGTTAACCGCTGAGATGGAAGCGGGGGAGAGTTACGAAGATCTAACGGTGGCTCGTGTAAGTAGACTTTGGCGCCGACTTCACGTCAAGAGAAAGCGCGCGCAAACTCAGGCGGTGATAGCACGACTGCCATCCAACGGCCCCAAGTTGATTACTTGAAATTACCACACACTTATTACCAAACTGTAGCTCTTGTCAATTACTGTTTAATTTCATCTGTTGTCGTTATGTTTTAACTAAACTCCAGGCTATATATATAGCCTTCTAACAGAGCTTTTGCTCTATCTTTCGATCAATATAAACCCTAGCCGCCTTAGAGTACTCTTAGTTCCTGTAGCTCTTATATAATTCATCCAAACATAGCAGATTCCAACTAAGTTTCGGACTAATCTTAGGTCCTGACAAATTCCACCTCCAAACACACAGACAACAACACAATTCTTCAAACTAGAGACGTTTCTCGGAGAAGGGAAGGCACAATGTAGCCCATTGCATTGGTACGCTATCCAACACCAAATCAGAGCAAAAACCAATGAGAGACAAACCACGACGCCCCGACAACCGGTCCAAGCCCACGGCCCAGCCCCAGGATACGGCATGCAAAGTCTCTCCCCATCCCCGCATCTACACGCAACAGTGCAACACGCCGCCGCCGCCTCCAAAAACAGCAAAGAAAACCCTCAAACCCTCGCCCTGTTTCAAACTCTGCGAAACCTCCCGAATTATCTGAGCGAACGGTGGCCGAAATTTCAAAGCTCCCCTCCCGACGAGCGGGCTCCCCCACCGTTTCAAATTTCAAACCCGCACCACCCCCACGCGTCCCACACTCACGTGCTCATCGATGTAAATCCACCCGATCCATCGTCTTCTCGTGTTGAGTTTGTGCGGGCATTTCGTCGAGCGCATGGAATGCGACGGCGGCGGCGGGATGAACTCCGTCCCGGACGGCGTCGTGCTGCACATTCTGTCGATGCTCAGCAACGTCCGCGACGTGGCTGCGAGCGCCTGCGTCTGCCGCCGCTGGCGCGACTGCGTGCCGTACCTCCCGGCGCTCTTCTTCCCCCGGAACGCCTTCGACGCGGCCGCCGTGGCGGGGGGCGCCGCGGACGAGGCCATTGGGCGGATGGTGGCCGCCGTCGCGCGGCTCAGGGCGCTGGTCATCTACTGTCCCTTTTCCATGGCCCGCCTCCCCGCCTGGCTCGCCTTGCGGAGCGCCTCGCTGCGGGTGCTCGAGCTGCGGATGGACGCCGCCGCCGACAAGGCGGCGGACGGCGGCCACCTGGACTGCATTGGCCTGGCCACGGGCCTGGAAGAGTTGAGGCTCTGGGGTGTCCCGCTCACGGCCGCGCCGGCGTGGGGGCGGCTGGAGCGGCTCCGCGTGCTGGAGATCGTCGGCGCGCCGCTGCGGGACAGCGCGGTGAAGGACGCCGTCGCCGCGTGCCCCAACCTCACCGACCTGTCGCTGCTTGGTTGTGATTGCTCCGGCGCTGTGTCCATCGAGCTCTCCCTGCTCGAGCGGTGCCGTCTCGATTTCCTCGGCGCCGGCAATTGCTCGCTCTTGCTCGCCGCGCCCCACGTCCAGTCACTCGAGGTCCAGGGCTTCACCTGGATCACTCTGCGCGGTGGCCACAGCCTCCGCCGCCTCTCAATCGCCAAGAGCACCGGTGCGCAACATACCTCAAATCCTTAACCATACTGTCATAGTGTTGCAAGGTAGTTTGTGTTGTTCGGATGCAATGTGTTATGTTGTGATGAAATGTTGCAGGGAGGTTGTACAAGGTGGACACTGGGAACCTTCCAGATCTGGAACATCTCTCGCTGCGCGGTGTCCAGTGGAGCTGGGCCGCGGTCGGCTCGGTGCTGCAGTGCGCGAGCGAGGTGAAGCACCTGGTGATGAAGATTGAATTCTGCGGTGACTTTGATACGCTCCAGCCGTTCCCGGAGGTTGATTTGGTCGACTTCTTCAACAGCCACCCAAAGCTCTGCAAGTTTGAGATCCATGGTGCTATGTTTGCCGCTCTGTGCCAGAAAAATAGCCTGAAAAACGTGAGTGGCATGGCATGTCTATTGCTGTATTGCAACATTGTACCAAAGAACATTGTAGATTGTACCAAACATTGGTATAGGTGTGATCATATGGCTAATTCCTGTTGATTTTTCCTTGCAGTTGGATTCAAGATTCTTCATCCCTTGCTTGGAAGAGGTTCTGATCACCGTGCGCTCGCCTCTCAATGCTGAACAGAAGCTGAACACTCTTGAGTCGCTCGTGAAGTACAGCGTTAAGCTGCGGACAATGGTAATCAGAATCTCGCAGATGAAAAATTGCCATGACGCTGCTGATGATTTCTTTGAGGAGATATGTAAGTTCAAATACATGAACTACAAGAAGGTGCGGATTGAATAAAAGGAGACGCTGTGTGATTTATTCTTCAAATTAATTTGATTGAGGACTTGATTTTTTATTGTATTCCCTGATTTCAATTATTGTCATTGTTGATGAAGGATGCCTGTTTAGCCCTCGAGTAACCTATGAGGTTATGTTGTTTACTTGATGTTCATCTAGTCGATCGTTTGAGGACTAGTGTGTGTTGTTGGAACAATTTTGATGGAGTAATGTGGTTGGAAGCTGTTGAAACTTATCTCTGTTGCCTTAGCGAGTATTTCCTCTATGATCATTTTATACATGAACATTAGTGTGGTCTAAATATGTGTTAGCTTGATTGTCATTATCGTAATTTATTGATTTACTTATTCAGTTGTATTAAATTGGACTATCGACATGTTTCTACTTTCTATGGCTGTTTAATTTGGACAACGTTTTGAGCACGATGTACCGTTAATGCCAATTGAATTTTCAGCGGATTTAGTACATTCCTTTCAGAAACATCTTACAATTTCTCCCCAGTCCCCAATTAGTATGGTCTTGGATCTATGCATTGTTCATTGAATCCTGAAAATATTCTTGCCAAGGATGTACAGAAACGTTTGATTAACTAGTCAATTAACAACTTGCAATAAGAATGGTACTTTGCTATACCCATACCTTGACAACTAAATGGAAATGTGACTATCTTCAAATTATAACATTTCCCATTGAGAAAATTAAGATAATAACCATATTTATTTGATGATGTGTCAATGGTTACTTCGGATGGCTTGCTTAAGTATTTATGGTGTGTTTTCATGCAAAATTATGTTGGTTTTGAACTTTACACTTCAGAGTCCTGCAGCTAGAATAGATAATCCAGGTATTCAGATATTAAATGTCGAAAAATAATGTAAGTGCCATATAAAGAATAGATTAAGGCGTGACGATAAAGTGCAAATGTGAGCATATTTTCAACAGAAAATTATATCTAAACCACCACTGAAATGCCAATTTTTCCCAACATATCACTCAAATTTGGCTTTCTAACATACCATTATAAATATTGAAACAATTTATCAGCATTCAAATTCAGCTATATATTCATGGTGTCATGGAGACGGTAGAGCTTGGTTAGGGTTAAGCTTGTGGGTGGGATGGTCATTGTCAAGAAGGGAAAGGGAGTTGGTGGTGAAGTGAAAAGGTTAAAGGTTACGAAGTGGCAAGGGCAAAGATTGCATTTTTAATTTGTAATGATGTTTTCCAAAGCTGGTGTGGCAGGCGGGGAGAGGCCACTGCATGGTGGCCATGCAGAAACTGTGCTGTATCTGCAAAAAAAATTCGGCGATGGTCAATTTGTAAATACGGGGTAAAAAGATGCTGTATTGGCCAAAAATTTGAAAAACTAGAGGGACCCAAGCTAAAGATTATATTTCTATTGTTCTGAGCGGTGCGCTGATGATTCTAGAGGCCGATCGGGTTCAGCTCGGACGTACAAGTGCCGTAGTTGAGTTGAGTGCCAAAGTTGTGAGGGTATTCTGCTGCCTGGTCGGGTGCGTGACAAATCCAGGAAAGCTAGCAATGTGATTTGTTAGTCGGAGAGTAGGAGGTGCATTCCGAACTCTGGAAAAATTGCGGGTGCTTATCTGGTTTGCTTTCTTACGCAACCAACAAGTTCATTTGCTATTTGGTGGAGATCAAAGCAAGAACTTTGGAACACTTGCGTGCAAGAAAGAGAGACGCACATAGCACATGCACAAGCAGTTGCATGTACATGCATCAAGATCCACTTGGTGCCCACGGTAGGGAGTATTGAGGCTTTCTTTTCTCCAACTAAAATAAAACATAGGGCGCGACTGTACATACATCAAGATCCACTTGGTGCCCACGGTAGGGAGTATTGAGGCTTTCTTTTCTCCAACTAAAATAAAACATAGGGCGCGATTAGCGCTCGGACAACGTACGCTCATCTCCACACAACTACAATATTTTTTCACTTGCTGCAACATATCAAATATTCATATACAATATTTCAAAAAAGAGAGGATATCTCAAAAATCTCATAATCAAAATAAAAACATTTGGAAAAATGACGCAACATATCAAAAAACTCAGAATCAAAACAAACATTTGGAAAAAGGACGTGTTAAAAAATCTTGCAACATCACCGTAAACAGGATGCAACATTTTTTTTGACGGTCGCAACATTTTTTTCAACGGGTCGCAACATCTCAAAGAACATGATACAATTTTTTTTTGACGGTCGCAACATTTTTTTAACGGATCGCAACATATCAAAATTCAAAGAAGCAACGACCAGACACTTGCAATAAAATTTTCAATGAGGCCCAGGTCGCACATCTTGACAACGTCGAGGGTGTTGTGGAGGCTTGCTCGCCTGACGTACTCCATCACAAAGGAGAGCTCGCCCGTGGGGGATGGAGCGCTATGACCTATAGCACGACGAGGGAGGGGTGGCCGTAGCAGGCCACAACCCAGCCTTCCTAGGATCTCGTCAACAGCGGCGGCGTCGGGCTTCTTGACGCCGGCACACTCACGGAGGGCCTTGACGGCGACGGCCACGTCGGAATCGCGATGGCGTTGCTGGACGATGATGCCGAATCCGCCCTTGCCGAAAGTGTGTGTGGGACTCGTACTCCTCAGTGCTCACGACATGCCTCCTCTTGGGGCACCATCCGGCGGCAAGCTCGTCGATGTCGAGGAGAACGCAGACGGTGGTGACTCGCTCGAGGAGAGCCATGTCTCGAACTCGAGAGGGTGCGGACACTAGGAGATGTGGAAGAGCAAGTGAGGAGAGAAGAGAATGTTGGTGGGCTCTGATGTATGGAGGTGAGCCGAGTTAGATGAGAAATGAGTGGCTAGGAGAAAAAATGAAGTGAATAGAAAATTTATATAGAGAGAGAGAGCGTCCTGTAAGAGCTTGAGAGGAGCTAGCGTCCGATTCTATTGACTCATGTCGGTATCATTACCCTAAAACATAACACGGATATAACAATACATTAGTTTGTGTTAAAGTTAGAGAACAAGTTAAAATTTGTCTAGGTAACCACGCCAGGTGGAAAAGGAAATTAACATACACATTAGGCAACTGTATAGTTTGTCTAAGCAAAAGATTGTAAACAATAATAAGCCACGACACCAAATAAGCAAGAAAATCTTACACGTTCTGTAACGTCTAGGGTAGAATTTTTTTATATTAATTAACCTTTTTTTTGAATTTTATTTTAAAGTTAACCCCTAACACACTTTATTTTTAATTCTGACTCCTTTGGTCACGCCACCACCAATGTCGTGACAAAATAATACTGTCACGACAGCTTATTTCTGGTCAAACTCTTGTCACGCCACTGGAAGTGGCGTGACAGTGTTATTTGGTTACGTCACAACCAGTGGTGTGACAAAAAGTGCTATTTTGGGGGGACTCATCCTGGTGCGTGACAGTGTTGTTTTGTCACGCCACCACCTGTGACGTGACCAAAAGGGTCAGAATTAGAAATAAAATACGTCGAGGGTTAACTTTAAAATAAAATTTTAAAAAAGGTTAATTAATAAAAAAAAGTTCTCTAGGGTACTTCATTGGTTTGCTTCATAATAAAATCGTTTTCCATTTATAACGTGTGGATGACTAGAATTCGACATTCCGATCTCAGTAAGAAAAAGAGGGCTGCATCATGCAAAGAAAGAATGTTGCCTATTATTATGCAGGTTTGGGTGGCATGTGTACAACAGTGGTAGAACACAATTACCTGTGGAGCAAGCATGGGTTCAAATCCTCTACTCCTTAAAACTAAAAATGTCTAGATCCTCTTGCGTGCTCTAAAAAAATTACACCAACCCAACCGTGCATGCGAACGGATGTGAACGAGGAGTGGGTGTAAATGACGCCTTCAATTAGGAAATAGAAATGCTTGAAAGTTTTGTTGTATTTTAAGTTTAAACAATGACACACATTTTTCTATTTTAAATGTGAATAAGACGGATTTTGGGTTTTTTCATCGCTATTTATATGGCATTTGAGGTGAGATGCACAAAAGCACCTAAAGGGTGGATACACCGGATCCACACTCTGTTTCTATAAGTCTAAAGCATCGTTTATATTAGAATGGATTGGTGGAATCTAACCATGAAACCCCTAATTGAAAAGAAATAATCAAATTTGTGTAGGAAGCAACCTCTAATAGTTAGTTGAAAGAATACATCAAATCGTGCAATTGAACAGCCTATTCTGATATTTAACGACTGTATTACATTACGAAGGTTTAGGAGGCATCACAAGTTTCACAATCAGAAAGTAAGGAAGCACAAGAAAACAACTATCGTGTTTTTGCATTGCTCGGGAATTGCATTGATCTTAAAAAAAGAAGATCACTAGAATAAATGACGGGCGCTACTGGATACGTAGAAATTTGTCACGGAGATCCCCAAAGAAGATTAAGAATTTCATTAGGAAAACACCGATCCCTTCGATGATTTCGCGGTTTATACGTACCCACCGTGACATGCACTTGCGATGTGCTTCTGCCGGTGCCACTGCCGCTGCAGATGCCACGGAGAAGCCGTAGATCACAAGGATGCCCAAGGTGAGGCTCGGCGAGGCGGCACGGGCGTCGTCCCTCCGCCGGGCCATCTCCATGGATCGTAGCTAGCCTGAGTTGGAATCGATCTCTCTTGGAACACGTAGACAAAGCAACTAAACCCATACATTTGATTGCGTGCGAGTGGGCGGCCATTAAAATAGGAAGGAAGTGTCTTAACGGTCTCGTATCTTTCATGGGGTGCTCCTGTCAAACGGGGTTGAAGATAACGGTGTTCTTCTATCCCGTTAGGACACGACGCGTACGTGTTTTCTGTTTACGGGTACGCAATTAATAGAGCAGCTGCTAAAGCATAGAAAGCTGTCCTTGATGGGTAGGAGTAGTAGCTAGCTAGGAAGGTCACGACGATGACAGTGCACCCCACGAGGAATTTTTTACTGTTGTAGACCTGTAGCGATAATTAATTACGAAAATAGCCCTAACTCACTATAATTAGAAAAAGTAGACCTGCCGCTTCCCGGCGCGGCAGCACCTACCGCCCCGGTGCGGCAGCACTGCCGCCCGGGCGCAGCACCTACCGATAATGGCGGCGCGGTGCCCCAGCGTCGCATTTTTTTTCCTCGCCGCCGCGCGTTTTTTTTTCCTCGCTCGCGCGCCGCTTTGTAACCGAAAGAGGGTTGGAAGGATGCGATTTTCTTTGTTCACTTTTCTTTACATCGCGTCGCTGTCTTTCGTTGTCTGATTGCGAGGCGTATATAAACCAACGCTACGTCGATCGAGAGAGCTCATAAGCGCAGCGTGCATTCTGATTAGTGAGGTTTAGTTCGTGTTTAATTTTTTGCTTATTGCATTTTGTACCGTTAAGTACGTACTTAGATTTTGCTAACTGTTAGTTTTTGTCTATTTGCAGCAATGGCACGTACTCTACCACCCCTACTTGAAACAGCATGGGACGACAAGCATCGCTGTCACGCTTGGATTGATGGCGATGGACCACCAACTCTGGTGACACGGGACCGAGAGACTGGCCGCCGACGAAGCGGTATGTTTCGAGGCTTCATTAATCCGGCCGATGATGCGTTACCGCATGTTGAACATGGGGGCGAACTTCCTAATTGATGCCTCTCTTCTTCCGCCTTGGTTGATCGTTGGCGTCGGAGACCCACACGTTTCACTTCCGGTGAGGGGAGATGACGGTGACACCGCAAGATGTCGACTTCATTACCGCCCTTCCGATTCTTGAGCCGTCGCAGCTTGTTCCTCCGAGGTCGCCGGACCGAAGGCGCGTCTCCATCATCGTTTCGCCACTTATCCTCGAGAGGTCAAAGGGCATTCCACACGGTTGGGCTCGCGACGATTCATGCATTGCCCAATTGACGAACGGAGGAGGTGGTTCGATGCCACTTTATTGCATATTTGTTGTTTATATTGGGTGGATCATGTTCCCTAGCACGCAGGGACATAGTGTACCCGAAGTTATATTCACCTTGCGGAGTCTATCGTGGACGCCGACGATGAGGACGTGCCGCTGATTGGGGTTAATTTGGGGTTCTTGTCAGGCGCGACGCATCTGCATGACTTTGGCGACGCTCATAGCGGCGTCGCCGACGAACAGAGCCCGTGCTCTCGGGTTGCTACACGTTGTTCTGTTGTGGTCGGGAGCACGCCGGCCGGACGGTCAGATTTCGTACTTCAGCCTGACCCTTACCCGCACACACAACATTTCTATGGTGAGGCGGACGAGGAGGATCCGTGGAAGGCCCGACCATGGGATCCCGATGGGATCGTGGCGATCTTGGGTTGGTCTAGGGAGAGGTGCGCCGCATATACCCCGAGTTCCACAATGAATTCGAGACCCGCATGAGAACGACATAGTATGGGCTCCTTGGACGGATGCCCACGCGCGAGCCTGACCCTCGACGGCTTGAGCTCGCTATGCCACCAGATGCGCGTCATCGAGGACAACTTGTCATCTGGTGTTCTCCCACATGGTCGAGCCGTACAACCCACAATGGGTGATGAGGCAGTTCAACCTGAACCAGGAGATCCCCCCTGCTCTAGGGCGACCGCTTGCGAGGCGTAGTCACTTGTAAGTACATTGCATTGCTTAATAATATTGTAGATCCTTTAGTCATATGTTATGTCGGTACCATAATTTATTTATTTTGTTGGACCTTCAGTGCATAAAAAAAGGCAGAAGAGCGATGATCGGCTTCAAACGCGATCGTGGGTAGATGCATGGCGACGCCATCGATTCCGCTTTGCGGGAGGCCTGACCATACGATCTAGGGACTTACGACACGTACTTGGAGTGGTACGTACGAAACACACGGACGAGATTGACTGGCGCCCCCCCGGCCCGACATGCAGATCCTAGTCACGCCGAACGCTTGGACTTGGGGATGGACCCGCACCGCAAAGACGTAATGACGATTCAAGACGTTGAGTACGTAGTAGATTAACCACCGCGAAATAGGGTTAACTAACAAAATTTTGTTTGTTACAGAACCATGCAGTGGATCGTTTGGAGATCGCTATTGCGCGCCGCCGAACTCGGCGGGTACAAACAACCTGATGGACCGCCTTTTTTCGGTCATGAAAGGCGGTTATTGATGATGTCAAGGTGTCGTTCAGTAACATGACCTGCGGAAGGGCCAGCGATGTCGACTCGAGGCATCAGACGGAGCGTAGTCGCGTACCCTCGCTCCCTCCATCTTCCCGTCCGAGCGAAGTCGACCAATGGCCAGAAGAAGATGGGCGGCGGAGGGTCCGCCTAGATTGCCACGCGAGGACTCCACGCCGATGCCATCCTCATCTCGGAGGGACCCTCTGCCGATGCCGTCCTCATCTCGGAGGGACCCTACGCTGATGCCGTCCTCGTCTCGGAGGGACCCTACGCCGGTGCCGTCGTCGTCACAGAGGCACGAAGAGGACATTTCGGAGAGCACGGACGTGCAACCCGGAACCGCGGCGGATGTTATCCCAGATTCTCCCTTGCAGCCCCACAATGTTGGACAATTTCCAATGGGCGATACGACGCCATGGTATGAGTCCGGGTACACAATGTACCCTCCGGCGTTCACCCCGCAAGGCGAACCGTACCACAAGCAATTCACCCAGTCCATCCCGCACCACGAGCAATTCACCCAGTCCATCCCGCAACCTGAGCCGAGTTGGTGCCCCTCCACGGAGCCTACTACGGATCCTAATGCTTGGATCACAGACTTGTTCTCAACGCCATTATGCCAGGCTGTAATGCCTCTATACGCCGACACGGCGGTTGAGGAGCCTCAAGATGACTGCTGGCAGAACCCACGGTCACCGATAGGTTGACGCTTCCACAGAATGTATTCGTCAGAGACCTTTGGGAGGAACACGGTGCGGAGGGCCAAGACAGGTACTATGCCCGGCAAAGATGAGAGCGGCGTGAGCGGCAGAGCATTAGTAGTCTATTGTATGTTGTAAGTTGTGCTTCATTAAGTGATTTGTAATCTAAGCAGAGTGTGCTAATTGGAATGTAATTGGACTCTTGTACTTCGTTATCTACGTCAGTAGAACAATTTTATTCTCATTCATCAAGGACTGCGATGCATAGATAACGAGTGGACATTACAATCTCATTACACACTGACGTTCTACTTGGCAAGAACAAGATACAAAAGAAGAAAGATCGCAAAAGTAACTAACTTAAGTAACTTGTGAAGCAGCTTCTCAACTCTTTCCATCTTGTCATGCAGTGTTTGAAGCCTTTTTCTTCACTTTGCATGGGTTGATCGAACGCCGAGGCATTGCACTAATTGCAAGTAACACCACGGAGTCTTGCATTGGTTCATCGGACGCCTCGATCGCATTTAATTGCAAAGAACACCACGGAGTCTTCTTGCAAGGCGACAATTTGCATTGCAATATCTTGAAGCACTGGGGCATATTCGTCAGCCCATTGCCAAAATCAACATGTTGTGTTCTACAAAAGAATTGAAGTTTGAAATGAAAGTAAGAAAACCCGATATGTACAACGCAATTCATTCGTGCTAAGTTTGCAGAAGTTACCGAAAGATTTGAACACTTCATGAAAACTCGGGACGGATTCGTTGGCGTATGAGAGGTAAACACATTAACCGGATCCCTGCAACGAGGGCAAAGCAACTGCTGTCGTAGTGATTGTAATTCTCTGCTTACTCGAATGTTCGATGAGGCTGAAGACATCTTGTACATGCTAGAAGATTGGTGAAATACAGCACATGCAACATATACGTGGGAGCAAGGCTTGTGCATCAATTGAGGCTTGTTGCAGGTGCAAACTGCCACATCGCCTATGGTACAAACATGCTTCCGGACACCTCTCATGTGGCATGAACGTATTTGTCCATAAGCGGATCTCGAACTTCCTTCTCACGCCATCCATTGTGATAGCTACATGGGATCGGGCCTTGGTAATTTTCTTCTCCATGTAGGCAAGGGTAACCTCCGAGTATCGCTTGTTTCCCTTCGTCCAAATCTTCGCTGGCCATCATTGCCCGATTCTGAAAGTAGGCCGTCATTTGTTCCATGTCTCGCTCTACAACGGTGATGGGGAGGGCACGGACCCCTTTCAACACACCGTTGTAGACCTCGGACATGTTGGTTGTCATGATGTCGCATCGAGCACCACAGTGTCGTGAAGAAGGGACCATTTCTCATAGTCGGGGGCATGCTCGCTCATCCACTCAGCGAACTCGCTTTGCGGTGCGCCTGGGCCAGAACCTCCACTTGCACGCTGGGTTTCGACCTCAAGCTCCCGCCACACGGCATCGAACTTGCGCTTCTGATTCTGTAGGCAGAGCTTCTTGAACTTCTTCATGAGGTCTTTGCTCCGGAAGCGTGTGTGGAAGTTGGCAGCTAGATACCGCATGCACCAACGTGTGCGCATGTTGTTCCATTGGAACGGTGCCCTAGTACCGTTCTGCATGGTGCGCAACGCGGACAACAACCCGACATGACGGTCAGTTATGACACACACATTCGCCGACTTACACAACATGTTGCTTTATGTTGGCTAGAAACCATAGCCAATCGGGCAATGTTCTCATTCTCCACAATTGCAAAGGCAATCGGGAGCAATTGGTCGCTGCCATCGCGCAATAGCGGTGAGAATGGTGCCCTTGTATTTCCCGCAAAGGAAAGTACCGTTCATACTCAGGACGGGATGACAGTGGTGGAAACTCTGGACTGCCGGGCCAAAAGCCCAGAAGACTCGATCAAGGATTAGGGAATTTGGGTTGTTCGACCTGTCGGGCCTATCGTCCCTATTGACGCATGTCCCCGGATTAGCATCCGCAATTTGCTTCAGCATTCTAGGGACTAGGTCGTACGCCTCCTTGTAGGTACCGTACAACCCTTCAAGGACCTTTCACTTCGCTCGCCAGACCTTACTGTAGCTAACGGCATACCCTATTGTATTCGCTACGTTAGCCATCAGAACCTTTGGCGAAATGGTCAAATCGGCGACAACTGCATGGCTTACAATGCTCGCGATGTATGCCGAGGTTACATTCTTATGCGTTTGCAATGGCTCCTGAAGCTCACATGTGTGATCTGTCACAACTGTGATGCGGAAGGCCGCTCTCGCCTGAGGAATCTCTGCAAGACGGACTTTGCGGGGCAAGAGGTAAGAACACACTTAACTATGTAAGTGTCGAGGATTAGACCGCGCACATAATGCATTTACATATATTAGTTAGTACAACCCATCGTAGATGGTTGAAGATACATCAAACAAAGTTCAAACTCACAGTACACTCGGTAAGTCCATTTGGTCTTCACCATGAAACTCACGATAGCTTGCTGGCGGCGACCTTGTGGGAAATGTTGTCCCTGGCGTGGTGTCGCATTGAAGGCCCACGACGACTCGTGCTCTGGGCCGTAACAAGGGAAGAGGCCGCAGCAATCCAACCGACTTGGAACATAGTCCGTGTCGGTCGAAACAATGCCACCGACGATCCCGCCTCATCGTTATTTCGTCCTCGTTGGATTGCGAGTCAAAGTAAATCCTCATCTTCGTGGCGGTGCCATCGGACATGCCATCGATAATCCCGTGACAATCAACACGAACATCCCGCCATCTATCCACACCTTCATTGGGTTGGAAAGTACCAGAATCTCCATCAACTGGAGCATCCTGCGTAACGACGTCTGGCTCTCTCGAGACCTCTCCCATCGTCAATAAACCAAAGAAGGGGACAAGAGCGTCGCTGGCTCCTTGAACGGCGCCCCCCCAGAGGATTGAGTAGGATAAACAAAATGGACGTACACCATGGGTCGTCCGTAGATCGGAGCGTGAGGATTGCTAACGATCTCCATGTACTCTGCCCACATGTTATCGCTGTCACCTTCACCGTGCCCCACAACATCTCGCGGTGTGGTGGGACCATGGTGGCGTGACCGCCTATTACTATCTTGTTCCTAGCGACGCGTGCCTATCAAACAAGCGTCGAATGCACCGTCGTAGTTTCTAGCAAATCGACGCGTGCGGGTTGGGAACGTTTACCAAAGCTACCTGGCAATGGACAAATCAACTCCGTCTCGACCCAAGACGACGTTACCATGGAACACATACAATGCCTCCATTTCGACAAAAATAAGACAATATTTCAACCAACACACAACATAAGAACCATCGTGCGTTCTTTGAAATGAACTTACCGCTACGACGCTACCAACTCTTAACCTCGCATACTAAGATCAGAATTCAAACATGCATCGCATTAGTAACGACTAACGAATTCAAACAAAGGACAAAGAAAAATGTTAGGTACGGAGAGGAGGCACCTCACAAAGAGGGAGAGATTCCCGAGAGGAACGACGAGCGAGTGTGTGGTCATGAGTTTAAATAGCCGAGCACCGGAGACGCATAGCGTGGCGTGGGGCGGGTCCCTACCATGGTGGTGGAGAGGGGAGTCGTCCGCATCATGGTGGTGGAGGGGGCAGTCCGCATTGCGTGTACGGCAGAGGGGCAGTCCGCATCAGTCATAAGACCAAAGGAGGCGACTTTGTGCGGTGACAAGACCACATGGGGCGCTTTTGCGTGATGATAAAACCAAAAGGAGACGACTTTCCGCAGATGATAAGACCAAAGGAGACAGGTTGGCGCAAAGGACAAGACCAAAAGGAGACTGACTTTCCACGGTGATAAGACCAAAGGAGACAGCTTTGTGCGGTGATAAGACCACAGGCGACTTTTGCAAATGATAAGACCAAAAGGAGACGACTTTCCGCAAAGGATAAGACCAAAGGAGACATTTTTATGCGGTGACAAGACCACACGGGCAGCTTTGTGCGATCATAAGACCAAAAGGAGACAACTTTCCGCAGATGATAAGACCAAAGGAGACATTTTATGACCGAGAAGACCACACGGAGCGACTTTCTTTGAGAGACAGTCCTAAGGGAGGTCCTGAGGGAGGTCCGGAGGTCCTGAGGAGGTCTTGGAAGAGGTCCTGAGGGAGGTCCTAAGGTCCTGGAGGAGGTCTTATAGGAGGTTTTGAGGAGGTCCTAGGGGAGGTCCTGAGGGAGGTCCTGTAGGAGGTCCTGAGGGAGGTCCTGGAGGTGGTCCTGAGGAGGTTCTGGAGGTCTTGGAAGAGGTCGTAAGGAGGTCCTGGAGGAGGTCCTGGAGGAGGTCCTGACGAGGTCCTGGAGGAGGTCCTGAGGAGGTCTACGAAGAGATCCTAAGGGAGGTCCGGAAGTCCTGGGGGAGGTCTTAGAGGAGGTTTTGAGGAGGTCCTAGGGGAGGTCTCGAGGGAGGTCCTGGAGGAGGTCCTAGGGGAGGTCCTGGAGGAGATCCTGAGGGAGGTCCTAAGGTCCTGGAGGAGGTCCTAGGGGAGGTCCTGAGGGAAGTCCTGGAGGAGGTCCTAGGGGAGGTCCTGGAGGTGTTCCTGAGGAGGTTCTGGAGGTCTTGGAAGAGGTCGTAAGGAGGTCCTGGAGGAGGTCCTGAGGAGGTCTACGAAGAGATCCTAAGGGAGGTCCGGAAGTCCTAGGGGAGGTCTTAGAGGAGGTTTTGAGGAGGTTTTGAGGAGGTCCTAGGGGAGATCTCGAGGGAGGTCCTGGAGGAGGTCCTGAGGGAGGTCCTAAGGTCCTGGGGGAGGTCCTGAGGGAGGTCTTAAGGTCCTGGGGGAGGTCCTGAGGGAAGTCCTGGAGGAGGTCCTAGGGGAGGTCCTGGAGGTGTTCCTGAGGAGGTTCTGGAGGTCTTGGAAGAGGTCGTAAGGAGGTCCTGAGGAGGTCTACGAAGAGATTCTAAGGGAGGTCTGGAAGTCCTGGGGGAGGTCTTAGAGGAGGTTTTGAGGAGGTCCTAGGGGAGGTCTCGAGGGAGGTCCTAGAGGAGGTCCTGAGGGAGGTCCTAAGGTCCTGGAGGAGGTCCTGGGGGAGGTCCTAAGGTCCTGGAGGAGGTCCTGGGGGAGGTCTTGAGGGAAGTCCTGGAGGAGGTCGTAAGGAGGTCCTAGGGGAGGTCCTGGAGGTGTTCCTGAGGAGGTTCTGGAGGTCTTGGAAGAGGTCGTAAGGAGGTCCTGAGGGAGGTCCTACACGGGGCAGCTTTGCGCAGTGATAAGACCAAAAGGAGACAGACTTTCATGATGATAAGACCAAAGGAGACACTTTGCGCAAAGGACAAGACCACACGGGTAGCTTTGCGCAAATGATAAGACCAAAGGAGACGACTTTGCAGAAGGACAAGACCACACGGGCAAGTTTTATGCGATGATAAGACCAAAAGGAGACAAACTTTCCGCAGATGATAAGCCCAAAGGAGATGACTTTCTTGCAAAGGACAAGACCACACGGGCAGCTTTGCGCAAATGATAAGACCAAAAGGAGACGACTTTCCGCAGTGATAAGACCAAAGGAGACGACTTTGCGCAAAGGACAAGATCACACGGGCGACTTTGCGCGATGATAAGACCAAAAGGAGACTTTTTGCAAATGACAAGACCACACGGGCAAGCTTTGCGCGATGATAAGACCAAAAGGAGACGACTTCCGCGGTGATAAGCCCAAAGGAGTCACTTTTGCGAAGGATTAAGACCACACGGCAGCTTTGCCCAAATGATAAGACCAAAGGAGCCACTTTGCGCAAAGGACAAGACCACATGGGCAAGCTTTATGAGTGATAAGACCAAAAGGAGACGACTTTCCGCGGTGATAAGCCCAAAGGAGACTTTTGCTAAAGGACAAGACCACACAGGCGGCTTTGCCCTGATAAGACCAAAGGAGCGACTTTGCTAAATGACAAGACCACACCCGCCAACTTTGCGCAAATGATAAGAAATTAACCACACCATGCCAACCATGGGGCTTATAAAAGGGGTTGAACCAAACCCAACACTACACAATAGATACCCGACTATGGACTCTTCGCAAACTTCTCGCGAGGATGTTGAAGAAGCAAAATTGGCTTAAGCGAAGAGGAAACGGCTACAATACCCGGATAAATCAATGAAAGATGCTCCAAGACCACCACGTTTTCCGATCCCATAAACTGTGTGTGGCGAACCGGCAGAGATCATTCATCCACACACCCACCACAAAGACGGGCGTACTACACGCGGGCACCACCTCGTAAGCATTTCTTTTCACAAGATTGATTTTCGCCAACGCGTTGACTTCCTTAAAGTTTTAACTTCATCCCCACGAAATGGCGGCCAGAGATGCGCTGCCACTTCTTCCAAAGGATCGACGGTCCGGAGATGTACGACATGGCATTCATCCAAACGAAGTATATGTTGAACTACCGGTGCGGGCGAGAACTTCGTCGCGGTGGAAACCTTACGCATCGACCGTTGAGGACGCACCGGCGAGCCCAAGAGTCGCCCGGCGTAATCCATATCGACGACGTGAGTTATGAAAAATTTACATCCTTTTACGCTTTTCACTTACATCATACAATCACAGATATGGACGACTTGACATACCAAATTTCACGTGGGCGATACCCTGCGACAAGGGCAAGGAAAGGCTCATGCGGCCGAGTCGCCGCCACAGCGTTCCGGCCGCCGGTGTACTCGGTATCACGACGTGAGTTACTGAAGAATTTACATCATTCTTACGATTTTCACTATACGGCGCACTAACATCATGAAATCGCAGGACACGGACGACTTCGACATACCAGCCCGACGTGGGCAGTCCCGCGACAAGGGCAAGGTAAAGGCTCATGCGGCTGAGCCCTACCGGCATAAGTATCCGGTCGTCCGGCGAATCCAGACGACGACGTGAGTTATGAAGAATTTACATCATTCTTCCGATTTTCCACTATACGATGAACTTACATCGTGAAATCGCAGGACATGGACGATTGACATACCACCGACGTGGACACTCCGCGACAAGGGAAGGGAAGGCGGCGAGGAGTTCAATGCCGAGCTAGCAAGGAAGGGAAAATGGCCCCGCCACGCAAGAGAGGTCAGTCATTACGTAGTAGTCCCCTGTTCTACCCCAAGTGTATTTTACTATCCCTAAAGGCTTGTGTACTTATATGGTCCGGATGCTTGTGTCGCAGATGTATCGTAGTAGTAGCGAGGATGACTAAAGCAATTAACCCGCCATCATGCCATGTCACTACGTAAGCGGCTTCGTCGCGATACTCTAATGTAGTTCTTGTTCCGCGGTTCCGCTAAGCCTATATTGCAAGTATGTCTCTTCTCGTGGAATCCCACAAAGAACCATTCGCACCGACTTCACCGAGGAGAGACTCCATATTTTCGAACATCTTCATCATCACAACGACCTCATCGATTTGCATTTATATACGCCAGATACGCCGACGATTTCATCGTGGAGACACTCCAATAGTCCTGATACCTTTTTATATATATGCGCTCAAACTGTGACGAAACCCTGATTTTTACAAAATATAATGAAATTTCGTTTTTTTTACAAAATATAATGAAATAATTTTTCAACGAGGAGGAAAATGAAGAAATCTTGCTACGCCGGGAGGGCACTGCGCTACCGCCATCGGGGGGTGTGCCTACAGCGCGCCGGTGGGGCAGCAGTCCTCGCCGCCCGAGAAACATGTAGAGCACCTTTGTTTGGCTACTTTTGCTAATTATGGCGAGTTGGGGCTATTTTCGTAATTAATTGTCGCCTCTGTACACAACAAGAAAAATCCCCACGAGAACATGTGCAAATTAAGACAGTGGCGAAGCGAGATTGAAAATATACGATGCTCTAGGAGGCGGATCTAGCATTCAGCGAGGTTTGGCGGACATCCTCCCTACCCCCGCCTTTCCTCCTCCTGGCGATTGCTTGGCCAGCGAGGTCGGGCGCCGCCCGCCGATGGCGACGAGGGTCGGTGGGCGCAGTCGAGCGTGGGTCGTCTTGGCAGAGGTGCTCGAGCACGCGGGCGGCAGCGGGTGCATGGGTGGCCAGGCGTTGGGCGGCGACGACGCTCTGGAGGGAGGAGGGGGCGCCAGGAGGGAGCTCAGCCATGGAGTCCCCATTCGGCAAGAGAGGAAAGCTCATGAGAAAAAAAAGGAAAGAGAGAGTTGTTTGGAGAGGAAAGCAAATGGGAAGGATGCCACGGAGTGTCGGTCGAGAAAGAGAAAGTAGGGAGGAGAGAGAAAAGATAAGGGGAAGGCAAGGCAAGATTTGTTTGCTCTCGGCCACATAAATTAGATTAGGTGAGGGATTAGTTAGGGGAGGAAGGGATCAGGTGAGATGGGTTGGGTAGAAGGGGATTAGGGAAATAAAAATAGGAATTGGAAATTTGGAAGAAAGTAGATAAATAAATCGAGTGAGGATTAGTGGTAGTAATTTACTAGTAGATTTGAACACAAGTATTAAATCGTTTGAGCAGTGTCGGACCAAATAGTTTTGTATGAACCACGTACGAATAATTTTCATTAGACCGATCGATAGCAAAAAAAAGAAAGATAAAAGCATAGAAAGTGAGGTAAAATAAATCTAATAAAATCGTTACTGTGTTAGATGAATAATTTGACGTGTTACTCGCGAGTTTCAGCTGAATCACTAGAAAAATGGAATTTTAAACCCCGTACAAGTAAATAACAGTAGCCGGACTGGTAGCCAAATAGAATCAAAAAATAATCCAATATTAACCTGAGACTGTATGTAACTAAAATAAGGAAAACGTTATGAGCCATACGTCCGGTGTGTCTGGACGCGAAACCAAAAAACCAGACGAGATACGTACCGCTGCTATTTAGTTAAAGCGCAAAGCTAGCTTAGCATTAGGTGCTGCACACTACGTTTTGCCTACTTTCTATAGGTTACTGAACTGAACTAGCTGTTGGGAACGATACATCGATCGATTGATAAATTGTTACGGACTTGGTCCAAAGTCTTATTTATTTATTTATTTATCACCATAGCCTTTTTTTTACTTCGTCTAATCAAATCAATAAGGTCACACTAACTCATAAAACTATGTAGCACCTTGACGTGTATATGACGTTCTAACTTCTAACAAATGGAGGGGCCCTCGCGGAGACTTTTAGATAAAAGATTATACTATTACTTTTTGTAGGACTTCTCTTTTTATTCACTAAAAAGATTGATTAAATTAAGTGCAGCACTGATCTCATGCAACAACAAAATAATGTACTAGCAGCAGTAAGTTATTTCAATTGGCGTTGCTTCGGTTCGGACGTGTGGTGAGTCTTTTTACCGTACAGTTCAGTCAGATGATACAACAAATTAAATATTGGTATGTAACATATTCTTTCTTTTATTGTAACATATCAAACACTCAAATGCAACATGATATCAAAATATCAGGATTAAGCAACAAAAATTCTCAGAATAAAAAAAACACAACTATTATCATACAATCAGACACACAAACACATCTGAAGACGCCAAACATATAAAAAAATACAACATCTCAAATTTTTTAATGTAACATTTTTTCCGTCGTATGCAACAAATTTTCCCCTCGTGTGCAACAATTGTTTTCCACTGTTGCAACATTCTTCCCTCCGGCTCTCTTGCAACATATCAAAATCAAAACAACACAATTATTATCAGACAATCAGTCACACAAACACATCTGGAGACCCCAAACATATCAAAAAAAAATATTTTAGAATTTTGTATGCAATATTTTTTTCTCCCTGTGTAACAGTTTTTCCCTTCGTGTGCGATATTTTTTTTGATATAGATGATGCAGATGCAGTTATGCACTCAACTTCTATATAGATGACCGGCTTTGGCCAGCTAGCTAGCTTGTTTTAATTGCATGCACTTGAATACTAGCTAGCTGCTGCAGCCGGCTCTTTCTAGCCTGTAGTTAGGTTTGTTTACCTTGTCAGTAGTGCCTGTGTGTATGCATGTGTCCGTCGACAGAGACTCGGAGAAGAAAGCTTCCCCCGACTTGATTAAATAATTTGATTAAGAGAGGGCGTACGGTGAGAAGCTCAGCATTTAGGCCTCGTGAACCTATGGCCGGCCGAGGCCATCGAGACCCGTACCGGCTGGCTCCCCCAACCCCCACCGGATCGTCCGCACGAATCGCAAAGCGTATGTAGGATTGTACGTACGATTGCTAGTATCACCCCTAAAATAATCACCAGTAGCACTCACTTGTTAATACCATTTAGTGTTATATGTTTGTATTGGTGTGATTGCAATAGAATTTGCATGTGTTATTTTGCTTTTGGGTAATACACTTTGGTTCGAGCTTGCGACGCCGTTATACATAAAAATTAATCCTGGGTCCGTCACTGCGATGTTCTCAACGGACTAGGTTAAATTAAGATAAATATGGTAACCATATACTTTTTACTCTTGTGCAATTTAAATTCATAAATAAATAGAAGAGAAGTAAAGGAAAAAAACTCACGCCGCCTTCTTGCCCTCTCGCCATCGCCGCGAGGGTCGCCACGCTTGTAGGCTGAGGCTTCAAACTAGGAGTAGGCCGGATTGCTCCGCCGTTACTGGATATTCCCTGCAGGCTGTGGAGAAGTTCCCAACGAAATGAAAGCAGAGTCTGATTAAACACCTAAAGCACACGGTCAAAACCACAAGCCCGGCAAAGTAATCCCAGATTCTAGTAGTTCTAGATAGTTTTACCAGTTCATTCAGTTCAGGCAAACACGTACGCTCATCTCGCCGTGCTGGTGCAGCTCCAGCCTTCTTCCAGGAAAGGGCCCAGCAAGACGTTCCACCACACGCCTCCCCCGCGAGCCGCCTTGCTTCCCAAGCCGTCGCGCGGTCAAACCAAAGGCCACTCGCGCGTGCTTCCCCGTATAAAACGGCAGCCGCGCGCAGGCAGTTGAGCTCCAGCCTCCGAGCGACCAGGAAACCGCAAAGCTAGCAGCGATCCACCGAAAAACACGCACGAAATCGTGACATTTTTTCGCCCGCTGGCCGATCGATGGCGCCGCGCCAGTCGCTGTTCCCGAGCTTCCTCTACGCGCCGTCCAGAGGTGCCGGGGCGCCAAACTACGGCAGGGGCGACGTCGTCGGCGCGCAGGAGGCGCCCGTCGTTGCGGGGGCGCCGAGCGAGCCACCGTTCGGGAAGATCGAGATGTTCTCGCCTGCGTACTACGCGGCCGGCGCCTTCGGCGGGGCCGCCGCGTGCGGGCTCACGCACGCCGCCGTCACGCCGCTCGATGTCATCAAGTGCAACATCCAGGTACGTACGTGAGCTACTGTGCCATCCAGATCCCCTCTGCAACGCAGAAGGAGCACAGTGTTTTTCTGTGTGAACAGTACTTTTACAATGTATCGCAGTGAACGACAGCATATTTACTGCAGTGACATACTGTGACGATTAATCTGAATATTTGTTTTTTTAATCAGACAGTGATAGAGATCGTCTTATAAGGTTATGGATAATGGGCTTACATCAGCCGTTTATAGCCTCTGTTACGTAGGATTTAAACTGATATGGATGAAAGAGAATAAAAATAGAGAAATATGCTGTCTATAATCCTGTAGTCGATTGTAGCACTAAAACCAAAAAAAATATTAAAAAATTATTTGTTGTCTACAATACTATCAGATGAAATTGTCTACGCGTGATGTAGAATCGTTAGACACTAAATGTTTTTACTCATCAGATATGTCCTAAAATATAGTAATACCCTGCCTTGAGACCTAGGGAAAAATCATTCTTTGTTTGCGCTCGGGTGCTGGTAAAATTAGCGTGACTTTTACAAACCGAAGCGCGTGTTGCAAAAGTTTAGTTTGCTTCTTGGAGCGAGGTCGATCACGGGAAGACTTTCCGTTGGACCTAAATTATTGGGGGTTTCGTGGACGAAGTCTGCTGCCGCGAAAGTTGGAACGGTTGAGTTTGAGACGTGACGGGACATGCCGCGTGAGCACATCATCAGTGACGTGCGTGGAAATCAAAATGGGCCCGGTCAACTTTCTGTGCAGTTGTGCTACTGCATGATCGGCCCAGCCCAATGTGTCCAAAGTTTTCTCTCTTTTTCTGTTTGGCCCGGCCTGCTTGAAGATGCTCGTCAGCCTACGGCACGCTTGAGGCCCAGCAAACTAAAGTTCCCTTCTTGTGCAGTCTTGTAGATGCTCTGTTATGCTGCCATATAGACATCTCTGTTACACCGCATCCCTTTTGCTGTCATGGAAAGTTTACATTGTATACTGTGCCCTAACACTGCAACTAGACAATGCCATGTACACGTACACCCAAACCGAGGGCCAAAGGCCATTGCTAATCATAGTGTAGAACCAAGTTTTGTCAACTCGGCAATCTTTTTCGATAGGGATTGAAGACAATGAAAAAGAGAGCCGAACTATACATAATTGAAGATATGCACATTGCTGCTTGTGTGCTTCCCATTATTCTGATTTCTGACATGAAGAGTGCAACGAAATCTGACAGATCGACCCAGCCAAGTACAAGAGCACCTCTTCAGCGTTCGGCGTGGTCATGAAAGAGCAAGGCGTCCGCGGCTTCTACAGGGGCTGGGCGCCGACCTTCCTCGGTTACAGCGCGCAGGGAGCGTTCAAGTACGGCCTGTACGAGGTTTTCAAGAAGCAGTACACCGACATCGCCGGGCCGGAGTACGCTGCCAAGTACAAGACCCTCATCTACCTCGCCGGGTCGGCCACCGCCGAGGTGGTGGCCGACGTCGCGCTCTGCCCCATGGAGGCCGTCAAGGTGAGGGTGCAGACGCAGCCAGGGTACGCCAGGGGGTTGAGCGATGGGTTCCCAAAGATCGTCAGGAACGAAGGATATGCAGGGTAGGATATCAGCTCAGCCTGTATTTGTTATGTAGTTTTGATTGATTGATTGATCTAATGGAGTGCTAAACTGGTGTTGTTTGTGAACTGCAGGCTATTCAGAGGATTGGTTCCTCTTTGGGGGCGACAGATTCCTTGTAAGTATGCTTTGCTTCCTTTTCAGATAGGATTGTAGTGCAGTGTTTTTTAGGCTTTTTCATAAACAGCATTCTTGCTTGAATCATCTGAAATGGCTAGGATTTTACTAACAAAAGGGATAAAATAGATGGTTCATTGAGTTTGCTATGAGCTGACAGTACAAACAACATTTGGCAACCACCATCTTTGCTGTAAAACAATGCTCAGCAAAATAGCAATGCCTGTGGCTGTACTTCGTTTTTACTGGCATGGTGCCCACGGCATTTTTAGCATTGCTATTCAGTATTCACAAAGAATGGTTGTATGTACTAATACACACTAAATTGCCATTTACCATTTACGTTGTACTTTAGTCTATCAAATATATCACTTGGATATGAAATTAGTCCTTGGCTTACTAGCTTGAGAGAAGACATGAAGCCAACATGCATAACAAGAAGGTTGTTACCTGAGAGAATGGAGGCAGATGCACAGTTGCACAATGGACTTGAATTGGTTTCAGTTTCCATACAAAATTGTGTCATAATACACATACAAGTAAAGATATTATCACTTGAAACTACACACTTGCTGAGCATTAAAGACGCACTCGTATATGAATGATAAACAGTATGTACAGGAAAAAACAAGACAATTAACCAGCTAACGTAATCAGAAGTAGATGTATGAACTCGCTTTACCTGCACAGTTTACTATTACACATGAACTTTCAAAACTAAACTTTTCCATCCTTGTTGCAGACACCATGATGAAATTCGCAACTTACGAGAACATTGTCGAGATGGCCTACAAGCATGTCATCCCCACACCAAAGGATCAGTGCAGCAAACATCTTCAGCTTGGAGTGAGCTTCGGAAGTGGCTACATTGCAGGAGTCTTGTGCGCTGCTGTTTCACACCCTGCTGACAACTTGGTCTCATTTCTTAACAATGCCAAGGGCGCCACCGTTGCAGATGTAAGCCTGCATCCTGCAGAACACATCTGAACTTCACCTATGTTGATGCCCTTTGCCAATATGTATTCATTTTGTGTCCTTTTGCTGATTCTCACAGGCTGTCAAGAACCTTGGCCTCTGGGGCCTTTTCACGCGCGGCCTTCCTCTTCGCATCCTGATGATCGGTACCCTGACTGGTACTCAGTGGGTGATCTATGATTCCTTCAAAGTCATGGTTGGACTGTAAGTATACCTGCACTTCTACACGATCATGAGTTTGTTATAGGTGACCTTTCGTTGTTAGACTTCTAAGACAAATGGTAATTTTGCAGGCCAACAACCGGTGGAGCTCCTGTTCCTGCTGCTGTCCCACTGAAAGCCTCTGCTTAATCTTCTAGAACTTCAACAGAAAACATAGCATAATCCAAAGTAGATTGGCGATTGTAACATTTTTCTCCTTACAGTTTGTCACCACTCACAGGTTGGTGAAATTTTTCAGTATGTTGATTACAATGGTCCTGCAAATAGTACGCCTACGGAATGTATAATTTTACTTGGCCAAAAGTTAATAAGATCGTATTCAAGGAAATCATTCAAATGTATACTGAGTTGACGTTCTCTTTTGCGGTGATTTGCTCACACCATATTATGCAATCTATCTTGGTGCAACAAGACTAGTCAAATATTGGATTCTAAAATTTTTTATCAACGCAGTGGTCAAATGTTCGCAAAGGATGAACCCGAGCTTCAGAATTTAGTTAAGGAAAGGAATAATTCAAATTGTGAATTGAACTGTTCTCGATAAAATATTGTTAACAAAAGGTAAATTTACCATTTAGGCCTTGTTTAGTACAACTCCTACTCCTAGCTTCTCGATTAGATCTTGTTGAGCTGTACCAAACACTCAGCTTCTCAAAACCACCCGATTCTACTTCCCGCGAGGAGCTATCTCAAAAATGAACTAGCGACGAGAAACAGTCTTTCCATAGATTCTCGTGAGAAGCCAACTTGATAGAAGCAAAAATACCCATTGAAGTTGAGTTTATTTACCCGTAAACGCCATTCACTTACCCTCTCCCATCCCATCCCGAGAACCCCCGACCTTGTACCCCTTCGTGTTCATGAAGGGCGTGCACCCAACAAGGTGCGGGGTACGACGCCCAGCCAAGAAGCGGCGCCCTAGGAAGATGCGGCGCAAGAAGTGGAGGTTGGGGAGGGGGAGGGGGATGAGGAGGAAGGGGAGTGCGGGTTCTGCCTGTTCATGAAGGGCGGGGGATGCAAGGAGGCGTTTGTGACGTGGGAGGAGTGTGTGGAGGCGGCGGAGAAGGAGGGCTCCGATGTGGTCGAGCGCTGCTTCCAAGCCACCGCTAACCTCAAGAAGTGCATGGATGCCCACGTTGACTACTACACCCCCGTCCTCTAGGGCGAACAGGCCGTCTCTGACCACGCTGAAACCGCCATCGCCGCCGATGCCGACAAGAAGAACGAAGAGAAATCCAGGCCTTCTCCAGTCACTGATGGGGAGAGCAAGGCAGAAATTGTGACTGAGAAGGCTTTTTCCTCCCTGACCACCAAAGAGACGAACTGACGAAGGAAGAAGTTGTTGTCAAGAAGGTCGAGTCATTGTCTTTAAGTAACTAACAATTGGTGCGTAGGTTTTTGAGTTCGTGGTATTTGATATGAATCATGATCTGATAGAGGTTCGTCAGCTAATTTTTATCCTTGTGGGAAATAAGCCCGCTATTCAAATAATTGTTGGACGTGATTCTTGAAGCAATTTTGATGCTTTTATATGATCTAGGAGCACAGTGAAGTTACATGTTCATTACGTTTGTTGCTTGTTGCATTGAAATTTATATCGCTGGGTAAGTCTATGTCGTAAGTTAAACCTGGTGATTGCAATGTCTAATATAGTTCTCTTGATTTGCATTGAAATTACAATGTTGGGTAAGTTTGAGAAAAGTTTCAATTGGTTACTGCATTGTTCTAATATAGATATGGTGTGTGGCTTCATTTACCGGTATGATTTTAGCCTTCAATCAATTTTTTCCTTTGTGCCAAATGGTGACAGATTTGGTAGCTAGTAACTTGGCTGAAGCTGTAGCTAGAATGTTGTATTGCAAAAGTCCCAAACATGACTGAAGCTGTAGCTAGAACTTTGTATTGCAAAAAACTCAAAGATCAATTACTTTGATTGTAAAAAAACACCGGCTGTTTAAATACTGCCACTATTCTACTGCAAGTTTCTTTTCTATTCAAATTAGTTTTGTTTCAGCTTCCCAGCTTAGGCTGGCCTGGGACTTCCCTAGCATGATTGTCTTTTTTTTGACCCAATTGTGTGTGTAGAGTGCTATAGGACTAACATATGTACTCGGGGTGGGGGGTAACATCTTTTAGGAATTAGGAGTAGTATTAATCTGTCATGGATGTATTTGATTGGATAAAGCTGGCTTAGTATGTCAATATGTCATTCATGGTGATGATTTATGACATGCTTCATGCTTTGTGAGCTGCAGGATTTTAGATTTCAGTAATTTGCAGCTTTATTTAGTTTACCTGCATAATCTTCTGCCAATGGGGATATTGTTTTTTCCCAATAAAAATCAAAAGCGTTGGATCCAAGATTCAGAAACCCATAGGTAACCAGCCAGTATTGTGTGATTTTTTTTAATCTTGTCCTGCTCTTAACTTCTGATGTTAATAGAACTGATGATTTATGGATTTTAAGTAAAGTTACGACAATTTGTTAGTTTGAAAAACTACTCTTAAGCCTAAACATATAATTTTACAATGTTGTTCCAAAGCATTGAAGAAGTTCTCACAACCCATTACGAATCTGTCCAGATTCAGATTAAGCAACCAGGTTACTAGCTACCATGTCTACACTACACAGCTTTGGTTCGACATTGGCTAGTTTCAGCAGAAACTGACTAGCCAGACTTTTCCTCTCTGTTCAAGTAACATGCTTTCTTTGATCAACAGTGTTAATAAAATCATCAAACTAACCATCTAAGCAACAGGATCAAATACCAACATCATAAAATGCATAGATTCAACTCTCCAAACTACATGAGAGCTCAAACATGAATAGTTGCATTTGCATTAAAAGTTTTTTACAAGCACAATTGAGATCTACTCTTACCAGCACCAAACCATGCGGTTCGTTTGGTGCAAAAGCAGTTCAATGGCGTCATCCGGCGGTGCTTGGCTTGGGCCAAGACACATCAATCACCAGGTTTAACTTATCACATAGACTTACCCAACTCGGGCCAAGTGCCACCGGATGATGCCATTGAACTGCTTTGCGTTCATGTAGATCAGGCCTTTGATGATGATCACCGACGGCAGAAGCATCTTTGCATGCTTCTTCATTTGGAAATGGTTAACCGGGTCAGCACTTGGCACAAGAATATATGTGATGTATGAGAAGGTAGTGCTTTTTACACAGCTAAAAGACTGAAGGCTCATGCACTCTTGTGTAAATGCACATATCTGAAACCCGGAATTGTGTACAAATACAACATATATACATTCATATGGTCTAAACAAATTTGGGGGGATATTTTGTAATTTGTGCACAAAAAACATAGGAGAAAGACACAAATACAATTGAAGTATTACAACCAGGGGCAACATGGTCTATTTGCCTCTAATCTTCCCTCATATGGTTTTTGGAGCCAACCTACTAGACAAACGCTTTCAACAGACAGCTCCAGATTCTTAGAGAAGTGGATTCTTAGAGAATTAGGAGCAGAATATGAAAAATGAGAATATGGAGCTCTACAAAACAGGGCCTTAGGAGCTTTTACATTAGCTTTGTAGGTCGTATTATACACTAGTCCAGTTTGGTTTCCACAATGTTTCTTGCTTTTTAGTGACTGTCTTTGCTTGTGTACAATTTTTTTTTATGAAACATAAAAAACGAGAATACCTAAGAAGAGCTAGGTATTTCATCGTTAAGAACAAAATAGATATCTAAATTCGCATCGAAAAAGACCAGAACTTTCCTTACAGTCAATAGTTACTTTTCTTGTGGTTGGCAAAGAAATGTCACCCAACATCGAATGTTTTATTTATTTAATCCTTTATTTAATATTATTTTTTAAGTTGACCCCCTCGTTAACTTTATTTCCAATTCTGATCCCTTTGGTCACGCCATAACCCGTGGCGTGGCTAAACAGTTCTGTCACGCCATTGTACCCGACGTGGCCAAACCTGCCACGCAAACCCTCGGCCACGCGTAGTGCCAGCATAGAGGGCTGACGTGGCAGTTGTCACACCCACACCCATGGCATGACAAGCCCGCCACGCTCGCCTCTCTCTGGTGCTAAGTCATGTCACGCCAAGACTCCTAGCATGACAGTACCATATTGTCACGCCAGGGGAACTGGCGTGATATAACAGTGCTGCCACGCCAGGGTTTGTGCAGTTCCAGAGGAGTTGCAAAAACCTCGTCGTTCTCTGGTGCTAAGTCTTGTCACACTAGGACTCCTAGCTTGACAGTACCATCTTGTCAAGCCAGGGGAACTAGCATGACGATGAGTCGCAAAAGCGAACAAAGCAACCTCTATGCATGTATCCATTCAATCAATTTTTCCAAACAGTGACATGTGTGCATATATCCATTGAACCATCCCATACCATTTCATTCAAGCATTTCATTCAACAACAATCATCCATTCAATAATTTTTTTCAACCAGTGACATGTACGCATATATCTATTGAACCATTTCATTTCATTTCATGCAAGCATTTCATTCAACAAGAATCATCCAAAGCTTGATCTCATTTCATATCATGCAGTCATTTGATTCTACTTAGTCCTTCGTATATATATATATATATATACCCATTCATTACATCAAATGCGTTTTCGGCGCACACCTGTACCCAGTGTGTACCTACTAGGTGGATGCTCACCACGCGTGCCCTTGACGACGTTGACTGAACTAATGTCCGCGCGATCACGGCGTCTATGGCGCGAAGGCGTAGCATGAGTAGGCTGCGTTGCGGAAGGTGCACCGATAAGGTCCGAGAGGACCATCTCGTTGAGCAACCTAGCATCCACGTCGTCGTCCTCCTCCCCGCTCTTCGCGTTGTTGTGCGACCAAAGTAGATGTCGTTGCCCGTGATGTTGTGGCATGCGATGAGCCACTCCGAGCCGGGCCTGGTTGAACAACATGTCCCACTATCGTGGCGCAGTTCATTCTAGTCGTCATTTGCCGGCATCGATGGCGAACCATATACAAGGAAAAAATGAGTAAAATTTCTGCGAGCAATATATTGAAGTGAACTACTAGGGTGCAATTTCACACAAGCATGTGGCCACGCCATAACCCGTGGCGTGGCTAAACAGTTCTGTCACGCCATTGTACCCGACGTGGCCAAACTTGCCACGCAAACCCTCGGCCACGCGTAGTGCCAGCATAGAGGGCTGACGTGGCAGTTGTCACACCCACACCCATGGCATGACAAGCCTGCCACGCTCGTCTCTCTCTGGTGCTAAGTCATGTCACGCCAAGACTCCTAGCATGACAGTACCATATTGTCACGCCAGGGGAACTGGCGTGATATAACAGTGCTGCCACACCAGGGTTTGTGCAGTTCCAGAGGAGTTGCAAAAACCTCGTCGTTCTCTGGTGCTAAGTCTTGTCACACTAGGACTCCTAGCTTGCAGCGGTACCATCTTGTCAAGCCAGGGAACTAGCATGACGATGGCGCAAATGAACAAAGCAACCTCTATGCATGTATCCATTCAATCAATTTTTCCAAACAGTGACATGTGTGCATATATCCATTGAACCATCCCATACCATTTCATTCAACAACAATCATCCATTCAATAATTTTTTCAACCAGTGACATGTATGCATATATCTATTGAACCATTTCATTTCATTTCATGCAAGCATTTCATTCAACAAGAATCATCCAAAGCTTGATCTCATTTCATATCATGCACTCATTTGATTAGTCCTTTGTATATATATATATATATATATATATATATATATATATATATATATATATATATATATATATATATATATATATATATATACCCATTCATTACATCAAATGCGTTTTGCACATTGCTTTTGTACCAGTGTGTACCTACTAGGTGGATGCTCACCACGCGTGCCCTTGACGACGTTGACTGAACTAATGTCCGCGCGATCACGGCGTCTATGGCGCGAAGGCGTAGCATGAGTAGGCTGCGTTGCGGAAGGTGCACCGATAAGGTCCGAGAGGACCATCTCGTTGGGCAACCTAGCATCCACGTCGTCGTCCTCCTCCTGCTCTTCGCGTTGTTGTGCAGCCAAAGTAGATGTCATTGCCCGTGATGTTGTGGCATGCGATGAGCCACTCCGAGCCGGGCCTGGTTGAACAACATGTCCCACTATCGTGGCGCAGTTCATTCTAGTCGTCATTTGCCGGCATCGATGGCGAACCATATACAAGGAAAAAATGAGTAAAATTTCTGCGAGCAATATATTGAAGTGAACTACTAGGGTGCAATTTCACACAAGCATGTGGCCACGCCATAACCCGTGGCGTGGCTAAACAGTTCATCACGCCATTGTACCCGGCGTGGCCAAACACGCCACGCAAACCCTCGCCACGCGTAGTGCCAGCATAGAGGGCTGACGTGGCAGTTGTCACACCCACACCCATGGCATGACAAGCCCGCCACGCTCGCCTCTCTCTGGTGCTAAGTCATGTCACGCCAAGACTCCTAGCATGACAGTACCATATTGTCACGCCAGGGGAACTGGCGTGATATAATGATCTTTGCCACGCCGAGGTTTGTGCGATTCGGAGGAGTTGCAAAAACCTCGTCGTTCTCTGGTGCTAAGTCTTGTCACACTAGGACTCCTAGCTTGACAGTACCATCTTGTCAAGCCAGGGGAACTAGCATGACAGTAGCTGCAAACAGAACAAAGCAACCTCTATGCATGTATCCATTCAATCAATTTTTCCAAACAGTGACATGTGTGCATATATCCATTGAACCATCCCATACCATTTCATTCAAGCATTTCATTCAACAACAATCATCCATTCAATAATTTTTTCAACCAGTGACATGTATGCATATATCTATTGAACCATTTCATTTCATTTCATGCAAGCATTTCATTCAACAAGAATCATCCAAAGCTTGATCTCATTTCATATCATGCAGTCATTTGATTCTACTTAGTCCTTCGTATATATATATATATATATATATATATATATATATATATATATATATATATATATACCCATTCATTACATCAAATGCGTTTTCGGCGCACACCTGTACCCAGTGTGTACCTACTAGGTGGATGCTCACCACGCGTGCCCTTGACGACGTTGACTGAACTAATGTCCGCGCGATCACGGCGTCTATGGCGCGAAGGCGTAGCATGAGTAGGCTGCGTTGCGGAAGGTGCACCGATAAGGTCCGAGAGGACCATCTCGTTGGGCAACCTAGCATCCACGTCGTCGTCCTCCTCCTGCTCTTCGCGTTGTTGTGCAGCCAAAGTAGATGTCGTTGCCCGTGATGTTGTGGCATGCGATGAGCCACTCCGAGCCGGGCCTGGTTGAACAACATGTCCCACTATCGTGGCGCAGTTCATTCTAGTCGTCATTTGCCGGCATCGATGGCGAACCATATACAAGGAAAAAATGAGTAAAATTTATGCGAGCAATATATTGAAGTGAACTACTAGGGTGCAATTTCACACAAGCATGTGGCCACACAAACCAAGACAATCATTTCAAACAAGTGTATCCCTATGGTTACTCGCCTAACCTATAACACAATGATGTTCTCATAGAAAAAAACATATAACACCGTGATCCTTAATTTTTTTGCACTAGTTGGGGAGAACACAAACATGGTATAAAGGGACAAATGCAAACAGTCTCACATCATTTGCATCTTGGAAAGGTTAAGAACTTGGTTGAATTCAAGTCACATGGGATTGCCTAACTTGAAAAGCAGAGTGTGGAAGCAACTCAAACTAACATGGTTAGTTGGCAGAACTCATGACCTTTGAATCTCCTCAATTTAGTTGAACATTGAGTTTGACAATGCAAAATAATCTATTAATACAACTATAGGTACTAGGGATGGCAATCGGGCGCGGCGGGTACGGGTAGTGCTCGCCCATACCCATGCCCGCGACCCCAATTTTCCCCCACGGGCATGCCCGCGAAGGACGACAGGCGAAGAACCTCGCCCATGCCCGTCGCCCGCGGGTACCCGTCGCCCGCGGGCATGCCCGTTTACCCGCGAACAGTGCACTGCCGCCCGTGGGTACCCATCGCCCGCGGGTACCCATCGCCCACGGACATACTCATCACACATAAACAATGCACACATCAAGTTCATTTCAATTCACACATCAATAGTGCATCACACATTCAACAACTAAGAAATTTATAGAGATTGAATTGATCTACATAAACATTTTCGTATTATCAATACTTTCTCAGATTTATATCAATTCTTCTTTAGCACAACCAAGAGAACTATCAATTTGACATTGAGCTTCTTGAGGACTTGAGGTCAGTATAGTGTTGACCACAACCAACAAACATGACTGGAGCTCCAGAAACATACCCCACGGAAAGTTCTGCTCCAACCTGTGTCAGTTTTAGGTGGCATCAAAATGCTGTAGAAGGCATCTACAATAAAAAAAAATATACATATCATTTATGGGCATACAGACCTTGTCATCAACGGTGTCAAACTTGGTCAGCAGGATAGCAACAATCACTCTACCATCAGGAACAGTGGACAGGTCTGCTAATTTCTGAAATAGTTCAAAGCAGTCAGTAATGAAAAGCATACTTTCAAATGTATGCGTATTCCTGAATAAGAATTGTAGTGTAATAACACCCACATTAGAAATATGATTAGCAAGTGATTGAATTTTGTTAATTGATCCACAGCATTGTCTTCGACCAATGCCTCCCCAACAAGGCAACAAATAAAGCATAATCTGTCAAAAGTGAAGCTAATGCTTAGGAATAGCAGGATGCCTTTTTTACTACAAAAAGAGCAACTTATATAGTTCAAGTATTCATGCCAGTAGTGCTAATTACATCAACTACAAAAAGATCGCTATGACCAGTACACAGGCTTCAGATGCAGTAAAATGGGATTGTGTTAAAAAAAAAAGTCTTTACATGAATAGGAAATATGTCCAATGTCCATTCCATGGTAGTTGATGTATATAGTTCAAGTATTCATGCCAGTAGTGCTAATTACTAAAACTGGGGATTATTATCATTGAGATATTCAAGACAAGGGTTATGCCACTACTGGAAGCCCGCGAGATGCTGCAACAGCATCTGATCTGAACGTGTCACATGCTGCAAGCATTACACTGAGGTTATTCTGAAGAAGCCAGTATGCAACCTGTGCAATTTTAAAACCACACATGGTAAGAATTTTTCGTTCAAAAAGACTATTACCTTTGCAAGATTAGTATATTTCCCAACCCCGTTTACTCCAACAAAACAATGACATACGGCTTCCCACACTCCTTAGCAGCATTGAAGTCACTTACAATGTCAATGGATCGTCTTGGAGTTAGAATGCAAAGAAGAGCCTCCTCCATAGCTGTCTGCAGACACGATCATCAAAAGAAGAGTATTGTGCAGATATGAGATATACAGGTAAAAAAAAGAGCAGCAAACCTGAACAATTGAGGATATTCTTGTGAAAGATCCTAGCTCTTTCCCTCAAGGCTAGCTGCTACAGATTCACAAAGGTTTTCTGCAATGTCCTCTGCCCTGCACAAAGATGGCCAAACCTATCACTAGGACAGATCAACAAGAACCCAAGGCAAAAAATCTGGTGATTAAATCAGTTTCGGAACAAAGTAATACATGCACATTCTTTGTCATCAGCCTATCCTGGAGGAGGTGGCGACCTGGAGGAGGCGGCGACGGGAGGCGGCGGCGACTGGAGGAGGCGGCCGGGAGGACTTGATGGACCGGGAGGAGGACGCAGTGGCGGACTGGAGGAGGCGGCGACGGGAGGAGGCGGCGGCCGGGAGGAGGCGATGGACCGGGAGGAGGACGCAGTGGCGGATCGAGGAGGCGGCGACTGGAGGAGGACTGGAGGAGGCGGCGACTGGAGGGTGGCGACTGGAGGAGGCAAGGACGCAGGGGGCGGCGACCTGGAGGAGGCGGCGACGGAGGAGGGCGGCGACCGGGAGGAGCGGGATTTGGGAGGAGGCCGAGGGCTTGTGGCGGCTGCGGGAGGAGAGTGCGCTAGGGAGTCTTGGGGATCCGGATGGCCGAATGGGTATAAGCATTGTGAGCTAGGGTTTCTTTGGGCCCACCTGTCAGTGTGGGTTGACGGGTAAACGGGTGTGGCGAATGCAGGTGGAGCTTACCCATGCCGCGCCTGCCATTCCGATGCAAGAGAATTGCCCCCATTTCCATACCCATGGGCAAAGAAAGGTCCCCATACCCGGCTTCATTAGGGTATTTACCCACGGGCACGCGGGTAATCGGGCACAATTGCCATCCCTAATATAGACTGAGGTAAATAAGGAGCCCACTATAGACCAATTCTGCAAGGCCCAGACCAGGTTTCCAACAAATACCAACTGAAACTAGCTGAGATGAGGAGTCGACCAATCCTGAAAGGCCCAGGCCAGGTTTCCAACAAATACCAGCTGAAACTAGCTGATACAAGGGACGCGACAGGTAGGACAGCATAGAGGAATAGTCGTCATAGACAATAAACAAGTTGCACCTGGTTTAAATTAAGATAGGTTTGTTTAGAGTAAATTAAGCTAGGTTAGGTGTGCAGTTGGTGCCTTGCTGTCCTGATTTCTGGTTATTATATGTACTAGCGGCCTGTACGCGTGTTTCCGCGCGTTGAGAAAAAGCACGACTGGTGTGGCCCGCGGTCGACGAAGCGGTGCCAAAAATATTGCTGGCGAGAGACTCGTGTGAATGCGCGTCGTGCGTGAGGCCCGCATATGGAGAGGTCCACGCGTTCGGCCAGCGTGAAGGATCGAATGGCGATGAAACGGACCGATACAGGATCGGACGGCTCACAAAAAAAAAACATTGACGTGACCTGCCTTTCCTCTCCTCAAATCTGCCTCCAATTAAGACCGAAGGATGTTTACGATGTATTTTCATTTGTAGATTTGTTTGGTGAGATAGAGGCTAGAGAAGGTCATTTGATCCAAGATATGTACATTGTACATGGAAGTAGAAAAAAGAAGACAGAGAAAATAAACCATACAAACTACTAAAGTGTACAAAATTTTGAGATTCGTTTGTGTGTGCTTGCAAGCACCGCTACACATTTCTCAACGCCGATTCATGCATCTCATGTTGTAAGTTGCAACACTAGATGAAAGTAGATGAATACAACATAGTAACGTAGAGGAGTAGAACAAGATATGTAAAAAAACGCAGAAATAAAGGATTGGTCAGTATCATAGCAAGGTGGGTTAGGTTCATTAATCTCTGACTAGTAATTTAGACATATGCGTATTCAGTACCTTTGTGCATTCTCTTGACTTGGCCACTATCTTTAATTGAACAGCTAGTAATTGGTCTGAGGAATGAAAAGAGATCACGAGTGGTATTACATTTTTTTGAAGTATGAATTATGCTGATTTGGGAAAGGCACAATCAACAAATGATCCTCAAACCTGGCGTGAGGCCTGCTGCTAGTTAGACTTGTTTAATCCGTTTGATTAGCAGCTAGTCACGAGCTAACGCTAGCTGTACCTTAATTTGACTATCAGACACACTGTTTACTCTCCTAGCACTAACACCTCGAGTCAACGAACAAGTCTACGAGATGCTGGATTGCAAGGCTACAATACATACGATCTAACGCTAAGATTTATTTAGCTGATTAGGATATACCTTGACTCCATGATTCAGAGAAAACTCTGGTTCTTTTGCACAGAACTAGTACATCCATGCTTGGCACTCTTTACTAACACTTTAGTCCGCAGCTTTCTTTGAATTATTCTGTTTAGTTCACTTTTACTTGTATGACATGCGAACTAAGGTGGTCAACGATGGGGAAGAAAAATCTGGAACTCTTTTCGGTGGGTAATCTGAAACTTTCCAAGCTCAAACTTGTGGAGGAAGATCAAGCTTGACATCTGTCATGAACGAGAACGAGTCATGGCATAAAGATGGTGGCATAAAAATGGACCCACAAATCTAGCTTGCCTTTTTATGGATTTTTTTATTAATTAATTCTTTTTTAAATTTTATTTTAAAGTTAATCCCCAACGCACTTTATTTCCAATTCTGACTCCTTTGATCACGCCACCATCCGGCGTGACAAAACAACGCTGTCACGTCAGCCCGTATCTGGGACAAGCTCTTGTCACGCCACAGGTGGTGACATGACCAAAGAGGTCAGAATTGGAAATAAAGTGCGCCGGAGGTTAACTTTAAAACAAAATTTTAAAAAGGGTTATTAATAAAAAAAAAGTTCCTTTTTATCGATCCAATTCAACGATGTATTTTCCAAGTAGCTTATCAACAAGGATGAATTGCCCTTTGTTTCGACGGGGATTGAAAGGTCGCAACTAAAATATACAAAGATGATTGGTTTCTGTCTCTCGGATGTTGGGGAGTATGATTTTTTAATCCTTTTTTAATAATATTTTAAAGTTAACCTCTCGCCAACTTTATTTTCAATTTTGACCTATTTGGTCATGCTATTCCTCGTAACGTGACCAAACCATATTGTCACGTCACATGCGTCGGCATGGCAAAACATGCCACGCAAGCCCTTGCACGCAGGCCGTGTCAGCGTGAAAAGCTTGCGTAGCAGTTGTCACGTCTGCATTCATGGCGTGACAAGTCTGCCTTGCACGCCAACTCTCGTGGCGTGACAGTGGCAACTTAGTGACGGCGCTCACCTAGTTCTTCATCCCTACCCCCAACCTCGCCAAATCCATCTGTTTGGATCTGAATCGGAGTCCGTAAAACCGCGGAGATCATCCCCCAAGTTAATGTCACCCGTTCCCTCTATTTTTTTCGGATTAAGTGTGTTAGACTTGGATTTTAGGTTTGGACTGAATTTGACGTTTGAGGGCAATTTGTTTGTTGTGTTTGGGGCACTAGATCGAGCATTGTATTGCCATTCTTTGCGCCTCCAAATGTATGATTGCCTGTGTTGTTTGTTGATCATAGAAAAAACAAGTTGAAACAACTAAATACTCACGGTTTATATGCCATAAATCCAAAAGACTGACAAAACAAAAGGGCAAATTTAGCATGGATCATTCTTACACTGACTTAATGCGGTTTACAAGCTACGTACTGCGGATGTTGGATGTTGGTGTGAACAAAAATACATCTTTGTAGGATGTACCAAAATAGAAGTGTAGTTTTTTCTGACCATGATGATAGAAACTTGGCAGCAGGTTTGGTAAATTCCGAGGTGAAGTATTGAGTGAAAGATGCTCATTAGTTTCCTAATTAACATGCATGTCCAAAACAAACATGTGTACTAACAAATTTCTTTCTACTATTGCAGGATGTCGCAGCACCCGCAGTACGCCTTGCTCATCTCGGAGTACGATAATGAACACCGCGCACACCTTACAGCCAATGATGGTGTGGTGAGTTTTTTTAGTCCCTTGTTGGATCATGCTTTCAACTATTTGTTTTCATTAGGGATCTCAAGAAGCTTTGTTTTCATGTAGTCAGACTACAACGAATTTATCCATTTAGTTATTGCTAATGTTAGTTTTGCAATGGATGAAATTCCTTTCATATTAAAAGTTCACAAATTACTATAGGCAAGACCCATGTTTAGAAAAAAAAATCGCATCTTTTCCTAACAAATCCAATATTTTGAAGTCCAAAACAGTTCAGGTCTACATGAGTTTTTTTTATCAGGTGTAATTTACAGATGCAATTAAGCATAATATAAACCTCCCAAGAAGTCCTTATTTCCAGTTATGAATTAGTACCACCTTTGGGTAAAACTCATAACTCTATGCTAAGATAATAAGACAAGATAATAGCATTACTAATTGACGGGTAAATGCCTAAACAATACTGACATCCAAAATGATGAATCACGGTGGCCCGATCTTCCGATAGGTTCGATTTGTTTCGTCGTAAGGACGTTGACGCTTTGAGGCTTCCGACCGCAGATCTTCACCTCGCAATTCGCTACACCCTTACGATATGCGTTATCAACCACGCTTGCACGCGATCGACCTTACCACGAGGGTTATGGTTCCTGCAGCAATCGAAGCAACTCACAAGAACACAGGAGATGCAATCTGAAATATATTGCGAATATGGATGAAGTTCACAAGTGGGGTTCCTCAAACCGAACAAGCGGCGAAACTGCAAAGTGGCAGAATAATCTAAGAAAAACCCAACCCTCATCTATGGCGATTCTTTGCACATATATAGGGGAGCGTGAGGAGGTGGAAACCCTAGGGTGGCGGAGCTGTTCATGGGCACTGTTCACATGAGCAGTCTTGCCCGCCTAGGGTGGTCGACCATCACATGGGCCTTATGATCAAGTCGGCCCATATATTACATAGCGATGGGCCAATAATTGGTGACGTGACACCATGGTATGTAAACGCAGCGCCATGGCATGTAGAGCGTAGCTCGGCTTGTAGGAGTAAAAGTAGCGGTCCAATTGGATAATATGGCATTGCCATGGCCGCAAGTCCAACTGTGGAAGATTGAGTGAAAGTAGTGGTTGTAGGTCTTCTTGAAGTGGTCGTAGACCTTCTTGAACTAGTCGTAGACCCTTCAAAGCTGGTCGTAGGTCTTCTCGAAGTAGTGGTTGTATCCGAAGGAGTGATGTCCTCATCATCCTTCCCCTCTTGAATTGGAGTCGTCCTCGACTCAAGGTCATCTTCTTTTCCCAACAATGGCTTCAAATCCGTAGGACTGGTCATGGGACTAGTCGTAGTACTGGTCGAGGACTAGTCGTGAGAGCTTGAGACACAGTCAGAAGCGGGTAGACCTGGTCGTAGAGCTTGCAGACCTGGTCACAGATTCTCGACTCAATCGCTTTCTCCAACCCATTACTCTCCTGCAAAAGATTAGTAGCAACAGGAGGCAAAGCAACATGCATTTCTTCTAATGGATACGGAGATCCTTTGCAAGTTTCACAAATTTCAGCAAGTTCAGATTTAGTGGCAAGCATAACACACCCCTTCAATTTAATTCCTTCTGTCTTAGATCTAGGTGCCACTTTCTCCCCTTTAGGTGGGAAAACATGTGTTACTACTTGCTGATTTTCAGAATCATGCTCATTGGTGTTTCTTTCATTCTTAGCATACGCTGCTTCATCTTTCAAAATTTCAACGGGTGTTAAAGGCAACAACTTAATCTTCTTACCCCTATGTGAGAACGAGTAGGTATTAGCTCTGCCATTGTGCAAAACATCATTATCATATAACCAAGGCCTACCGAGCAACAAAGAGCATGCTTGCATAGGCACTACGTCAAAGTCGGTACTATCTTTGTAATTACCAGCTGAAAATTGCACTCTCACAACTTGGGTTACCTTTAACTTACCACATGAATTGAACCATTGGATGTAGTAGGGATGTGGGTGTGGCTGTGTGGCCAAGCCAAGCTTCTTGACCATCTCAGAACTTGCAAGGTTATTGCAGCTCCCTCCATCAATGATTACTCTGCAGGCTCTCTCCTTCACGAGAAATCTGGTTTGAAACAAGTTGTGCCGTTGATTTTGCTCTTCTCTCTCCACTTGTGCGCTCAGCACTCGTTGTGCAACAAGGCTCATATGGTTCCCGGTGTCAACAGCAGCTACTTGTTCCTCTACATCATCAGCATCACTGTCTGTTTCGACTCCTCCACCTGCAATGTTAGCTGCAAGTACATATTCATCCTCAATATCACTAGCACTTACATAACCTCCGTCTGCGGTGGCAAGGTATGCTCACGACTTGGCGATCCCTCATGACGTGGCCCATTCCCTTGCAACTGTAGCAAATAATCCCGGTCGACGGTCCGTGGAAGCAACCAGAAGAAGAACTCTTGGCGGGCATGCACACTAGTAGATTTGCTTACCTCGGGTGCATGTGATGGTGTCGGAGGTGTCATTGAACAGCGCCCTACTCGAGGAGGGGCAGCAGACCGTGTAGCCGAAGGTGGGACTGTTTTAACTTGACCTGGTGTTGTTCTTGGTGTAGACGTGCTTCCAAAATTGTTCCTTGGCCTCTGTTGTCGTCCCTGCAATTCCTTTTCTACCAAACATGCAAGTTGAAACAATCTAGGGACACTATTATAGTCTTTGTAATCAACTATGTCCTGAATTTCACGTGTTAATCCTCCATAAAAACGTGCCATCGCAGTCTCTTCATCCTCAATAACATTACAACGCAACATACTAATCTGTAGCTCCTGATAATATTCTTCTACGGATCTATTGCCTTGGTTTAAGCGCTGCAATTTCTTAAGCAGGTCACGTTTAAAAGAAGGTGGAATAAATCTGTTACGCATAGCAACCTTTAAAGCATCCCAAGTAGTAGGCGCTAATCCATCAGTACATACTCTATTCCACCAAATGATGGCGAAGTTTTTAAATTCACTTGTGGCTTGCGAACTCTATGCACTTCAGAACTAAGTGAGCATTAAATTTCGTTCTACCGTCAACTCCCAATCTAGATACATTTCAGCATCATAAGCACCCACAAAAGATGGTATAGTGAACTTGACTTTAGCATATGGATCATCATTAACACGTGCATTATGTTGTTGAATGTTATTACCTCTCATACCTTGACGGTTGAAGTTCAACCGGTTCCGTTGTCGTGCATCAAAGGCGTCGTGGTTGTGCATCTCATTTCCATTGTCAAACTCACGGTCATGGGCTACACCATGAGGACCCATACACCCATTGTTCGGTGGTTGATTGGCCAAACCATCAATGCGTGTGTTGAGCATTGCGATACTATCATTGAGTTGCTGCAGTGTAGCAGTTGTTTCTGCAAACTTCCTATCAATGTCGTCATTAATAGCATGGCGGTGCTCATCCAACACCCTTGTGAGCTCTCCCCTCAAAACACACTCTTGCGCCTCCAATTCCTCACCTGCCATGTTTAGTAGAAGACAAAAGACAACACAAAGATATTATCCTATCAACTACTAGGTGGTGGGAGGTGGGATCACACACTCTCAAGCGTCTTACCAAGCTCTTATGAATTTCTTACCAATTGCAAAGGTGGTATGATCGGAGAAGGTGGGATGTACGATCACGGCGGATGGCGAATGCGAGGATCCAAATCAGGGGCGAAAGTATGTGGAGCTCGGATAGGTAAAATTTTGTAGCAAGGAATAGCGATAATGAAAACAGTTAGCAAAGTGAATCAAAGTCCACGGTACTAAATCACGATTCTTTGGCCCAAATGCGTTCCTAGAACTAGCTCGAGCAAGCGAAATACAAGCACAAAAGAACAAAATTCGCAAGGCAAGCGATTTCTCTGTGGGTGGTCGTGGACCAACTGTGGATTGTCGTGAGCCACCTGAGGGTGGTCGTAGACCAAATGAGGGTGGTCGTGAGCCAACTGGGGTGGTCTCTTTTTCGTTCTTCTTTCTTCTTTTTTGTTTTTTTTTTTTGCTTCTCTCTTTCTTTTTTTTGTTGTCGAAACCCAACCGAGGGTTCCTCTTTTTTTTTTTTTTTGAAAGTGACCTTGACTCACAACTCTTCAAAACCCTCTTCTGGGTCTGGGGATATATATAGGTCACAAACTTTTTCCGGAGAGCAGGGGTATAAAGGTAATAAAAAGATACTCTCTCTCTCTCTCTCTCTGAACTTTGGCTAGGTGGTCGAAAGGGTAGGTGGTCGGACTCGAAGAGGTGGTCGAATCCGAGGAGGTGGTCGAACTCGAAGAGGTGGTCGAATCCGAGTGGGTGGCGAATCCATCGGGTGGTCGAACCCAGGAGGTGGTTGTATCGAGGATGGTGGTCGAATCCGACTTGGGGGGTCGAATTCAAGAGGTGGTCGAATCCAACCGGTGGTCGAACCCAAGGGGGTGGTCGATCCGATCGTGGTCGAACTCGAGTTGGTGGGAAGTCGAACCGAGCACGTGGTCGGATGAGGGTGATGACACGATCTCGCTATAGTAGACAAAACAACAGATGCAACCAAGGGCAAGCCGAGATACACGATGACCGTAAAGCAAAGAAAGACTCGACGCTAGAAACTAGATCACGACGACTAGACCAAAGAACAAAGACACCGACGATGGACTCGAATTCAACAACGCGAAAACTCGAAACACAAGCTGCGAAGGCACGAGTGGTTTGGACAGCGGAAGAACTAAGATCTAAAACTTTTTGTGGGGCAATTTTACGGACTCTAGGTGAGGAAAACAACTAACAAAAAGGGATCAATGAAATTACCTAACGGGCAACCCGGTGCTCGATACCACTTGATGAATCACGGTGGCGATCTTCCGATAGGTTCGATTTGTTTAAATCGAAGGGCGTTGACGCTTTGAGGCTTCCGACCCGCAGATCTTCACCTCGCATTCGCTACACCCGCACGATCGCCGTTATCAACCACGCTTGCACGCGATCGACCTTACCACGAGGGTTATGGTTCTGCAGCAATCGAAGCAACTCACAAGAACACGAGATGCAATCTGAAATATATTGCGAATATGGATGAAGTTCACAAGTGGGGTTCCTCAAACCGAACAAGCGCTAAACCGCAAAGTGGCGAGAATAATCTAAGAAAAACCCAACCCTCATCTATGGCGATTCTTTGCACATATATAGGGGGAACGTGAGGAGGTGGAAACCTAGGGTGGCGGAGCTGTTCATGGGTCTGTTCATGTGAACAGGCGCCCGCCTAGGGTGGTCGGCCATCACATGGGCCTTATGATCAAGTCACCCATATATTACATAGCCGATGGGCCAATAATTGGTGACGTGACACCATGGTATGTAAACGCAGCGCCATGGCATGTAGACGTAGCTCGTCTTGTAGGAGTAGAAGTAGCGCGGTCCAATTGGATAATATGGCATTGCCATGGCCGCAAGTCCAACTGTGGAAGATTGAGTGAAAGTAGTGGTTGTAGGTCTTCTTGAAGTGGTCGTAGACCTTCTTGAACTAGTCGTAGGTCTTTTGGAAGTGGTCGTAGACCCTACAGAGCTGGTCGTAGACCCTTCAAAGCTGGTCGTAGGTCTTCTCGAAGTAGTGGTTGTATCCGAAGGAGTGATGTCCTCATCACAAAAAAGCATAATAACCTATGGACTTGGAGTGATCAAGTATTCTGGGAAAAATACATAAAATACATGTAGACTTACATAAGCTCACAATATCACTTATTATCAATTACAAATTTGCATTTAACAAAATGCTCACAGATTACTATAGTTTGACATGCAGTGCTCTCTGAAATTGCAACCCATGTCCAACACAGATTACTATAGCTTGTCATGCACTTCTGCCTTGTCATGAATTCTATACTTAGGATTGTTTTGACTATGTCCATGCATATTTCTCTGGTAGGTATTCCAGCCACTTCGCCCTCGGACCCACACCCCTCTAGATTGGGATGAGCGGTACGTGTTATACGTCTGCAATGCTGGATTCCTTGCATTGGTGTGGATTATCACCAATGGGCTACCCCGCATGGACGGCGCTGCAAGCACAACATTAGTGGACCGATGGCGCCCAGAGACCCACACGTTACATCTATCTTCAGGGGAGATGACCATCACGCTGCAGGATGTTGCCATGATTCTAGGCCTTCCTATTGACGGGCTTCCCGTGACTAGAGATATCAGTAGTGTCAGTTGGCGTGATCGGGTAGGCGATTGGCTAGGTGTGCAACCAGACGACCCGGCTCAGGATGTGAGGGACAATCCATCGATGGAGTTCTCGACAGATCTGAGCCTTCACGGGTAAGGGTACCTATAGCCCTTCCTTTCCACCGTTGGTTGTGGTTTCAACATTAACAATTTGCTTGTTTGCATGATAGGATTAACCGAAGGCGGAGGTATCGGCACACCGACTGGGCCCATTACCACAGTGCGTACGTCTTGGAGTGGGCTGATCGATTTAATCAGTCCAATGACGTGTCGTAGATCCATCGGAGGCCTCAGTTCGTCAACTACCTCCGGTGGCTTCACGGCGTCGCGTGCCCGCAACTTCGACTAGCCATGACCCAGGCGAACATAGGGGAGGGTCACTCATCTGACATGGATATCTTGGAAGAATACGACTAGTTCACACGGACGGGTACACAGCCGGAGAGGGCCCCCATCAACTCCTACTATGTGAGTAAATCTTATCTCTGTACTATTGTCGGTACCACTCTTAGAGATGGTGTGAAGACAAGAAAACATGATACATGTATTTCAACACAATATTAGAGATGCCACTCTTAAGGGATACAAAAGGCTGTTAACCTTGATCTTTTGGGGAAATGAATTGGTACTTAATTGAGCAAATATGAACATTTAGCTCTCCAATATGAACATTAAGCTATCAAAAGTATGTTTATGTGACAACTACCAATATGATACCTCAACGAAGTTCCTCACACGTTGGAAGCTCCCCTCCGAGCCCTCCGGTACCATGAGCACATCACTGGCCTTGTTGCATATGCGTGCGAGCTGCCATCCCTGTGAACGGCTTAACAATGTAAAAAGTTTGCCAACCATGGTCTATATATATAGGAGAGGATCCCTAATTATTATATATGCTTTTGGCTGAAGAAAGAAATAAAGAAGAGAAAGAAGTCCTCTCCATATCTTTGTGTCCATTTACTTTTCTGTAGTCCTCTCCATATCTTTGTGGCCATTTACTTTTCTATACTTGTGTATGCGATTCGACTTTCGTCTACGGGGTGATCGATTGGACTGGATTCACCAGCGACAGTTCCTCAACATGTTATCAGCACGATCGACTCCGGCCTACCTCTAGGCCTATTTTACCCAGATCAAGAAGGTAATCGTCGAAGTGATATTCGTAAATTGAATCATATTTTCTAGATCGCTTTCAATTTTGCAAATTTGGCTTTCTACATTATTTTCTACAGTGCAAATTCGCTCTAATCTACCACGAGCCGACTTGAAGTTGCCGGCTAAGCTGATCGGTAGGTTGCATGAAGGAGTAAATGTCGATTGCACTGTAGATTGTAGATTGCATGAACATAGAAGAAAAAAATGGTGCGGCGCCGCGATGCGCCGTCGTCGTCAGCGTGCCGACGCGTGTCGCAAGGCCCCACGCCACACGCATGCGGTGCGGTGCCACCACGCCCAAAGCCGCCTCCGTGCGTGACCGCAGAACCGCGCGATGTCATCTTGGCCCCACATGGCTGCATGGCCAAAGGGCATGCGTCACCGCCCCGCGACGTCGTGCCGCCATGCCACTATGCCATCGATTGCTTGCACGCGGCCTCCGTGCCGCTTGCACGGCCAGCGCCTCGCCGACCCCTCACGGCATGCCGCGTCGCCGTTGGCCCCGCACGGTCGTGCCACTTGGCCTCTGCGCGGGCGCGCCCGAGGTCGCCTCCACCACTGGCCAGAAGCCGCTGTCGGACCCGGGAGTAACCCCCCAAATCCTATGTGTATTTCTGAACTAGTCCCATGATCAGTAGCTAGTTCACACAGTAACAGATATGGTAACATCCATAAATCGCGCAACTTTATTAATAAATAACAACAGAGTTTATTACAAAAGAGACTTACAAGCCAACAGTAAAGAACACAGCGGAAGATGAAGAAGTAGTGGAGTCCAGCTGATCTGCCACAGGCAATCGACTGGGATAGCGGCCTAGTCGTCAAGATCCACACTGGTAGCAAAGTCTTTCTCCTCTGAAATTTATTTGCATAAAGCAAGGATGATCACAACTTCTGTGCTCGCAAGTTACACCCAATAACAGAGTTAATGCATGTATGGATGTAACAAAGGATGGCTTATAGGGTTATTTGTGCAAAAGCAATATTTGATAATTTAAATACAATACTAAGTTCAAAAGCTCAAATTTTACAATAACTAAAATTGAGTTTTAACTGAATTAATAAAGCTAGTGTAGGCACCAACCTAACACCAACATAAACACGGGCACCAACCCGGGGCTTCAACCCATAACTTTTCTCATGAACACCCATCCATGTCAAAACTGTTTTACAAAATCATTTTGAAATTAAAACCAAGGTCTAACTTTGAGTGGCTTGAATGGCATGTTCATGACCGTGGACACGGCTATTCGAATAGTTTTACACTCTGCAGGGGTTGTACAGCTTTACCCACATGACACGATTTCTCTAGTTTGTTTGGCATCCGTTAATACCACCGCTCACTACCTTAGGTAAGCAGTCTAGAGCACGTATCAAAACCTTTACAATGCTTCATCCCACCGTAGTCCCGCCTCGCTAAGGTTTCGCTTCCTTTGGACTGACCATCCGCCGAATTTAAGCCCCTCTTGCGTCAGGTGGGAATACATAAAAGTAGGTCATAAAAGACACCCACACAATCGGATGGTATGATCACAGTGAAACGTTGCAAATTAGTTAGCCAGGTCCCGCCCATTCGAGACATGTGGTAGTACGGTAAGGCGTAGCAAGGAACGCTCAAAGGCCGGTCCTTAACTGACTTGGGCAACTTCTAAAAACCCATGGGTCTCAATCCTACCTAGATTGAGCCCGTGCATAAACTTGCACCCATCAACCATCCATTTTTGCCCAAGTCCAAACCATCATTTAATTTTATTTCATTTTTCAAATCATTTGTAAACTCCCATGACACACCAATGCCATGAGTACAAATTAAACAACATTTGAATTTTTGGCTAAAATTCCCAAATCAAGTATTTCAGGTCTAAGCATGACTAAGCACAATTTTTGTCAAAATGTTCTAGTTCATCTTATTGCATAAACTAGATTTTCATCTAAGGTGTCAAGGTAGGTTTGTTTCAATGTCAAAATTGGCAGTGCAAAGGATTTAGGAATAACTACAATTTAAAAGCAGGTATTTAAATTAGACTGAGTAGAAATAAGCATGCAATAATAATTTAAAAACAAAATTTGAATAATTTGAAATAATGGGATCAAATATGATTAAAGATGTAACTTGCTTTGCTTGATTAATCGTTGCTCTCAAACGGCGTCGAAATCCGATTGTCGAAAGTAAATTGAAATCTATCTGTGCAGAAACGATCCAAATTCAAATAATATTCAAATAAAATCCAAAATTTATAAAATAAATACTGGACAGAACATATCGACTTTATATGAATTTAGGAATTTGAATCGATGGAATTAGAGTTCGTATGAGGGAGAACGAAATCCCGGAAGGTTGCAAATCACATGAAATAATAGAATTCCGAAAATTTCACTATTCATGTGGAAATTGTGGTTTCGGATTGACTGAGAACAAGGAAAGAGCTTTATGGCCATGTCGAGGCGAACTCAACGATGTAGACGGCTTGGCCAGATGACCCTTGATGGCGACGCAAGCGGGTGGCGGGTTGACGTCGGCATTCCGGGCAAATGGAGATGAGTTAGCGGATGAGGTTTGTGGCGAAACGAAGAGGGAACTGTGGGGAACACAATGCTCTCCTTGGTTGGTGTGGAACACGCATGGTCGGCCGGCAAAAGCGACAACGCGTAAAATGGACCGAATAAAAGACAAATTAAATAAAAATCTAAAAATTATGAAATAAATACTAAAAATAGTAGATGAATTTAGGTGAAGGAATCAACAGATTTGAAGCTTGCATGTGAGAGAACGATTTTTTGGAAGGATTAAAAGGGACATGTACAAAGTGTAGTCACATGACTAGAAAGTGGGCACTGTTCACTTTCTTCTCTATTCAGCCGATCAGAACAGAAAGCATGCGCCATGGCTTGGATAGACGGGCAGTGCTCAGACAGCGGCACCGACGAGGGGAGGGAAGCATCATGTATAGTACAATGATGCGAAGCCAGGGGTGGAGACGATGTGGCTGGAGCTAGCTCGACTCGGCACTATTCGCAATAGAAGAAGCTTCGGCCTAAGGTTCGGATGGCGACGTTGCCGGCGAACGATGGAGTTCTGGCAGCCGGCGAGGGGTGAAATGGAGAGAGGGGAGGACTGGGATACCGGTGCTCACCTCAGTGGTGGTGGAACATGTACGGATGGCCGGAGACGAGGACGACGACGTCGATGTGGCGTGGCTCATGGAGGCCACGGTGCTCCGGCGATGCTCCGGCGACGAGAGGGTGAGCACGGCATAGAACATCGTGAGGCGAAGCTAGCGGTGCGGTCGATGATGCTGGGGCTCCACCGTAGGAGGCACAATTGACCGATGAACGGCGTTCGACCAACGAGATTGAACTCCAAAATGCGACCAAAATAGGGGGAGATGGGAGGAGTGGTTTTGGGGGATGGGTTGAGGATGGAGAGGGCCTCCTGGTGCTCCCTTTATATAGGGGAGGAGGGCTATGAATCAGCGGGAATTCGTCAGCGAAAATGTGAAATTTTTGGATGCTGTTGAAGAACGATTCAACCGGCCAAATTGGTTACATGCAAAGGAGGACACGTTCAATTGATGGCGTGGTAACATGTGCAAGATTTATGCGCATGTTCCCCTTCAAACGGAATTGGTTTTACTGCACCGAAGGGAGAGGAGGGGTGGCGTGGTGGTGGAGGTGGCCGGCGGCGGTGCCGACGGCAGTGGTGGCCGGAGGTGTGGGCGTCGGCCATTAGTTCATACGGGAAAGAATCAACAGAGAAGAAGTTCACGGCTGGAGGTTGAAGATGAGAGAAAGGAAGGAATAAAGAATAAAAAGGAAGGTATATATTGATTAAAGAAAAAAAACGGGAAAAGTGGTAGCAGCCACATGCATGTGCTTTGCACAATAAGCGTGCACGGTCTGGGAGTAAAAACGGGAGGGGTGATCGCGCGGGCACGTGTCGAAATTTTTTTAAAATTTGAATTATCTGTTCATGACTGGTGGTCCGAATACCTGTATTTGTCTTGGACCAAATCCAATGTAATTTTTTTAAATTTCAGAACAAGCAATAAATTAAATAGATTTTTAGAAAATAGCAAATAGAGTTAAAAAATTCTAGAAAAAATCATAAAATTCCTAGAATTATTTTGAACTTAATAAAAATAATTTCAACTTATAGATGGTAATAGTTTTTGCACATAATTTATTTTGGCTTTAAAATAATTAGGGAAAAGCTTTTAAAATTCCGTAAATTAATTAAAATTTTACTTTTCACTTTAAATCAATAAAATCTCAGAAAATTCCATAAATTTTCTTTTTGACTTTAAAACCAAGAAATTAAATAATTGTTTTTTTCTTCTTTTAACAAAGAAAACTCTTTTAAATTATAGAAAAACAAGGAAGAACTTCGACAGCCAGAAATTCAATAAAATAATATCTTTATTTATTTTTATTTTGGTAACAGAACATTGGGATGTTATAGCCGCCGTCTGTTGTGTCGCTACCACCGAGCCGCCTGCATTTGTCTTGAATTGCTCTATCGGCAGCGCCACGGTGGCCACTGCGTCTTGCCGCTGCTACGCGCCATGCCATCCCCCCATAGACGCAGCGTGTGTACAACACTGCACACACCCATATCGCCACACAGTTTGTACGCGACCACGCCATCGCCTCGCACCGCACCGGCCGCCCATGCACGTCCCTGGCCTGGAGCCGCCGCCACCTTGGGGAACAGGGTAGGGGAAACCCTATCCCCTCCCATGCACCGGTTTTGACTTGGCCGAGTTGGGCCGGTTTGGGCTAAGCCCAAATGGGTCCGGCCCATGTATTTTTCGGGAGAAAAAGAAAAAAACGAAAAGAAAAGAAATTTGGCAAAAAAGCCCTCGGGTTTTCTGAAATGGCGTGATTTTTTTTCTCAAAACTGAAAATTAGTGCTTTAGCCCTCGAAAATTGCAGAATTCACTAGAAATTCATATTCCAGCAGAAAAGGGCCACGAGAATTCAAATTTTTGAATCGTTTTGAGCATTTGAAGCAAGTTTAACACGCGAGAATTCAAATTTTTGAATCGTTTTGAGCATTTGAAGTAAGTTTAACTCTGTTATTATTATTTCTATGCAATTTATATATTTACTGTTTTGATTATCTGTGATTTTTTATATTACTTTTAATCATTGAAAATAGCAGTAAATCATGAAAATTGTATAGAAAAATACGGGAGCATTATGAGAATTTTGTACCCTTATTTGCAACCATTTTTATGCAAATTACCAGTAGTAACCTTATAAACTCTTTGCATAAATATGTAGATGACTGGCATCACAAACCAGGAGTTCGAAGAGCTGGCCCAGTATGGCCAGAATTACTTGACTTGGGTCTCCGACGTCGAGATTGTACTTGGAGCCAAGAAGCTCCGTGCTGCTATCGGGTTTGGCACCTCAAAGGATGCCAATCCCACTGCTGAGGAAAATGATCAGGCACTTCACTTACTCAGACACCATCTGTGCCTAATGCTCAAGAATGAGTATATGGTGGAGAAGAACACACTAGCTTTGTGGACTGCACTAAAGAAGCGGTTGGAGAAGCTGAAGTACACCATTCTTCCTTGGGCAGAGCAGGAATGGACATGATTGCATTTTGTTGACTTCAAGACCGTGGGAGAGTACAATTATGCCTTGCACATAATTTGTACCAGTCTTCAACTCTGTGGTAAGGTAATCACGGATGAGCAGAAGATTGAGAAGACTCTCTCTACCTTTCACCCCGAATGCAGTGAAATCCGCACACAACTAACGTCAAGATGGCTATAAGGAGTATGCCGAATTGATTGGCATCATGCAAGTTGCGGAAGCTCAAGATGATATTCTAAGGAAGAACTGCATCTCACAGCCGTCTAGTAGCAATGTTGGCCATGAAGCCAATGCTAGCAGCTACAAGGTGAGGAAGCCTCTCGCAAAGGAGATGAGCAAGAAGGGTAAGGTCGTGGGTCGCAAGGTCAAGCCAAATGCTCAAGCCAAGAAGGGCGGACAAAGGAAGCGCGATAACAAGCCCTATGGCTAGCAGGACCAAGGATGCTACAAATATGGCATGTAGGGGCATTGGTCACGGATTTGCCGTGAGCCACAGCATGTTATTGATGCATTCTAGTCCAAGAAGAAGGGCAAAGGATAGCATGAAGCACACCTCGCCATTGCAGGCACGGAGGATCCACAGCCATTAGTTGCACTCATGGATGTGGATAGCCCAGTAGCAGCCCCCATCACCCCTCTTTTAGATATCACAGGGGCCACAGCCATAGTTGCCCAACAGGAGAAGATTGACATGGAGAAGATTGAGGCAGAAGTTTCTAAGTACTTCACTGATTCGATCTAGTGCACGCATTGCACTTAGATATTTTTATAGTCACTTGCAGTTTGTGGTTGTGATGGAACATTAAATTATTTTATTCTTTGAATAATGCTTGTAAGCTCTAGGAGAGTAAAACATTAAATTCTTGTGATAAGTCCTGCAAGACTTATTTGTTCTTCTCGTATTAATAATTGCATGTTATGTTTTGATTTTGAAGTATTTTATTTATGTGTTGATTGCTTCCTACCTCATATTAATAAAATACTTTGTATCATAACGCGTGTGGAGCCCTATAGAGGAAGTGTGTTTAGCGGATAGCAGCTCAACGAATACCACCTTGAGAGAAACAAAATTCTTTCAGTCGATCAGTAAGAATGCTGATAGTCTTACGACAATCGTGGGCAGAGATACTTGTATTATATTCTCAGGAAGGGCCACAATTATACTTACGATGGGTACAACTTTGGTCATTAAAGAAGTCTTTTATACCCAGAATCTACTAGAACTCCCCTAAGTTTCAAGGATATTCGCGTTGACGGTTTCCACATAGAGACTGAAGAAGTGTATAATAAGGAATATCCGCTCATTACAAAGCGTGAATAAAGTGAAAAAATAGTATTAGAACGACTTCCTTCATATGAAACTAGGCTATACTACACTAATAATAAGGCACCCGTAGCCTATATTGTCCTAAAAACCATATTTAGAAGCTCTAAACCATAGATTAGGCCACCCAGGTATTAGGATGATGAGAAATATAATTAATAATTCATAGGGACATAATATCGATGTGAAGAATTTTCTGAATCAGTAAGATTTTGTGTGCCCTGCATGTGCCACTGGGAAATTAATTACTAGACATGTCGGTGATCTAGAATCGATCTTACGTATAATTGTTTGATTTAAGGGGATTGCTAGAAAATAAAATCACACAAAGAATGACACAGGGATTTTATACTGGTTCTGGCCTTCTCTGGAGAGAATAACAATCCTACTCTTGTGCTAGTGCATTGTGTATACTGTTTACAATCAAGAGGAAGACTAAAGCCTAATGTCTTGTGCTCCAGATTGCTCTCTTGATCGATCCCTCCTTTTTGCCGTCTGACTTCACTCTTTATATAGCCCGTGAAGAGGTGGCAGTTCCTCCAGGTGAAGAGGCGCCTCAACGTTCCAAATGATGAACTGCTTGATGGTGGTTGTTTTTAAGGACGTGACACCCCCACGTTGTCAGACAGTTATTGTCAGAGACACATATGATTTATGCGGTTTTTCACAGAGAATAATAGTGTATATTAAATACCCCATATGTAAAACATGGTGCATAAGACTCTCTAACTGACTAGACCCATATGTTTGTTGACTCCATCGATATAGGGTAGTCGTAACTGACTAGGTTATGGATATTCTTACGACCACAGGGTGCTCGTAGATAAGGCTCACAACCTAAGGCTAGTCGTAGAAAAACTTACGACTAGAGACTAGTCGTAGAAGAAGCTTACGACTAGGGGTGGTCGTAGTAGGACTTATGACCACTAGACTAAGCTCCTCCCTTACAAATGGTAAGGGTTATATCTATGGGTAATATAAAGATATTGCTATCTATAATATGAATTACAGATAAATAATTAAATGAGGATTATTAGATCCTCGTCATCTAGCCCCCCCCCCAGCCTCAAGTGAAAATAACTTACTTGGTAAAGGAGGTCGTGGAATAGAGGTGGTCGAAAGCAAAGCTTTTTCGACTGGTCTTTCATTTGGCTAGAAAATGACTTGGTCAAGAAGGTAATTTTGCTTGAGTTGTAAAGACATACTCGTTTTTCTCGAACTGACAGACTTAAGAATCTCAATCGACTCTCATAGACCTGTATGATGGAGTAATTCCTGAGGAGATAGTAATTGTTGAGTTTCCACGATCTTTAACTCAAACATGCGGTTATAAAAACTTACTGCAGGGGTGATTTTAGGGTTCTTACTTTCCTCATTTACTTTAACTGTTCTTCAAGCCCTTGCTTTGTCCGCCGTTGAAATCTTTCCAAACCCAAATCACTCACACTTAGAGAAGATGGCCAGAACTGATTCTAAGTGGGCATAATCAGAGATGGATTCGACGAAGATGAAGGCTTTGGTTGCTGCCGATAAGATTCCGAAGAAGGAATTCGTGAAGTGGATTGAAGCTGTTGGACAACATTGGCCACTAGGGGTGATCGGCCAGATTCTAGTCTTCCAAGCATACTGTGAGTGTGGCCTCCGGTTGTCTGCTCATTCTTTTCTCACACTCGTACTCGAAAGATTTGGGGTGGAATTGGTGAGCCTTATTCCTAATTCCATCATAATGTTGAGCGTGTTCGTGTACTTGTGTGAGGCTTATCTGGGGATTCTACCAGACCTGGAGCTCTTCCAGTACTACTATGGGATGACTAGACTGGTTGGAATTGCGGGGAGCGACGGTCTGAAGCTCCATGACGGGAAGGCGAAGGAGTACATCCAAATGTTCACCCGGTCGCCGTGGCCGAGATGGAAAAGGAGGTGGTTCTATTGGGAAAAGACCAATGAAGACAGCCTCTCCTTCGTAGGAAAAGCTGTGGAGAAGATCTCGTCTTTGGATTCGATTCCCAAGGACATCGACCAGATCGCCCATAAAAGACTTGAAGGAAGATGGGCTTATCGGAAGGCACGTGGTGAAGGATTTCATCACATGCCGCATTAGCCCTTTGAAGAAACAAGCACATCCCATGTGGAGGTACTCATGATGAGGACATCAAACCTAAGGATGCAACCACTGCTTCGACCCGCTGCACTAAATCTTCTACTTCAACCACATCTTCTCCAATAGGACTTTTGGCTACTGTAATGTCATATTATCCAGTTGGACCGAGCTACCTCTACATGCCATGCTGTTACATCTACATGCCATGGTGCTACACCATGTGCCAAGCAAGAGTTCAAGCTGGATACGTTTAGGCATCCAATTCGGTCCCCAGAGACAACACCAACTTCAAACGTGCATAACTTTCACATACGGAGTCCGTTTGAGGTCTACGAGTACTTGATGGAAAGTTTATCTTGTCCTCTTTCCAATGGATCTAGCCTCACTTCCAAATTCTTTCTGTGCACATCACAATCATCAAAAGAAGATGCTGTGCCACCTGTTTGGGCCAATTTTGGACCTTGTAATCCTTGGGCCCATCTCCCTAGCCGCCCCCCTCCTTGGGCCGCACTGTTTATGGTGGTACTGTTCATGTGAACAGTACCACATAAATAGTACCACCCCCTTAGTTGTTGGCTTTGTGAGGCTCCCCCTCTCCTATATAAGGAGGCCTCACCCCTTTGGTTTTCCTTGGGTTTTTCTTAAGAGATTATTCTACTTAGCAGTCTTGCCGCACGTTCGGTTGAGGAACCCCAACTTTATGAGCTTAAAGATTTATTCGTAATACTCTCTTGTTTGTGTTCTGGATTCGCTTGCAGGAGATAGCCTTCTTGGCGAGGTCAACCGCGTTCGGCACGGTTGATAACCATCGAAGCAGTGGTGTAGTGATTGTGAGGGGTTCGATCTGTTGTGGTCGGAGCTTTTGGATCATCAACATCGTGTTCTCCACAATTGACTTATCAGTACCTTTCGAAAGATTGGGCCACCGTCACATCAGGTGGTATCAGAGCAAAGGTTGCCCGTTAGGTAATCACAATTCTTTTATTTAATTTGAGATTAGTTACTGTTCATCTTCCTAGAACTCCAAAAAGTTAGCCCCACAAAAATAATTTATTGTTCCGCTGTCCCATCACCCTTTTGAGCCATTGCAATTATCTTTTCGGTATTTTGCTTGTTGAATTTTTGGTTACATCATCGAGTCTAGTTGCTGATTTCTAGTTTAGTTAGAGTCTAGTTCACCTTCGTCTAGTTTGATCTTCGTGTTCCTTTGTGTAGCTTCATCATTGTGTCAAAACTTCTGCCACACCACCCGCTGCCATCCCATCCCCTACCACCACTTCTACAGATCCTACCGCGACAACACCATCCTCCAACCCTTGCTGTGGCAATCCATCGTTCCTGCCTTCCGCTGCCGAGACAACCCCAGCCCCGTGTTGGATTCGATTGAAGAAGAAAAAGAGAATTGGTTTCGGTTTGCAAGAAAAAAAAGAGAGATTGGATTTCAGCCACAAACCCTAGAAGTTGGTTTCGGGTTAAAAAAAAAAGAACAGAGGAAAAAAGGAGATAGAGTCCCTCTGTCCGAAATTTGAAAAGCCATCAAACCTTCGCCAAATCTAGTGAAATTTGGTGGAGCCTTTCTTCATATAGCCACCAGCCTCCACAAAGAATTTGAGCATGATTGGCCCATGGGATCAAAAGTTATAACAGTTTCAAGTTGAGGCCGAAACGAATTCGAGTCCGTTTCCGACACTCCTTCAGTAAAACAGGCATAACTTTTGCATACGGTGTCCGTTTTGGACGTTCTTATACTCGTTGGAAAGCTAACGATGAGACGCATATTTTCCTGGAGCCCCAAAATCAGCCATCTGATGAGGACATCACTCCTTCGGATACACGCACTACGCAAAACCTTCCAGATCCGGTTGCTAAACTACAAGGCCCTATGACAAGAGCTCGTGTACGGCACTTAAATTATGAGGTGAGCTCGTTTCTAGGTGCTAATAATTTATCTATGCAGAATGGTATACTACCTAATAATTATGATCTTTTATACTTAGGAATAATGGGAAGGATCCGTCAAGTCCTGGTCATCTGCGCTGATTGCGCCCAAACAAAGGAAGTGCCTCTGATTGCGCCGAGAAGACATTTTGGGTTGCAGAAGGTCTACGACCAGATTCCCAAGGTCTACGACTAGTTCTCCATGCTCTACGACCAGGTCTACAAGCTCTACAACCAGGTGTACCCGCTCTACGACTACGATGGGAGTTAGTCAGAATCGTTGAAGTAAGGTGCTGTGTCACCATTTTGGGCCTAATAAGGCCTTGTAAGCATGTCGAGGTCAAAGCTCAGGATGTGTACGCCTATCCCCATGGTAGCTCAACCCTAGGTTGACCTCCTCACGTCCCCTATATATGTGCAGCAGCCGCCACAGTTTAGGGTTGGGTTTTTCTTAGATTATTCTGCAACTTTACAGTTTCACCGTTTGTACGGTTTGAGGAACCCCACTTTGTGAACTTCATTCATATTTGCAATACAATTCAGATTGCATCTACCTTGTTCTTGTGAGTTGCTTCGATTGCTTGCAGGAACAACAATCCTCGTGGTAAGGTCGATCGCGTGCGAGTGTGGTCGATAACGACAGTCGTGCGGGTGTAGTGAATTGCGAGGTGACGATCTGCTGGTCGGAAGCCTCAAAGCGTCAACGTCCTCACGACGAAATCAATCAAACCTATCGGAAGATCGGGCCGCCGTGTTCATCACCATCTTCTGCCCCGAATTCGCGTCGCAAGATTTCGGTTTCTATTTTTGGCGATTCTTTGGGTCTTCCCTTCGGAATTTGGTGTTCATCTCAACTGCAAAGTTTTATATCTCATCGAAACCTTTCAAACGAGTATATATATGCCATATAAAACTTTGTTTTTTCATCGTTTGAGACTAGCTGTTGTTTCTACTCAATCTAGAGGGCTGTTTGCATTGCACCGATATTGCTGTCTTTTATGCTCTACGTCGTGCGAACAATTTTGTGCCCTTCACAGAAGTTTGAGTAGGTGGCTAGTGTCTCTCTCAGCACTTGTTGTGAGGTTTTCCATTGCTTACATCAAGTCACATTTATTGTTGCGTGTGCGTACATACACATCTCTTAGTAGGGCTTCGATTAGCTAGCTTTGATTAGGCTAGGATCAGCAACTTTGACGAGTACTTTGAACAATCTTTCAACTTGCATTAACTGATTTGATTATTGCTGATCCTTGCTACCATATTGAAAACCTTTCGAGCTCCACCTACTCTTGCTCAGAATAGGTCCCCTCTTGCAATCGTACTCCACGCCGACACTCAGATCACGAACCGACCCACGGTTGTACCACTGTTTGCATGCTTTGGTAAGAACACTTGTAAGAGTGTGGTAAGACGCTTGAGAGTGTGTGATTCCACCTTCCATCACCTAGTAGTTGATAGGGATATTACCTTTGTGTTGTCTTTTGTTTTCTACTAACCATGATAGGTGATTCATCTAATGAGAAAGAGTGTGTTTTAAAGGGAGAGCTATGACGCTCTTGGATGAACAACGCACTACCATTAATGAGGACATCGACAGGAAGCTTCAAGCTACTATGACTATATTGCAGCGCTCACTACACGCCTTGAAAGAATGGTGAATCGGCCACCTCACAATGGACGCGAGTATGATCATGATGTAGCCCAAGATTTTGAGGTGGGCGATGATAATGAGAGGCGAAACCGTGACACCGAGGCTGCCCTTGCTGACCAAGATGCACGTCAACGACACCGCCTATATCACAACCGTCATGGTATGGGAGGTAATAATTTTCAGCACCACAATGCTCGTGTTAATGATGACCCATTTGCTAAAGTCAAATTTACCATACCATCTTTTGCGGGTGTTTATGAAGCTGAAATTTATCTAGATTGGGAGATGACTGTTGAACAAAAATTTAATGCCCATCTAGTTCTTGAAGTGCATAGAGTCAGACAAGCTACTAGTGAATTTAAAGATTTTGCTATCATTTGGTGGAATCAAGTTGTTAATTCTGGCTTAACACCTGATACATGGGATAGATTGAAGGTAGCTATGCATGCTAGATTTGTTCCTCCTACTTATAAACGTGATATGCGTAAGAAATTACAGCGCTTAGATCAAGGTAATCGTTCTGTCGAGGAATATTATCAAGAACTACAAATAGGCATACTGCGTTGTGATGTTGTTGAGGATGAGGAGGATAAGATGGCTCATTTTTATGGTGGCTTAAGGCGTGAAATTTAAGACATAGTTGATTACAAAGACTATAATGATATCAATAGGTTGTTCCAGCTTGCTTGTTTGGCAGAAAAAGAATTGCAGGGTAGGCAACAAAGGACTAGGAGCAACTTTGAAAGTACGTCTACATCGAGATCGACGCCAGGACAAGCCAAGATAGCCCCACCTCCTGTTTTTCAGTCTGCTGCCCCCTCTGTGAGTAGGGCGCATTTAGCAGCACCGCCACCACCGTCACGCGCACCCGAGATGAGCAAATCTACTAATGTGCAGGCACCAGCGCAGAGCTCTTCATCGGTTGCTTCCACGGGTCGTACGACGGGGATTGTATGCCACCGTTGCAAAGAGATGGGCCACGTCATGAAAGATTGCCCAAGTCAGCGAGCGTACATTGCGACAGAAGATGGTGGTTATGTAAGTTCTAGTGATATTGAGGATGAATATGCTCTTGCTGCTAACCTTGCAGGTAATGATGATGATCATGAGGCAGATAGTGATGGTGAGGAAATTTTAGGTGCCGCTGCTACAGAAAATTATAGGACCCTAATTGTGCAATGAGTATTGAGCACTCAAAGGGAGCAAGCGGAGACGCTACAACGCCATAATCTGTTTTAGATGTTCCTCATCGTCAAGGATTGCCGTGTTCGTGTCATAATTGATGGCGGGAGTTGTAATAACTTGGTGAATTCAGCATTGGTCAAGAAGCTTGGCTTGACCACACGGGCGCATCCTCACCCTTACCACATTCAGTGGTTCAACAACAGTGGTAAGGTGAAGGTAACCCAATCTGTGTGAGTGCATTTTTCCATTGGTTCCTATCATGATGTTGCTGATTTCGACGTAGTGCCTATGCAAGCCTGCTCACTTTTATTAGGTCATCCATGGGAATTTGATACCGATGCAACTCATCATGGTAGAAGTAATAAGTACTCTCTTATGCACAAAGGGAAGAAAATAACTTTGCTACCTTTGACACCTGTTGAATTGTGAAATATGATAAAGAGATAGCTGAAAATGAGAAGACATAACGTGAACAAGAATCTAAAAATCAGCAAGTAGTGAAGAATGTTTTCCCACCTAAAAAAGAGAAGTTGGCACCTAGTTCTAAGACTGAGGGGATTAAATTAAAGGGTTGTGTCATGCTTGCAACCAAATATGATCTTGCTGAAATACCCTTTGGACTGACACATATTAGAGGGATTGAACACCAAATTGACTTAATTCCGGGAGCGACTTTACCAAACCGTGCGGCGTACAAAGATACATTAGAAGATATGGATGCTTCTTTGCCTCCTGTTGCTAGTAACCTTTTGCAGGAAAGTGATAATTTGGAGACAACGATTGAGTCGAGGATGACTCAAATTTAAGAAAGGGAGGATGTTGAGGACATCAAACCTAAGGATGCAACCACTGCTTCGACCCACTGCACTGAATCCTTTACTTCAACCACATCTTCTCCAATAGGACTTTCGGCTACTGCAATGTCATATTATCTAGTTGGACCGAGCTACCTCTACATGCCATGCTGTTACGTCTGCATGTCATGGTGCTACTCCATGTGCCAAGCAAGAGTTCAAGTTGGATACATTTTGGCATCCAATTCGGCTTCCAGAGACAGCACCAACTTCAAACATGCATAACTTTCACATACGGAGTCCGTTTGAGGTCCACGAGTACTGCGCATCACAATCATCAAAAGAAAGTACTACGCCACCTGTTTGGGCCAATTTTGGGCCTTGTAATCCTTGGGCCCATCTCCCTAGTTGCCCCCTCCTTGGGCCACACTGTTCACGGTGGTACTGTTCACATGAACAATACCACATGAATAGTACCACCCCCTTAGTTGTTGGCTTTGTGAGGCTCCCCCTCTCCTATATAAGGAGGCCTCACCCCTTTGGTTTTCCTCGGGTTTTTCTTAAGAGATTATTACGCTTAGCGCCTCAACAGACGTTCGGTTGAGGAACCCCAACTTTATGAGCTTAAAGATTTATTCGCAATACAATTTCAAATTGCATCTTCTACTCTCTTGCTTGTGTTCTCGATTCGCTTGCAGGAGATAGCCTTCTTGGCGAGGTCAACCGCGTTCGGCACGATTGATAACCATCGGAGAAGTGGTGTAGTGATTGTGAGGGGTTCGATCTGTTTTGGTCGGAGCCTTTGGATCATCAACGTCGTGTTCTCCACAATCGACTTATCAGTACCTTTCGGAAGATCAGGCCACCGTCACATCAACTCGGGACCTAAGGATTCGACCAGTGATTTCGAGAAAGGTAAATAATTCTTGAACTTGGCCTTTTTTGGTTAATTTCGAGCTCGATTGTTGAACTTTTTATTTGCCTATGCAGATCTCCCTCAAACAGAGATTGACGCCCGAGTCAAACTTGTTTGCGAGAAAGCTCCACCATCTGATGCGGTGGCTCCTCGAATCCAGGCGGTCTTATCCACAAAGGAGAAGGAGGACCGCCTAAAGGTAATCAAGGATTGATTCCGTCTTTGGGGCCTCGTAGTCGTAGGAAACGACCACTAATTTTTTGGTGATATGCCCTAGAGGCAATCATGGAGATGATTGTATCATGTCTATGTTTATGAGTTATTGAATAAATTTTATTTTGTTCCTTGAATGAATCATTGGTTATAAATATTAATAAGTATGTGACTTGTTGGTGAAGCTCTTGTAACTTATATGATGTCATTCTAAAAGTATCTCTGGTCGGAACACTAGTGACTTATCGACCAACACATGTATTGATTGATGACCATGTTTCACCGGTCATGGATATAGGGATATCGAATCAGTAATGTGAACACATGTTTGAGAACATGGGGTTGGATTAACCCACCTTGAGACACTGTTGAGATTGTTATTATTTTATGTGTCGTCAGTTGGTCTCAAGCAATGATGATGTATAATCCTTAGACACGAGATTAGCATTGTTTCCCTCTGTGTAATAGTAGGGTCGCCAAACGCTACTCCGTGAATCGGGTAGTTATAAAGGTAGCTTTCGGGTATGCTGTAAAAATGCGGAGGAATGTGATTGGTCGGATATGGGATTTGCCCCTCCTAACATAATAGGAGAGATATCTCTGGGCCCCGCCATGCCACTAGTGGTCAAAGAGTTCGACCACATGAAGTTATCTGACACTTGATCAAGAAAGTATTGAACAGTCCATGGATCACATATTATCTCACCTAGAGTTCAACCAGATATCATGAGGCAAAGGGAGAATACACGAGAAGGTATTTCAATTCGATCAGATACGGACTAGTCGTATAGTGATACGAGCTAGTCGTAGGCTGATCGAACTTGATCACTAACTGGTCGTATAGGGATACGACCTGGTCGTAAGTGATGAGGACCTACTCGTAGATCATATTGCATTAAGGTTCATCCGATATAATTTATGTGTATCCAGGAATCGTTATGTCCTACTAGAAGCCACTAACGACTCATGATCGAAAAGGAGTTTTTGAGTCACAACCGATTACGCATGAACCTAATGGGTCACACACTTAACGGGTTGGAACAAACGTATTCAGATAGGATCCATCATGGGCTCTATATAAGGAGATGCATGAGGCTGTTGGGAGCAGGATGAGACGACGTGAGTTGCTCTACCAAAACCCTAGCCGCCATCTTCTTGAGAGAGCCTTCCTGTGCGACTTGGTGCTAGCACACCGGCATGCGGTGTTTCTTCCCTAGACGTGTGGATACCGTAGAGGCGCTTCTGCGGTTGCTAATGCGCTTAAGGATGATCCATGACTTCTCAGAGAAACTATTGGTTGCTGGAGGAGATGATCGACATCGAGAACGCTGGACGATCGACTACGACAACCACATCGACACGCTCTTCGTTGGATCAGGGTACTTCAACTCTTCTTCCGTTGCACTGCACGTCTGGTGGTAACGATCTGTGATCTTTTACTTTCTTGGCTTCCTGGTCTACGTGGCAGAATTTTTGAATTGATAGCTAGTGTAGCCGACCCATATCCCTTCATAAATAATGTTTCTTTTTCTGACCTTTGCAGAAAGTAGGCATGGCAGACCGTTAGAACGACCAAAAGGTCAGCCTGATGGTCACCAGCAAGGAGGAGGAGGAAGTCAAAGCTCCTCCAGCCAAAAAGCGTTGCCTGGTGAAGGCCACCGCTAAGCAGGGTGAAAGCTTGAGCTCTACTCCTCCTCCGACCAGCCCCATCCAGCAATTCTTTGCAGACATAATTGCTGCAGAGAAAAGAGGGCTTGTCGAAGTACTGAAACACAAAGCCCCAAGACTAAGGTACCCTTTTACTACGATGACAAGACTTTTTCAGTCTCTGCTTCTCACAGCTTTGTTAAGCATCTGAAAAAGGAGAACTGGAAGAGCTTTGTATCTTTTGTGAAGGATACTGCTGCACCGGCAGAGCCCATGGTCGAAAGAGATACTACTCCTCAGGTGGTTGAAGTAGGTTTTGATCAGCAAGAGGGGCAGGAAGCTCAAGGAGCGGTAGCCCTGCTCAAGACCCACAACCAGACGTGGTTGTGGCGGACCTCATTCCTCAACTCGAATTTCGACCAGACGTGGTCGAAGAGAAGAAGTCGAAGAAATCATCCTTAGGGAAGGTTTCTTCTAGATTCACGATCAAGTCCAGGAAATCAAGGTATGTAAAAAAGAAACTAAAAGCATAAGAACAACATTTACCTTTTGTTTTCTACAATTTAATGTGCTCTCCTTTTTGTCATTTTAGTCGTTCTCCTCCATCCCCTAAGGGTGCTTCTATCGAGAAGCCCGCTGCCATTTCTTCTACAGCCGTGGAGACAACCGATGATTCTCCTGCAGTTGAAGAGAAGACAACGGAGGTGGTCGAAGGATCAACCGCCATCCCGGTGATGGATGTAGTCGTTGCCACTGAAGCAACTACGACCACCGAAGCGGATGTTGAGGCAGAAGCGAAGACGGCAAATGATAGGGTAGAAGCACCTGGCAAAGATGGTGGATGAACCTCCGACCACCGCGTTGGGAAGGAGATCGTTGAGGACGTCCCTCCTGGTCCTCATGGAGGCATGGCTAACACTGCCATCACCGAAGAAGAAGAGTACTCACTACTACAGAAAAGGTCTTCACAGACGGTTCAAAAACGTCATTACATACGGTTTCTGGAACCATCTGAGTTTATGGGTCAGTGATGACTTGAGGTCATCACAGACGGTTTTGGAACTGTCTGTGATGCATACTATCACAGATGGTTATTAACTCGTAACCGCCTCGTGATATCTAACTATCATAGGCGGTTTGTGTCTAGAATCATGCGTGATAACTATCTATCCTGCAGCGGTTACGTGTCTAGAACCGTCGTGATATATAATAAAACCTCAGCGGTGGCTACTTGTGCCTTTAAAACTAGCTTCATATATATATATATATATATATATATATATATATATATATCGTTTGTAGTCTGACCACTTTAGAAGTCGTGAGAAGGATAAAGCAGTTGCCACGGACAACCTCTGGATAACTTCAAGTTCGATCGAAATGGCATTATGTATCAAGAATCAACCATTCCGTGGACATACAATTACGGATGTTGTCAATAGATAATTGGACTTGACATCAAGGAATGGTTGATTCTTGATACATGATGAGAGGTTGCCCGTGGCACTGCCTCATCCTCCTCACGCACTCAATCGAAGGGATGGGGACTACAAATGATATATATATATATATATATATATATATATATATATATATATATATATATATATATACATGAAGCCGGTTTTAAAGGCACAAGCAACCACCGCTAGAGGTTTTATAGAGAAGAGATCATGAATAGAATGGTAGGATGTATACGTACCTAGGACGCAAGGGAGGAGAACTTGACCAGCATGAACACGGTTACAAATTAGGCTAACCTTTACAAATTTGAAAAGTTAATTGCAGCCAAGTCCCATCCGAGCCACATCGATCCCATGTAAGCCAACCAAACACAAAGAACCGGCATCAATAACCCTCAGTATCCATCAGAGAGCATTAACCAAACCCACCATTTTGCCCCATTCATTTTTGTCAATTTGAACCCACAGTATGAACTAAGCAAGATGCACAGAATGCACATACACCAATAGCCCTCAGTTTACTTCACAGAGCAAGGGGACTATTAATATGAACAAATTATCAATTCAATTTCAGCATAAGACTATTAACATCATTACATCACAAAGCAAGGGGACTATTAATATGAACTAATTATCAATTCAATTTCAGCATAAGACTATTAACATCATTGAGTAGTTCAACAACAAGACCAAGGGTGTCCAAACCCACCATACCAGTAGTAGCCCTCGGCATCCATCGCAGAGCACTAGCCATTTTCATCACAGAGCAAGGGGGTAGATACAGAGAGGGAGTAAGGTAGGGTGATACCTCAGTACAGCATAACCACGGCGGCGACCCCGCCACCAGCACAACCCTCATCCATCTCCTTCACCTTGCATAAATCACACAAACATCATGACACAACTTAAGGCTCAAGCATAAAAATCAAACTCAACAAAATACATTAAGCTAACAGAGAGGAGAATAGAGGAAGGATGGGGAAAGCAAAGCTAGGGGGGGCTAGGGCCCAAGCGCAGGAGGTCGAGCAGGAGAACCAAGCCATGAACACAGGCAGGCAGTAGGTGCAGGTGGCGGCGCAGTGGATTGGGTGGCGGCGTCACCGTAGTTGTGGCACAACCCCGACATTGCATAAGACACTCCTATCGTACGAGTGTCTTGTGCAGTGCAGAGTGGTACTGTCACAACCGGCGGTGACGGGAAGAAGGGCGGCGATGACGGGGTCGGGCAGCGGTGTCGAGGTGGGGAGGGGAACAGACGAGAGTAAGTGCGTTGGGGAGTGACGAGTTAGGGCGGGCGCAAACCCTAGCGGCCGGGCTCCTACTAATAAAGAGACTTATCACAGACGGTTCTATTATGGAACCATCAGTGATAGTTATCACAGACGGTTCCATTATGAAACCGTCGGTGATATGGTTTTTCTCAAGTATATTATCATGTATATACACTTACATGACATGAAGAAATTACATGTTTATATGTCAATTTTGTCATTTAAATCTTGCTAAAAATTTGCTTTAACTATACATACATACATACATACATACATACATACATATATATATATATATATATATATATATATATATATATATATATATATATATCACAGATCGGATATATATAATTAATTAATTTGGTCCACTAAACCGTCTCTGTGGCGGAGGTAGCTTCTATCTCCATCTTCAATACTTCGGTGGCGGCGGCGGCGAACGGTTCGTGCTCGAACGAAGCTTGAAATGCGTCGACCCACTGACATGCTCATTCGAGTGTCTCCCGAAGATGCTCGGACTGTTGAATCAAGAAGAATTGAGCCCATAAGGCTCTCTTCCCTTGCACTAGGGGTCTCGGCATGGTTGACTCGGTCGCCCACCGCCTCGATTAAACAGTCCAAGTCAAGGCAAGCCTCCTGGAGACGTGCAACGTCGTTGTGGAAGACCATGTCGATGATGCGGTAAACTCGCCGAAAGTGGGAGATCACCCGGAAGACGTGACAGAGGAGGATGTCAAGATGGCAAAAGGTGGCCATCACCTACTCCGGCAAATTCTCGGACAGAGGAGTGAAGACACTGCTAAAACAGTGTTCTTCCGCAGCACCCGCCAACGTACAACGACAGAGGTGCTCGTACAATATGGCCAAGTAGGCCATCAATGCCGACGACAAGGAAACAGAAGAGGCATCCATTTTTGTTTTTTTATAAGTAGTAGAGTTATATGTGGGGATGATCATCTTCGATGGCGGATGATCCTTTTTGTAAAACAAGGAATAAATTTGGAGCGTGAGACGAAGAAACTCATCGGGCTTCAACTGGGAGCTGTAGCGATATTATCACAGACGGTTATAACAAAAAAACCGTCTGTGATATGTAGTAATATCACAGATGGTTATTGTTAAGAACCGTTTGTGAAGTTTCACAGACGGTTGTTTGTTGAAAACCATCTGTGATATGTAGAATTATCATAGGCGGTTATTGTTAAGAACCGTCTGCGATACTTCACAGACGATTTTAGTTATGAACCGTCTGTGATATTACCTCTTCACAAACAATTTTTAGCACAGCCAATAACACAGACGGTCTCTAAACCAAAACCGTCTGTGATTGCATGTAATACAGATGGTTTTGGTCAACGGTCTGTGATGATGCGTCCAGTATTAGCCTCTTTATAGCAGTGACTTCAACTTTTTCTCTGAGTTCTTTGGCCCTACTTCGATAGTGGGATCTTCTTTGTTCATGTCTCATGACCGAGTACCTCACCCTAAGGACATTTCTAACAAGGGGAATGTCTTTGGTGACGAAAACCTTCAAAAGGTGTGGTGGGACAAAGTCGAAGACATCGACGGACTCAAAGATCCCCAGAGGGTTTTTGCCAAATTTGCTCGATCGAGAATTAATGTAAGCATCTGATACCCAACCATTCACATAATTGGTTTTTCTTACTTCTCACTGTCTTTTCTCTTCAAGAGATACTTGGAACAAATTGTCATTGTAGGTGAATACCACAGACAACTTGTGCTGCTACGGCAGCAAAAAACTGAACTCTGCAAACAAGCAGAGAGATGGTAAGTCATTGTCACCTGTAGTCATTTACATTTTGACTACCTAACTAGTTCTCATATCTATCTCTAACCTTTGCAGGTTTAAGAGTGACGAAAAGTCCTTGGCTGACGCACTCAACTACGAGAAAGTCGAGATGCAGAGGCTAAGGGATGAAAAACTTGACCTAATGAAGAAGCTTCAGGAGGCTAACTTTGCAGCTCTTGACTTGCAGAGTGAGATAAACAGTAAGTTTTATACTTTAAAATAGTTTGGTGACTTTCCTTTCTTTTTCTAACTCTTTGTTCTTCGTAGAAAAAGAGGTCGAAATGGGAAATCTCCAAACCGAGGTCGAATCAAAGGCCTCGGTTGTCAACGAGCTCTCCCGTATCGGCAAAGAAAACCAGAAGATCATGTCATGGGAAGAGCAGTGCAAAAAATATTTTGCCTCTCATGACAATGAAGTCAAGAAGCTTGACTCTCGACTAGCAAGCTAGTAAGGAAATCTTTACCTATGACCAGTTCTGTTAACTAACCTTTTAGGATGTATTTTTCTAACTAGTCTTACTCTATTGGCAGAGCAAGCAGTCAAAATAAAACAACTCTATGAAGCTTTGACTCGTAGTCAGGAGGAGACGAAGTCATTGAAGATCAACCTTCAAGACAACATCTCACTTCTAAATAATGTACTCGGTGGGCTTGGTGTTGAGGAGGTCACTCCTCTTGAAGACACCATGACTGCCCATTCAAGTGCTATTGGACAGCAAGTCGGAGTCTTAAAAGAGCTGATAACTACTATGAAGGCCAGCCAGGCTGACTCACTGAGAGATGCGGTCGAAAGTGCAGTAAGCTATGCCTTGGCAAAACTTAAGCACACAACCAAAACCTCAACCTTCAACCAATCGAGGACGACTTCCACTGCTCTGAAGCAGAAGCAACTCGTCTAATCGAAGAAGTGCCAGTCATCCAGAAGGTCGCAGAGGAGATGCAGATTGGATCTCCTTCGTCAGAGTAGTTTGTAATAGAAAACTTGTAAAGACAAGACTTTTGTTTATAAACATAGAGCTTCTTTTTCCTGCAAACTATCTTATCGAGTAGTTAGTAACTTGTAAGACAATGAACAAAACAAAGAAATTAAAATTAAGACTAAGAATTGAAGTCATATTAATAACTCTATCCTAGTTCCTGACTATTTGCTTTGTTTATTTATATAAACTAAGTAAATATTGTATATAAGGGTTTGCTTAAAAAAAAGTTTGTCCAACTTGTGTTATCGATCTCAATTGTCATGTTCTGGTCGGAAGAGTTAGTAACAGATGGACACTAGGAAGTTCCTTCTAGTGGGCAGGACCATGTGCAGAAAGGAAAGCCTTCAACTAGTGAAGCTACGTTTTCCGACCATAGTAATCGAATCAAGAGCGTCAACATGAGTGGGATAAACTTTTCGGAGTGCCTTAGAAATTTGTTCGAACTTTTCCAGTAAGCTCAATTGGTTTGCACTGATAGCAAGAGTTAGAAACAGTACGACGCTAGAAAGTTCCTTCTAGTGGTGATGAACCCGAAGGTCCTTATTTTGGCCCGATCTTTCGATGAGACGATAGGTTCGGTAGTCATCGCTCAACTCTCACGATCTTGGCTACGAACTCGCAAGGCTCGAAACCACGCAACTGCTGAACTGATTGACAAGTCGTTATCAAACGTGCACGAGTACCCAGATGACCTGACCACGAAGGTCGATTCTTGCATACACTGAAGAAGCGCGCAAGAACAAGATAAAACAATCTGAAATTGCAAATAGGAATTGAAATATTCGAATTGAGTTGGGATTCTGAATAAGGATCTTAATTGGGTGGTCTAGCCAACACACGCAAAAGATACAAGTTGCAACGAAGGCAAACTAAACATAAACAAAATCCCAGAAAACTAGAGGGGGTGCAGCCTCCTTAAATAGCGGATGAGGCGCCACACATCTAATAGAACTAAAGGGGTGGGACTAATTTGTGGGTACTGTTCATGTGAACAGTAAACACCCCCAGGTGGGCTGCCGGCATATGGGCCAAGTTGAGTACGATTACAAAGCCCAAGTTGGCCCAAACAGGTGATATGACATCTTCTTTTGATGATTACGGTCAGTGCAGAAGTAATTTTGAGGTGAGGCAAGATCTGTTGGAAAGAGGACAAAATAATTTTTCCATCAAGTACTCGTGGACCTCGAACGGACTCCGTATGTGAAAGTTATGCATGTTTTAAGCTGGTGCTGTCAGACTGATTCCGAACTGAATTCCAAAACGTATCCAGCTTGAACTCTTGCTTGGCACATGCAGTAGCACCATGGCATGTAGACATAGTACCAAGGCATGTAGACGTAGCACTATGGCATGTAGCGTAGCTCGATCCAATTGGGTAATATAGCATTGCATTAGCCAAATGTCCTATTGGAGAAGATGATGTTGTTGAAGCAGCAGGTCGAAGTAGAGGATGCAGTGCAGCAGGTCGAAGCAGTGGTTGCATCCTTAGGTTTGATGTCCTCATCAAGTGGGCAATATCACATGCAGAGTGGAAAGACTTCGACTAGGTGTTGTGTCTTTATCCGACCGACTTAAACGTATTGAGTGTACTAAAAGTAGTCGAATAAACTAGAAAAGTATACTCCACTTAGAGAATTTTTCAAAAGTAATGAAGAAATAAACTAAGGTTAAAAGAGCTGGCTTGAGAATGTTTTGACCAGATTTGTTGAACCTAGTCTCTTTGTATTGGCACCAAAAGTTAGGAACGAGTTGACACTAGGAAGTTCCTTCTAGTGGAAAGGACCACATGTAGAAAGGAAAGACTTCGATTAGGTGATGTTACCTTCCTTTGACCAGTGTAAAGAAAAATTGAGTGTGTAAAAATGATCGAAAAACCATCGAAGCGCTACTCAATATAAAACAATAAAGATTGAAAAAAACTAAAATTTTATTGAGAGAGTAAGAAGTTACACATAAAATTTGCGTAATTGGTCGATATTCCAAGAATTAGAGATGATTCTGACGTCTTCCATTGCTAGTCATACCGAACCTGGTCGTGTAACTTCGACCACTGTGTAAGGACCTTCCCACTTGGGGGGAAAGCTTATTCCGATTAGACTGGGATTGAATCTTCTTCAATACCAAGTCACCTACAGCAAGGCTGTGAGGTTGGACCTTACAATCGTAGTATTTGCATAGGGCTTGTTGGTAAACCGCTGAACAGATTAAGACTTTATTCCTTTTCTCTTCGGGCAGGTTGATGTTATCCACTCGAAGTTGTTCTTGGTTAGAGTCGCTGAAGATTTTGACTCTTGTCGACCTAATCCTTAGTTCTGGTGGAAGCATGCTTCGGTTCCAAAAACTAGGGGGAAAGGTGTCTCACTTGTAGCCCGACTTGCATTCGCATTTAACCGCACATAAAACTGAGGGTAATTCTTGTACCCAAGCCTCTGAGCACTTTATAAGCTGGTCGAAGACTCGAGTTTTGATTCTCTACATAATTTGGCCATTCTCTCTTTCGACTGCCCCATTACTTTGTGGGTGGGCGATAGAGGCATAACACAACTTGGTACCCAGTTTGTCGCAAAATTCTTGAAATTTTGCGGTAGCAAATTGTTTACCATTATCTGTAATTATTCGACTTGAAACACCAAATCGAGTAATCACGCTTCTCATCATGAACCTTTTGGCGGCTTCCATTGTTATCCCAATCACAGGTTCGGCTTCGATCCATTTTGTGAACGTATCAATAGCCACAAAAAGGAACTCGAAGCCCCCTGATGCTTTTGGGATTGGTCCTAGGATATCAAGACCCCAGGTAGCAAAAGGCCATGAAAGAGGAATTGTTTGCAATGCCTGAGCCGGTTAGTGTATTTGCCTACTATGAAACTGGCATTATACACACTTTTTAACCAACACTTTGGCATCATGAAGGGCAGTCGGCTAGTAAAAATCTTGTCGAAAGGCTTTACCGACTAGCATTCTGTAAAAAGCATGAGTTCCACAGATGCCCACGTGTATGTCGTGAAGGAGGTTTAATCCTTCTTTCTGCGATATACATCGTATGAGTACCCATTGAGTACCTCTTTTATAGAGGTCTCCTTTGACCAAAGTATATATTTCGGCATTACGGGATAAACGATCTGCCTCGAGATCATCATCGCGTATTGTACCCTTATGAAGATACTCGTAGATGGGATTCATCTAGGTATCCTCGTATTCTAGGGAGGTTGTCTCATTAGTAGATGTCTCTGGTGTTTCGACCAGAGACAACTTCTGGAGCTGCTCCAAGAAGACTCCTTTTGGTACTTTAGATTGGGAAGAAGCCATTCGAGCTAACTGGTTAGCGACAAAATTATCCTTTTGATGGATATATTGTAACTTGAAACCCAAAAAAAATGTTTTTCAAGCTTTCTAGCTTCCGATAAGTACTGAGACATGGTTGGATTAGAACATTGGTATACTTTTCTAACCTGATTCACGACTAGTTGAGAGTCTCCTCTCACGAGTAGTCATCGAATCCCGGACGCTTTTGCTGTTTGTATGTCAACCAACAAACATTTGTATTCTGCCACGTTGTTAGTGGCAGGAAAGTGTAATTGAATAGCATACTTTAAGGTCTCTCCTGTAGGATATTCCAGGACCACCCCAGCCCCCGAGCCACTTAGTGTAAGTGACCCGTCAAAGTACATCATCCATTGGTCGTGGGTATCGTACTAGGGATCTTGAACAGGTTCAAGATTTGTCCATTCGGTGACAAGGTCTGACAACATCTGGGATTTAATGGCTGTTCGGGATACGAAATAGAGGTCGAACTCCCCAAGTTCTACTAACCATTTTGCCATGCATCCCGCTGCTTCCCTGTTCTGGAGAACCACTCCTAAGGGAAACTCAGACGACACAATTATCTTATGCGTCTAAAAATAGTGCCGCAGTTTCCTCAAAGACATGAGGAGGGCATATAGAAATTTTTGAACCTGAGGGTATTGCTATTTAGGCCCATGTAAAACTTCACTTATGTAGTAAACTTGTCGTTGGACATTTTCACGTTCTGCGACTAGTACTGCGCTCACTGCCCGTGGTGTGGCAGCTAGATATATTAAGAGCATCTCTTTTGGTTTTGGAGAAACTAGAACAGGAGCACTCTTAAGATATCTCTTGACATCCTCGGAGGCATTGTTTGCATCCTCTGACCACTCAAACACTCGTGCTTCCTTAGAAGTCTAAAGAAAGGGAGCCCTTTTTCTACCAAGCGTGCGATGAAATGACTTAAACCCGCCATCCATCATGTGAGCTTCTGGACTTCTTTATTCGATGTCGGAGGGCGCATTTGTTCAATGGCCTTTATCTTTTCAAGATTTGCTTCGATACCTCGTGCAGAGACAGGAAATCCAAGCAATTTTTCTGAAGAGACTCCGAACACACACTTCTCAAGATTCAGTTTCAAACGGTGTTTTCTGAGGTTGTCGAATGTTTCTTGCAGGTTTAAAATTTGATTAAGTCGATACTTTTTATGACTAGATTGTCAACATAGACTTCCAAATTTCGGCCTAGTTGGGGTGAAAAAGTCATTTGCATTAAGTGTTGAAAAGAAGCGCCAGCATTTTTAGACCAAACGGCATTTTGACATAGCAAAATATCCCAAATGGTGTAATAAATACGGTCTTTTCTCCATCTCCTAAAAACATACTAATCTGATAATAACCAGAATATGCATCTAGAAAACTTAATACTTCACAACTAACAGTAGAGTCAACTAACTGATTGATACGAGGGAGAGGAAAATCATCTTTTAGACAAGTCTACGCATATACGCCACTTACCATTAGACTTTCTAACCATTACAAGGTTAGCCAACCACTTTAGGTGGTCAACTTATCTTATAAAGCCTGCTCTTAGTAGCTTATCCAACTCTGATCTAATAGCCTCCTGTCGATCAGGTGCAAATCTCCGTAACTTGTGTTTTATGGGTTTCTTGTCAGAACATAGAGCTAACATGTGCTCAATCACCTCCCTAGGGACTCCAGGCATGTCAGATGCTTGCCACGGAAAGACATCTGCATTAGCTCAGAGGAGGGTGATGAGGGTGCCTTTTGTGGGAGCCACCGGGCGATTTAATTTGTAATACTTAACCTTTTCGTTGGTTCCAATATTACAAACCAAATTTCTCCGCTCACGGTGTATATGTACTTCCTAGAAATGCAATACACATACACCATACAAAATTTAAGTATCAACTCCATACACAACATAATAAATTGTTGAAGTCTTCATAATTTACATCATTTACAACATACAAAAGAGAGTTTGCAGCGAAAAAGATGCCATAAGATGGCTGAACACAACACCAATCAGTTTGCCCTTACGCACAAGGCAACTAACAAGAAACGTCCAAGCTAGTCGTCCAAAGTGTAGTCGTCCTCACACTCGTCAACCCCTTGGGGGTCAACCTCCTCTGCAGTAAACAAGCAAATCATTTGAGTACAAAAACGTACTCAGCAAGACTTACGATTAACAAGCCTATACATAGCTACATGCAAGCTTAATTCAATAGAGAAGGCTTTAAGGTTCATTTCAGCATAAAGCAACATTTTACTTGCAATTGTTAAATAGATTGAAAGCAAATTTAGCAAATCAGTTTTTAGTGAATCAAATAACAATTTAACAACAATAATAAACATAATTAACAATCTAGAGGTGACTTCCCACAGTCACCACAACAATAGTACGAATTACCCATTCGTACCACCCAAATTCAAGTTTTATCGAAATGTTATAGTCTAACTCTCGAAAGACCTCCCCAAGCGTGTCCATAACCAAGGACTTGGCTTTTCAAAAAGATTAAACCCTGCAGGGGTGTACAACTTTACCCACATGTCAAACCGCCTTTTTGCCAAGCTATTAAGCACACTTCTTTAGGTATGCTGGCACAGCTAAGTCCTACGAGACACTTTCCAATGGAACGAGTTAATCAAGAGTCGCACGTATGGGGGTTAACCTTCTGTGAACCACCCACTACCGAGCTCTCACAAAGGAACCATACGTTGTGTCGGAGACATTGGCCCAGCCGTAGCAACTGCCAATGCTCCTCGGGCGAGGGAACCTACTCGGAACCTCTCACCCGTCACATGCCCGACACAGAATGACACATTTCTTTTATCCACCTAAACCTACCACCAGCGACTCATTAATTAACACTTCCCAGAGTACTAAGTCAAGAGATTTCCCATATGCCCTCATATGGTTGCACGCAATAATGCTTGGTTTAGTGTAACAAGATGTTCGGTCCTTGCGGATTCAGGCACACAACCACACACCCCACAATCACACCAACAACCATGTGCCCAAATCAAAATCCTTTTCATTTTCAGTTTTAGTTTTTCCAAATATGATATAACATGAGTACCCTGACTCAGGTAAATAAAGTGATGTTGTAACGACCATCGCCGAAGCGATGATCCTCAGACTACCGTTCTAAGCAAGGCTAAGCGACAACAACTCGAATACTACAATATAAAGTGACTAGAGCAAATCCATCGAGCTCTAAATCACAGCGATTATAGCCTAGGCTCAGTAGTAAATGATGGATATTTTGCCTACAGTTCAATTTAACTAATCAGGTGAACTATCGCAACTAATAAAATACTTGACAACATAGCATGCATACATACAGTTGAAACATTTGAAATATTAGCATGCTAAATATAATGGGATCAATGTGCATCAATAGAAAACTGCTTGCCTTGCTGAAAAAAGTCCACTTGCTGCTGAGAATCACTCTCGTATTCAATAGTATTGTCGGTACCTATCGATCGAACAAAGGAGCGAATAAGAACGAATAACACTGGAACCATCAAACACAAATATTTTTGCATAAACAGAAAGATTATGATTTTAGAAAATTTTAGAAACAAAAATCATTTTATTTGGAGTTAAGAAGAATTTTCTAGGAATTTTCCAAGTTAAAAATGATTTTTAAAGTAACAAATAATCCAAATTGGAGACTAATTCTATTAACAACATTTTTTTTGTGTTAGCGACAAGTTCAAAACCTATTTCATATTAAAGTACAAAAATAATGAAAACCAACAAAATTGGATTCACTCAAATTGGAGTTAAATTGAAATAGATATGAATTTTGGAGGTTTAATTAATTATCAGTGCACAATAATTCAATTTAGGAATTCAAAAAGGAATTAATCCTTTGGACACTCGGGCTGAGCTGACCCACGGTCACTGACCAGTGGAGCCCGAAGTGGCGTTGACTGGGTCAGCTTGACCCAGCCGTGGCTGACGGCGACGTCAAAGGCGTATTCCAAGCATATGTCTTCAGCTTTCGAAAACGTAAACTTGAAAATATGCACAAACAATTAACCGGCCAAGGGCCCACAAGTCATCGTCTCTGATATTCAAAAGATTTCAATTAAATCTCTAATTACCCTTAACCTCGACGGGACCCACCTGTCATACAATTAACTAATCACCATTTAACCCTAATGACTTCAACCTTAATGGCGCCAGCGACTTGATGGTGGCTTCGCAGGTGGCCGCGACGGTGAGGTAGAGGATCTGGCGATTGAGAGGGTCTCCGGGCTTGAGGAAGGCATGCACGGGTGCGCAAAAACCTGACGAAGCTGGTAACGGTGGCCCGGGTGCTCGAGGAGGCCGGTGGCGAGCTAGCGGCGACCGGAGGCAGAGACAACAACCGGGTCCTCGCGAAGAAGATGCCACAGACGCCTAGAAGCTTTGGGAAGGTGCATTTCGGGTGTGCCTCAGCTCTAGGAGCAAAACCCCCCAAGTCCCGTCGCCGATGGAGGTCGGGGGCGGTGAAATTTGAGGCGGCGGCGGAGGATGAAGCTTGGAGAAAAATGGCGATTGTGGGCGAGAGAGGGCGAATGGAAACAATTGGATGGGCGGAGAAGGTTAAATAAGGAACGGCGATGCTTCCCGCGCAGATACGCGTGCTCCAAGTGGCGCGAAAGGGCTTCGCGGCCGCCATGCACAGCGCCAGCGCACAGGCTTGAGCGGCAATGAAGACGATGGCGGTGCTGACCAGTGGGGCCCGCCCGTCAGTGACCCAAAGAAAAATGGTGTGGTGAGTCAAGTTGATATGGACGGTCTAGATGAGGAACAAGTTCGGACGGTCTGAACGTTCAAAACAATCTGAACGGTTGAATTGAAATCGAACGGCCCAGACAAGACACACTCTGATGGTTGGATCTAAATCGGACGGTCCACGTGAAGGGGCGCATTCGGGCGATCCGAACGGCCAAATCAATCTGGACCGTTGAGATTCGATCGGACGATCCACAGCGATAGGGATGTTCAGACGGTCCGAACGTCTCCGATCAACTCGAGCCGTTGACCTAAAATCGGACGGTCCACAAGGTTTCGCGCTGGTTGGACTAGGCGCGCTAGGGTTTGGTTTGAAATTAGTTTTGACCAAAAACAACCAAGCTTGACCAGGCTATTTTATATATAAATAAATTTCTAAAAATTCTGAAATTTTTTTGAAGGTGCTCTCAGGTTCAACTAGGATTTAGGAAAATCAATTCGGCCAAATTTGGTTTTCCATTTGGCTAAAATAAATTCTTTTTCAAATCAGCCTTTTTGATTTGGTTAGAATTTTGAGGAGGTCAAAATAACTTTGAAAATTTTGATAAAAAATATGAAAATCCGTGATAAATAATATAGTATTTTACAAAATTGTTTCCAGAGATTTTGATACACAAATTTTTCTGAAATAAAAAGAAGCTTGGTTTCAAGTCAAAGGTTTGAATTTCTAGAACAAAATTTTGAACCCAAGTACAAACTTATTAATTTCAACAAAAGTTTTTGAAACTCTCATACCTTTATTCATTTGAAACACAAACCAAAATATAGGATGTTACATCTTCCTATTTCGGGTCAAAAGTATCCCAATTGAGAACAGTCTTTGAAGGCTCCTCTTGATCCAGAGGAACTTTTTTAGCTGGTTGTTTAGTTTTGGTGCAACTTTAGGCTTCGACTGCTTGATCGAAGGTTGCGCCTTTCTAGTTTCTCGAGTTGGTATCTAGCCAACCATCTTGAGGGATCGACGGTCGCACGTAAGCGCCATCTTTTTGTCACAGCGGACTGTGATCGCTCCTTTGTACTCTAGCGTCTTAAGACATTGATAACCACAATGAGCAGCCATTAGGGATCGAGCCAAAGTTGGTCGTCCGAGTGTGGCATTGTATGCCGTGTTGAAATCAACCACATCAAAGGAGATTTTCTCTGTACTGAAGTTGCTTGGAGAACCAAACGTTACAGGTAGAGAAATTTGACCAATTGGTTTGGGCGAAGAACCTGGTATGATCCTATGAAATGAGTATCGTACATGTTTTATTATGGTCCGAGGTACTTGCATCTCGTCCAGGGCACTTGTAAATAAAATATTTAATGAACTGCCACCATCAACTAACACTCGATTTACTCGACAGTTGTTGATGGTGGGCTCGACCATGATAAAAAACCGACCTGATCGAGTAGAAGGGATCAGGCTATCACCCCTCTAGAAAGAGATGGTGAATTCTGACCACTTTGGCAATTTATTGACAAGAGGGGGGTCAATAGGGTTTACCTCACCTTCGATAGCTTTAACCTGCCGCTTTCACTCGTATGCCCAAGATCCTCCATAAATGTGGTCGATGGTGTGCTTTGGATCCTGGAATAGCATCTCCTTGTCATCGTCCGACCATTTTTGACCACTTGTTTGCCCTACCTCCTAAAGCGTAGGAAGTAGTCCCTTGCCAGTGTAATAGTCGTCAATATTTCATTAGAAAACTCGGCAATTGCAAAGGTCATGCTCTTCCTTCTTGTGGAAGGGACACCACCCAGGCTTGTCATTCTTCCACTCGAGGCATTTTCCCTTGCCCCGATTGGAGTATGGCTTAGAATTCCGAGGTTCCTTATCGCTTACAACCAAGATTTCCTTCGAACTATTAGTTTGAGGCTTCTGGCCTTTGGTATTCTTCTTGGATTTCTTGGCCTTTTTGTCCTTCTTCTTGCTACCTTCGCCAGCTTTTTGAGGAATGTTGTCGTCCCGATCGATAGTATTTTGCACTCGACTGCTTCGGTAGTGGTGGTATATCGATCGGCCATCTTGAAGAGTTTAGCGACAGTAGCCGGAGGATTTAAAGCGATGTCCTCCATGATAATTCTACTATAGACTCCTTGCTTGAAAGCTCTGATAACAGAAGAATCAGAAACCCCAGGTATGGAATTGCGAACCTGATTTAAACCCCTGATGAACTAACGTAGGGTCTCATGATTATTCTGTCTCATCCTGTGTAGGTCATCCTCCTTCCCAGGATGATGGTAGGTGCCGTAGAAGTTAGTCAGTAGAAGGTCGCAGAGGTGTTGCCACGAATATATCGATTCTAGTGGTTGGTTTAACAACCACTATTGAGCAGATCCTTCGAGCACAGTTGGAAGGTAATTTGTCATGATGTGCTCTCCTCCTCCTGCAGCTCGAACGGCGGTCACGTAGATTTACAAAAATTCTATGGGATTCTGAGACCCATCAAATTTCTCCATGTTGATTGGTTGAAACCGCGGTGGCTAGTGAACTGTTCGGAAATTGGGCGAAAATGTCCGACATCTGGTAATGACATTGTGACGCTTTGTTTATGGGAAAGAAGGGTTGATGTCCCCAGGCAATCGTACACGATGATACCCAGTTGTAGATAGACCCGGCCTATGGTAGGCCTCAGTCCTACGAGGGTAATACCCCTCGTACTCCATCTGTTGTTGCAGATTCTTAGGCTAGAGTGGCGAACGATCACCTCCCCTAGGGGCTGGTCGATCCTACAGTGTTCAAAAAACTCTTCTCCGACTAGTGTTATGATTAGTAGAGCGACATGACCTATTGTTGTTTCGACCTCCACGAGGAGAGTTGTTTGAACGACTAGCGTTCGACAGAGTCATTCTGGTACGACTTCCAGAATGGTGTCGGCGAGGTTGCTCGAGTCTAGCCATCGTGCACCAAAGCCTTCATGCGATCTCTTCAACGAAGAGGTCGTAGCCTGGCGCTCGGGCAAGCTCTTGAGTCAGATTCTCGATCAAGTCTTTTATGTGTTGAAGCTCTCGAGCCTCCTCGGACCGATACTGAATGCACCCAGGCATAGTTCTCTGGGTTGCAATTCGTCTCCTCCAGACAGTCTTAGGATCTTCCTCATCTGAAATCACTTGAGTTTGCCTTAATGGATATTCTTATGACCACATGGTGCTCGTAGATAAGGCTCATAATCTAAGGCTAGTCGTAGAAAAGCTTACGACTAGGGACTAGTGGTAGAAGAAGTTTACGACTAGGGGTGGTCGTAGTAGGACTTACGACAACTTGACTAAGCTCCTCCCTTACGAATGGTAAGGGGTATATCTATGGGTAATATAAAGATATTGTAATCTATAATATGAATTATAGATAAATAATTAAATGAGGATTATTAGATCCTCGTCTAGACCTTCTGCTCTTAAAGTGAAGGATGAAATCACTACATTCCTGCACCGTATCCAGGGAGACATTTGCGGTCTTGCACAGCCCCTGTCGGGTCCGTCTAGATATTTTATGGTGCTCATCGATGCTTCCTCAAAATGGTTGCATGTATGTTTATTGTCTACGAGAAGCCACGCTTTTGCAAAGCTAATCTCGCTGGTAATTAAAATTAAAAATAATTTCCTTGATCATCATATGGAGTCCATCAGAATAGACTACGTCGGAGAATTTACTTCGAAGGCATTTGATGATTATTGCATGGCAATAGAAATTAACGTTGAGCATTCTGTATCGCGTGTCCACGCCTAGAATGGACTATGAGAGACATTAGTTAAAAGGATTAAATTTATTGCCCGACCGGTTTTGCAGTGTTGTAATTTATCAACTATATGTTGGGGACAAGCAGTCCTACACGCAGCAACTCTCATCAACTTTAGACCAACGGCATATAACATCCATTCACCTATGCAACTAGCACAAGGGTCAACATCGAAATTTCTCATCTTTGCAAATTTGGGTGCAAAGTTTATGTACCTATACCCCCACCGTAGCGTACTGCAATGGGCCCTCTCCAAAAGTCTGGGATATACGTTGGTTATGAGATAGCATCCATAATCAGGTATTTAGACCCTATGACAGGAGATTTGCATACTGCCCAATTCACTGATAGTATATTTGACGATGATAGTTTTCCATCATTAGAGGGAGAAAATCAACCCCTTGAAGAAAAATATAGGGAAATAACGTAGCAAGTCACGAGAATCCATGCACATGACCTGCGCACTAGTGAAGCAAATAGAGAAGTCTAGAAGATAATTGATTTGCAAGTATTAACGAATTAACTGCCTGACCACTTTAGTGATTTGAAGAGCATGACCAAGTCACATGTGCCTGTACGCAATGCACCGGCACTGCGTACATGGATGAGAACTCCAGTCCGTCGAAATACCGAAGAAAATTGAAGGTACCCTAATCCTGTCCAAAGGCCTCAGAATAAATGGATGAGAACTCCAGTCCGTCGAATCCCAAGTAGCCAGGGACGCCTAGTGAAAAATGATAAGAAGGACTTGATATAGGCGATCACCGAAGTTCCTCAGAACCAGAAGGGGAGCTAGTTGAGACCTAGCACCAGTATGGAACCTTCAGGAAAAGGCATACTGGATTTGAACATCCCCATAGAGGGAGAAACCAGCAAGGATGTGTGTGCGCACATCGGAGCTGAAAAACTAAAGGGACTTGCCCCCCCCCTAATTGGAAGTTGTAGTGAGCAAGTAGAAGCATTAGAAGAATCTCCCCATGAAGAAATAGCTAATGTCGACATTTACTTTGCAAAGAAAATTGCCACAATCATCGATCTTGATCCAGAGCCTGCATCGCTCGCTGAATGTAAGAAAATATCAGATTGAAAATATTGGAAGAAGGCAATAGCAATTGAATTATTATCTCTGAATAAAAGAAAGGTGTTTAGGCCTGTAAGTCGCACGCCTCCCCATATGTACCTCGTAGGACATAAGTGAGTATTTGTTCGAAAGAGAAATGAAACTAATGAAGTTGTAAGTTATAAAGCAAGGCTTGTTGCACAAGGTTTCACTCAATGTCCTGGAGTTGATTATGAAGAAACCTATTCCCGGTCATGGATGGAACTACCTTTAGATATTTAACCTCAATGGCAGTGAACTTGAATTTAGAAATGAAATTGATGGATGTGGTAACTGCATACCTTTATGGAAACTTGGATTATGACATTTATACAAAGTTACCTGAAGGTATCCTTGTCCCAAACCAAGACAGAGCAAATAGAAATATGTACAGTGTGAAACTCAGAAAATCACTGTACGGACTTAAACAATCAAGCAGGATGTGGTATAATCACTTGAGTGACTTTCTATGCAAGAAAGGCTACACGAACACTGAGGATTGTCCCTGTGTATTTATACGACAATTCCAGGATAGATTTTGTATAATCTCAGTGTATGTAGTTGATCTGAATATCATTGGAATCCTGGAAGATATTAAGAAAGCAAGCTCTTACCTAGAGTTGGAGTTCAAAATGAAAGATTTGGGTAAAACCAAATATTTTCTAGGCTTGCAGCTTGAGAATGTCTCTGAAGGGATATTAGTGCATCGGTCAACCTACACTCAAAAGGTGTTAGAAATGTTTGGCTTTGAAAAGGCATGCCCTTCGAAAGTGCCAATGGTCGGGAGATCTTTGCAGCGAGACAAGGATCCGTACTAACCTAGAGAAGAGGGGGGAGGAAGTCCTAGGACCGAAATTCCCGTACTTAAGTGCAATAGGAGCACTCATGTACTTAGCAAACTATACTAGACCGGATATTGCATTTGTCGTAAACCTATTAGCAAGGTATAGTGCAGAACCTACCAAAAGGCATTGGCAGGGAATAAAGGACATTTTCCGATACATCTAAGGAAGTAAAGACCTTGGACTATTCTATAGAACGAACCAAGACCTAACTATGACTAGCTATGCAGATGTCAGGAACCTGTCGGACACGCATACAACCAAGTCACAAAGAAGCTATGTATTTCTATGTATTGGAACTGCAATTTCATGGTAATCATCTAAGCAAAGTCTTGTATCGACTTCGACGAACCACATAGAAATCATAGCATTTTACGAGGCCTCACAAGAATATGCTTGGCTTCGGTGGATGATTCACCACATCCAGCAGTCGTGTGGATTGAATACCACGCAAACTCCCACTATTATCTTTGAAGATAATACAGCTTGTGTTACACAAGTTCAGATTGGTTATGTGAAGAGTCATCTCACAAAGCATATCAACCCCAAGTTCTTCTATGCTCATGAATTACAAAGCATGGACAAAATTAAAGTACTACATACTAAGTCATGTGAAAATCTTGCATCTAGCTTTGAAAGGTGCATACATGGAATTGGAATGATAAGACTTAGAGAAGTACAGAACTCAGGGGGAGAATCTTCACGAACTCATTATTAAAGCTTGATCACGAAGATCAAGTACCCAAAGTATAAATCCAGGAGATTAAATCAAGTTGGGTAGATTATACTCTGTTTCCCTTGATGAGTTTTCTTGATGTTTCTCGGCAAGTGTTTTTAATGAGGCAATTCGTGCAATGCAGAAAAATGTGTATCATGTACTTTTTATCCAAAATTTTCCCACTGGGTTTTTGTGGAGTTTTAACGAGGCATGAACATGTCAGATGAGTGTGTAGGATCAAGGATAACCGACTAGAGGGGGGTGAATAGGAGGTTTTTAAACTTTTTAAAAATTTAACAATTTAAGCCAATTAATAACTTAGTCTAAACAAGTTACACTTCTAGCTAAGCAATTCAATCACAATAAACAAGCTAGAAATATAAATGCGGAAATGTAAAGGCTAGAAATAACCACAATGACACAACGATGTTTTTCCCGTGGTATCGAAGACTTGCCGGTCTTCACTAGTCCACGTTGAGGAAGCTTGACACCTCAAGCTGGCTCCACGAATTAAGCCTTCCCTCGATCACTATGGTTGTTCTTCCTCCGCTCCGGAGATGGTGAACCCCGAACCACTCACAAGCTTGTGCCGGGCCTCTTCACAATCTTCTTGAAGAGATCACCGTGCTCCACCACCAAACCGTCTAGGAGTGCAGCAACACTCCAAGAGTAATAGATCAACGGCCTTCACTTGATGGCACACAAGTGCAAATGGATCAACTAGGAGTATGAATGCACTTGAATGAATCTCAACAACCTCACAATGAATGCACAAAAGGTTTTGAGTGTTGAGTGGATGCTCAATTGCACTCAAGGCTCTATAGATGTTAAATGGACTCTAGCAAACCAACCTTGAGCAGTTGGGAGGGTATTTATAACCCCCACCAACAATTATGACCGTTGGGGACCAAACCCCCAACTCTCAGCAAAAATCGGAACGACTGTAGGCCAAGAAGCGGTACGACCGCCCTTAAGTCAATGCACAGTTAACGGCTAGAACAGTTACTAAAAATACTCAATATAGCCGTTAGAAATCCCAATCGGAACGATCGCCAACTAAAGTGCGGTACATCCGCATTTCCCGGTCGTACCGCATTTACGAGCGGTACAACCGATCATAGGGTTTCGAAAACTTCGCTGAAAATACATGCGTTCTGGAATTTTCAAACCGCCATATAAAAATCGGTACAACCGCAGCGCAGTTCAACCGTTTCTAAGACGCGGTACGACCGATTTCCAAAACAAGTTTCTAAGCCGAAGTGCACTGGTACTATTTTTATTGAATCGCCTAAAAAATTTTGGTACAACCGCAAATTGGTACAACCGATTCTCACGAGCGGTACAACCGATAGTCAGGAGCGGCTCTGAGGCAAAATGCATCGCTTCTGGTTTTCTTGAACCGCCAACTAAAAAACGGAATGACTGTAATACGGTAGTACCGCTCAAAGAGCTGGTTGTACCGCATTTGCGCTCAGTTGGTTGTTCCCTTCAAAATCTGGTACTACTGCCAAGTAAAGTCCGGTCATACTGCTCCAAGCGGTACAACCGCAATTATAACTGCGGTACTACCGATTTTGGACAGAAGCACTTAAAGCTTTCAAATTCAATTTTAAGTTCAAATTCAAATGCATGCATGATCCTAAATTGATCCATATGGCACAAGAACATGCTATCAAGCTACTAGCCATGATCCCTCTTAATAGTACGACATTTATCCTGTAATCTGGTCTTCCAATCAAATCTCCTAAGACCGGTAAAATACAAAAGGATCCTAGACTATTGTACCATGTCTTTGAGCCAAAAGATCTTCATGTTGTCCATTTGCATGCAACTTTGCGTAAATAAGTTCACCAATGGGACTTAACCTTGTAAATACTCAATAAACACGTTAATCCCATATTCACATATTATCATTAATTACCAAAACAATTTTTAGGGGCCTAGATGCTTTCAGAGTGCCCACAGGGGAGTGTTGGGAAACCTAGGCCTGGGCCTTGTAGGCCTTGTCTATGGTGGGCGCCTCATCCAACTCTAGTCTATATATATAGGAGGGGATCCCCAATCAATGTATGTGCTTTTGGCTGAAGAAAGAAATAAAGAAGAGAAAGAAGTCCCCTCCATATCTTTGTGTCCATTTACTTTTCTGTACTTGTGTATACGATTCAACTTCCGTCTACAGGGTGATCGATCGGATTTGGACGACTCGCCAAATGACGGTTCTCAACGATAGATATGTCATCGCCTTGACTGGGACCGTGCCAATGCCATGTTGGTGCCTTGATGCAGTGTCTCATCGATGCCACATCATAGGAGTTGAATCTTGGATTTTTTTTTTAAAAATAATATTAATTTAAAAGATAATTACAAAAATAAATAGTCTATTTTTTTTACAAAACTATGTGTCTGTCATGTCGCTATTCCAATTGGTGACAGAGACCTATGCATTGGCGACAAGGGGCTCAACAGTACAGAGAGGTCCCTATTGCCATTTGAATAGGCAACAGTTCCTACACTGCTTTTGTACTGACAATTTACAAGCACATATTTTGTCGACAAATCACACTGATATTATATAACATTCAGCACAATGTCATATCATCTTTTGTCGATAAATCACAATTTGTACTGACTATTTTTGAGCACATATTTTGTGGACAAATCACAATGACATTACATAACATTTAGAACGACGTCATAACATCTTTTGTCGACAAATCACAATTTGTACTGACTATTTTCGAGCACAAATTTTGTGGACAAATCACAATGACATTACATAACATTCAGCACAATGTCACAACATCTTTTGTTGACAAATCACACTGATATTACATAACATTCAACACAACGTCAAAGTGGTATTACAAAGCATTGGGCACCACATATTTGAACAGGACGAATCTTTACCGTGGCCACAACCTCAACATCCGCCATGTGGACTGCCTCAAGTGGGGCGGTCGGATGAGGTCCCCGCGGCGACGTCCCGATTGTCGATGTCTCCTTCATCATGTGGATTTATCGTAGAGCATTTCTTGAAGGTGTGCCCAGACTCCCTGCAAATGGAGTACTTCTTCGTACGACGCCTGACTTCTGCTTCATCCATGTAGTTCCTAATGCGCCGTACCTATCGCCGGCCAACATTTTCCTTCAGCTTATCAATGTCTGCGGCCCAGATAAATTGCTCTCAGGTCGGATAGCCAGTGAAATGGCCAACCACGATGTAACCATACATCTCTGCACTCTAGGTTTGCATCACCTCCTCCTTGTTGAAATAGTCGGAGAGGTACTGGCTGGGATGCTACACCACCGTCGAACATGTGGTCATGACATGAGAGCAGAGCCTATGCAAAAGAAGGGGCTTGTTGCAAGTGCATACACAACTAGCGTGGAGTAGCGTACACTCGTGGGTGATCCTCTCGCGGTTCGTCCCACGGCATCCTTTATCCATGCACATTATCTCAAAGCGAAACTCCCTTGTGCCCATTTTGAATGCCCGGTGCATCTCACCCTTCTTGCTCTTCTCCTCCATGTACTTGGTGATCATGACGGAGTAGAGTACTCTGTCATTTGCCAGGTCAAGTGGTGCTATGTTGCTTCTGTCAATAAAGTAATTTGTGGTACCGTGAAGAATTGCCTCCACAATACGAACCAAAGGAAGGCACCTTGCGTCGCGCATGACCTAGTTGTACACCTCGTCTAAATTGGTTGTCATGATACCATATCGAGCATCACCACTGTCATGTAGCAATGACCACTTCTCCATAGGCTCGTATTCAATCCAGTTCGAGAAGCATTTCACCTGCGCCCCTCGTCTTCCTCGCCACACTAGGACCATCTGTGGGTAGCTGTAGCAATACTTCGGGGACCTGGTCAGTGTTTGGATGGCCTTTTTTGCTACCTCCCTTCTGTAAGTCTGGGTCCGCTCATCTAGAATCTTCTAGAGTACTTCAAACTTTCACTGCTGCTTCCAGTTGCATAGCCGCTTGAATAGGTTCATCAAGTCCTTGTTATGGAACTGGTTGTAGAAGTTTGCACCCAAGTGCCTCATGACCACCTGGTCTACAGATCCGCCTATGGAAGTGGTTCGTTCTCTCCTTGTTGTAGCTGAGTTATTGCACTCAGTAGGCCCGCATGCCGATCATATATGACACATATGTTTGGACGGCCCTGTACAACAGAAATCCTCAAATTCCTCAAGAACCACAACCAGCTATCCGTTGCTATTGCCGTCAGTATCTGGCCCTTGTACTTTCCAATCCGAAATGTGCCATCCACACACAACATTGGACGGTAGTGCCGGAATGCATTGATGCGTGGACCAAAGGCGAAGAATGCTCGCTTTAGTACCCTCTTATTGGTTTACTTCGGATGCGTGGAATCTTGAATGTCGACATGGGTACTGGGATTCCTATCTTGTCTGACTCAGAGTAGCCTGGGGAGGTTGTGGCACGGGTCCTCGAATGTACTGAACTTTGATTCCATTGTCGTTTGTTTTGCCCCCCACGCCTTGGCATAACTGACTGTGTACTGGAACCTTGTCTCAATCGCCCGAATGATGGATCGTAGCACAAAATCTAGATTATCCATTCTCACCGTACATGAGGTTCGCGATGTAGCCTGATGATAGATTCTTGTGGGACTACACAGACTCAGCGACGACACATGTGTGAGGGATCACTATAAAGCATTTCCAGTAGGTGTCCCACTTAGGTTGAAATATGTGCACTCGCCAAAGGCATCCCTTTATGTCGCACTTCATGTCATAGCATCTTCGGTTAGATTGAGGACTGTAAATGTACACCACACCGATAAGGCCTAGAATTTGACCGCCTCCTGCACGGCCTCATTACATTTGTACATAGCTCCTTGCCTAACCTCGCTCTGGTCATACTCCAACAGCACACGGGATCCTTTGTTAACAACGAGGTTGTCAAACTGGTATGTATTCTAGTAGGATGGAACCGTCTGCTGGTCCACATCATTCTCGTCGTTGGATCCTTCATCTTCTGGCAATGCCATGAAGTCCCGGTCATCGAGATCCATCCTTTGCACTAGGGCTTCCAGCTCCTCAACCTCGTCAGCAAGCCCACTAGCTTGCCTGACTGAAGGAGTTCCTTCCATAGGGTCTTCATCGACAAGATCAGCTACTCCCGGACCTTCGTCCATTGTGTGCACCGTGCTGTGGCTGGAGTTCCCGACTTCTTCTTCGGCATCTCCACACCATTCATGTTCAGCCGTCGATGCAGGAGTGGGCTTGGCATATGCTTGGGCCAGAAGGACCAAATCCCACCATTCCTCCCTCGACATGCGAACATATGACTGCCATGACCTTGTTCTCTTGAGCTGCACTAACTCCCAAAATGTGCCCTATGATGCTTCTTTGGCCACTAACTTGTCGGGACCCAAATATTCAAATCTGGACCATCTACGTAAAATGCACTATTCCATGATCACGCTAGTGCACACAGTGTCAACATAGATGAATATCATTCTACACAAGACAAATATGAGAATAAACGACTAATTTGATTGATAAATAACTGTTATGATCTTATGGTCGAGTTTACATTTATTAAGCCACACATTGCTGACACTAAATAAAGAAACAACAGCAGAATAAAAGCAACTCCGGTGGAAACCCATCGACTTGCCACAGGCAACCGACTTGGATCAAGACCTAGCGATCACCATCCTCATATAGCTCCTCCTCAAAAGCAGGCGGAGCTTCCTTCACTTCAGCTGAATGATTACAACAAGAATGAGTACTCTGAGTATTCAACAAGTTGTACCACATAATGCAATTATAGATGATGGCTTATTCCAAAGAAAATGACTTCTACGGTTTTTTTGCAATAAAGTAGTATTTGCAATTGAATACAAATAATAGATTGAAAGTGTAATTTAAAGAAAATAACAATAATAACTTTAACAAGTATTTTCACAAACCTTCCATATCCTAATCAGTTTCTTTCACAAAGCTGCATAAGTTTTCTCACACAATTGTCCCTTCCCACTTTTTTTTGAAAATCTACTCCTCGTGTCAAATCCCCGAGCATGTCTATGACCGCGGATGCAACTATTCGAATAGATTAATTAAGACTCTGCAGAGGTTGTACACTTTAACCACATGATATAACTAGTGTAGCTAGCATCAATCATAACAAAATATTTCAGAAGTTTCATCTCAATAATTGACTCTCCCGATGTGTGTACAGTCGACCCCAACCTCACTCGCTAGTCCGACACACACCGTTAGACCTGGAAGCGGTGAACCGTCCATCGATGTGACTTTTAGAGTAGTCCACACATCCACCCATCACTAACCTACTACCTGAGTAGTCAATGTCAAAACTTCAAAACTTACTAAGTTATGCCCATCCCACTCTAGGCATGTGGTTGTACAATTGTGGCTCAGTTCAATGGCACACAAAGTTAAGCCCTTAATTGACCAAGGCGAGATTGCCAAATTCTAACTAGTAACCAACATTCACTTTTCCCAATCACACATCCACCAATCCTTTCCATTCACCTCAGTCTAAATCTTTTCCCACCCTATTGGTTAAGTGCATCACATGCCATCAATGAGTAATAACATATAGCACACAGTCTTTTTATAACATGTTATACAATCATTTAGTCAAGTTTACACCTTGCAACTCAAAATGAAATCAATAACCCGTTGCATGGCTAAACAGACTATTCGCGTCTAACCAATCCACGTTGGTTCTATGATAATACCAACTAATAATTAACCAAGCTAGGGTGACAAAAGATCATGGTAGCACAATAGGCAAAGTGGATATAATCAAATTGGTGTATAGCTAATCCCAAAATATTTAAATAAATACTTAAAGTAAAATGCACTGATTTGAATTAACATAATTTTGGGAAAAACAGGGTTCAACATGGTCAAAGGTACAACTCGCCTAAAAAAAAAGTCTTGGTACTGCTCTTGAGCTTGATCAACTCCTCCTTCCTCAAAAGCCCCCGAAGTATCAACGTCTACTTGCAAACGAAAGCGAAAAGCAAATAAATACAAAATAGAGCAATAAACAAACTCCAAAAATTAAATAAAAATCTCAAAAAGGTAGATATTGAATTTAGATGAATTTAGAAACTTGAATAGGTTCAATTGGAGTTCGTATGAGGAAGAACGGGCTCTCGGAAGATTTAAATCTAAGAAAAAGATTAAGGAATACTATTTTGAATTTTTAGAATTTTCTTTCTAAAGGAAATCCCAAACTATTGCATCAACATGATGTCAGCAGTGATTTCTGAATTAAAGGAAAATCCATAAAATAGGAAACAGAGGCTGACATATGGGACCCTTGGTCTATGGACCAAGTCCACGGCTCTAGCTCATGGGTCTATGCCTCACTGGTCTATGGAACAGTAGATCTGGCATGTGGGGTCCATGTGTAATTGACACGGTCCACCACATACAAGGTTCTCCTAGAGTTGGGTTTAGGGTTTGAGTGCGAGTCTGCCACGTGATGCTGACGGGGCGACACGAGGGCGATGAAGCTGACGTGGAGTTGAGGCGTACGGCCACGACAGCGACACCTGGGCGACAACGGCGGCGCTCTAGGACCGAAGATCACCGGCGATGGAACTGAAGGAGGTGCGGAATCGCGAGAAGGGGTTACGACGAAGATGGTGACGCAGACGGTCTTCACCGAAGGCGACCACAACAACGACGGCGAGATCAAAGGCAGCGGAGCGGCATGGCTTGCGTCAGTGACAGCGAAGTGATCGTCTTCCGGAGACAATAAGGCGTTCACGGGCTAGAACACGAGACGGTGAGGCTAGGGAGGTGGATGATGGCTCTTAGGGCTTACCGGTGGTAAAGAAATTGATGGTTGAACGACGACAGCGGAGGAAAAGAAGAAGCTCAAGATCTCAACGACGGTGGCTCCTCTCTTTGATTAATTGCTCCTGAAACTTGGCGATGACGAGACGCACCTTTCGACGTGAATAGAATCGATGGAGCGGCTTTGAAATGGTGGCGCGACAAGCTTGCTCTTCGGCTCTAATGGTGGTGGCGGCAGCAACAATCCACAAAGTCGAGGCGGCTAGGGTTTACTGGGCAACGACAGCTCAGGGGTAGGGAAAACAGTGGGTCGGGCGGCTTTATAAAGGCGGAGGAAGGAGAGATAAAAGCAAACACAGCGGCGGCTCTTGTCGGAAGTGGAGACAAGAGTCCAGGATGAAGACGAAGTAGATGCCGCTGACAGGTGGGTCCGGTTGGCAGCGAGAGCGAAGGCATGGAGAATACGGACACGACGTGGGATTCGCATGAAATAAATGGGGCGAAGGCTGGTGTAGTGCATCTTGAATGGGCCATGACGGAAACTAGTTAGAGCAAAGAGAAATGGGCCAAGGCAAAGAAATTCAGCCCAAAGGAATTTCTTGAGATTTTTAACAACTTTTCTATTTTAGAAATACCAAAAAAATTCCAAAAAGCAAATTAAAAATGGCGAATGAACTCGGAAAAATTCTAGAAAAATCTGGAGAATATTTCCAAGCACAAAGAACCCAAATAAAATAGTTTTGGAATTAATTGATGTTCAGATTAGTCATATTAAATTGTTTTGATATTTGAAAGTCCATTTAAGATTGATTAAATTCAAATAAAATTTGGTGAATTTTTCTAAAGCACTAAACTAGTCAAAAGGTTTTGAAGCTCCAAAAATTGGGATGTTACAAACCTCCCCCTTAATGGAATCTAGACCCCGAGATTCATGATAGCTAGAGAAAAGGCTAGAAAACTCGGCTTTCAGCTCTTCTTCACATTCCCACGTTGCTTCACTTTTTGAGTGGTTACTCCACTAAACTTTGCAAAAATAAACGGTCTTACTTATGGTTAAACGCTCTGCGACATCCAAAATTTTGATTGGTTGTTCTTTGTAAGTGAGATTCTCTTTCAACTCAATTGAATCCAAGGGAGTTTGTTCTATTGCCACACGAAGACACCTTTTCAACTACGCGACATGAAAGACATCATATACTCCTACAAGAGACTGTGGTTGTTCCAGCTGGTAAGCAACTCCTCGTTTGCTGTTCACAATCCTAAAAGGACTGACATACCTAGGGGCAAGCTTCCCTTTTGCATGAAACCTTCTAACACCTCTAAGTGGTGTAACTCAAAGATAAAAAAAAAATCCTCTGGTTGAAAGCTGAGATCGCAACGACGATTATCGGCATAACTCTTCTATCTAGACTGAGATATCTTTAATCTTTCTCTAATCATAGGCACTTGGTCTTCTGCTTCCTGAATAATATCTGGTCCGAATACCAAACGTTCGGATGTTTCTTTCCAATTCAGAGGGGTTCTGCATGCACAACCATACAAAGCTTCGAATGGTGACATTTGTAGACTGGCTTGATAACTATTGTTGTATGAGAATTCTGTATAAGGCAAGCTCTTATCCCAACCAGTAGCACGAGTTAGAGCACAAGCTCTCAACATGTCCTCTAATACTTCATTTGCTCTTTCAGTCTGTTCATCCATCTGAGAGTGATAAGCAGTTCTAAAATTTAGATGTGTCCCCAAGGCCTCGTGTAGATTTTGAAAAAAAATGAGAGGTGAACTAAGATCCTCGATCTGACACTATCTTCTTAGGCACACCATGCAAACTGACAATTCTTGACATATACAATTGTACAAGGCGATCTCTTGAGTAAGTGGTTTTGACTGGCAAATATTAGGCAACTTTCATCAAACGATCTACTATTATTCAAATGGAATTGTAACCCGATTGAGTCCTGGGTAGAACGGTGATAAAATCCATTCCGATCTCTTCTCATTTCCATTCTGGAATTTTCAAGGGTTGTAACAAGCCTGCTGGTCTATGATGTTCTGCTTTTACTCTCTGACATACGTCACATAGGGCAACAAACTCTGCGACTTCTCGCTTTAGATTTGGCCACCAAAAATTTGTTATTAACATCATGAAACATCTTAGTGCTTCCAAGGTGAATAGAATACTTTGAAGCCTCCTTTAAAATTAAGTGTCTAAATCCAACCACATCAGGCACACAGATACGTCCATTGATCCAAAGTGTATCCTGATCATCCTTAGTAGAATCTTTGAGTTCCCTTTCTTCCATCTTGAGCTTAATATCTTTAATCTCAGGATCATTTGGTTGGGCAACACAAATATGTTTTTCCAAAGTACACTTTAGTTCCAAACTAGCCACAAATCCTTCAGCTACAACTTCTAACTTTAACTTCTGAAATTCCTCTTGAAGTTTGGGGCAATTCTCTTTTAATTCCGGAGCATTACAATAGCTCTTATGGCTTAAAGCAACTGCAACAACATTGGATTTACCGGGATGGTAGTGGATTCTGATATAATAATCCTTTATTAATTTCAACCATCTTCTCTGCCTCATGTTCAGGTCAGACTGAGTGAAAATGTACTTCAAGCTCTTATGATCTGTATATATTTCATAGCGATTATCCATGAGATAATGACACCAAATTTTCAATGCAAGCACAATGACGGCTAATTCCAAATCATGGGTAGGGTAATTCTCTTCACGAGGTCTTAATAGTCTTGATGCATAAGCAACAACTCTTCCTTCTTGCATCAGAACGCAACCTAATCATTGATGTGAAGCATCACAATAGATATCGAAATCCATCTGAATATTTGGTAAAACTAGCACTGGGGCTAATGTCAAACATTTCTTCAACTTCTAAAAACTTTCCTCACAAGCTAGATTCCAAGCGAACTTTTTCTCATTCAACAATTGTGTAAGATGCTTAGCAATCGTCAAAAATCGTTCAACGAAACAGCAGTAATACCCTACCATTCCTAAGAAACTGCGAATTTGAGTCACTGTCTTGGGCGGATCCCAATGTAACACTGTTTTAACCTTACTGGGGTCAACTGCTACTCCTTTAGCTATCATCACATGACCAGGGAAATCAACTTCCTATTTCCAAAAATCACACTTGCTGAACTTAGCAAACAACTGATGCTCTCTAAGATTCTCCAATATTGTTCTCAAGTGCTTGGCATGTTCTTGCTCTGTCTTGGAATAGACCAAAATGTCATCAATGAACACTACCACAAACTTGTCCAAATATTCCATGAAAACCTTATTCATCATATTCGTTAAATAAGCAGGGGTATTAGCCAAACCAAAAGACATGACTAAGAACTCATAATGTTTGTACCGTGAAGAAAAAGTAGTCTTCGGCACATCCTTGGGTCAAATTTTCAACTGATGATAACCTAATCGCAGATCGTTCTTTGAGAACACTCCGACTCCTTTCATCTGATCAAATAAATCATTTATTCAGGGAAGTGGATACTTATTCTTGATAGTAACCTCATTGAGGGGACGATAATCGATACACATTCTCATGCTTCCATCTTTCTTTCTAACAAACAAGACTAGCGCTCCCTAAGGCGACAAACTAGGTGGCTTCTTTTGACTCTGCTTTAATAAGATAATAGATGGGCCTGCAATTTGCAACTCGGTTAGTAGGTTCAGGCATGCGCAAAACATCATGATATGGGGATGCCTGATGTTTACAACATAGGATTGTGATAACTTGGATTCGTGCAAACTGGTGAATGATGGCGCCAATCACTGTTTCGATTACAGCAACCTGCGACACTCAAATTCACCCAACCACACACTTCGACCCTTGTCTACTCGACCACGCCAAGTAGACATGTTGTTGCTCCCGCATAACATAAGGAATCACAAGAAAAACAGGTAAATAACATCCAATTCCCCTCTAGTTGCAATTGTGTGTCATACGTAGGAGAAGAACAAGTGTATAGCTCTCTGAAAATAATAGATTGATACTCATGGTCTAAGGACCCAAAGAGTATGTATGGAAAAATATATAGGCCAAGGGCCAACTAGGGACTAAGACAGATCAAGTACTACTCGATTCCTTCGAGACTCACACGCACACAAATCGCTAAACTTGGTTCGGACTCACTGAACTTAATAAGTTGCAACCGACTTGAATTCGAGTTCGATGTCATTCGTGCAATAACACTCCGATGGTAGTGTAGTATCACTCCGTCTACGTGTGTAGTAACACTTTGTCTAGTGTACAATAACACTCCGGTTGGCATGTAGTAACACTCCAGCAGGGGTGCAGTAATACTCCAGTGGTGGAGTAATAATGCTCTTGACCTCCCTCTCCTCCCTCTGGGTCCCACCAATAGTAGCCTACGCCATCAAGCAACATTCTTGTACAACAGCATCCTTTCCAATCCTCTCGACCTCTAGCTCTTCTTTGTTAATAACTATGTGTCGGACCCCAAGTTTGGAACTTGGGACCCACTGTGTCTGGTTGTGCCATTCCCTGGATTAGTAGGATAGCACACACAGTTACATTGTTGGTTCAAACACATATCACGACAATGTAAAGATTTTGCATAATATTTAATGAAGCGCAACTGTACCTTACGGCTTTTGGCTTGCAAAATGGCCGAGCAGGACAAATATCTTTCAGAGATCAGCTGCAGCAAATAGAAGTGCAGAATAACACATGGAACTCTCATGATATACTCACTGGCAATCGACTGTGGGCTTGCGACCTAGTTCTTGGCCTTCTTGATCTTCAGTCTTGATCAACACTCATAACTATCCATGTAGCCTTCTTGTTCCTCAGTCTTGATCAGCACTCATAACTATCCATGTAGCCTTCTTGTTCCTCAGTCTTGATTAGTACTCATAATCAACCCAAGGCAGGACTACGACTAGGTAATGGCCAGTGGTTGTGGCCGTGTCGTGCAGGGGACGCCGGTTCAATTCTATGACCACACCTGGTTGTAGAAGGAGGTCCAGAGGAGGTCCTGGGGTGGTCCCGGAGAGATCCTAGGGAGGTCTTGGAGGTGTCCTAGGATGGTTCTAGAGTGATCCTGAGGAGGTCCTGAAGTGATCTTGAAGAGGTCCTGGAGTGTTCCTCCTGCCGATTACTGCTTCCTTCTTGGACTGGTCCTGGAGTGGTCCTGAGTAAGTCGTGGGAGGTCTTGAGGAGGTCCTGAATGGTCCTGAGAAAATCTTGGGTGGTCCTGAGGAGGTCTTGGGAGGTCCTGAGGAGATCTGGGGAGGTCCTGAGGAGGTCTTGGGAGATCCTAAGGAGATCTTGGGAGTTCTTGAGGAGGTCCTGGAGGTCAAGGGAGATCCTGAGGAGGTTAAGGGAGGTCCTAGGAGGTCCAGAGGGGAGGTCCTGAAGGTCAAGGGAAGTCCAAGGAGATCCGAAGGAGGTCTTGCGTGGTCTTGGAGAGGTTCCAAGGAGGTCCTAGAGGAGGTCCTGGAGACGTCCTAGAGGAGGTCCTGAGTGGTCTTGGAGAGGTTCCAAGGAGGTCCTAGAGGAGGTCCTAGAGACGTTCCGAGGATAGGTCCTGAGGAGATCCCAAGGAGGGTGTGGGAGGTCCTGTTGAGGTCCTGAAGGTCGAGGGTAGTACAAGGAGATCCTGAGGAGGTCCTGTAAGTTTTGAGGAGGTCCAGGGAGTTCCTGAGGAGGTCCTGTAGGTCAAGAGAAGTCCAAGGAGATTCGAAGGAGGTCCTGGGAAGTCCAAGGGGATCCTGAGGAGGTCTTGGGACATCTAGTAGTGATATTTAGACCATATAGGGGTGGTTGTGAGTCTCCTAGTAGTGGTCCTAGACCATCTAAGGGTGGTTGTGAGACATCTGGTAGTGGTCCTAGACCAGCTAGGGGTGGTTGTGAGACATCTGGTAGTGGTCCTAGACCAGCTAGGGATGGTCGTGAGGCATCTGGTAGTGGTTCCAGAGCGGCTAGGGGTGGTCGTAAAACATCTGTTAGCGGTGGTAAGCCAACTGATCGTGAACCTTACTCAATGTGAATAGTACTCGATATGTATAGTGCCAGCCCATAATATATATATATATATATATATATATATATATATATATATATATATATCAGGCCGTGCGGCCAATCATTTTGCAAAAGAGCCACGGGCGTAACTCTTACAAAAGTCGAGTCGTAAAGCGAAGATAAGTGCAAAGGTAGAACAAGTCGTAGTGGATCCATTCACTCTGCCAACAGGCAAGCGACTGGGGGTCCCAGCCTAAGCTTCATCATCTTCACCACCATCTGATTCAGCCTCTGACTAGTACTGGTAGGGGTCTTGATCGAATGGGTCTGAAAAAGATTATAATGGCAGAGCCTGAGTACACAACCGTACTTGCGAGCCAACACACAATGCAGTTGTATAGATGCAGGACTAGTCAAGAGTAGCTTTAGAGTTCTGTTATTTGCACAAAGCCAAGTTTGAAATAGATGAGTAGTAGAAAATCCGGAGACTTAGCATTTTGAACAAATCTGTTTTCATAAATGAGTTTTCATTTATAAAGTACTAGTATAGGTCCCACCTCCTATACCATTGAGTGGCTCCATCCACTCAATGCTCGGGTTATCCCGTAATTACCACTGGTCCCCGACTAGGCTTTCTCAAATCCTTGGGGTCCCACCCCATCTTTCCTTTCCATCCACAAATTATTTTATAAAACTGAAAGCTATATCAAGCAAGTTCTCAGCACCGCTCTTGACCGTGAGCACGGCTATCTAGATAGTTTTCTTACTCTGCAGAGTTCGCACACTTTACCCACAAGAGGTAATCATCTTGATATATACACACGTTTCTTTAGACATGTGAATCAAGGGGAAATTACCACAAGGCCTTTACAATGCTCAACCTCAACGCACTCCATCTGCTCACTAAGGTTTCCACCGCCCGGAGCCACTCACGTTGGCTCTCGGGAGGCCCCTCTTGTGCCATTGTAGTTCCCGTGGCTTCGTTCTCCCCTGGCTATCCACCTGCATTCCACCCAACAGCTGAGCCATACTGAGGCGAGCAAATTAGTTAGCTTCGTTCTCCCCCATTATAGACTTGTGGTTACGCTATTTTTACATAAGAGGTCATCACCAGATTCGGTCTTTGACTAACTTGGGCGGTACATCCACATACCAACCATCTCTCATGTCCCCGGCACCAGCCACACTTTCCAGCCGCCCAAGTCGAAAACAGTTTTTCTAGTTTTATTTGTTTTGAAAATAACCATTTGCTTCAACATACCAGCCAGGCTCCCAGCCTCAACTGCCCCAAACCATTTTCCAAAGTTTTTAATGATTGTGGTTGTGCAATTTAATGCCCGCATGACATTGTATCTAAGCAAGGCTAAGCATGACACTTAGACATAGACTTATTAACTAGTATGTAATCCATTAAGTCTAGGGTGACAAGGATAGTGTCCAAGTTCAAGGATTGGTAGTTTATACACAATTATAGTTAAGGCATTAACTATGAGCTAGACAAATTTAGTTTGATAAAACATAGCAATGCAGTTTCATAATTTAAAGCAACATAGTTTGCAAGAAGTAGGGGCAATATGATCAAAGTGTTGACTCGCATTGGTCGATGTTCTAATAAAGATCTATATCCTGATATTCGCCCTTCTCGATATCCTGGTAATAATCTCGCTCAACACGCTGATAGTCATCCTGCTCAATGTCCTAGCAATCTTGTCCTGGTTGGGGCTGCTGTTCCATTATATCTCTAGATGCTAATTACGCATAATACGATTGAACTCCCGAACGACTGAAAATAACCAAGAGAAATCCAATAAATCCAAATACATACAAACAAACGAAAACACATCGAATGAGCAAACATATCTACGACAACTCAACAGAATGACTAGACCATATCTTTAAATATGGTGTGGGAAACTCTCTGATCGACCAAGCCTACACGTCTACGAGCCCTGTCGACTAGAGACTGGTCCTAGAAGAACTTACGACCATGGGATGGTCGTAGAAAGGCTTACGACTGGAAACTGGTCGTGAGGAGACTTACGACCAGGTGGTGGTGGTAGTAGAGCTTACGACCACAACCACAACCACCTGATCATGGGAGGTCTTACTATTTAGGAGATAGCCATGGAGAAGTTTACGACTAGGGACTGGTCGTGAGGAGTCTTACGATTAGGAAATGGTCGAAGTAAAGCCGCAGTGGTCGTAGAAGGATACGACTGGGAGGTTGTAGGAATGCTATGACCAGGGAAGGTCGTGGAGGTACTGTGACCTGGGGAGGTTGTGGAAGCACTATGACCTGGGGAGGTCCTGGAAGTACTGTGACCTAGGGAGGTCCTGGAAGTACTGTTACCAAGGGATGTCCTGGAAGTATTGTGACCTGGGGAGGTCTGGGAATCTTGTACCAGGGAGGTCTGGAAATCTTGTACCTGTGGGAGGTCCTAAATCTTGTAACTCGGGGAGGTCCTGGAAATCTGCACTGTGGGAGGTCCCGAAGTAATGTAACTTGGGGAGGTCGTGGAGGCGCTATGACCTGGGGAGGCCGTGGGGGTGTTACGACCGAAAGGGTGGTCTTTGCAAAAAGGGAGGTCATGACCAAGAGGGTGGTCTTTGCAAAAAGGGAGGTCGTGACCAGCAAGGGTGGTCTTTGCAGAAAGGGAGGTCTTGACCAAGAGGGTGGTCTTTATAAAATGGGAGGTCGTGACCAGATGGGTGGTCCTGACCAAGAGGATGGTCTTTGTAAAAAGGGAGGTCGTGACCAAGAGGGTGGTCTTTGTAAAAAGAGAGGTCGTGGGAGTGTTAACCGTGTGTAGTCAAATAAGAGGAGTACTCGACTACACAACAGCGGTTGAAATAAGCAAAGGTTCGACTGCATCATGGCAATTGAACGAACCAGTGAAACAACCAGGGGAAGAACCAGAGAAACAACAAAGAAGGAATAAGGTGGCTCAAACTAGGAAGAGTATTTGGCCACTAAGAACTTACCAGTATGGAACTGGGGAATGGGCTAGCCGGAATTGAGCCATCGACGGTGGACCGCGACAGCGAGAGGACTCCGCACTGCAATGGTGGCTTGAGGAAAGGGAGTAGTCCTCAATCTTCAAGGTTGCTCCATGGAAGCAAGCAAATGGTTCTTCTGGGAGGTCTTGAAGTGTCCTGGTCAGACGAAAAAAGAGTTGTATCCAAGGAAGTTCCTACAGATCAAGGAATAGAGTTAATTTTGGGGAAACACCACTTTGGGCATGGGTGTGAGCGGATGCCCACAACGCCGAAGCAGCCTTACCGATGGTTGTCAACGGCGAAGGAGGGGATGATGCGGTGGCGCTTGGCCGAGGCAAGCGCTTGGACCTAAATAGGGTTCAAGCTCTCTTGGAGGAGGAAGAAAGTGAGGCTAGCACTGGAATGGCAAAGAAAGGCAATATGGGACTTAGAGCGACTATGTACATGCACCTTGGCACAACCAACGAGGAGGAATGGTTTGTGCAGTTGACGACATGGGCAGCATAGGGCAGCTGAATGACATCTTGGGTGACTGCTATTAATGGTCAATATACCACACCATGCTGGACCTCTCCCTCTTGGCGCACTGTGACCCACAAGTGGAAAGGGCACGGTGCCCTAATCCCGATTAGGAGGTCTGGCAGGCTCGACCGACTTCTTCTTTGGCCTGAGGAACAGGAAAGGGATGCACAGGAGCAGGGTGAGTCGGACCAGGTATAGACTGATTAGCATTTATCCCAAGGAGAAATAGGAAGAAAGAATGAAGCTAGAAGGACTTGGGAAGAGGCAAAATGACAGGATTTTAGATTAGCTAAAATCCTGATTTTCTCTTAAAGGAAATCCCTAGCCTTGGTGTCGTTTATGCTGGCAAGAGAAATATGATGCAGCCAAAATGAAAGCTCGAAAAATGCATTCAAGAAGCACAACAATCGTTAACACATAAAAAGTTTTTAAAATCCCACCTTTTTGCCTTTATGGATTTTTGGGCTGTTACACTCTGAGGACAAGCAAAGAAATCACATTAGGTAGTAAACAATTCTCATCTAAATTAAAGTTTAACTCAGCGAGAAGTGAGTTCACCTATAATTGTAGCTTCTTTGCCCGAGCTCGCGTAATCGGCCCAATTGGGGTTTGTGCATTCTTCTTACATCGAATGGAACTAACTACTAGTCTTAAAATGTGTATATCGTTAACAACAACATGTGAGGTAGATAATGTACTAGTGACGGGGATGTCCTCATCATCCTCCCTCTCTTGAAAAGGAGTCACCCACGACTATGATTCTTCCGGTCCAAAGAACGGTGACAAATCAACAACGTTAAATGTAGAACTCACCACATAGTCATCCTCCGAAAGCTCTATCTTGCAAGCATTGTCATTAATCTTCTCAAGAATTTTGATTGGGCCATCTACTTGAGGCATCAACTTGGACTTACGCATGTCCAGAAAGAGTTCTTTACGTAGATGCACACAAACTAAGTCACCCAATTCAAAGAGCACCTTCTTTCTTGACTTGTTCGCCTTGTCAGCATAGTACCGCGCCTTCTTTTCAATCTCTTCTTTTATCTTGGCATGAATTTTTTTTCACATATTCAACACGCTTTGATGCCTCCATATTACCATGTTCTTGTAGCAGAAAGGGAAGCAAATCAAGTGGCGAGATTGGTTTGAAAACCATACACCACCTCAAACGGGTACATTTGAGTAGTAGAGTGTACCACCCTGTTGTATACAAACTCTACATGTGGCAAACAATCTTTCCACTCTTTTATGTTCTTCTTTATCATCGTTCGCAACAACATGGAAAGCGTAAGATTCACTACCTTTGTTTGTCAATCTGTTTGTAGGTGACAAGCTGTTGAGAATAACAACTTTGTCCTGAGCTTGGCCCACAAAGTCTTCCAAAAGTAGCTCATAGACTTGATGTCGTGATCTAAAACAATAGTCCTTGGCATGCCGTGCAATCTCATAATTTTTCTGAAAAACAAATCAACTATATGCGACACATCGTCGCTTTTGTGCAAGGGAATAAAATGCGTCATTTTAGAGAACATATCCACAACTACACCTCTTATGTTCTAGGCAATCCCAAAACAAAATACAATACTAATATATTCCCAATGTACACTAGGAATATGAAGCGGAGTGTATAAACCATGTGGATTAAGTTTAGATTTTGCTTTGTGGCATGTCACACATCGCTGACAAACCTCCTAACGTCATGCCTCATCTTGGGCGAATAAAAGTGATCATTCAACATCATGAGGGTATTTTCTCTCCTAAAGTGTCACATCAATCCGCCTGCATGAGATTCCTGCAACAAAAGCAAATACACGGATGAATCTGGAATACATAGCTTGTTAGCACGAAATATAAAACTCATCATGTACATGGAACTTGTCCCATCCTTTACCATCTCGACAATTAGAATATTGTTCTACAAAATCATGATCTAAAGTGTACAGATATAATATCTCATTTTATTTAAGAGAATTAGAAAGGAGTTTAAAGGGGAAAGAGAGGTTTATAGGACGAAGTGGGCCGCCGGTCTAGGGCCCAAACCGAACCCACTTTGGATTTGGTTTGGGGGGCTTGGGCTACCGACACTTAAAGCAAGGAGGGGGATCGGACCCTAGTCCTAGCCCTCCTTGCTACTGTGACGCCTCCAGCCACCACCTGCCCTAGCACCGCCACCTCCCTATCGCTTGCCTCCGCCAAGACACCGCACGGCTCTCTAGCCCTTGCCGCAGTTTGCCGCATCAAGCCACTATAGTCTTGGGGCCGCGCTCTATCCCTAGACATATTGTGTCACGCCGATGTGTCGTGATGCCAGTGCTACCGCTACTGGTGCTGCAGCAGCAAAAGGTAAGGAGCAAGGAGAAGAAGGTGGGAAAGAGATGGAAGCAAGGGAAGAAGAAGGAAAAGAAGATGAGGAGGAAGAGGAAAGTTAGGGTTTCGTGATCCAATCCCAATCGTCGTCCGATTTCGAGGGGTAACGATCTAAAAATCATTGCCATGTTATTGGATTGATGTTTAATCAAATATTAGGGTAGATCGATTGCGGGAATTGGTAATTTGGTGATGCCCTATTTCTGTTAATTGTGCTGCTGAACCTTAAGAGGGAGTTTTGGGGTACCTACGTCATGTTTCATAACTCACTACTACAAAAAGGCTAATACTGGACGCCTCATCACAAACGGTTGACCAAAACCGTCGGTATTACATTCAATCACAGACGGTTTTGGTTTAGAGACCGTCTGTGCTACTGGCTGCGTTAAAAACCGTCTGTGAAGAGGTAATATCACAGACGGTTCATGTTAAAAACCGTCTATGATATTAATTAGTATCACAGACGGTTCTTAACAATAACAAATCTATGATCCACGGTGAGTTTCTTCATCGCCGGCGCGTCGTTCGCCGCCATCCGCCCGGCTCCCGATGTGTCTCTTCATCGCATCGATCCGCCGGCTCCCGATCGTCTCTTAAATCTCACGCTCGAATTTATTCCTTATTTTATAAAAATGATCATCCGCCATCCAAGATGATCATCCCACATACTTATAAAAAATGTAAATGGTCGCCTCTTCCTTGTCGCGGCATTGATGGCCTTCTGGCCGCCTTGTCTGAGCACCTCTCTCGGTGTAAGTTGAACCGTCTTCGCGGAAGAACACTGTTTGATCAACGGTGTCTTCACTCCTCTGCCGCGGAGAATTTGCGGAGCGGTGGCCACCTTCCGCCGTCTTGACATCCTCCTCCGCCGTGTCTTCGGGTGATCTCCCACTTTCGGCGAGTTTACGCGTCATCGGCGTATTCCTCCAAAACGGCGTTGCATGTCTCTGTGAGGCTTGCCGTCACTTGGACCCGTATAATCGAGGCGGCGGCGGCATCGAAGTCGACGGCCGAGACCCTCAAGCAAGGAAGAGAGCCTATGGGCTCAATTCTTCTTAGTTCAACGATCTGAGGTCTTGGAGACACTTTCGAGCAAGCGTCAGCGGGTGGGCGATTTTAGGCTTCGTCACGATGATCGAGAACCGTCCGATGCCGACACCGCCGCTTATGAAGTATTGCAGATGGAGATAGCGACCTACCTCCGCCACTAGAAAAACCTTGTTTAATTATAGGTTTACGCTTTTTTAATATAAACATGTAATTTCTTCATGTCATGTAAGTGTATATACAAGATAAATATACTTGAGAAAAAACCATTTCACGAGCGGTTCCATTATGGAACCGTCGTGATAATTATCACCGACGGTTCCATAATAGAACCTATGCGTGATAAATCTCTTCATAAGTAGGAGCTACCGGTAGGCCACTAGGGTTTGCGCTCTAACTCGTCACTCCCCAGTGCCTTACTTTCGTCCGTTCTCCCCGTCGCCGCCGACGCCACCATTCTTCCGTCGCCGACGGTTAGCAGCATCTGGTGACCTTGCAAAAGACACTAAATGCGATAAGAGTGTCTTTTGCAAAGATCATCAAGCATGCCACAACCACTGATGACGCCCAAACTCATCACTCCCGGCTCCGCTAGGGTTTGCGCCGCCCTAACTCCGTTCCTCCCCACCTCGGACGCCGCCGACCTGTCGCCATCGCCGCCCGACCCTTTGCGCCCGCTAGGGCTCTCGGCCGGCTTTGCTTTCCCCATCCTCCTCTATTCTCCTCTAGATCTGTTAGCTTAATGTCTTTTGTTGAGTTTGATTTTTATGCATGAGCCTTAAGTTATGTCCCGATGTTTGTGTGATTTATGCAAGGTAAAGGAAATGGATGAGGGTTGTCTTTGGTGGTGGGGTCGCCACCGTGGTTTACTTGTACTAAGGTCCTCTCTGCCTCTACCCCCTTGCTCTGTGATGAAAATGGCTAGCTAGTGCTCTGCGATGGATGTCGAGGGCTACTATTGGTGTGGTGGGTTTGGACACCCTTGGTCTTGTTCTCTTGTCGATGAACCGCTTCGATGATGTTAATAGTCTTATGTTGATATTGAATTGATAATTAGTTCATATTAATAGTCCCTTGCTCGTGATGTAATGATGTCAATAGTCTTATGTGAAATTGAATTGATAATTAGTTCACATTAATAGTCCTCTTCTTCGTGTGATGTAATGATGTCAATAGTCTTATCTGAAATTGAATTAATAATTAGTTCATATTAATAGTACCATTGCTCTGTGATGTAATGGTGTCAATAGTCTTATGCTGAAATTGAATTGATAATTAGTTCATATTAATAGTCCCTTGTTCATCTGGGTCAAGTTCTCCTACCTCTTGCGTGTGCACGTCCTACCATTCCATTCATAATCTCTTCTCTATAAAGTCTCCAAGTAGTGGCTGCTTGTGCCATTAAAACCGGCATCATATATATATTATATATATATTATTCGTAGATCCTCGACCACTTTAGGGGTCGCCCACGCAAAGATGAGAAGAATGAGGCAAGTATCCACAGCAACCTCATTGAGCCTGTAAGTTTAAAAAGTATGGATGCAAGGAGGCGTTAGGACATCCAATTACGGATTGGACATCGATATGTTGAAAGTGGCGTTGATCTTAACTACTCCGACTAAGAAGTGGCATCATCTATCGACAACCAACAATTCTTGAGCATGTAATTGTCTTTAAAGCCAACAAGAACACCAAGCAACAATTAAAGACGATTACATGCTCAAGAATGGTTGGTTGCTAATACATGATGCCACTTCCGATCGAGTATGCGGCGCATCAACGACACTTTCAACATAGCCACGCCCAATCCGTAATTGGATGTCCTAACGCCTCTTTGCATCCATACTTCTTAAACCGCAGGGCTCAATAAGGTTGCCCGTGGCTACCGCCTCATCCTTCTCATGTCTGCGTGGACGATCCCCCAAAGTGGTCGAGAGACTATTTAACAATATATATATAATATATATATATGATGCCGATTTAATGGTACAAGCAGCCTTTGCTCGCTAGCTTTATAGAGAAAAGTCATCACAGATTTATTCCAACCACAAGCCGCTCGTGATATGTACTTATCACAGCGGTTTTGGCTGAAACAAATCGTGATATATATTTTTATCATAGGCGGTTTATGGTCAAACCGTCTATGATATGTACTTATCTCAAACGGTTTGTGGATGAAACCGCTGCGTGATATTACTTATCGTGAGCGGTTTGAACCACAAACCGCTCAAAAGTATACATCATGAGCGGTTCAAAACCGCTCGTGATGACCTCATGTCATCACTGACCCATAAACTCAGACGGCTCACGAAACCGTCTGTGATGACGTTTTTGAACCGTCTGTGAAAGCCTTTTCTGTAGTAGTGACTTTTCCATGTTAGGAAAGTTGTAGATTATTGTCTAAGATTTCCATAGAGGGAAATATTAGTAGATTTGGTGAAGCGGTGTACAAGTTATTGTTTACGAGCGTCATTGTCTAGAATTCCATCATTTCATAATGCGATACGTGAGATTGCTTTATTCCATACAGTAGATGGTCGAATTAAATTATGATCATAACTAGGAATAGTTAGAAAATTTTATATAGTTCCAAGAAGTGGTATGGTTTGCTATTTTTCATGTGGTAGAAAAATAGATATAAAATTGTGAAGCATGCTATTCTGTAATGTTCCAGATTGACCTTTGAGGTTAAAAACGAGGATTTAGACGGCGTAATCAGAGAATTTACATAACTAGGGAGGCATAGAAACTTTTGTGTATATTCCAAAACATTGAGTTTTCTATGTTTGGATTTCAGGAGTAAAAGTTATGGTTGTTTGATCACCGGGATAGCAGGTGGGTTATCTGGTGAAGAGGGGTTAATTGTGTCAGGTTTACGTATAGGAGTGATGTTGAGTTTTTTATATTCATATACTGTTGTTGCATGTTTTGAGGTGAATTATCGGTTTTGTTCAGGGAGTGTTGCTTCAAGTTTGGTGCCGCCTTTGCATCGTACTGGTTTCTGTAGATAAAAAGTAAGTGTATGGTAGAGCGGTAGATATCGATTTGTCTACCACCTGTTTTTACAATTAAATTGCCATGATAATTCTGATGGTATGGTAATGAAAATAACATGATGATAATGGATCGTGTTTATGGATAATGAAAAATGTTGCATCGATTGCATTCGTCATGACAGGATTGCATAAGCAAGGTCGGTGAGAAAGTCATGTAACTATTCCAACACGCACGACGAGGCCTTCAGGAGGAGGTGGCTAGAGTTTCACTGGGTGGTGCAACATCATCTCAAAACCTCCTACGTCTCTCCTTATAAAGAGCCCCTAACGGATCCCCACGTTAGAAACCCATTAAGACTCCTAACCACGTACATATTATAATCCAATTTAATCCTCTAACGGATCCAATCCGAATTAGTTTGTTCCAACCCATTAAGTGTGTGACCCTGTAGGTTCATGCGTAATTGGTCGTGACCCAGAGACCCCTTTTTGATCCACAAGTTGGTAGCGGTTCCTAGTAGGACATAGCGACTCCCGAATACACATAAAGATCGTATCGAACAAACCGTTGTAAAGCTTATGTGCTAATCTCTTTGCCTCACGATACCAGATCAAACTCGAGGCAAGATGTGTGTCATTCTATGATAGCTCGATCCTTCACTCGATCTTGTAGTGGGTTACTTAGTTGTAGTTGGCTCCTCAACCATATTCGGCATGGCCATGCATTTTCCTAATCCAACTACATCGAGGGGCCCAGAGATATCTCTCTCGTTAAAGAAGATGGAAAAATTCCATCTTTATCGCTCACATTCCTCTGCATGTTTCGTAGTAAACCCGAAAGCTACCTTTTATGACTACCCATTTACGGAGTAGCGTTTGACAACCCCTAAGTAAACAATTACACATGTAGAAAACCACGACGACCTCGGGTCTAAGAATCTCACATGCACTATGTATGAGACCAACTGATGACACTAAAAAATATAACAATTCTTGCAGTGTCTCAAGGCGAGTCAATCTAACACTATATTCTCCAACAAATGTCCACATTATCGATTTGATATCTCATAGCTATGATCCGTGAAACGTGACAATCAATCAATACACGTGTTGATCCATAAATCATAGAATTTTTTCTATTTGGCCCGTGTTGTCACTTTAATTGCAAAAATAGCCCCCTTGGTCTTAAAATTGTAAATCTGGCCCCTTAACGAGCGCGGAAGCACTGGAGGACGACACGTGGAACATTCCGTTGTCGGGGAGCACGGAAGGACAGCGTAGTAGGCCGGCCGAATGCGAGACCACATGGCATGACGCAGAAAGTGGTGGGCCCGAGCGCTCTGGTACCTTCTGCGGTACTAGAGCACGGAAAGGAATCGGCATTCAGGCCATGCAAAGGATCATTGAGGCATTTAATGCTAACGCATGCAAAGAAGCATTTGCACGCGAATAAGCAATGCATGGCAACCATTCAATGCACGGGAAGAAAAGCAATGCATGGCATTTAACGCATGCAAAGAAGCCTTCCGCGGTCCAGCGGCGCGGAAGGAGCTCGGGCCCACCACCTTCCGCATCGTGCTGTTTAGTCCCGCGTCCAGCCGGCCTGCTGCGCTGGACACCGTCCTTCCGTGCTCCCCGACTGCGGTATGTGCCACGTGTCGCCCTCCAATGTTTTTGTGCTCGTTAGGAGGCCTAATTTGCAATTTTAAGACTAAAGGGGCTATTTTTGCAATTAAGGTGGCAGCATGAGACCAAATAGAAAAATTATCTCACGTAATGACATAAGATCAAGGATGTTTAAAATGATATTATAAACCTAAATAGAGAGTTTCACGAGAAGTCACATATTTGCTGATCAATATAAATGATATTTCATTTGATGGATGAAATAACATATTATTTAAAAATTCAAAAACATAGGAGCGCTACAATCATACGATTGTTTCTGGGCATATCACCGACACTGCGAACCAGAAGTTGCTGGCGGAGGCATCTACGAACTTCATCACGCCACCTTTTGTCATGCACACGCTCCGGTACGGGTGCAGGGACCCTCCGAAGACCAACTCAGGATGAACGTGATGCTCGCTGGGATTGACAGGCAACGGGACGTACTGGAGCTGAGGGCTCTTGTTGAACACACCGCAGAACAAGATGCCCCGCAGGTAATCGACCCAGCAGATGGAATCGCCGAAGGGGACGACCACGTCGGTGACCCATCAAAACAACTCCTGGCCTTTACCCTCATCATGGCGGATTGGCAGACACGTAATCCCCCCTAAGGCATAAGCGCCGATTAAGCACGCAGAGCTGGGCTGTCACCGGGCACACACGCGGGCTGGGGTCGTCTTCGCTGTCTTGCGGAGTCACCGTAAGGTGCGCACGACGAACTCTCGATCGTCACGGCAAAGGATGCCAATGTTTTTGCTCATGTCGGGAGTGGGAGGAGGCCGTCTCGGCCGGGGGCGCGTCGGAGGAAGGTTGGGACTGGCTGAGCATGATGAGGCGGAGGCGCACGGGACGGGGGGGAGCACGCGATTTGTCCGGAGGATGCGTGGGCCAAGTCAATCGGATTAAGGCCCAACCCAGCCTTCCATGGCACAAGGACGATGCCAATACCTGTTTAATGTTGCGTGCTGAACAAATAATTATGCCTTGTTTCAATGCGGGAACTTCAGTGCGCCGAACAAACAGGGCCTCAACGTTTCTTGTCAATTGAAGAACAACTTGGTGACGCAGATCAGTTCTCTCCGCACAAAGCTATACCAGTATACTACACTGTCGCGCTCGCGCGTGACGTACAGACTACAGTAGTGCACCACATTCTGCGAGTGGCGAAGTCATGCTGTTAGCCCAAGTGGGCCTGGTAAACGTGACAACTCGGCGAATTTTATCTGGGCCAGTCCAATAACAGGCAAGAAAACATCGTCACCAAGCCAAGCCCATCTGTCAGGATCCGAGAGTGGAAATCCGAACGATACAACAATCAAGCGAGATTTGAGTTGTTTTTGGTATTTTAGGGTTTATGAACTAAGAACCATGGGCGGCGGCGGGGGTGCCTCTAGTGCATGGACACCCTAAAAAATAAATGAATTTTTTTAACTAGGTATAAGTACTCAGCAGTTGGGCACTTGTGCTGGCCATTTCAACAATTCAGCCCATCAGACCACCAACCAGAGCAAGTCGCCAGGCACTGAGGCAGTGAGACACCCGCACCCGCACCTTCCTAAGTCATTGTACAATCGATCATAGAGAGTACTATTACAAAAGACTAGTTGTACAAGCTAGCGAAGGCTTTTGGCATCTGTTCTGACGAAATGTTTCGGTTCTTGGTGCATCCTTTTGTTCTTGTCATGGTGTCATCTCGGCTAGCTACAATCGCCAAGTGAAACAATCACTTCCTGATGCACACCTGCAGAGTACCAGTAATTTATCTCTGGGTACAATCATGGGCAGAGCCTATAAGGGTGCCCGGACACATCAAAAAATCAAAAACCTTTCCAGGGATCAGTTCTTCATTTGGACCATATTTATAGTACTCTTTGGTGTGCACTCTCTTGGAAGCTCATCTCACAACCCACGACCCGCTCGTGCCTCCATCAGCCCAGAGCCATCTCATCACTCACCAGCCTATATCCATCTCTATCTCCAATACTGCAACTCCTCCCCAATTTGGTTCTTACGGCTCTGCGGGCGGTGCGGCACAGAGAGGAGGAGCGGTGGGCAGCGTGGCACCAATGTGGGAGCAGCAAGCAGCAATAGGCGACGCGTCACTCACTAAGACCAATGGTTTTGCAAGTGCGCATGGAGCAACTTCCATTTTTCTCACATTCATATTATTATGCAAGCCATTTTTTTCAAATTGATTACTATAGTAATGACATGTGAAAAAGATAATAGTAGACAATTTCTTCCGTTCTTTTTTTCTTGACTTTTTTTTACTTCTAACGGGTAAATTCCTGGCTTCATTGGGCGATGCGTAGTTTGAACCAGTGAAAACTTTTTCGGCGAAATTTCGGCAGGACCCCTCCGGTAAAATTTCCAACCGGCCAAAAAATTTCGGATTTGCTAGTTTTTTGACAAATATAAAGAAAGTGTGTAACCATATGCAAACACAAGAGTGCATGTGCCGTGGTAGAAACACCCTTAGTCTTGAAGAGGTTGGTTCTGGGTTTGAACCTTGGCTATGCAATTTTCTATATTTTTCGTTTTAACTTCACAAAAAATTCAAATTTTGATTCGAATATTTCAACCGAAATAAATCCAACAATTCCGGTAACCGGGTCTATCGCCAGGCTCCGAAATTTTTTGCCCAGCCAGTAGCTTTTTCCCTGGTTTAAACTAATCATATATGTCGTTGCTTTCTGTGTGCACCCCCAACATCAAATTCCTGGCTCTGCCACTGCTAAGAACTACTAGTACTCTGTAACGGCTAGGGTTTGTATTGATTAAAAGATAAGAGCTCCAGCTCATGTTACAAGGCTTTATATTAGTCATGGCCAAGCAGTGGTCGGGCCCAAAGACAAGAGGCGTGCAAGACTGACCCAATAAGGCCCGCTAGCTAATCGGGTTGTCTTACCGCAGACAGGGTCCGACCGAGCATAGTTGGTCCGACGGACCGTGGTCGACCCGTTTAGCCCGTTTGGAAAATTGTGTAGAATTCAGATATACATATAAAAATTGTTTAAAAAAATGAGACAAATATATTGAAAATGTAATATGCGCATACCACCATTGCAAAATTTCGAAGCCTTGGATGGGATGTTGGTCTTGATTAAGAAGGTGTTGCTGTAGAAGAACCCTTGGCCCTAGAGGAAGAACATGCACCCTCGGATCTTACCCGCAAATTTGTCTTTTTACCTGAGGTGGGTGGTAGTAGAGGTCGTTGCAAGCGAACTTCCTGAAACTTATTTTTATATATTTGACAAAATCAGTAAATCTAGAAGAACATATGTGAAATAGTCAGAATATTCTAGGCATGTAGCATCACTAAGAAGAGCAAGAACCTTAGCAAATCCTTGAATTTTAGCTCTAGGATCTAAAATAAATGCAAATGCATATAGGAAAGGGATTTCTCTCCAATATTTAAGGTATTTACTTTTCATAGCAATAATAGCCTTTCATAAAACTACGTCATTTTCATACTTTTTTAACTAAATAGCAATCCGAAGAATAGTATGCACAATTATAGGAGATGTTGGATAATACACAATGGACAAGGCAAGAGTGGCTTCATAATTTTTTTCTAAAAACTAAAATATCTTCTCAGCAACGAACCAATATTGCTCAGTCAATAGTACACCACCGTAAGAGATTTGATGGTGCGTTTGAATAAAAATGGAAAAGGTGCTTTTAAATGGTAAAAGACTCTTAAGCATCAAGTAAGTAGAGTTCCATCTTATCAGCATGTCCAAACTAAATTTTCTTGGACGTACACCCATTGCCCTGTAGAAGTTCTTGTATGCTGCTATTCTTTGGTTAGAACTATTCAAAAAGATATCACATCGCAGAAAGCTTTAATATACGAAATCAATCTCGTCAAACCACATTTTACTATAAGGCTAATAATATGACAAGCGTATCATTGATATAGCAAGAAGGAATCAGCGTATATACCAAACATTGGAGTAAGAATATCCATTTCCCTAGAGTTTGAAGCGACATTGTCTAAAGTAATTGAGAATATTTTGTTTGTAAGACTAAAGTCTTCCACGACTCTAATAGTACAGTCTGCAATATTCTCACCCATGTGTGCTACATCAATTAATTTGAAACCTATAATTCTTTTCTCCATTTCCTAGTTTTCATTAATATAATGAGCAACTACACTAAGATAATCCTTCTAAGCCCAACCACTCCATATGTTCGAGGTCATGGCCATCGAAAATGTGCACGTACTAAATAGTTCCTTTAATTTATCACAGCATTCATTATAGTATTTAACTAGATCCCTAGTTGTTGTCTGTCTAGAAACGGTAGACAATATAGGATTATGCACAGTCCTAATGTAAATTTTGAAAGTTGTAGACTCCCCAAAGCATAAAGGTAAATCCTCAGAAGCAATTAAACGACAAAAAAATCATAAAGTTCCTCAGAAGTAATTAAACGACAAAACATTTGACAGACGACCCCAGGATTGTAGTCCCAACTACGTACCGTACCATCAGGATTGTACTCCAGCTGCGTCTGCCTCATCGCCAATCCTTGCTTAGCCTTACATCTTGAAGCATGTCTAAGCAAGTGCCCCGTTCCACCTAAAGACTTTGCAGACAATTCATGACGACAACTTTTACAAACAACATATGATACATGAACTCCTTGTGTGTATGCCTTGGTTGTCCCATCAAAATTCTCTCAGACTCGTGATGTACTCGACCTGGAGCTCTTTGCTCCGGTGGTCACCGATGAAGATGCTGTCATAGAGCCCGATGATGGTACTTCTCCTTACCCTTCCGATAACAACTTCAGTTGGTTTGAGGCATCGGCATTCTCCATGGATGTAATATCATCCGGTGAAAGTCCGTAATCACTGAGAGCAAAGCTATCGTATTTTTTTAATAACAAAAACTGCAAAATCGAAACTGACACTACTATTTATATCATCTTAGCATAAAAATAATAGTAAAAATATGGAAAAAATAGTATTGTACCTCTTTTGGTGACTTGCTGCTGGAATTTGAATTTTCCAAAATTTGGCATCGTTTTTTGAATTTTGCCAAATTATCTCACAAGGAAACAACACAATTAGAAAGAGAGATTGAGGAATGGATGGACACTGAATTAAGGAGGGGTATGGTGGTTATTTATAGAAAAAATTTCAAAACTTTTTTTGTTTTTTTTTTTGCTATTTCTAAAGCCCCAAACGGTAAAAAACGGTCAGATTTTTGAAAAATCCGAACGTTACCGGGTTAATCGAGCCAGATAGATCGTGCCATGCTGGCCATGGGCCACGTGGCCCACCATGCCAAACGGGACCAACGATCGTTTTTCACCTGTGTCGTGCCATGCCAGGCACAGCCCACCATGCCAAACAACCCCAACGGGCAATTTTTGTTTTTGTCTGTGTCGTGTCGTGTCGTGCCTAGCACGGCTCGCACCCTCCCCCCCCCCGTCCCCTCATCTCCCCACGTGCGCTCTTCTCCCTCTGTGTCCCCTATCCCATCTTCCTCCACGCCGGCCGCCTCCCCCGTCCCCTCTTCCTCCATGCCGGCCATCTCCCCCCGTCCCCTCTTCTCCCTCTACGCTAGCCTCGCCCCGCTGCCTCCACGTCAGTCACACGCCCACACTGGCCTCCTCCTCCTCCTCAATGCTGGCCTCGCCCCGCCACCCCAGCGCCGGTCCAGCCGGCCGTGACCTCCTGGCTCCTGCCCTCCTCCTCGCCTTCTCTGCTGCCTAGCGCACCACGATACTGTGCGTGCCGGGCCGGCCCGTCGTGTCGATCTGGGGACCCATGCACTATTGGAATTGGGCCCACATATGTAAAGGCCCATTCATTCCTAAAAATTCCAAAGCAGTCAAATTCTTAGACCAGGGGTCTTAGACCAGAGTGGTTGAAGTCTTAGACCAGGGGTCTTATACCAGGAAGGTCGAAGTTGTACACCAGTGTGGTCGAAGCCTTAGACCAGGTTGGTCAAAGCGAAATAATGTGGTCGGATCCATAGACCAAAGTGGTCAAAATACATTGATCGAAGTTGTAGACCAGTGGTCGAAGCTGCAGACCAGTGTGTAATTAGGATCTGATAAACACTGCTTAATTACCATTAATTGGTTTTGAATTATTAGTTACGAGTGGCTTAATATGAGCTTTATTATTCAGTTACTAGAGAGTAATTGACTCGACCTCAAAAAAAGCTGGACACGTCCAGACCAAAAATGGATTCGAAATCATTTCCATTCTTCCTTCTTCCTTACGGTTCTTTTGTGCTGAAGAGTTGTGCTGCCAAACTAAAGCTGTCACATCTCCTTGGCATGCACTGGGAAGGGGGTGAGCAGATATCTCTGAACCATTATCGCAGAGTACACCTACAAGGGGCAGTAACAAGGTTTACGGGCAACAAGATCAGCAAGAACCGCTTCTTCTTATTTGCTTCATCTACGACCAAAGATTGCTTGAGATCTTTGCTTCTCGTTCTTCATCGAACCCAACTGTAAGTTGGTCGTAAGACCACTCTATTCTACTATAGTCCTATCTTTGTGTATATTTACAAGTGCAATGAGTTGCCTGCTGTTGATATCATTTTATGCATCTCTAGTTATTTGTGATCTTTGCCTCGTACTATAATATGGAATTAAAATATTGTCCACATTTCCAACAATCTGGAAACCTTATTGTGGACTATTTTGTGATTCAGCAATGGCTGGTACTTCTGATATTATGAAACCTGATAGGTTTTCTGGTCAGAATTTTCATAAATGGTAGATAAGGGTCAAGTTTTGGCTCATGTTTTTTGGGCTATAGTGGGTGATCCATCCACAGTATCCAATTACGTTTGAACAGACCGTGCGGTTTAACACAGATAACAATACAGCACTTGGATGCATACTGACCATTCTGGCAGATCAACTCTATGATGTGTTTATAGACTTCAAGTCCGCCATAGAGTTATGGGATGCACTAGAGAACAAATATGCCAAAGCTGAGGCTGGTCATTGGCTCTATATGTGCGATCAAATCTTCGACTATAGCATGGATGTTACAAAGTCGATAGTTGCACGGGCTCATGAACTTCAGCTACTGGTCGGAGAAATTGCGCATTTGGGTTGCACTTTGCCTCCTAAGTTTGTGGCTGCGGGCATTGTTGTCAAACTTCCTGCTTCATGGTGGGATTTTTCCACCGGCTTAAAGCACAAATGGGAAGAGATATCGATTGAGGATTTCATTGCTGCCCTTGATGTGGAAGAAAATGCAAGAGCAAAAGATGCACCAAACACTTCCAGTCAAAACAATCAGATTAATGTAAATGTCATAGAGAAGAGATATGCCAAGAATAACAAAGGATTTAAACCAAACATGACAACTAGCTTTAAGAAAAAAAACCGAGAAGAAGGATATGAGGAACATCACCTGCTTTGTGTATGGAAAAAATGGTCATATGGCAAAAGACTGTCATTTCCGCAAGAGTAAGGATGGTGTACCGCCAACGAAAAAGGTTGTCAATGTAATCATAGGCGAGGCCTCAACAAGAGGGTATGGTAATTCACCTGTTGTATTTTCAGCATGTCGATCTGTGGATATCATAGGGATATACTCATGATCTTAGGTGATGATACAATTGGCAATTTGTTTAATGGTTTGTTGAATCTCCTGTTTTTCAGCAAAGTTCAACAAAGTGTCAGGTTTTTCGGTAGTACCGGTTTTGTATTGCAGTATTACCGCAGTGCGGTATGACCGCTTGTGTTCAGCGGTATTACCGTTGAGCGGTATGACCGCAAGTTTCATGGCGGTAATACCGCATGGTGGTAATACCGCATCTTAGCGATATGGTTTTTCCAGAGAGGATGTTTTCGAGGAGTTTTGGGTTTCTCCGAAGAACGGTATGACCGTAATGCGGTAATACCAGGGTTTACACGGCGATAATACTGTTTCTGTGCTGATTGTCGATTCTTTTAGAGAATTTGATTTGGGTTAGGTCAAGTTCATGATTTTCATTGCATAAATGTTGCATGTTGCATGTTTTGGCTAACGTGGGTCAAGTTGTGAAGAACTTGTTCCTGGAAACGATTTCTTGGTCTATTATTGTGTAGGTTGCTTGGAGGTCAACGACGGTCAACGGCGAGGATGATCGAGACTAAGCTTGGAGAGCTAAGGTCCAGAACGATCAAGAATGTCGGGTAAGGTCAAGAGACTCAAGCGTGGCGCAGAATGGACAAGGGTGATCGAACGAGCAGTTCAGTGTGACTGGTTGGATCAAGCGGCGCGGGGGTCGGTGCAAGTGCCTTGGTGGTTTCGGCGGGAGCCGGACGGGAGAGACTTGCTGACATGATAAGAGCCGTCGATCAACCTACACGTGGCGAAGCAGGCGATTGCTTCACCAGGATTGGACTCGTCTATGGAGAAAGATCGAGAAGGGGTATTTTGGTCATTTTACCCAAATACCGCCTTGGTGACCTTTGGCTAAACCGCGGCACGGGTTGGCGCATGGAGAAGCGATTTGGGTCAATCAAAGACGAAGATGGCGCTTTAAGATGCGTGCGTGAGTTAAACCCGTTTGTGTGTGGGCTTAACGGGTGCCCAAATTTGGAATATTCCCTAGATGCTAGCCTCTAGTATAAATAGAAGGGGGTGCTGTCCAGCAGCTCTCAAGCACTTCATTGAGAGAAACCTTAGTTGGTTTTAGGGTTTTAGAGAGGAAGAGGAGAGTTAGGGTTCTAGGGATTGATTGATTGTGTGCTCATGTATTGAGTTGTGTCCTCCAAGATGGAGTGGCTGTAAACATCAATCTCAAATCTCAAATCAATCCAACAAGATTTCACAAGATAAGTCCTTTTGTGTTCTTCCTTTCTATTTGATGATTTTGGGCTTTTCTTGATCTGCGAGTTTTCCCTTAGTTTCTTGACTTGATCTAACTTGCTGTTACATGTGGGAACCCATCTAGGATCATCTTGATCATCAATCACCCACGAGAAAGTCTTTAGAATATATTTCAATTTTGACTCGGTTTTGGAGCACCCTCCGTTCAAACTGAAAAAGATAGGAACGTTGGCATGGATCTCTGCGATCTTTGATTGGAATAGGTTCCTAATATCTTAGAGAAGGTGTGTCTCAAGTTTCGCGGAGTTTGCCCTTGTAGATCAAAAGTTAGACCGATTTGAGTTTTGATTTTCGGGCTGATTTCACTGTTCCAGGATAATTGGTAATACCACCCATGAACAGAGATATTACCGATCATTAGTAATACCGCCCATAGACAGAGGTATTACCGATAATTGGTAATACCGTCCATAGATAGAGGTATTACCGATTTCCCTGATTTCTGCAGCACTTCCTCGGTTTTGTTTGCTGAGCTTTGGGGGTTAGGAGTGGATTCAATACAAGACTTCCTTTGTGCTTAGTCATTGATATTCATAGCTCTCATAGCTATTGGAGAGATTTATAAATTGAATCCAATCTTTGTGAAAAGATTTTGAGCTCCTATTCACCCCCCCCCCTCTAGTCGCCTATTTCGGTCCTACACGATCCACTGATTGGTGCGTTGATACTAGAGCTAATTCTACACGATCCACTGATTGGTGCGTTGATACTAGAGCTAATGTTCACGTGTATTTTGATATTTTCTTGTTTTCTTCTTATCAGGCTGCGCGGGGCTTCCTCCATCCTAATAGGGAACGGGTCACATGTTTTTGTTCTTGGTGTTGGCACGGTGGATCTGAGGCTTACTTCAGAGAAGATTGTCCACTTGAAGAACATGCAGCATGCGCCAACAATAAACAAGAACCTCGTTAGTGGTTCTCTCCTATGCAGGGATGGTTATAAGCTAGTATTTGAGTCAAATAAAATTATCATGTCAAAGTTTGGTAACTTTGTTGGTAAAGGTTGTGAGAGTGGAGGCTTGTTCTGCATGAGTACTTTAGAGTATAATCTGAATGTTGCAACTTGTTTGAATAAATATGATGCCAATATATGGCATTCTCGTTTTTGTCATATCGGTTTCAATAGTATTGTTAGAATGTCCAAATTAGATTTAATTCCAAAATATGAAATTATCAAATGATCAAAGTGTCAAACTTGTGTGCAAGCAAAATAACGTCGAAAACCCTTTAAGGGGTTACAGGAGGAAAAGATCTTGGCACCTTTAGATCTTGTCCATTCTGACTTGTGTGAAATGAATGGATTGTTGACCAAATGAGGCAAAAGATATTTTCTAACTCATTGATGATGCATTGCGATATTGTTATGTGTATCTCCTAAAAACAAAGGATGAAGCTTTAAATTATTTTAAAATTTGTAAGACCAAGGTTGAGAACCAACTAGAAAAGAAAATTAAAAGACTAAGGTCTGATCGTAAAGGAAAGTATATCTCTCATGAATTCTTCCAATTCTATTCTGAACATGGAATAGTCCATGAAGTTACACCACCATACTCACCCCAATCAAACGGGGTTGCTGAGAGAAAAAATGGGACACAACAAACTTGGTGAATGCCATGTTGGAGAGTATCGGTATGCCTAAGAGGTGGTGGGGGAAGCTATATTGACAGCAACTTTCATCCTAAACAGAGTAATCACTAAAATATGTGAGATTACTTCGTATGAGGGATGGAAGGGGAGAAAACCCAATGTTAATTTTTTCCAGACTTAGGGGTGTTTGACAAAAGTCAATATACCATTGCAGAAAAAGAGAAAACTTCGACCTAAACCAGTTGATTGTGTCTTACTGGGATATACTCATAATAGCACGGCCAATAGATTTTTAGTAGTAAAAAAAATCAGAAACTCCTGAGATCATTATTAACACAATAATGGAGTCAAGCGATGCTTCATTTTTTGAGGATATTTATTCTATGAGAACTGCAAGCACTACTTCTCGAACTAAGGATAATCAAACTATGAGTAATAGTAATTTTGAACCTACCACTATATCTGAACCAATATGTGATATACCACCAATCTGTGAAATTCCTGAGGAAGATAACAATTTAGTCGAAGAGGCTCCTCGTAGGAGCAAGCGACAAAGGGTTGAGAAAATCTTTGGCGAAGACCTTATTGTATATCTCATGGATGATGTGCCAAATATTCTTTCAAAGGCTCATGCATTACCTAATGTTGAGTATTAGAAAGAGGCAGTCCATAGCGAGATGGATTCCATCATGGCTAACGGGTTTTTGGAGATCACTGATCGTCCTAGCAGGTGCAAACCTGTTGGATGCAAGTAGATCTTTAAAAAGAAAATGAGGCCTGATGGTACTATTGATAAGTACAAGGCAAGACTTGTGGCCAAAGGTTATACCCAGAAAGAAGGTGAGAATTATTTTGATACTTACTCGCCTGTTGCCAGATTGACCACCATTCGAGTGCTCATTGCATTAGCTTCTTCCCATAGTCTGCACATCCATCAAATGGATGTAAAGACGGCTTTCCTTAATGGAGAGTTGGATGAAGAAATCTATATGGAGCAACCAGATGGTTTTGTGATTTCTGGACAGGAAAATAAGGTATGCAAATTAATCAAATCCTTATATGGCCTAAAGCAAGCACCTAAACAATGGCACGAGAAGTTTGATAAAACTTTAACTTTTGCTAGTTTTGTTGTGAATGAGACAGATAAGTGTGTGTATTATCGTTATGGTGGGGATCAATGAGTGATTTTGTGTTTTTATGTCGATGACATACTTATCTTTGGGACTAACACTGTTGTTATTAACGATGTCAAATCTTTTTTATCAAGATGATTTGATATAAAAGATCTAGGAGAGACAGATGTTACTCTGAATATTAAATTGATCAAAAATGAGGATGGGATCACTTTAAACCAATCTTACTATGCTGAGAAAATCTTAAGTCGGTTCGGTTTTGAGAACTATAAAATTTCCCCAACTCCTTATGATGCTAGTGTTAAGCTTCGAAAGAATCAGGGATTTGGTAAAGATCAATTAAGATATTCACAAATTATTGGATTCCTTATGTATCTATCTGGTGCCACAAGACCTGACATATAATTTACTGTGAGCAAATTAAGTCGGTTTACTTCTAACCCAGGAGATGATCACTGGGAGACACTTGCATTAGAGAGTGTTACGCTACTTGAGAGGCATAACATCATATGGCATTCACTATAATGGGTATCCATTTGTATTAGAAGGATATAATGATTCAAACTGGATCTCTGATGCAGATGAGATCAAAGCTACAAGTGGTTATGTCTTTACCCTAGCAGGTGCTGCAGTTTCATGGAGATCGTGTAAACAGACCATATTGACGAGGTCAACCATAGAAGCAGAACATGTAGCACTAGACACAGCTACTTTTGAGGCTGAATGGCTTCGAGAGCTTCTGTTGGACCTGTCACTGGTTGAGAAACCAATACTGGCAATCCTAATGTATTGTGATAACCAAACAGTACTGATTAAGGTTACAAGTACTAAGGATAACATGAAGTCCTCCAAACATGTGAAGCGTAGGCTTAAATCTATCAGAAAACTGGGGAACTTCGGAGTGATTATTGTGAATTATATACGCACTGAGAAAAATTTTGCAGACCCTTTCACAAAAGGGCTAGCACGGAAGGCGATTTCCGTAGCGTCTATGGACATGGGAATGAGGCCCATTAGAGTTACAACTCAACAATAACTTATAACTTCTTGATCGGACATCCCGTGACTTAGGTAATGGAAAAAAAAAACAAGTTGATGTTTGAACAAGATAGTACATTTTAATAATATATGTACTTGTGTTCTAATAGATAGAGTAATCTTAACTGTATGGAAGGATGACTTAAAGCCTTAATGTATTCTAGTGTTCAATGAGGAAAAAAAGGTATTAGCCTACAAGATACCTAAAATGAATACACCTACTTGAACTTAATTGTAAGGTCGCAATTCATGAGAATAGGGCATTCTCTAGAAAGCTCATGAGCAGATAATGGATCATAACCAAATAATGCTTCATTTAGGCTTGGATCTTTGACAGTCTAGTATCAGTTGAGATTTCAAGTAAAATCTAATCACAAAAGACTGTGAATTAAAGGCATAGTCCATTCATCAGTTGTGAGAAGATGAATCTTGTTATTCTAGGTGCAAGTTCAACTCGTACGGGACTTACACTGAAAGACTGATATATCAACAACTTTTTAGCACAATAATCTTTATCATCATTTTTATTGCTTGCCTTGGAATTAGTGGGGGGTTGTTGGAATTGGGCCCATATGTGTAAAAACCCATTCATTCCTAAAAATTCCAAAGCAGTCGAAGTCTTAGATCAGGGTGGTCGAAGTCTTAGACCAGGGGTCTTAGACTAGTGTGGTCGAAGCCTTAGACTAATGTGGTCGAAGCCTTAGACCAGGGTAGTCAAAGCGAAATAATGTGGTCGGATCCATAGACCAAAGTGGTCGAAATGCACTAGTTGAAGCTATAGACCAGTGTGTAATTATGATCTGATAAACACTGCTTAATTACCATTAATTGGTTTTGAATTAGCAATTACCAGTGGTTTAATATGAGCTTTATTATTCAGTTACTAGAGAGTAATTGACTCAACCTCAAAAAGAGCTGGAGACTTCCAGACCAAAAATGGATTCGAAATCATTTCCATTTTTCCTTCTTCCTTACGGTTCTTCTGTGCTAAAGAGTTATGCTGTCAAACTAAAGACGTCTCTTCTCCTCAGCGTGCACCGGGAAAGAGGGTGAGCGGATATCTCTGAACCATTGTCGCAGAGTTCACCTGCATGGGGTGGCAAAAAGGTTTCTGAGCAGCGCAACTGCGCAACCGCTCGCTACGCTGCATTATCTATGACCTGCATTGCTTCGAGACTGTGTTGCTTCCTGTTCTTCATTGAACCCAACTGTAAGTTGGTCATAAGACCACTTTATTCTTCTATAGTCCTATCTTTGTGGGCGGCATATCACATGCACACAGCCCAATTGCTGCACATATGCACACAGCCTATCTGGACCCTCCATCTCGGTTTGGACGGCGCGGATGAAGCCCATCGCATGACGCATACCTTCGCCGGCAGGCTTGAAATTTTCCGCCCCTCACTCGGCCATGGCAAGTCACGGAGATTTTCGTCGCTCGAGCTCGCGCTGCCATCGCCATTGCCTCCCCTCGCGCCGCCATTTTAAATCGCCTCGCTTGAAGCTCATGGCGTAGCTCTGGACCCTCACTTACTACTTGAGCTCGGCCCTATCCAAGCCGCTCCTCCCACCTCTCCGTTTCCTTCCTCTCTACCCAGGCGAGACACCGGCGGCCGCGGCGACAAGGGGACGGCGAGGAGGACCGCGATCGCCGCTGACGAGGAACATCTGGGTGACCGTGGCGACGATCGGCCGACCGACGGCGGCGACAGGGATCCACGGGTCTTCTTCCTCTCTTTCAATTTCGTGCTGACATCCTCCCCCAAAACCGAAGGTATGAACTCAAATCGGCTTGATCTGTGATAGTGTTGGTAAATCCGGTTGGTTCATGGTTATTCCCCATTGCAAGTCATGTTACATCTGAACATTGTTATTCATGAAAAATTGCTACTTTTTTTAGAACCATGAAAAATTGGTACTAGATCTAGGATAGATATGAACAATGCTATTCATGAAAAATTGATACTGCAATTACATTTCTATTGGGAAGTGGAATTTTGGTGTGCTCGTGATGTTTCAATTCCTTTAAGGTGGAATTTTCTTGTGCTACGATCCCCTGCTGAAATATTTCATAGAAGAATCTCAGCACAAATGAATGTTATAGGACATGCTTTTCAGTTATAGTAGATGTTCTTGTTAGATACTTGTCAATTAGTAGAAGTTCTTGTACAACATGCTCAATGACTAGATTAGATAAAACAACGACTACATTTGATCAATGATAGATCCGTCCAAATTGATATGAACTCGTGTTTGATTGTGGATTGCTTTGGTTTGATGTGCAGCCGCGTATGGACGAAATGGAAGATGTAAGCAGCTCTATACGGCCACTAGCTTTGCCTAGTCTAGAACCCCTCGAAATGGCCGATGCACACTCTCTCATTGCGATATCGGATTGTAAAACCCTCAAGGCGGCTAGCATTCCATTCTGCGTGAGTGTGCGCTCAATTTTTATTTTGCATGATTAACATCGTTCTAGGGCTAAATTGTCGTTCTTCTTTGCGAGGATCGTCATCCACACCGTAGTTCTTGAGTCTTTGATACTGCGAAGGGATGATTTTTGAAGACGAGGGGCCTTGACCCTAGAGTTTTACAAAGCATACGCACATGTTGCGGGCTTCTCCGTTCGTATTGGACAACGGACGATTAGGAATGGGGTGTTGCAATGGAGGCGGTACTATTGTGCGGGCGTGGGTGGAAGGATGAAAAGGTAAGGACAAGGTGGATGTCACGATGAAGAGGTCATATGAGTCTAAATTGAGTAGGTGCGGTTGTGAGGTCATGTTTGGTATCAAAGCGGACTAAGGACGATAAGTTCATATTAGAGACATTTGTTGAAGTCCATAACCATGGTTTTGTCTCACCTAATAAGCAAAGACTTGATACGGTCTAATAGACAAGTTCTTTGAGAAGGCTAAGACTACACTGTTCGCATGCCATCAGGCAAGCATTGGCACTTCTGGGGCATTTAGATACCTTCATGTTAGTGAGGGTGAATTTCAGAATGTAGGATGCACAAGGAGGGACTTGCAAAATTATCATCGTACTTTGAGAGAGAGTATAAAGTCATCAGATGCTCAGATGTTTCTTGATAATCTAGCTAGAAAGAACGAGAATAATGCTGCTTTTTATTTTGACTATGTCATTGATGATAAGGGTAGATTGGTGCATGTGTTTTGGGCGGATGCAACCTGTAGGAAGAATTACGTTCATTTTGGTGAGTTGCTCTCATTTGATACGACATATAATACAAACCAATACGAGATGGTATTTGCACCGTTCATGGGAGTTAATAACCATAGGGGATGTGTTCTATTTGGGGCTACATTGCTACTTAATCAGACAATTGAAACGTTCAAATGGTTGTTTCATACTTTCTTAAGATGTATGGGAGGTGTTGCCCCTAGACTTATAATAACTGAAGAAGATGCGGCCATGAAGAAGGCAATTGAGCTTGTCTTCCCAACTAGCACGCATAGGTTATGTATGTGGCACATACTGAACAAACTTCCAACTAAGATAAGGCGGATTTGAGGGATAACAAAATGTTTTCTGATCGTGTGAATTCATGTGTATATCCCGAGAAACTCCGAAGAATTTGAGTCACAAGGCGCTATTATTTTCGAGTTCGGTTTGGAAGATAATGAGTGGCTTCTTTGGTCGGTATAGGATTCGGGCCTCTTGGGTACCAAACCTACTTTATAGGCGCCCTTGGCAGAATTCTTAGAACAACTTCAAGGTCTGCAAGCGCCAATTCTTTTTTCAATCACTTTATTGGTTACAAACATGCTTTGGTGGAGTTCTGGATCAGGTTCGACACTGCAGTGGAGGAACAAAGGCAAAAGGAGCTCAGAGAAGACCATGCCACCTTTCACACTAAGCCTCAGTTGAAGACACCATGGGCATTAGAGCAAAGACTACAGCGTTGAAGTATTCACCCATATGGTTTCTCTAAATTTGAAGGAGGTTATTGCGGCCGAGGACAAGTGTGTTGTCGAGAGCACGCAGCGCAAGTATGTGACCTTAAAGTAACAAATGGTCAATGAGGATGGCAAGAAGATTAGAAAAGTGACATGTGACACTAACACCATGATTGCTGTGATGCTCACGCATGTTGTTTGGCACTCATGGAATTCCTTGCCGACACATTATCCTTGTTTTACGAGGTGCATTGTTGAATGAGCTTCCTAGTCATTATGTTTTGAAAAGGTGGACTGCTAAGCTGTAAGAGGGGGTTGTATTTGATGAGAATGGCAATGTTCTTGAGGAGAAGCCCAAAGATCCTGAGAGGAAGAAATTAAAAAGTTGGCTTCGAGATGCGAAAGGACTTGGAAGATTTGATACATCGAGCTAGCCCTTCACTTCCTTACATGCGAGAATGCTAGAGGAAACTTAAAAAATTATGCATGAGATAAACCAGGAAATTCTGTTACTTGACAAAGTAGAGTGGAGGAGGTTGAAGCCTATCTTGGGTGTGGCATCCCTAATCAGATAGATATATTGCCGCCAACAGACAAACTCACTAAAGGGAAATGCAAGAGGAATCGTCCTGGAGAGAATAAGCAGAAGTCTAAGCGAAAGGCCGCACGCATGTGTAGGACATGCAATGAGATCGGCACCCACGATACCAAGAAGCGCCCTTCACGGAAGCAAGCAAAATAATCATGTATGACTTGTACTCACTGTATAGCATTCCGTTGATATGTGCTTCTAGTACTTAGCATTCATATTTACTTTGTAGGTGGCTGCAAAGGGGGTGGCTAAGCATGCGGACGACGCCAAGCATTAGTTGTTATATTTGCTTTGTTTGGTCAATGCTTAATGGAGTTGTAATATGTTGTATGGACCTGTGATCTTTGCAATGTATCTGTACCAATGTATCTTGATCTTTGCACCTCTTTTAGTTTGTGCTCTGTACCAATGTATCAGTTGTTTTAATGCGTTTGGACTGAGTTTCATGCATGATTTCTATGATTGTCATGGTCCTTTGGTGGCCCATTGAGATCTTGAATCTAGATGTACTAAACCTGTTTGGCATAATTTGTTTTCGGATGTCGATAGTTCATCCTGTTTATAGTGTCATTTACTAAGCTAGTTTTATGCCTTTGCCAAAAATGGCTTCCTTCGATTGTAACACGAAAATTTTAGCTCCCGAATACTAATAATCTTGTTGTTAGGTAGTTCACTTGGTTATGCACAATTAACAAGATGTTGTTGTTTACCAAATCTTGGTTTGGGATTCTTGTTGGAAAGGTTTCTTTGTCTTTTTGCTTGATGATGAGTAGATAGTGAATAATTGCTTATATTTTGATATTTTGAAGCTGTTGGTCGTGAATTTGACCCTCAATGTTACTACCTTATGCGGAGCAGATTTTAGTTTGCAAATTCTGTTGCCTTGGCTTCTCTGGGCAATATTTTTCATCAAATGTCCCTATTGAATGCTTATTGTTTGTAGTACTATTAGAGATATGGTTATACTGTTAATAGTTGAACATGCTTATTTTATAGAATAAAACTATGCATGTCTGTGGCACTTCATTGATATTAATGCCAATCATTTATATTTGCAGTTACCAGTCCTGATGACAACCAATTGAATGCACTGTGTCAGTCAGGCACCAGAAAGCTCACACCAGAAGCTTGCCATTTCAAACCCAGCACAGGCACTTGGACTACCTCCTAGTGGTCTAAGTTTTTGCTGGAGAGTTCAGAGTTTAGGAATAGAGTGCTCAACATGCAAACAACATACATTCCATAAGGCAGATGGAGCTGAGTGCTAATAACAAAACCCAAGCTCCTGGAAAGACAACACTATGCTCGATTATGTACTCTTTACTGACCTAAAAAGCTTATTAGTCCCATACCCTATAGCATAAACAATGGCTGCAACTCTTGCACTGTAATTGCTGCATGACAATGGATGCAACTCTTGCACTGTAATTGCTGCATGACATGGAGTAGTGTTGAATGTAAACATATCAGAGTACATTGTTTTTCAGTGTCAAACACCGAAGATGAATAAACATCAAGTAGTCGAATGATGAACATTCACATCCACAAGCTCGTATAGCCGATAGAAAAATGGAACTCCATTGCCACAGAACAAAGGTTCATCTAAACAAAGCACGTATGAAGGTTAAGCCCTCCATCTCAAACAGGAATTTTGGAGGTCATAACCGCGAGTTGAAGTGATGGCGGCGAGTTGAAGTGAGGGAGTAAGAACGAAAGAGAAAAACAACCGAGCTTCAGTCAGCAACGACAATGTAAAGACGCATAGTAATTATGAAAGGCAACAAGAGCCATTCGATTGACTTTAAGATCAACGATGTAAGGAAGATTGAAACGGAGGAAAACGCTTCAGCCTTAAGGAAATCCAACGGCTTGGAAGGCAGTCCGATCGGCACAGCTAAGATCTAACGGCTTGGAAGGCAGTCCGATCAGCACAGCTAAGATCTAACGGCTCATACAGCTAAAACGATCCAACGGCTTAGAGCATGGTCCGATCGGCCCATATAAGATCTAATGGCTCAAAATCCGGTTCCATCAGCACAAATGAAATCCAACGGTCCAAAACCAAAAAAACGCCGAAGGGGTACGCCCTCCTGTTTATCTTCTTCCTCAGATTCCTTCAGCTCAACAAAACATGGACCTGACAGTGAGGGTCACGCTGACTGGAACGCGATGACAGCGAGCTGGTCGGGAGGGCCGTGTGGCCAGGAGTGGCAACAGTGGCGGTTCATCCGAGAGGGACATGGGGCGGCGGCAGCAGTGGCGGGCCGACGAGTAGGGCTCAGCGAGCTGGGGCTACGACGGCGGCGGGCCAGCGTGGAGGGCTCCACGAGTTGAGGTGATGGCGGCGAGGGTCCGGCGGGGACCTCCGCGAGTTGGGGCGACGACTACGAAGGGCCAATGGAGGTCTCCACGCGGCGGCAACTTTAGGTCTGCAGCTGCACGGTGCGTGTCTCACCTTGATCCTACGCAAAGGAATGGAAAAAAGAGGTTCGAGCCAAAGTATGCTGAAGGACTCGTCGGGGGCAAAAGCGGAAGAAAACCGTTCGGACACCCTAAACGTCAAGCTTTTTTGAACTTTCTCAATCTCTCCAAACGTCAACCATTGAAAAACAGAGGGAGTAACATTGTAAGCTTACTTGCGGATCAATTGATCGATAGCTCTGAAGTCGATGGACACCGCAATGCATACTCCTTGTTCGTGTAGAAACAAAGAAACATTTCAGATCTGAATTGAATTCCCAAAGATTGCGGTGTAAAGATGCGCCAAAATTTTGAACCCCAACGCTCTAGGTTTCTGGCTTGGTCCCTTGCCGAAGAAGATCTTGATCTGCAGGTTTCTAGAGCATAGCCCAAAATTCAAGCCAATAACAAACATTAAAGATTAAGCAGTTAGGATCGAATTAAGAATGTTTTGATAACAAGCAAGGTTTCGCTTCCCAAATCGATTTAAATCACCGCTCTGACCCCAATTATAATCAGACGACGCTTAGAATTCAAACTGGACATTAAAATGATCACATCTTCCATGTTTCAGGTCTTAGAATTCAAACTGGACATTAAAATCTTTTGAGGAACTGCATTCAAACCAGCCCACATTAAAAAGGTGCAGCGAAGCTGGTTAGTTTAAACAGTATCAGGTCTGATGAAATGGAATGGGTCTGAGCATCAGGTTCTGGAGTAGTTCACCAACAAGCAAACAGTATCAGGTTCTGGAGTACTTCACCAACAAGCAAACAGTATCAGGTCTGAGCATCAGGTCATGTTTTAGTCCATTGCAACATATACAACAGGTCATTAGTCCATTACAACCATATACAACAGGTCAAGTACAATAGCAGTGCAGTTGGTCTGAGCATTCAAACAGTATCAGGTATACAACCACCACATTCAAACTGGATGCATCTTACTGCATCTTACATTCAAACTGCTCAGATTACCTAAATTACCAGTGCAAATTCGTACTACATCTTACATTACATAGGACTAATGCATAACTAAATTACAAGCTCAATTCCCTACCTTTCCAATGTAAATTCCTACCAGGAAGAAAATAAATGCAACAACAATTACTTTTAACTTCTCATCTGCAGCACTTGACTTTTGGATTGACTTGGTAATCTGGTCATTCATCTGGTCCAATGAGCTTTTGATGGCAGCTAACTGTTCGAAAACATGGTTATCTCTTCTCTCATGTTCAACCGGATGCATCCCACTCAACAACCTCTTCTATTGATCCTTCCACATGAATGTGTCACATTCTTTGGAATATGGCTGGACCAAAACATACAACCCAACTTGAACATCAAACTGCAGATTAGGTTTAACATCAAAATCAAGAGAAAGGTTGATTCTTACCCCATCGCTTCTAGGGCACTTGTAGTATTCCTTTCCTTGGTTCTTGGAGCTCCCAAACACAGCCCATATCATCGTCGCGTGGCACTTCGGGCATGGGAAGAGAGGAAGCCCACCGCTAGGGCCTGACGTGGACCACTCGGAGTGCGTCTCCGCGCGAGATTTGTGCTTCTCCATGGTGCGCCAACGCCTAGGGTCGCACAAGGGGGGAGGAGGAGCGTTCCCTCACGGGCTAGTCACCCGGCGCCGCCACGGTCGCCCCCAACCCTAGAGGCGGAGGGAACGAAGCACAAGGGGGAGGGGAGACCTGGTAGGAGTGAGGCGGAGGGAGGGGAGCACAAGGGGGGAGGCGGAGCGGTGCTGGCTACTCGACCTCACGGGCTAGTCACCCGCTGTCGCCACGATCGCCCCAACCCTAGAGCGGAGGAGGAGCACAAGGGGGAGGCGGAGCGGCGGCTACTCGGCCGGGGAGGCGGAGGCAGCTACTCGACCGGGGGGAGGTGGAGCGGCGCTGGCTAGTCCACCGGTGCGATCGATCGGCGCGACGCCACGGTCGCCTCCATTGGGGATCTGCGGATTGGGGATTGCGGATTGGGGAGATTGAGGGCGACCACGGATTGGGCGAGACGCAGGGGCAAACGCATAAAATTGCACGCTGTCATGCATGAGCTCATGCGATGGGCTTCATCCGCGCCGTCCAAACCGAGATGGAGGGTCCAGATAGGCTGTGTGCATATGTGCAGCAATTGGGCTGTGTGCATGTGATATGCCGCCATCTTTGTGTATATTTAGAAGTGCAATGAGTTGTTTGCTGTTGATATCGTTTTATGCATCTCTAGTTATTTGTGATCTTTGCCTCATACTAAAATCTGGAATTAAAATATTGTCCACATTTCCAACAGGCACGATTCAGGCTTCCGTACTGTGCCGGCCTGGTACATGAACAGTACAAGCCGTGTCGTATTCGGGTTGAGCTAACATTGTCATGTTTTGGGCTAGCCCGACTGGCACGACCTGCTTTATACAGCATGAGTTCAGTTAAAGCAAAATGACAACAAGTCAAAGTAAATAGTGCTTGAGAAAAGCTACATACCGTAATAAACGTGCAGTAATTTAAGTGAATCAAATTGCCGCGATTGGGTGACGACCATGCTGTCTACACTGAAGTTTATTAGTTCTCCCGCCCTAAGTGAAGTCGGCACCGAGTCTGCTTACGCGGCCAGTGTCAGATCTTCATAACTCCCGTGCGCATCCATCTGAACCCGTTGAAGCTGATATCGTTTCGATTAAAAGAGTCCTGCCGGTACCAACTTCTGACACCACACCGTCCTACTTTTGGATCTAAACGACGAGCCTCCTCGCATCGCACGGAACGGCACGGCCCTGTACCAAGCTACGCCGATTGCGATACGGGCACGGCCGACTAGTACAGAAAACACCGTTCCGTGCTCGGCTCGATCATGAAGCAGAGCCCGACCTGCACGGCTGCACCACACGGCGCCCCCTGGCGCTTTACCATTCAAGGCGCATCTATTGTTCGGTCCTTTCTCGATGCTCGTTATCATATCATTGCCTGGCTGCAGGCCGGTGGTCAGTTTACTCACACTGTTGCGTGATGGTGCGCCTAGTGTTCCACGCACTGCTGTTAATATCTGCATCACGGACGCTTTGCTACAGCGACATTGGGCTAGGCTGTGGCCATATCTATGCGTCGATCTATCTGCCCGTTGCTGGAAGTTGCGGGTAGTACCGTAGTATACTTAACGGATGATCTTGTCCATATCATCAGTTGGTTGTCAAAACTTGCAGCAGATGGATGTATAGATATATGCATTTGAAACATAGGTCATCGGATTTCTTACAAGGTTCCCATCGGATTCCCACGCTTTGAACGGTTGACTAAGTCTTTTTATATATAAAAAAAAATCCTATTGCTCGGAAAGAACCAAAAGGGTGAAGTCTGAAGGACCCCGTTAATTTCCTACAGGAAAGGGCTAAATTTGCAGCAATACTTTACTTTCGACTGCACTTTGATTGACTTTTCATTTTATAGCGACCTTCTGGAGTAACTTTTGCCTTTAAACTATCTTTCTCTCTCATCTCTCACCAAGGCACAAGGAAAAAAAGAGGGAAGAGGGAGAAAGAGAGCTCAAAAAGACTCAAAAGGGTGTGTGCGTAGCGTGGGAAAGGCAACGCACGAGGAGGGGACTGACACACCCACTCTCACAGCCGCAGTCAAACCCTAATCGATATTACATGCTGCTTTTAACCCCATGAATCCAAGTGTGCAATCTGGTAAAGCGGTTTTTAGTCACTGGGGATGGGATTTGGCAAAAGATATTGTCCCTAGCTTGCATGTCAAAGCAGACCTGCTTTCCGAAATGCTAAGGGCAGTACATTATGCTACACACGTTAAGTACTTACAGAAAAGCTTCAGAGGAGAACCACTTTTTGATGGATAGTGGAGTTGTTACTTCACCCATAACGATACAAATTCTGGTGTTAACCTATTATTCACACGCGAGTGTGCTTCTATATGGATTTTGTGAGATCGTGAATTTATTTCCGACCACTGTCTATGTAGACGTGTGAAACAGGGGCACAATCACGTGTATGCGTACGTGATGGTGTGTGATCATATGCGTCTATCTTACAATCGCAAAAAAAAGCGTCTCTAGGATAACGGTGAGACCAGTAACTCACAGGGACACAGGCTCACACCATTGGTGCATGGTGCATAGTCTTATTACATATAAATACCAACACGAATCAAATCAGGTACCAGAGTACGAATCAAATCAAGTAGCACTAGAGTATTAGTAATGCTAAACGTACGTATGCTTGAAGAGTACTTTCGAGGCAAGGTAAATTACTTGTGCTATTTAAAGCAAACCCCTTGATCAGAAAAGGCGAGACAGGCCTGTGCAAACCCCGTCGATCCAACGGCTACGACTCAGCCACCTCCACGACTGGCGTCGGCAGCTTTACATGGTCTGATCGTCTTTGTTCAGAAAGCCTGAGCCGATCAATCCCATAGACTGCACCAGGGGAGCTACAGTACACTGTCGCTGTGCATATGCATTCAGGAGCAACCAGACATCGTGTACACTCAGATTGGGTGGTCAAAGATTGCTTAGCCATCTGCCTAGCTAGCCCATTGCTGCACCTACATACTCACTGCACACCACCTAAGGTAAAAGCAAGAAAGAGCCGGGGCGGAGCTTCATCCAGCCCAATCCATTTAGTTTTAGTATCTCTATGTATAGTTAGTTAAGAAGCCAGTAGTTTATACTACATATTAAGCTAAAAATCATTAGTTTTGCTCTATCTAATTCATCAACTTGTAAATTCGAAGCTTAGTTTTTAATTTTGATATTCTATCTTTACCGCCACCGCGAGAAAGAACGAACCAATAATGAAAATGAATGAACAAGTAAGTGATCTGAATTACAGAGATGGAGAAAATGGGTAAAGGAGTAGAGAGAGTAGGAAAAGAAGGGTCGACATAACTTCGGAAATCGTGCACTCATATCTTTATTATTAGTTACTGGTCTAGTCAGTGGTAGACTTATTATTACATCTGGTTGCTACGCAGAAGCTTTTTCACCATCTTGGATTCGAGTTTGTGGCAACGGCCTTGGAATCGAGGCCGTTGATTGTTCCGTCTTCTTCAGTTTCTGAAAACAGGCCCCGCCACCAGCTCACCCATGGCAGGGCCATCTTCTGCCAGGCAGACTGACGGGTGGGGTCCTGTACAATGTGGGGCCACATGGAGGCGATCTAGATTTGTTTAGGTATTAAATAATTTTGTCTTGGACTGATGTCTCCGGGCAGGGCCCGTGGAGGTGAAGACAGAAATTGGTGCATGCACCACAAGCGGGTTACACCGAAGCGCCACAAAACATCACTTGGACCATTAAATTACTTCGGATTTCAGGAGACATAAACACCCAGAAGAGTTTAAGAAATCATACAGATGCTTGAATGTTTTTATACCAATCTTGTATGTAGTCAACTCAATAGGTTACTTAAAACCATGCATGTATGTTAGGTTGCAGAAGTTTTCTTTTCTATGTATTAGCAACACAAGATCTATGTTAAAAACTGTTTTTCTTACAAAACTTTGCAACCATGTGGGTACCATTATAATGATTCATTTGCATAGAAAATAGCCAACAAAAAATGGACAGTAATGTATGCAGTCATAGAAGACAAATATAAAACAAAAGTGCATATGTTTTATTTTGACGCTTTGTAACTGTCATGATCACTTAGTATGCAAAAGCTTCATAATCTTAGTAGGAGCTACTAAGAGTATATTAGTGCTCGACTATCCAGACGAAGTGACAGATAACACTTCTAAAACTAAATAGTTTGAATTTTATACCACGAATAGTACATGATGTTAAATGTTAGGATTCAAACATGGTCGTAAAATATAACAATGGTTTTGCTTTTTGTAACTTGCTTTTCTAAACTCTAAGTCAATTTTCTTGATTTTTAATTACCTTTGAGATGTGTGTATTCGATTCTAACTTTGACCTAATATTTTCAAATTATAACTTAATACTACAGAAATCATAAATCAAACCACCTTAAACCGAATGTACAGTAAAAAGCCTTCTGCGTGTAAGGTTGGCCGTGGACGTAGGAAAATTGGTGTGAAGAAGGCGGAACTAGACATGTGGGGCCGAGGCCTGCATGCTGCGGACCGGGGGAATCTGGCAGAACTATCACGTTCCGAGGGAACGGAAGGTGGTCAGAGTCCGGACGATTCCCTTTTGGGTTTTCGGAATATCGTGGGAACCCCGCGCGGCTGGCTGGCTGCTGCAGCCACGGCAGCAGCAGAAGCGAGTAGAAGAAACACAACCCAATGCCACGCCCCCCGTGACAACACTGATGCATTGCAGAGAAACACCACACCACCCAGAGAGAAGAGAAGGAACTCGAGACGAAGCGGAGCGAAGATCTCTTGCCCGCTCCTTACGCTTCCGGCTCCGGATTAGACCCCTGAAGATCTCCGCCCCAGCTCTCCTAATCATGACGCTGCCGTTTCTCGGTTCTCTCGGACAGACAGTCTATACTACTGGCTTGTTCTTCTTCGCCTGCCTAGCTAGGGCTACAACTAGCTACCTGCTAGACTAGTACTCCTACCACTGCTGCAGTTACTGTTCCATCCACTCGGAAACAAGACTGCATCAGTATCACCCTGTTTCTCTCAGTTCGATCGCTTGTGTTTTGTGACATGTGAGCAAGGTTTCTGCATAGCTGTAACTGCCTTTCGCATCTTTGACTCCCTGGAGCGCACGCAAAAGGTAACGAAAGAAGCTCGGAAAGCGATTAAAAATGGAAGACTTCTTTCTGGACTTGTCGTCCAAAAGATTTGTTGGCTCTTGGATCATCATCAGCTAGCTCAGCTGCGCTGCTACCACATTGCGTTACTTCTGTACAAAAACCTGATTGGCTTGAATTAGTTCGGCACATGATGGCACTAAGATTTGAGTGGAGTGCTTGGGCACCGCAGTGCAATTAGAACCCTAACCAAGACCGTAGTGCAGGAACAAAACAACTGATCTACTAGGAAACGGAACACGTCGGATTAGAACAGCAAAATGGTCACGCCGGCCGGTCCGCGGTTGCATGAAGCACTGCCAGGTGAGTTGAGTAAGCTAACTAGCTAGTGCTAGCTGGAGACGAGGCGGCGGACGGCTGCGACGACGGCGCCATGGTTAAGCTTAGGTCGTCGCTCTCGAGCACCAGGCGAGGCTTCGTGGCAGGAGACGTGGGAGGCTGCTCTTCTGGCGAAGGCGGCCTCTTGCTGCCCGCCCCGCACGGGGCCGCGCTGAGGTGCACGCCGAAGAGCTTGGTGGGCGCCGACCGAGCTGCGCTGCTGCTGCCGGCCTCCCCGCCGCTCTTGTCCGCGGCAAGCTGCTGGGGCGGAGGCGATGGCTCCTCGGCGATGGTGAGCGAGCTGCTGGACGTGGTGCTCCCGCCGGAGTTGTTGAGCCCGTTGGCCGCGGCGGGCTTCTTGCGCGCCTGCAGACCGAGGCCCTGCAGGAACGCGGCTGCGGCCGGGCTGGGCGCCACGGGGCGTACGTGGTTCTGCACGAAGTAGATGATGTCGTTGTAGAGCTTGCGCATGTGTGCCAGCTCCTGCAGCAGCGCCGTGTTGCTGCGCCGCAGCAGCTCGTTCTCCTCCATCAGCACCGCCGCGGTGGCCGCGCGCCCAGCGCGCTCCCCCGCCGGCGAGGGCAGCAACCCGCCCAGCGCCAGCAGCCGCGTGGCCGCCGGCGCGTGCGGCTCCCGCCAATGCGGCTGCGGGAACGGCACGCCCATGCCATGCGCCGCAACTACGCCGTCATCGCCCACAAACTGGTGGTGCTGTGCCGCCGCCACGCTGGGGTGGAACAGCGGGAAGTGCGGCGGCGCAAAGAACGGTTGGGGCGACGGCGACACCGGCGACGCGGACGACGTCTTGCGGCGGTGGATCTCGCAGAGCAGTTGCTTCTCCCCCTTCCTGAAGAACTCGTTCGCGAACTCCCACCTCTCCGGCACGACCTTCCTGAACCCCTGCATTACAACATTGCAACCCATAGGAACCATCAGCAGCCATCCATGCATCCAAACGCAAGAAACACCCAAAACACGTACTCCAACAACAGAAGTGAAACCGGTGCTTACGTAGGTGTTGAGCTGGCGGACGAATGACGAGAAGTTGTTGTGCTTGAAGTAGTTGGGCAGGATGTCGCGAGCGAACTCCGGCGGCCGCCACACGACGAAGGTGGACACGCGGTCGTCCCCCCACGAGACGATGTGGTCGGTGGCCGGGTCGTCCACCAGCTGGTACGTCTTGGTCAGGAACGGCGCTGGTACCGCCTTCTGCGCGGCAGCCTGCGCGGCCGCGTCGCACTCAGACCAGCTCCCGCACCTGTCCATCACACCTCCCAAGCCACTCACTCCCACCGGGCTGGGATCTACGAAACGAACGCACGGAAAGAAGTAACCGGAGACACGAAGAGTCAGCGAAGGTTTCTTGGGGTTTTAACTCGACGCGTGAGGTGGTTCTGGTTTTAACTGGGAGGGTGGTGAATACGGAGGGGTCACTCGAGACGGGCAAGCAAGCAGCGGGTGAACGCAACTACGCAAGTGTGGTGCGGCTCTGCCTCGGGGAGCGTGCGCGGGGAGGAGTGGATGGTGGGGCGGTGGGAGGGAATATGTGTCGCTCTGTCTGTCTGGGTGTTTTGGGGAGAGGGATTGGAAGTTTTGAGATTCAACTTTCAAGGTAAACCCGTGACACTTCCGCCAGCGTCGCCTCTGCAGCCAACCATCCGTCCGTCCATCTCTCTCCATCCCCTCCCCCGATTGTTTTCTGGACGTTCTCGAGGATCTTTTGCGGCCTTTTTTTAACCCTTTCGATCCCCCGCCTCCCCCAGAGCTTTTTTACACGGAGGGGATGCAAATGCTTGGTGTTGGTGAACGGCGATCATTGTTCTCACGGATCGATCTTTCCGGTCCACGCCCCGGCTCCCCGTGCATTTATGGAAAGGCCCTGCCGGACAAGCTCTGCTACAGTTTTGGAAGCATCTCAAATCTGAATTGTTTGCAGAAAAAGAAAAGTGAAGCCGTGCCAGCCATTCCTATTGGCCGGTCAATGTTACACAGTCTTGCAGTTCAAAACTAAGAATGGGGGTTATGCTGTCGTGCGTGCCTCAACTTCCAGAGAAAGAAGAAGCTGTAGTCACGGAGGACGAAGATATTTTTACATCGGTGGTTCTTGTAGCATCTCTAATGTGCTAAGAGGAGAGGTTGTTGTACCGTGCCGTACATCGGAGCAAAACTTGGTACCTATGTCAAGCTTGGTACCGCTCCCAAGCGAGGTACCGATATCGATGAGAAAAAAATCGAACGGCCCCACCAGTCAGCACGCCGGGAGGGAGATTAGTTGTCATGATCGTCGTTGCCCACGCCCGGGAAGGGGCGCTAGCACTCGTTGCCACCATCGTGGGAACCTGTCATTGTAGATTAAGACGCGGCGCCGCCACGGGAACCACCGCTGTAGATCAAGATGCCACGCCGCCATCGCATCTGGACACACTGACGTTGGATCTGGGCGTGTCATCGCCAGAACTTGATGGAGGAAGCCGACCGCCGCTGGATCTCCGCTACTCGTCGTTGGATCTTGATGGAGGAAGCCCGTCGTCGCCGGATCCCCACCACCTGTCTTACATGGCCACCTTCGCCTCCATGGTCGCCATGGATCTTCACCGACAGATCTTGGAGGGGGAGGAAGTCGTGTTGCTGTTGTCGCCGTTGCCCATATCATCATGACCGCCGTCGCCAGATCCGGCCACCTCTGCCCCCTCTAGATCTTGAGGTGGAGGGGGAGGTGGGTGCAAAGGGGGGAAGCGAGGGAGACCCGTGTAGTGGAGGGAGGCGGAGTAAGCCAACGCAAAAGGGGGAAGGCGGTGGTCGCCGTAGCTGAGGAATCGGCGACGGCGAGGTTAGTGCATGCGCGAGAGAGAGAAAACCGGAGGGACGGAGGAAGGGGATGGTACGAGGTGGGGGTGAGGAGAGAGTTTGAAGGAATCTGTTTTAAATTTAATCAGTGTAGGTCCCACCTTTGAAGATGATAAGATGTACTAAACACTAGAGAGAGAAAAGATAGACTTAACACCTATATGATATGGCAATGATATGACAGGTTTTAGCACCTGAGTCGGTACCCACGTTGTGGATGCTCTTATGGCTCGGTTGGATCAGATCACTGTTCAATGTGGACTAAGGGGTGCATGTCACGTGTTGTCGCTCGTCTCCATGTCCGGGATCTGGGATTATTTACTTTGTACTTTGATCTGAATAAGAGTAGTACTGTGGTACACTGAAAGTTTTTCTCGGCAAATATACAAACGTTATTTTTTGCCTCGACGTTGCTAAAGTTTGCTTGCACGTACGTTGTGAAACGAAGATCATCGGTATATGGTTTTAACTCCAATGACAATTTGAAAACTTAAATCATGTTAGATCAAGCTAGGAATCCCCATGGAGCAAACATGAGCCATCTACATAGTACACAAACCATTTGATGGGAGAGAGTTGAGAGGTAGCTAAGTGAGAAACAGGTTGTTTTGTTTGCAGCATTGTCTTGTGAGTTGTCAATTAAATCTCGTTGCCCGATTATATGTCTGTCAGACGGAATAAATGGACCATAGATTAAATAAAGCGTGGTGCATCCTAACTATGATCATGAACATAAATACGATCTACTGCAAAATTGCCGAATTTAGTTACCATCGTCAAGTTGGTTTGCGATCCGAATTTTGATAGCTCAGCGGGTGCATACAAAGTTACAAACTCGGCGAGCTCGGGGGTATGCATGGGTGGAACCTCCACTCCACGGATTTGTTTCCTTTTCGACTAGAAGTAGTTTCGTGCCCTTTTATATATATATACCCTCGGGCCTCGGTAGCTGCACGGAATATGATAAAAATCTCCAACTTTAACTCCTCGTATATATAGTTGACCATCGTCTTTGGGCGCCTATGATTTTTTTTCCCGATTTGCATTTCCATGTTAATTTTTATGCCTTTCTTGATCTCTTAGTAGATGCCCCTACTTAAGATCTTAACTCGAATGTTTGAGGCTGGTCCCAATGGGTGGTTTCTTACTACAGTTTCTTATTGCATAAAAAGTATTTAGATACCATATTCTCAATGCATAGTATCCTAGAGTGTGGTATCTTAGGCCTTTGATATAGAGTATTTACTAGTATTTCTACCTAAGATACTGTGTATGAGTGGTATCTAAATAAGATACCAGTCTGCTCTCTCTCTTCCTTAATTACAGTGCCACATCAGACTTTTGTCTATGTGACAGCCTTAAAAAACTTGTCAAGGTGGAGCATTGGGACCCGTCTAATGTCATCTATAAATAGTGTGTGTGTGCCTTTCCCACGCAATAAGAAAAGAAAAAAAAATCCATTTTTCGGCCCTTGACCTTTTGTCTGAGTCCAAAAAACAACATCGAACTTCAAAATCATCCACTTTGCATCCTTAGACTATGAAATCATTCATTTTTCATCCCTAGAACTATTTCATGAGTGGTATTCGTCACGTTGGCAACCGCATCACTGATGTTGGCTTACCTAGCCAGCCTTAAAGAAAGGGAAAAGGAGGAAGAAGAAGAGGTGGTATTAGGTATTAGAGTATGACAAGTTGACCTAAGTTTTAAATATACTATTTACTTTTTAATTTATTCTTGCTAATTAGGATACCATGCCCACATAAGCTTGCCTACTAGAATGACATCACCCAAAATCAATTATCCGACTCTGCAATAGTTCATGGTTGAAAATAGACTTTTTCCCCCCTTGCAATAGCAATGTTCTAAATAGCGCTCGTAGCGTATCGTCTTCGGTGTAGTGGATAGTAGACACTACAGTGGACGCTAAAGTCCCATAACATATTCTAAATAATAGTGATAATTTTGAGTTTTACAAGTATATATTGGTCGCTACAACCGCTATATCGTCTGCTACCATCGCAATAGCGCATTATATGTAGTCCAATCCGCTATTTTAAACTGCTACGCCATTGCAGCCGCTACATCCGCTATTTAGTACACTGTGCAGTAGTATTGCAAGCCAGCAGGGGCAAACATAAACACACTGTCAGGCGCGCCCGTCCCTGAGCTTGGAGCACGAGAACGCACTTATGGCAGCGCGCGCAATCGGGTCACGGCCAACGGGCACGGGGGTGCACGGCCACGGGCTCAGGCGCGGTACGCGGACACGTTGGCACGCGTGCGGCATGCGCGGCCAACTCTGCCGCCGTGGGTTTCATTCACCCGAAACGGCACGGCCGACGACCGCACGAGCCATTCAGCTAGCTAGCTAGCCCGCGGCACGCACGGCCGCACGGGCACGCACGCACGTAGCAGATGGGCCATAAATAAGGGTTTCCGTTTGGGGCCGCCTGGCCGCGCCCCTTTCAGTCGCAACATGCCGTGACCTGCGCCGGGCGCCCGCGCCCGTGCTCGCACGCCTGGATATATTGATGGACGTATGATCTTTGGCTTGCGCGAGTGGTCATCGAGGGTGGCAGCGCCAGCGCGCAGCTGGCCGCGGCGTTATGGCCTGCCACGGTCTCATGTGGGATTCAGGGGCGCTGCAGGTGCAGGGGATGCCCTTTTCGTGCTTCTTCTTGCTCGTCTCCGCGCTGGGTTTCGAAATCCGCCGTAGGCGATATATTGATGCCCGACAGATCTTCACGCATCTGTGCAGCGGGCGATGACCTTTGGATATCCATGCGATAGATTGTTTGAGGGGGAACTGTAACTGCCACTCCTGTGAATTATCATGACGATGAAATTTTGTATTTTCATTTGTTTTTGCACCGATCGATTGAGTAACAGGGGAAAATGTACATACTGTTGGATACAGATCATTAGTAGCGTCCATTGGAACTGTTTCTGTGTGTACAAGGCGGACCCAATAGAGGGCGGCCAGGGCGGGAGCAACCCCTACCATCGATTGGACCCTGGGTACACCGCCATTCATCAATCTTTAAGGAGACAGTGTGGGTCGAAGGGAGAAGAAAACTATAATCATATGAGCACCTCCTTCATTTTATTCCTAGCAATACTACTGCTGCTACCTGACGTGGTTGCTCGAGCCGACGGCACCCTCGACTCTACCACCACCCAACGAACACATCCTCCATCGCCTCTCAGTCCCCTCAGACCTAGCGCGATCTTCTCATCTTTGTGGCCACCCACCTCCCCCACCCAATGTCATCAAGCTTGCCGTTGACCCCCACAGCCCCACCACCTTACCACAACCGTCAAGCCACCGAAAAAATATGTTGAGGGTCCGGTGACCAAAAACTTAATCTAGGCAAAACTTGACAGAGTGATAGCAACCACTGCCGCCAAACGGAGCACGAACCTGGCAGCATGCGACGTTGAGAAAAATTGATCACTTTTTTTTAAAAAAAAAATCAAACAGCTGCGCAATTCTATTAACATTTTATTGATCAGTCAAGATATATAGTTGTAATACAATGTACAAGCTAACAACTATTAGACCAACACGGGACAGTGTCATTTGAAGGGACGCAGCTTTGCTGTGTAAAATTTATTGGACATTTATCAACTTGATTGTGAATGACAGAATGAGGCCTCTTCCAGTCATCCAGCTTTTCCGACCTTGGCTACAGCAAACACTGGGGAAGACTGACATCAGACATTAACATCTGAAACGATATTATAAGCTTAGCGACGTCTAGAACTTCGCGTTACACTGCAGCCCCTGCACATTGCAGTTCTCCGTGAATATGCTGAAAGATGTTAATGTCCACCAGATAGCAAAATAAATATTTACCGACAATCTTACAAAAACATTTTCGATCGCGTCCTTGCACGTAGTAGCGATCGCAAGAAGAAGCATCTGCAGTAGATCGCACATGCATGTCTAGGCTACAAGATAGTACAAAAAGCAACGCTAAACGTGCCGCGGAAACGAATCTTTGCTTATAGAAGTTCTTTAGTTAGCAACCGGAGGAATATAGCCATCGATCCCCGCGACTGCGTCGACAAAGCATGGTTTAAAATGCATGGAAAGCTTCGCTAAGACCGAGAAGAAACAAAAAGAATACAAGAAACTTCTGCAAAGCGCCGAGTTTTCTATGCCCTAACCGGAGAGATGGGCAGAGCGACGGAGGAAAAGCGTTAACAAAGCGCTAAGATCCAGTGGCGTCGACGTGGTGGGGGCTGGCCGTGTGCATGCAAAGCGAGAAGGAAAAGGCTGCTCCGGTCGCTATATTATACGCCACCACCGCGCGCGCGCGGCCTGGCGCATCGCGTTCGGGCCGATCGAGAAAACGACGGGAGCGGGCGGAATCCCACCAAAAGCGGCCACCGCGCTTTACTTTTTCTCCGTCGGCACACACATGCGTCCGCGTCCGCGCGGGGGCACGGCACGGGCGCGGGGGCACGGCCAGTGCTACATGCACTGCACGGCATTGGCATGGCTAGCAGCTGGTTGGCTCCTAGCTGCATGCATGCGTTGCATTGCATGCCCCTCTCTTCTTCAAAGGTTTCTTCCGTTGTCCACTTCCTCCAGTGCATGCCCACCCTGCCAGCCCCCACGCCCCCCTTCTCCCTTCCCGAGAATAGATCCAGAAGCTAATGCACGTACCTACAAAAACGCCACAGATACTATATACTAGTACTCGGTATCTGTACGTGCATGCATGATGCATGCAAAAGCGTACAATTATACTGTACATATACGCGCATGTCGCCGTGAGCCGTACGTGTGAGATCGAGACGCGAGCGCGGTTCAGTATGCCCCGCCCCGGCCGGCGTCACGTGGCGAGTTTGGCTTGGCGCCTTGGCCGGGAGGCTGGACCACCGTCCGGCAACGCAGAGCTCTCGCCTGCCTCCTGCGGCGATGTAGCCCGTCGGCCGTCGCTGTGCGCCGTGGACCGGGGTCTGGTCGGATCTGGCCGGTTTTGGGGGGTTTCGGACGGGGGATACATGCGTGGTGTTTGCGATCCATGAATCTGCTAGGCACGGCGCGCGCACGGCTGACAAGGCGCATGGACCACCGCGGCGCGTTGTGTGCATCGTGGGGATCGATCGGCAGGCGGCAGGCAATATGATGTCGCTACGAGTCAGATTGGGTCTGACAGGAATATATTGGTCGCTAGCTAGCCCGAGTTTTTTTTTTATCACGGTTATACGTACGTTTTACCATGATAGGACTAGGAGTGTGTGTTTGTTGAGCCGACTGCATGCCTGATCAATGCGTGGTACTGTGTGGGCAAGTACACCGCTTGTGATGAAGATATATTTCCCGACAATTTAGTTCGAAATATACTCGTAGATTATTTGTCAATGATTATATCACCCACGGAAGGGTGAGAACGATCTTTGTGCGTGTGCTATTTTAAATTTAACTCAGGAAATGCTGTGCTTGAACATACTGTACGGACGATAACTGTATGGAGAAACAATGAGTACGTAGTAGAGTAGTTTACAATTAATATAGTGGCTACATCTTATGCTTTTAATACTGTCACATCCTGGTCCAATTTAGCTTCTTGTCGCATGACTCAATACCTCTCTCCAAGTTTCCATGGTCCTTCTAGTCCATCTTGACCCTAAAGTGTGAAACATATATAGGGAATGCTAAGTTATATATACTTAGCATAAGATTTTAATTTCATATTCACCACCACTCATTTTGTCTTGGAATATATGGTATTCTCTGCCATCACATGGCCATAGATGTCAGAAGTGAATAGTATCTTCTATATACTCTCGTTTTCTTTCCTTTTTTAGATTATTGATATACTCTCATTTTCAGCAGTTAGGTGGATTGTGAAAAACAAAGGTCAAGGTCGAGTACTACAAATACAAAACGCATCAATTACTACGGCACTTAAATTTGCTACAAAGTCTGGATCTATCCCAAACGCGTGCAATGGTACACTCTAAAATGCTCAGGTAGTCAGGTCATTTTTTTTTTACCGATTTACCCTGCAGGGTTGCCTCAGACGACATATCTGCACATTGAATGAATGAAGTAATGAGACCCAACTGCTCAATAGGGGAACAAATCTACCCTTAGCTAGAAGCTGTGAATTATTTCAACTCAAATCATCAAGCCTTTTGCAGGGACCAATCACTACGAAGAACAGTCCTAGACTTCCACAGCTCCAGACTCACACAGCACCTGACACAAGATTCCCTGTGGCATTGCAATGCAAGTGTCCAGTGAGTAATTATCAACCAAAACTGGCTACTCTCATTAACACTGCTGGAAAAAGAAAGCTGTCTGTTATTTAGCACAGATCTCGAGAAAATGGTACCTGGAATGCACGAGCAGAAAAAGGCCTGGATAGGGTTTTACTTTTTTTCTCAATTAGAAGTGAACAAGCTATCAAGTGTAGCCCTACACACACATGAAAAGGAGGAAGGGCAATGTGAAGTGTCTTTACACATGAAAAGGAGGAAGGGCAATGTGAAGAGTCTTTCTTCTAATCTGTCCCTGCGGCAGATCCTGAATGTTTTTTCCTAGAAAAACAAATGAGGAAAATGATACGTCAAAAGTGGAGAAATTGGATAGCTACTACCTCCGATCTTTAATACTTGACGCCACGAGAGAAGTAGAACGTTTACTTGACGTCAAATAAAAAAATACGGAGGAAGTACCATTTTAGCAACCTCGTCTTACAGTGTGTTGTTAAATGGTTCCCCAGGTTTATTCTTCGAGCATGGCAGGGGACTGCGTCAAGGGGATCCTCTTTCCCAATGCTTTTTATTATGGCGATTGATCCGCTTCAAAGGCTTTTGGACTTCACCACATTCTGAGCCGTTCCGCACAGCTCCGAATTTCACTGTGCGCGGACGATGCAGCGATTTTTGTTCGGCCATTTAAGGAGGACCTGCAGACAATACATGGTATTCTAGATATTTTTGGGCAAGCAATAGGTTTGATCACAAATCTTTCCAAAAGCGAGGCATATCCCATCAAATGCGACCAGCTTGATCTAGATGATGTTCTTAGACCTTTCCCAGGGCAAAGAAAGGCTTTTCCTTGCAAGTAGCTTGGCCTAACTTTACGTACAAGAAAGCTTCGCGAAGTAGATATACAGCTCCTCATCGACAAATTTGGCGCCAAGCTCCCAGGTTGGAAAGGCCGCCTGCTCTCGCATGCAGGAAGACTCACACTGGTTAATTCGGTCCTTTCCTCCATGCCTATCCACTTCCTCACAGTTTTCCAGTGGAACAAATGGGCAATTAAGAAGATTGATAAAGTGAGGAGGTTCTTTTCTTTGGAAGGGGTCGGAGCAGTCATGTGCAATTGCAGCCAGGTATCTTGGACTCCATAGTGTGGAAGTGGACGGCTAGCGTAGATTATACGGCAAAATCAGCATATGAGATACAGTTTCAAGGGTCCTTGCCTATGGATAATTCTTCCATGATTTGGAAAGCACGAGCCGAGAACAAGTGCAGGTTTTTCTCATGGCTTCTAGTAGGAGAAAAAATTCTAACGGCGGATAAATTGGCAATTAGGGGATGGCCCCATAGCAGTCTTTGTCCCTTGTCAGTGTGCCCACAGGAGCAGGAGTCAACCAATCATCTCTTCATTGTATTTTTGCAAAGCAGGTTTGGGGGGAATATTGAGTTGTATGCACCAACTAGTTCACCGAAAAACTTAACCTAATAAAGAAAGACGGACAATTCACTTATACTTTATCAGGGAAGTTTTCCATTGGATTGAATTGCAACCACCATCGGTTAATGATCCTATGAAGCTCTCAGATTGGTGGCATGACGCAAGAAGACGGGTGCCTAAAGAATTCAAAAGAGATTTTGATGGCATACTAATGTATTCGTGTTGGAACATTTGGAAAGAAAGAAATCATAGAATTTTTTAACAGGTTTTCTTAACAGATCAAGAGGTTTTCAGACGCATACGAGAGGATGTTGAGATAATGTAAAGGGCGGTCGGTTAGTTTTGAGTTTTTTTTACCTCTTGTTGTTCTTTTTGGTCTGTCTTAAGTGGGCTGATGTTGATCCTCCGTGCTTCCTGTTTGTAGTTTTGAGTTTTTTGCTGGCATTGTGTGTTTTTGGTTGATTCAGTTGTTAGGCCGTTTCTTGGCCTAGCTGTATTCTGAACTTTGTATTTTTGCTTTCCCTCTTTAGTACATCTGCAGAGCTCCTGCCTGTTCTTTCAAAAAAAAGATAGGAGAATTGACTTGCTCTGTTTCTAAAAAAGCAACGCCTTTTTACCATGTGGCATCATTGCTTTGGTCTTCGCAAAAGTGTAGAGATAACGTATGTCAAAGATGTTTGAGATCTTACATTAGGATCTCAAGTAAACTGAAACTTCCTCACCTTTTCCCTTTATTAACCTTTAACTTTTGAGGAGAAAATTCTATCAGTAACTATAACTCTATAAGTCATCCTGCCCCCTTTACATCTTGTAATTTCAGAGTACATCTTGTAACTATCAACTTCTGATATTCATTATTCCCAAATGGTATCCACTGATATTAACGGTAGCTGTCATCAATCGAGGTGATGCTTTTATATGATAATATTTTCTATCCATCTGCAACCAATAAGGAAGAAGACAGACAAGAATACCAATTCTGTCAGAAGAAAATTGTCTTGGCACTAGTCCAAAGATTCTTTGTCGCAGAAGAACACCAAATCAGGGATCCTAGAAGCAATAGCTGAGAGCAAAACTTTCAGCTTTTTCGTTGTTTTAGGTAGAAAGTGCAAGTCTATCCCCAAATAAAAGCGAAAGCTCAGCGCTAGCAGCGCATCTGAAATGCTTCCATGCATATCAGATTTCCAGCTCACAAGTATGGATCTGTGGCTGTTAGTCGTTACTAAAAGTTAATATCTAACATAAGCGGCAACTGATCAGTATAAACGAGTAACTGCCACTTCCCAGAGAGTTTTGAGGTTTTTCCAATGGGCACTGAACACCTAATAAATGGCCATTCTTCAGGACCTTTCCTCATCCGTTGCTCCAAGACTCTCTGTAACTGCAGATAGATCATACTCCTGCTGCTGCATTTTGGCACAGTGTTGGCATAATCAGAGTCAACGAGGAAAGGGGGAAAAACTACTGAACCAGATAAGAACCTATATTGAATTTTGAAAAATAATTGTGTCTTTTAGGACCCTATGTCCTTTATTTATAGTGCTAAAGACTACGATCCGACTCGTATACAACTTGGACTCTTATTAAACTCTAATATCAACTCTCCAACACTCACCATCAAGATGCACAAGAGATAACAATCATGACCATCTTGTAACATATTACAATATCATTATTATCATATAACACTCCATCAAACCTACCATTGACTCTGTTATGAATATTGTGTATGTATTGAAGAGACCAAATGAGCAATATATATATAGTACAAAGGGATATGTCATATGCAGATAAGGAAATACAAAAGAGTTCCTATTCTAACACCCCCCTCAAATGCAAGGCGTATGCAATGTCATTGCATTTGGAAAAAGTTGACTCTAAAATATGGAAAATCCAAAACCCGAGTCTTGATAATATCGTCGGAGCATGCAACTCTTAAAAAATATGTTGAGTATCAAAAGATCTTCTCTCATCCAAGATCATACGACAGTCCATAAAACACAAGGTTCAGGGGCTGAGAAAGTAGAGGCAATCGGAAGCAAAGTCGACTGCGGCAACACGACGAAGAAGATGATGAAACCGACAAAATAGAGAAAGATATCAAATCAAGCCGAAGAGGAATAGATAGAAGCATGGCGACGTAGATCGAAACACAAGACGGCGACGGCGTAGTGCACGAGAAGCGCAACGGATGCGTGGTGCGAAAGAAGCGCGGCAGCCTTAGAAGCTCAGGGTGGCGGCTAAGAGAGAAGCAGTGGCATCATAACAACTTCTACGATCTGCACGCGGCTCGAAGAGAAGAGCGGCGACTACTGCCGCGCAAAATAAATTTATATGCTTCTATGACTGGCAATAAATTTGTGGACTCGCATGGCTTAGACGAACTCAAAGATAGAGTGATACGGACTTGGAGGGACGCAACGGAAAAAATGACACGAAGAAAGAAAGAAAAGACTTAAAAGATAGCTAGCAACAAATACTGGCAACAGCAGAAGACCCTTCCCATCCAATCAGCAAGCACCAGTGCATATCCTCATCCAAGAAGCAAGCACCAGTACAGCCCACCCAGCTTGAAGCAATAGCAGCACCATCAGCAGCCCAAAACGACAGCCCATAAGTGCACTGCTCCTCCGTCCTCCATTCTCTCCTTCTACCTCGCTCTCCACCGACAGCAGCAGCACGGCATCGAGACTGTCGAGGACGAGGACAACAACCTGATGGTGCCCCTATATCAATCTATAGCTAATAGCCTTAATACCCTGAGCACCGTATCTGCTGCATGTCTCTCTTATGATTGTAGTAATATCGTGGCTCCCAACTTCAGACCACGACTGCAGCTCGTAGGGTGGAAGCACCAGCCCTTGCATGTTGCAAAGTTCGATCGGTGGCGTGACCTAGCCACAGCTAGTGGGGATCTCGAGGGCGCGGGTGATGTCGACGTCGTATCCGGTGGAGCAGCCGATCTCGCCGTTGGCGATGTAGCAGAGGCAAAACGGGTCGGCGTCAAAGGCGGCATCGTATGTGTCGCAGCACGCGGGCGACGCGGCCGGTGCGCCATCGAACATGAAGTCATGGTAGGTGAAATTTGGTCGTCGCGATGAGTCCGGCGATGCTAAATCGTCGAGCCGAGGCCATGGAGGGAAGCCGCGAGCGAAAGCTGTGAAAACGCCATGGACATCGGAAGCTAGAGATCTATCCAACAAGTTGATAAGTAGTAGATCACGGAGAGGATACATTTGTATGTTGTTGTTGATGAGTAGGCGACGACGAGAGGCCACCCCCGGGAGCGGAGATTGCCCCTCCTATGGGCAGCGGAAGCGATAAAGGCTAGATTGTAGGCTAGGGTTTGAACCTTTGCTATGATACCATGTTACGAATATTGTGTATGTATTAAAAAGGCTCAATGGGCAATATATAACAGACTCCATAGCCAATACTATCACAAAAAGACCAAAAAGTTGCTCAATCACCAATACCACCAGGGGACGTCATAAAATCCATCTCCCCCATCTACCAGCTGCTCCGGTCTCGATCTTCTCCTCTTCCTCTACCCACACACCCCAGCCACCTCCGGCCTCCACCACCTTCGCTCACATACCCCTAGCCTTGACCTCCACCTTCTACCAACCCACCTCCGGACCTCTCTAGTAACACCATCTCTAGCACCCATGCCAACATCACCTCATGACACCAATATCATCACCATAGTCTCCATTTGTGAGAAACCGGGGTATTAAACTTGTAATACTTAATCATCAAATTGCTCCTAGCATTACAAATAAAATATCCTGATTCTCGGCGTATATGTACTTCCCAGAATTGCAGTACACATACCCCATACAAAAATTAAGCATCCATTTCATACACAAGTCATTACATTACCAAGTCTACAAGCTTACAACATAATGGACATACAAGTTCATATTACAAAAGTAGGGCCGACCGGCCAAATAACAAGGTAAATAACCAAAGTAGCAGCGGAAACATAAGCCATAAGATGGCGATAAACAAAAGCCAAATGGTTTGCCATTACCCACAAGGCAACCGACTGGGCCGTCAAGCTAGTCGTCCTGCACGAAGTCGGTCTCACAAAAGTCGATCCCTTGGGGATCAACCTCCTCTGCAACAATTAAATCAATGCAGCTGAGTACAAAGTTGTACTCGCAAGACTTACAAGCAAAAGAATATATAGATGCATTCTTGTGTCAAAGGAATGCTACTACACTAAGCAGTTTTTAGCATAAAGCAATCTTTGATTTGAAGTACAAGTAATAGATTGAAATGGCAAGTAAGCAAACATTTTTAATAACTTTAAATAACAGTGGATAAACAATATTAGACAACATCTAAACAACAATAGGTGGCTGCCCATGACTCACAAACATAACATGAGACCATTCCCAATACCACCGAACAAGTTTTAAGTTAAAAATTCCAAAATGTTGAGTCTAACTCCTGCAAATCCAATCCCAAGCGTGTCCATAACCTAGAACGAGGCTATTCGAATAGTTTATACCCTGCAGGGTGTACCAATGTACCCACATGCCGGACCGCCTCTTTTGCCCACGGATAAAGCACACTTAGTAGGTATCTTAAGCAAGGCTAAGTCCTCTGAGGCGTTCCGATATTGTGTATTAACTACTGAGTCGCCCATATGGGAATGGAAACCCCATACGTTGTGGCGGAGTCATCGGTAGAGAGAGAACATACCGATGCTCCTCGGGGTAGGAACTTGGACTTAATACCAAAACCCATCTGTCACGCCCAACGCACACATGGAATAAATCCTTTTCAACACAACACACACAACCTCCTGCGACCGGAGCTAACACACGCCAAAGTACTAAGTCAAGAGAGGTTCCATATGCCTCTCATGTGGTTATACATAATTATGCTTGGTTTTGGTGAAACAAGATGTTTGGTCCTTGTTGACCTAGGCAAGACATTCACACACCGATATCACACCATCCAACCACTTGCCCAAGTCTAAATCATTTCATTTACACTTTTAGTTTTCAAAGTAATATAGCACAAGGTGCTGGACATAGTGTAATAAAATGATTTGTGTGATCAAAGTTATCGACTAAGTCGATAACCGCCCAATTCTATCGAAAGCTAAGCATGACTAAGCATCAATTCGCCTACACATGTATAGACTCTATAACATCCACCGAGCACTAACATCAACGGGAATAATAACTTAGGATTAGTGGCAAGGGATAAATATTTGCTACAGCTCATGCATCTACTAGGAATAACTACCTCTAACAAAAAATAATCATTCAAGTAGAACATGCATACATACAAGTTGAAAACAAGATATTTTGTACCGAAAATAATAGGATCAATATAATCAAAGGGGGGCTGCTTGCCTGGTTGAAGATAACCTTCTTGCTGCTGTGGAGGATCACAATTGAGTTCGTTCAGATCTTCGTAATCTAACGTTCGAATACGAAAAGCCAATAAGAACATGTAACACCAAATATAACCAAAAATTCAAATTTCTCCAAAAATCATGAAAAATTCACAGTGGGCAGATCATGATTTTAGATGAATTTAGGTGAAAGAATTTTTCCATTTGGATTTAGTATGTGAGAGTTACAGTAGTTTGAAACTCAGATTCCAGAAAAATCAATTTAATTCTCCCCTGTTACTGTTCACCAAAATTAAATATTTGGTGAAAATTTGTAGGGTAGTGGTGGATATAAGGATTACATAGGTAAATAGGGAATAATATTATAAGACCAAAATAACTGATTTTATCTTATTTGGAGTTTTTCTGATTTAGTTATGAATTTTCAAAGTTAACAACAATTTATAGTGTAAAAATAATTTATTTTTGGATCACTTTCCACAAACTATATTTTCTGTGTCAGTGACAATATTGAAACCTATTTTAAAATAAATTTCACTTAAAATTAAAATTATCAAAATTGGTTCCACTGTTTTTGGAGTTAAAATGAATTAGTTATGTATTTTTGAAGTTAATACCAATTTTCAGTTTAACAAAAATTCTTTTCGGAATTTATAAACGCATTAAGGACTTTCCTTACTGGGCCAAGAGCTAGCCACAGAGGATGACGTGTGGGGTCCAAAAAAAGAGTCATTTTTCATTTTCCATTTAAATTCTAGTTAAAACCGACAGGTGGGACCCGCGTATCATAGAGTTGGTCCACAAAACAGCGCGTGGACCGCGAGTCTACGACTGGTTTACAAGGCCTACAATTGTGCACTTAAGGCTTTGGGCCCACTTGTCAAACACTCACACAAACTGTTATTTCCATCTTGTTTACTATGCCTGGTCCCACATGTAATAGACTCACTATCTTCCTTAAGACAGCCATAATTCCCTAAGCAATCATTAGCGCTGAAAGAAACGAGATTTGGCTCGTTAATGACCTATTGCTACGTCGGAAATCCGACAACGCGAAGCGCTTCGACCATGAGCTTTTGCGTGACCGTGGCATTCCCGCCACGATAGCGCGATCAAAGGCAAAGGCGGTCGCAATAGTGTTGCGCTTTATCCGGGTGGTGGTGTCGACTTCAACGGCGGCCGGAAGCGGCAACGCGTCGGAGAGGGGCAACCCTGCACGGTGCAACCCGGTAGCTAAAAGAGCTACTTCTCGCGCGCATAAGCAACTACAAGGTCCAAGGAAACTACCTGGGTGCCAAGGGGAGGTTCGGCTAGTCGGAGTTGGCTTGTCGCAGATTGAACAAAGCGGCCAGCGCTTCCACGAGGAGGAACCACGAGGACGGAGGAGAATTGGGTGGTAGAGGAAGCATCAGAGAGGTCTCGAGATGGTGTACGAGGGTGGAATTTGACAGGGGCTCACCGTGCCGGAGATGGAGACGAAAAAGACGTTCTCGGTCGGAAAATGGAAAACCTCAAAATGCCACTACTCCCGTGACACATTAGCGAAATTGGTTGAGGGGTTTCCAACATCATACCAAAAGACTTGACATGACGTGCAAGGTTTAGGTTAATACTCACCGAAGATGAGGTTAGCGCAAGGAGGGTCTTCGGGGCGCGCTCTAGTGCTGCCAAGGGCACGAAGAAGAACCGAGGGCTACACGGCAATACAAAAGCTAGGGTTACCTAAGATGGAAACGGCGAGGGAAGTAGGTGCTGGGGGACAAGTCGGTGGGGATTTTACGAGAGGCAGCGCTGAGCTTCCTCTCCTCTGCCACCGAGAGGAAGTGAGTGAGTGAGAGGGTAGGGTCGATTTTGGCCGGAAGAGGACGGAGGAAGAGGCGGCGTTAGCCAGTGATGCTCGGGGATAGGTGGAAGAGGGCGGTGGCTCACGGCGTGACCTGGCGAAGACGGAGGCGCAGCAGAGCGACGCGGGCGCGTGGCGCATGCACTCTGCGCAAGCGGCAGAGGTAGAAGATGACGCTGACCGCGTGGGCCCGGGTTGACAGCGACACAAATATGGTGCGTGCTCGAGTGTGGTTCGGCCGTTTTTAAGTGGGGTTCGACCAAGTCAAGTGGTGCGGTTCGGACTCGAGTCTGGTTTGAGCCCTATGAATAGTGCCGAGATTTGACTGATTTGAAAACAAAAACCTCCCACTTTGACTAGGGTAGAAAATATAGCAAATAAATTTCAAAAATTCTAAAATTTTTCGAGGAGGTTCCTTGGATGTTCTAGTACTCAAATAAAATCTTAAACCCCACTGTTTAAGACCTATTTTCTTAGTTTAAATTCAAACTTGGAATAGGTTAATGATTTGGGTTTGAAATTTTTGAGGGTCAAAAAGAGTTCCAAAAATTTGGGAAAAATTATATTAATTCATGATAATTATTGTAGTATTTGAATAAATTATTTTCAGAGGATTATCATAAGTTTTTGTTCCTACTTTCTTTTGGAACTTCAATTTGAGTTGTATGTTTTTTTTATTTCAACAACTTCAATGCAACAATTATGCAAAGTTCCATAAAAACCAATGCATGTTCAAAAGTTTTAAATTCTCCTCATTTTTAATACATTTGAAATAAAAACCCAAGATTTGGGATGTTACACCATTGGAGCTACCACCAGCTCCTGCTTCATCATCACCATCGTCGAGCACATCACCACCATCCAACACTTACCACCATAAACCCATCCCCTACCAGTACCAACACCAACTCAACACCACCTTCGAGACCGCCACCAATTCCACCATTAGCACAACCACTAAAGCTATGACCTCAACAGTCTTCTACCCCTGTTTTAGGGCCTCTCTACTAGCCACAAAACTCTACCACCAAAATCGTACTATCCATCACAACCTCCGTTAGCATCACCACAACAATAACACACACCACACCTCGCAAAAACCAATGCCACAACAAACCACACCAGATCCTATGCCACACTAGATCCACAAATTTCAACATCCTCCACTCTAGTCTCTCTCTCCTCCTTCCCCTTTTCTACTCCGCGACCAGCAGCTCCTCCTTCCCCTCTTCTCCTCCCCGACCAGTAGCCTGGTTTCCTTCTTCTTTCTTCCTCTCTCTCCCCTTCCTCTCCCTAGAGAGCCGACCCCTGAGCACCGGTTCATCTCCGAATCTCCTCCCTTCTCAAGCCGCCTCCTCATCCTCCTCAAGAACTGCGCCTCTGGCATCCTCCTCACCAAAACTCCTCCCTCCGCCCTCGGCTCGCACGTCCTCCTTGCTAGATCTCCTCCCTCCGCCTTCCACCCTCCTTGCCGGATCTCCTCCCTTCGCCCTAGGGAGAGGAGCTCTACTACCTCGTCGCCTCCGCTGACTCCTTCCTTCGCCAGCCTCGGCGGTTGCTACTCCTCGCCACCACTCATTTGGGCAGGGGGCGTCTTGGGCCGAAGCCTCCTGTTGTTGCCTTGGCTTGCGCATAAGCAACGAGAGACGGCGGTTACGATGTAAGGGTTTTGCTTATGTAAGGGTTTTGGGATGGATTGACTCTGATACTATGTTGAATTTCAGGGAATAATTGTGTGTATCCCTTATGACTCTCACATCATTTATTTTTAGTGTTAAAGATTACAATTTAACTTGCACACGACTTGAGCTCTTATTAAACTCTCGTACTAACTCTCCCACAACGGAAGAAGGGGAGCTCAACTTTGAACCCGTTTTTTCAACAGACATCATCTTCAGCGCAGGGACATCATCCGTGGGGGCACAAAAGCTGTTGCCCATCACATGCCACTCACTACTAGCTCCCCCTATCCATCCACCCATGCTTGTACCATGTACAGAGAGAGAGAGAGAGAACGCAGCGGCTTTCTTTCTTCCTCCTGCGTCTCGCCCGCACTCTACTTTTGTTCTCTTCTCTTCTTTTCATTCTGCTCCATCAAAAGAAGTTCTCTTTTCCTTCCGCTCTCTTTACCCCACCCTAAAGCCTGCAAGTGCAACACATGCAGGGATTTTAATTGTTCAATCAGCGCGAAGCAAAGCGACGCGATCTCTGGGCAGGCGCTGCTCATCATCCCTACCATGATAGGACAGTGCTGCTTACACGTGAGGGCCAAGGCCAGCGCCCCGTACGTGCTGTAACTTGTAACGGGGAAAATCATGGACTTTTTAGTTTTAGGCCGGGCTCCAAGTCCAAGCAGAAAGAAAGAAGCGTACAAATCTTAAATCAGTGTGATGACTCATGAGTAGTGAAGCAGTTGCAAATTTGCTCTTTAACGTTTTGGCAGAAAGAAGTGTACAATACTACATTTAAATAAGATTTGTGTTCTACTTCGAAAGCTCTCTAACGCTCTAGGAAGCATTGAAGCTAGCATTTCTCCAACTTCAAGCGTATAATCGCTTTAAAAAAAGATCATACGTTTATATTAGGGCTTTGCTTCGGTGGTATACCGCTTTTGTTGAAAAGTTCACAAATCTTAAAAGATTTGTGTTACGAGTAAATTTGTACTTGTGACTAATTAGATATGTTGCGGTAAAAAAGATATGTGACTAGTCTATCCCATTTTATCCAAGCCCGTTCAAGAACCGAAACCCAAATCTGATGTCGCCGAGTCGTCATGCACTTGGAGCTAGGCCCTCAGATTGACGAGAGTAACGCATGGTCGGTCAATTACGGTTAAGTTAGGATTCTCGATAATTAAGGATTCAGTTAGACCATCTCTTCTTCGAGGCCGATCGATGATGTATACCCAGAGGTGAAGCTGAATATCAGGCCGCCAAGGCTAAGACTTAAGATTAAAAGGCTATGTAAATTTCTTTTAAAAAACAGCAAAAATAGTGATTTAGATCTAAAATCAGCTGAACCGGTCCGAGACGTAGCCCATAGCCTACTAGGCCGCTGCATGCGCCCATCGCCGGTGACGACTATGCTCAGCTCGAGCCAGAGAGCAACGGCATTAGGAAGACGAAATTTCACCTCCGTTGTATTCATCTCTATCTATTTTTTTTCTCCTTTTAATTTCTCACTGTGCTGATATCATCTGAGCCTGAAACTTGGCACGGTGCTACGCCACTCCGTTCCCCATCTCCACGATTTTTCTCGGGATTTTTTCGCGGGGGTTTGGTCCGCGAAAAGTGCGAGTCGGCGCGAGAACCTAGAGACGTAACCACGAGGAACGTCCGGGGTATGCCCAACGGACATCGCGTGGGCTGCGTGTGGGCTTAAATCTTCTGCATGGGCTCGATCTGCTGCGGTCAGTACGGGCCATCGTAACAAACAGACGGCGAAGTGGGCTTTTCCTTCTTCCCTCCCCCGTTGGTTCGTACTGACATACGATCGACCTGTGGGTCTGCGCTCAATCCATGCATCCATGCCGTCGCTTCTCGATCGAGCGGCCGGCCCGATCTCGGTCTCGTTTCCAAAGGCGTTTCGTACGGCAAGTTAGGGCTAAGCTGTTACCTCCAAACAACAATTGACCGTGACACCCATGTAAATGTTAACTGCTTATTGTTTTAATCTCCACTGTCGATGTGCTTCGAAATTTGTAAGTTGTTAAACTGGTGGAGTACTAAAGCATAATACAAGATTCAAGTATATAAAGTACCTAACTTTTGTATTGAAGGCCGCTGTGAATAACCTGTTACCATTAAATCCTTAACTGATGAACGTGTTGGACTTTTCATCTTCATCTAGTCTACTGATCTTGTGATAAACCAAGTTACTACATGATGTCTCGCAGGCAGAGAGAGAGAGAGAGAGATTAGCCAGGATGTGCCGACGCGGATGTTGTCTGAAAACAGATAGAGGCATAGAGCTCGATCGGGACGTGGTGTCCCTGGCCTACCAGAGCCTACACTTGATCCCCTTTTTTTTTAACTACGGTTGAGGACCATTCTTCTTCGGATGATTTCTACGGGCCAGATTCTTCTTAAAAAAAATACATTGCATGACCTGATGGTCCAGGGTCTTAGCGTCAGGGTTAGGCCACAAATGCACTCCTATAAAACCTTGGATTTTGATAGGCACGCTGTAGCAAAAATAGATCGTTGTATAATTGAGATCGAGTTGCCTACGAACGAGGGCCGAATAAATAAGTACGGGCCAGATTCTTCTCAAAAAATCACATTGCATGGGCTGATGGTCCAGGGTCTAGACGTCAGGGTTAGGCCACAAATGCACTCCTATAAAACCTTGGATTTTGATAGGCAAGCTGTAGCAAAAATAGATCGTTGTATAATTGAGATCGCGTTGCTGACGAACGAAGCTCTCAACTCATAAATAATAAACAAGAACACAATTATGTGGTCCTAACCTTATATCTTTATTGATCTCTTTGTCCGTAGACTTGTGTGTATAATGAAAGCCTCATGCCCCTCTTTATATAGGAGGAGGAGGCCTCCTTTCATGCATGAATAAGTAATACGAGACTAAACTAACTAATGAGCTTTGTTTAGGTAAACTGCCCACACATAACCAGGCCTTGGAAACGGGCCGATATGCAACAGTCCCCTTTGGACACTTTGCTAACGCTATGCTCATGCCTCATTGAAAAAAAATTCGAAAACACAATGAATAAAATAGTAAGAAGAAAAGAATACATAACTCGTGTTCTAACCGTTGCACATGTTGCCTCATTAAAAACCTTCAAATGGGAAAAGTCATTGGGACAAAACTCAAATAAAGGACAAAGAATACAACATATATTAATCCAATGATGAACATATATGAAGATCATATATCCCTCTAGAGACAACAACCACTACTACAGAAAAGGTATTCGCGAGCGGTTCAAAAGCGTTATCACGAGCGGTTTCGTGGTAGTGTCGAGTTTATGGGTCGATGATGACATGAGATCATCACGAGCGATTTTCAACCATCTATGATGCATACTCTCCAAACGGTTATTAGCGAGAACACTTTGTGATAAGTACTTATCACCAGACGGTTTGTGGGCAAACCGTCTGTGATGACTTTTCTCTATAAAGCCCCAGCGTTGGTACGCTTGTGCCATTAAATCCGGCATCATATATATATATATATATATATATATATATATATATATATATATATATATATATATATATATATATATATATATATATATTAAATAGTCTCTCGGCCACTTTGGGGGATCGTCCACATGACATGAGAAGGATGAGGCAGTAGCCACGGGCAACCTCATTGAGCCCGCAAGTTTAAAAAATATGGATGCCAAGAGGCGTCGGGGCGTCCAATTACGGATGTTGTTAATAGGTAATTGGACCTAGATTCGAAAGTGGCGTGGGCCTTGAGGTATTATTGCGGAAGTGGCATCATGTATCAGCAACTAACCATTCTTGAGCATGTAATCGTCTTTAAACCCAACAAGAACACCAAGCAATCATTCTCGCATTTCAAAAAAATTCTCAACTTGTTGCTTGGTGTTCTTGTTGGGTTTAAAGACAATTACATGCTCAAGAATTATTGGTTGCTGATAGATTATGCCACTTCCCAGTCGTAGTACTTGCGCATCAACGTCACTTTCTGAACATAGCGACGCCCAATTACCTATCGACAACATCCAGGTAATTGGATGTCCTAACGCTCTCCTTGCATCCATACTTTTTAAACTTGCAAGGGCTCAATGAGGTTGCCCGTGGATACTGTCTCATCCTTCTCATATCATGGTGGACTAAGTGGTCTAAAGTGGATATATATATATATATATATATATATATATATATATATATATATATATATATATATATATATATATATATATATATATATATATATACTTTAATGGCACAAGCTACCAACGCTGGAGACTTTATAGAGAAGAGATTATGAATGGAATGGTAGGATGTACAGGGGCGCAAGAGGTAGGAGAACTTGGCCAAGCATGAACACGATTACATAGACAAAGGTGAAATGAATGGTGAGAGATAGCATAAGACTATTAACATCATTACATCACGAGCAAGGGACTATTAATATAAACTAATTATCAATTCAATTTGACATAAGACTATTGTCATCATTACATCACTGAGCAAGGAGACTATTAATATGAACTAATTATCAATTCAATTTGACATAAGACTATTGACATCATTGAAGCGGTTCATCGACAAGACAACAAGACTAAGAGTGTCCAAACCCACCACAACAGTAGTAGCCCTCGGCATCCATCGCGAGCACTAGCCATTTTCATCCAGAGCAAGAGGGTAGAGACGAGAAAGGGAGTAAGGTAGGGTGATACCTTAGTACAATAAGAACCACACGGCGACCCACCACCGGCACAACCCTCATCAATCTCCTTCACCTTGCATAAAATCACACAAACATCGAGGACACAACTTAAGGCTCAAGCATAAAAATCAAACTCAACAAAAGACATTGAGCTAACAGATCTAGAGGAGAATAGAGGAGGATGGGAAAGCAAAGCCCGCCAGGCCCGAAGCTTGAGGAGGCGGCAGAGAACCAAGCCATGGCGGCGAGGCGACAGCGGGGTGGTGGTGTCACCGTGGTTGTGGCACGACCACGACCTTGCACAAGACACTACGACTATCGTGCGATCTTGTGCGGTGTAGAAATGTGTCACAACCTCTGGCGACGGCGACGGGTCAGGGGCGGCGTCGAGGTGGGAGGAGCAGACGAGTAAATCTGTTTGGGAGTAACGAGTTAGGCGAGCACAAACCCTAGCGGCGTTGGGGAGTGACGAGTTAGAGGCGGCGCAAACCCTAGCGGCCAGGGCTCCTACTAATAAAGAGACTTATCACGAGACGGTTCCATTATGGAACCGCTCAGGAAATAATTTTCTCAAGTATATTTATCTTGTATATACACTTACATGACATGAAGAAATTACATGTTTATATGTCAATTTTGTCATTTAAATCTTCTTTGAAAATTTGCTTTAACTATATATATATATATATATATATATATATATATATATATATATATATATATATATATATATATATAATTCAACATATACTTAATATAGTAATTAACTTCACCACCAAACTTTTTTTTTCCATTTTGGAATTTTCATATGGCCAAACTTGCATGGCTAGTAAACACAAAAACATTAAAAAAAAGTAGAAACCTATAATTAAACAAAGTTTTTCTAGTGGCGGAGGTAGGTGCTATCTCGAGTCTTCAATACTTCATAAGGCTTGGCGTTGGCATCGGACGGTTCGATCATCGTGACGAAGCTTGAAATGTGTCTACCCATTTGGCGCTCGTTCGGCGTCTCCAAGACCCTCGGTGTTGAACCAGAAGAATTGAGCCCATAGGCTCTCTTCCCTTGCTTGAGGGTATTGGCACGGTCGACTCGTCGCTGTCGCCTCGATTCTGTGATCAAGTGACGGCAAGCCACCCGGAGACGTGCAACGTCGTTTTGAAGGACCACGTCGATGACGCGGTAAACTCACCGAAAGTGGGAGATCACCAGGAAGACGCGGCGGAGGAGGATGTCAAGACGGCAGAAGGTGGCCGTCACCTGCTCCGGCAAATTCTCGGCCGACGTAGGAGTGAAGACACTGTTGAAATGGTGTTCTTCGCGACGGTTCAACGTCTGGTGAGAGAGGTGCTTTCGTCAGTGCGGCGAGTAGGCCATCAATGCGGCGACAAGGAAGAGGCAGCCATTTACATTTTTATAAGTATGTGGGGATGATCATCTTCGATGGCATATGATCCTTTTATAAAACAAGGTATAAATTCGGGCGTGAGGCGAAGAGCGCATCGGGGGCGAAGCGGATCGATCGACGAAGAGACGATCGAGGCCGGCGGATGGCGACAAAGAAGAAAAGCGCATTGGGCATGGCGATATTATCACGAGATGGTTATAACAAAAAACCATCGTGATACTTCACATCGGTTTTCAACATGAACGAAATGCGTGATATTACCTCTTCATGAGCGGTTTTAGCTCGGCCCGATACGCAGGCGGTCTCCAAACCAAAACCGTCGTGATTGCATATATCTGAGCGGTTTTGGTCAACCATACGTGATGAGGTGTTCGATATTAGCCTTTTTGTAGTAGTGAACTCTTTGTATCTTCTCATACCAATACCAAGAATAAGTTTCTCAAAACTTGGTCATTGAAAGGCCCTAGTAAACAAATCGCAAGATTCTCACTTGATTGGATTTTCTGTATTTCTATATTCATGTTGCTCATATAGGTAAAAATGTTTAGGGAGTATATACTTTGTCATATGCGTCTTGACATAGCTATTCTTTATTTGTGCAATGTAAGCTGCATTATCCTCATGGAGGATTGTAGGAGTTTTATCCACCTCTACACCCAAAGACTCTTGGATATGGTGAATTAGTCTTCGAAGCCATATGCACTCTCGAGTTATCTCATATAGCGTAATGATGTAAGTATGATTAGTTTACGTAGCAACAATAGTTTGTTATACAGATCTCCAAGATATAGCTGTAAAACCACTTATAAAGATGTATCCAGTCTGTGACTTAGCATTGTGGAGATCAGAAAGATAGCCAGCGTCTGAGTAACCCTTCAACCTTATATCTTGAACCTTAGGATAAAAGATTCCAAGATCAGTTGCACCCCTAAGGTACCTTAGGATCCCCTTAATTCCGTTCTAGTGCCTCTTCGTAGGCTCAGATCTATATCTTGCCAAATAATTACTACAAATGCTATATCAAGCTTGATATAATTGACAAGGTATAACAATGCTCCAATAGCACTTAAATAAAGTGACTTCGGGCCCTAATATATCCTCATTCTCTCATCTAGGTCCATTTGGATCTTTCTCCACTTCTAGCAACATAACGATCATGGTTGTACCTAGTGGATAAGATTTATCAACATAAAATCTCTCTAAAACTTTCTTGGTGTAGGTGGTTTGATGTAGAAATATGCCACCAAGCAAATTTTTAATCTGCAAGCTGACACAATATTTGGCTTCACTCAAATCTTTCATCTCGAATTTCGTCTTTAAGTATGAGCTCGCTTCAAGAATGCCTTTCATGTTTTGAATTATGTTCATGTCGCCAACATACATAGAGATGATGATGCAAAAATCTATTATTGGATTTCTTTATGAACACGCACGAACATACTTCATTGTTTATGTATCCCTTTTGTAAAAGGAATTTACTCAGTCAATTGTACCACATATGACCTGGCTGTCTCAATCTGTATAGTGACTTTTGTAACTTAATGCCATGCTGCGATGTTCATTCTCACTCATACATGGGACTTTTAGTCCCTTTGGAATCTTTATGAAGATTTCATAATTTAGTGAACCATATAAATATGCAGTCACGACATCCATAAGTTTTATTTTCAAATTCATTCATACTGCCATAGCTATAAGGTATCGGAACATTATGTCATCCATTACATGGGAGTAAGTTCCATCGAAATTGATGCCGGGTCTCTGCGTGAACCCTTGTGCTATTAATGTCGCTTTGTATCTCACCACTTCATTATGTTCATTTATCTTTCTTATGAATACCCACTTGTGTTCAACATGAATAACATCATGAGGTGTCTTGACCACAGGTCCGAAGAAATTCCTCTTATAAGTGAGTTTAGTTTATTTTCTATTGTTTCCTTCTATTTATCCTAATCTTGACGATTCTTGTATTCCACAATCGTCTTTGATTCCGGATCCAATTCAATACGGAATACAATCTTTGAGATGAAACAACTACTATTAACACTCATTTGTGTATAAAGGTTTCTCCTATTTCCACATAGTTTGTGGAAAAATATTTGTCCATTCAATTAGAACTTTATTTAAATCTATCAGCACTCCACCATTTCCCAAAATGGTAGTCTGATTGTTTCGCTACCCTAGTGTTGACGGGTGTACTCCCACCTTCACCAGTCACCTATCCCTGTACTCCAGCATGGGGTGCCTCCCCCTCTTCTCCTGTACAGGGCACCACCCATCGTGCCTTCACTTGGGGTGTAATGTCTGTCGGACATTTCTCATTCATGTTCGGGTCATAGAGTTTCTCTCCTTGTTCAATACATCTCTTTTGTAGATGTCTCCACGGTTTGAGATCCTTTGACCCAAGAGGTCTCCCCTCTTCTTGCTAAGAGTGGTTGAGTCAAATACAGAACCCAAAACTCGGGATGGTTCTACTCTTTCAGATGCATTGCCGCTGGTATATGTAACTTTGTAACTCTTTATGATTCATGAATGAATCTGGCCGCTGATTTGCAAGTTTTTGCAAATCTATTATCCTTCGAGGCTCTTGTTTAGAGTCCTTAGTGCATGGATCGTTATTATGAATACTACTATTATTCCATGATAGTTCCCAGCATTCCAACTTGGGGGTCCTTTCTCCTCCTAATGCTGGGAATAGTTCTACATTAAAAACAATGTCAGTGTGTCTTGCTTTTAGCAAATTCCCTGTTATGGGCTCCAAATACTTTATTATAGACAAAGATTTAAATCCCACGTAAATTCCCAATTTACGGTGGGGTCCCATTGATGTACAATGTGGAGGTGAGATATGTATGTAAATGGCATAACCGAATTTACACAGATGTGAAATACTTGGTTCTTTCCCTCACACTAGATGGAAATGTGACAACTTATGTAATGTGAATGGCCAGAGTCGTATTAAAGCTAATGCATGTAATAGACATGTCCCCAACACGTAGTTGGTAGACCGGATCTCATTAACAAGGGTCTAGCAATCATATTGATCCTCTTGATTAATGACTCAACAAGTCTATTCTGAGTATGAACATGTGAGACCGAATGTTCCACTGTTATGCCTAAGGCTATGCAATAGTCATTAAATGATTTTGAGGTAAACTCTCCAAAATTATCCATTCTTATGGATTGGATCCTATGATCTGAAAACTTTGCCCTTAGTGCAATAATTTGTGAAATCAGCTTGGCAAAAGCGTGATTCCTAGTGGATAATAAACATACATGCGTCCACCGAGTAGATATGTCTATTAGTACCATAAAGTACTTAAATTGCCTAGACGTGGGCTCTATAGGTTCGCATATATCCCCTTGAATTCTCTCAATAAAATCAGAGAATTCATCCTTAATCTTATTATATGAGGGTCTCGTAATCAACTTGCCTTTCGCACTGGCTTCACACACAAAGTTGTGGCAAGTTGTGGCAAGCAGAACGTTGTAGTATCCAACGCATCATATTGTCTCTAGGATGACCCAATCGTTCATGCCACGTTCTAAATAGTTCGGGGTCTTTAACCTGGACGCTTATCACAACATATTTTTCATCACATTTATTAAACATGTAGTACAATCCAGAGAAGAACGTATGGAGTTTCTGTACTACTTTCCGTTATCCATCTTTCTTAGTGATGAGAATGTACTCAGAACCATTCTGTTCCTCTGTTTCCACGTGGAAACTATTATTTCAGATATATTTGAACCCTAGTAGAGTTTTAGTTGAGTCAAGGAACAATAATGCATTCTCAATAATTATTTTTATTCCCATCGGTAAGACTGCCGTGGCTCTTCCAATACCCGCAATATTACCACAATTGCCTGTTATGGTCATAATATTGCGAGTCTAGGAATGGAAGGTCTAGAAATACTTCATATCCCTTATGATAGAATTTGTGGTATACAATTATCCACAAGATAGAGTTCATGCTTTCCCTCCATTGTACGTCAACTACAAGCATGAGATAAATAATTTGCAAGAAAATACATTGCATACGCATACATGCAAACATAAGACATGCAAACAAACTGGAAATACTTTATTTATTTCATGAACTAAAGATTACAAGAAGTAATTTTAATCCCTAAAAGTAATATTGCTAACAAATTCAAGATTGACAAAATTTGGTGTTCATTTTAGTTACACCATGAATTGACTTCTAAATTTATGGGGATATACATTTTGTAGTATTTACTCTAATCTCCCCTTGGGCGAACAATATCATCATCAGAAAGATAAACTTCTCCTTCGATTTGAGAGAAATCTTCATAATTGAGACCAGTTGCTTCTTCTATTGATATGTCAATATCACTAAGAGATCATCGAGGAATATATTCATCAATCTCCCTTGACACTTCATCATTTGATACTGCACTTATATCACTTTGGTGGGTGTCACCTTCCTTTAACAAGAAAACCACAAGTTCTTCGACAGATGAATCCATACTTTTCATCTTGTGGTATGCATCCACCAGGTGCTTGGGGGATTTGCACCTACTAGTGGTATGTCCATGGCAATCACACCTGGGGCATTTGGCACTTAAGTCTCTTACCAGTGTGATGTTGTTCTTAGGAATCTTCTCGATTATCGTTTTCTTTTCCCCTTTCCTTAGAGCGGAGTAGTGTCCATTCGAACACCTAACTTCTTGTCTTTTCCTCGTTTCTTCTCTTCTCTTGAAAGCTTCACTTTCATTATTGGGAATTATGGTTCGAGATCAAAGACGTTGAGCTCCATCCATCTCGACTTTCCAAAAGCTGTCCACAGAAACTTCCACATTCCTAGTGGGTCATTCTCGTATATGAACCAATCCTGCAATCTCCAATGTAGTGTATGAAGGAGGTACCCCCAAGCCATCTTCTTTAGAACATCATTTCTTCTAGCACCCTTGGTGATGGTTTCTCCGAGTCCATGAAAGTCTAGGTAGTCTATGACATCCTTTTACCATGTTGGATAATTATTGCCATCAAGCTCCAAAAGGCGAAAGTGTCTCTTGATCATCTTGCCTACATATTGTAAAGCAACTAACGACAATTACCATAAAGGTAATGAATAGGTACAATATGTACCACATGAGTCAAAACATATGTTACAACAATAAAACGACTTGAATAAGTAGTAAATATCAAATTTACAGATTTTCAGTAATTTTCTATCAATTTTCTACTAATTTTCTAGGCTAAGAACAATTACTATACCCACAAATTAATATAAAAAAAGCAATTTCTAGTATTTAAATAAATCGCAAGAGACTTAAATAAAAGAACAAAAAAACTTACGAGGTTTAGTTTAAAAAGTTCCACCAAGTGGAAGCCCTCATACTTTATTCTAACAGTTCCAGTGTCCTCTTTGCAAAATTTCGGTCCAAAAGGACCCAATTTTAATAAACCAAGGACTTGTGCTTAATTTCAAAAAAGTTGAAGGGTTTTTCTGCAAAAGCACCAAGGCCGGTCGGATCCAATCCCGATTGGGCCTTATGGGCTAGAACCAACGGCCCAAATAGGGCCTTCGCGCGGTCCTCTTAGCCGGCCCGCTAGGGTTTCCCCTAACCTCAGCATGGCTTGGTCCAAGTGCACGCACGCGCACAGGCATAGGTGTGTGGTGGAAGACTCGGTGCACATCACGACAGCGACACAAGAAGCGGCAGTGGCGCGCGTGAGCGGTGCGGCGGTGACGGCGCAGCTCGACGGCGTTCCAGCGTTGGTCTGCGCTCCCGGACCAAAGCAGTGACGACGTACACTCGGGCCCCTCCGCGCAATGGACGATGGCGGCAGCGGAGGCGAGGCGACGTTGAGGCTGCCTCGGCTGGCGTTGTCGCGGAGGTGGTGGTACGGGTGTGGAGGCGGACGGCGGCGACCATGGTGCGGAAGCATCGAGGTCGTCCAGTCTCTCTGCTTCTCCGGCGGGCCAACGCGATGGCGATGAGAACGACAGAGTATGGCGGCGGTGGCGCGAAGCCGTCGATTTGGCCGACGGCATGCGACGTGGAGGCAACACACCTCGCACAACGGCGAGGCCCTTGCCCCATGGAGCCCGACGGCACGCATGGAGGCGAGCGACGGCGAGTCCAATGCTAATCGGTGGTGTGGTGCGGAGGCAACACCCTATACGGTCAGGATGGCGATATCGATCCGGCAGAGGCGGCGCTCGGTGCTCGCTTCACGACGGTGGTGCACACGCAAAGGCGTGCTGCCGTTGCCTAGACAGTGGTTTCTGGCGATGCGGGCGAAGGCGCATGGCCGGACAACCCATCGACGACGATTGGCAAAGGTATGCAGAGTCGTACCCGAACCAATCTCAGTCTAGGCGTAACTGCGTGTCTGAGGAGCTTGCCGAGGCGGTGGCACTGCATGCGTCGGCGTGTATCTTGAGGCATCTGAGCGGTGTAGCCGGGAAAGCGCGATCGGCGGCCGCACCTGCAGCGTGTGGCCGGCCGTGGGATAGCGACCATGAAGTAGAATAAAAATTAATCTACTAAAAAGAACATTCCCACTAGAATTGAAACTTGGATCAAAGCAACGTACCAGGAAGCCTTAGATTAGAGTGTTATCGTGCTGATAACGTGTTGTATAGTCGAGGTCGTGTTACCGGCGAACGAAGTTCTCAACTCACAACTAATAAGCAATAGACAACAACACAAGAATGTAATCTCAACCTTATCTTTTTATTGATTTCTTTATCCGTAAACTTGTATGTACAATAAGAGCCCCATACCCCTCTTTATACAGGAGAAGGAGGTGTTCCTTTATGTATGAATTATTCGGAGGTGTTCCTTTATGTATGAATGAATAATATGTGACTAAATTAAATAATGGACCTTGTGGGCCGACAACCCCTGATAAGCCTTGTGGACCAACAAATCTCTAATGAATATTTGTTTAGGTAAAGTGTCCATGCATAATTAGATCTCACAAAAGAGCTGATATACAACAGTGAGATGACGTGGATGCCAAAGCTCCGAAAAACTACTTTTGGCATTACGCGAAAATGCACCCAGACCGGTTCTCAGTCACGCACCTAAATAGAAACGGACGCCGTGCGGGAACGGGTCAGTCACGCACCTACATAGAAACGGACGCCGTGCGGGAACGGGTCATGCCTAGCACTCGGCAAGGACGGGATTAAGTGAAATGCTACCACGCTATGGCCTGTGGGAAACCCAGCGTAAGGGTGACTGAACTTGGTTTCGACGCATCCTGGTTAACATCATGGCGCCAAACCTGTCTATAACAAATGACGACAGAAACTCTATAGAATTTTCCGAGTCTCCTATAACATTAAGATATCGAGAAATGTTTGCGTTCCAAAGAATCGCTTACTCAACTATTAGCATCGGCGCAGAATGTAAAGGAGTAGTACAATAGTACTAGTACTTCATTGTGAATTTGTGGCAGATGTGAATGGAGGTGGGAGAGTAGTAATTTCAGGCCAGCGGCGGACAATCCGTCCGGCCGGGACGCGGTCGACGCGCGCGCGGGGGACAAACGAACGGAGCATGTTTGTACTGCCCTGGATCTCCGCCACGTGGGATTGCTACGCACGGTCGGATCGTGAGCGGGTGGGTCCGGGTCATTTATGATGGTACCAAACGCCAACCGACCAACTGACCAGCGTCCTGAGGCCGTTGACCGTGTTGGAAGCTGAATCTGATGGATACTCGCAATTTTAAAATGCTCGCTTTACTTGTTGTCGGTTTATTCCGTACCTCAAATCTGAATTCAGTCGTCAAGGTGTGTAAACGGCGGAAAGATCAAAAAGGTGTTTTACTTGTTAACGAGGTTAACTTGGATTCCGTGTTTTCAATTTTGCTTTATATCATAGCCTACATGTTGGTTTTTCTCCCTCAATATACAATGACTCAGTCCATTCCTCTGTTTATCTGGCTAAAGAGGTAAGCCACAAAATTACCCAAGCTATCTGTATGGTTCGTTACAAGATGGGACTCGATTTATGCATTGAGCGGGAAGGAGATGGATTGCTACCACCATTTCTCAATGCAATTTGTTCTAGCGATAGTCCTTTTTATGTCATAAGTTATTGGAACTTCATCGATACATTACGCTTTTACCATTCTCACATATGTTTTTCTCTAATAGCTCGTTTGCCACTTAATATGGCTGGCTGATACCCTCAAATAATTCTTGTGGCAACATGAAAATTGACTCATGTTGCAGAATAGAGATTACGATGTAACTATATTTCGAGGGAGGGAAGAATATTGTCTGGAGTTGCCTATTCAAATTGCGGCACTGGCCTTCTCAATTCTCATCACCGTTGAATTGTGATATAAAACAAATGGATGATGATCAGTTGGAAAAGGGGCATCACTCAGTCCCCCCAGAAGGATTTTATTTTGTACCGACAAAGTTTGACCAAAATGTCATTTATCTTATCACTCAAATCACTAACCTTTGCGCAACCTTTTGTTTCCCCTCGAAGCCGCCTAGCTCGTGATACGGTGATCCCTTTTCTTGCAATACGTACGACTGCTACATAGCACAACAAAACACAGCACCACCGAAACCAATCCACGCAGCGAGCAACACGCGTGTTTGGAATAAAAAAGCACACGGTTCATCGCACATAAGCGTTACCAGAGACGCGTCAGTCCGATTCGGAGCAGGCTATGCCCCACTGATGACTAGAGTTTTCAGATGGACAATGCCTGGAAGCTGCCAATTGCGGTCCTATTTGGCTTGACAAGCTGATGAGTTGGTCTTAATTAGAGGATCGACTGTTGTATCCTATGTTTAGATTGGAAGTGGTAGTCCTTTTCATGCTGGGGTGAGTCTTGTGTCCTCGGTGGCCTAGGTGCGTGGCTCTTTGTAGCCTTTGGTGATCTTTGGTTGTGTAGTGGGTTGAGGTGTTGTCAGGTTTTAGTGTATTGATTTTTCGGTAGTTTCGGTATTGGCGTGTTGATTTTTCGGTAGTCTCGGTGTTTTGTGGAGTCGTCTTTTTTGGGACCGGTATTGATGTCTTTAGTGTAGCTTTGTCAGAGCAGTGTATCTCTTTTCTTCTCGAAATAAATGACACATCTCTTGCCCTTGTTTTTATTTATAAAAAAAGCGGTAGCCAACATTGTACCATCCACGTGTCAAGCCACCGTGAACGAGCCAATCCTGGCCACTAGTTGATCCTAACGCAACACGTTGATCTGCAGAAAGAAGTTGGATACAAAGGTTCAACGCAACAACGAAAAAAGAGAGTTTAATTTGAGGGCAAAAACAGTAGTCGGCATTCTTTTGGATATATTACGATATCGGCTGATCAGTGTTTCTTGGAGCGAGCCTTTATTATTTCTTAATCATTTTTTTAAAATATTTTAAAGATAGGACCTTCTTAACTTTATTTTTAATTCTGACTTCTTTGGTCACACAATGTCACGCGGTGTGACCAAACTATGTTATCACACCACCGTCCATGACGTGATCAAATTGTTTGGACGCATCTGTTTTTGAGCTAAGTCATGTCACGCCAAGAAGAGTGGCGTGACAGCACAGTTTGATCGTGCCGTAGTTGGTGGTGTGACAGCATAGTTTGGCCACGCTACGGGCTGTGGTATGACCGAATGGGTAGAATTAGAAATAAAGTTAAGAAGATGTTATCTTTAAAATAACTTAAAAAGAATTAAATAATAAAAAGAATTCTATTTCTTGAGACATTTTATTAAGACGTCATTTTCACGAAAATTAAAGAAAGCGAAAGATTATCTAGACATGCCCTGTGTAGTGTAATTCTAGGAAGAAATAGAAAAACAGGCAAAAGAATAAGAGAGGGAGATAATTAAAGAGGGAGCTTTGCTGATGCTACAGAGGAAGCAGCATTACATTACCCAGTCCACTCCACTCCAAATCGCAGCGACGGCCCGGCCCTACGGTCCCGGTCACTTGCTTATAAATAGACCTCCTCCACTTGCGGTTTGACAACAACACAGGCCTTGCAAGAACCTTCACACCTTCGAAACAGCCACTGGCTAGCTAGTTCAAGCTCTTCTCGATCGCCAAGCTCGTAGTCTTTGCAATCCTTGCAAGAACACGTCTCGTTGATCGATCCTTAGCTAGTGAGGTAGCTCTGGATCGAAACCCTAGCTGATTGATGGACTTTGACTTGCTGAATTCCTGCCCGGAGGCGCAGCTTGAGCTGATGAACACGATGCTTCAGCTGGAGCAGGCGCTCACCGACCAGTCGCTGATGGCGGCGACGTCGCCGCCGATATCGCCCATGCAAACCACTGCTCATCACCACTTCTCGCCTCCGCCGCACATGTCGACCTGCACGACCACCACGGCCGGCTACCAGGACCACTACTCCGTGCCGGCCGCGTACGCCGGGGCCGGCGTGCACCAAGAGTACGTGATGTCCCCGGGCGTCGACGCCGGCGCGGGGGCGCTGCGGGCGCTGCAGGGGTCGGAGGCGATGCGGGAGATGATCTTCCACATCGCGGCGCTGCAGCCGGTGAACATCGACCCGGAGACGGAGCGTCCGCCGAAGCGGCGCAACGTCCGGATCTCCAAGGACCCGCAGAGCGTGGCGGCGCGGTTGCGGCGGGAGCGCATTAGCGAGCGCATCCGCATCCTGCAGCGGCTCGTCCCGGGCGGCACCAAGATGGACACCGCGTCCATGCTCGACGAGGCCATCCACTACGTCAAGTTCCTCAAGTCCCAGGTGCAGTCCCTCGAGCGAGCTGCCGCCGCCAGCGGCGCCGTCCACCGCGCCGCCGCGCTCGGCGCCGCCTACCCTACCGCCCAGCTGCAGCACGCGCCGTGGTAGCTAGCTAGCTACCACGCACCACGCGCGGCTCGGCACGTCCGCCTGGTGATGCAATAAGCGTTCCATTACGGTTGCGCTAGCTCGTCCGTCGATCGCTTTTGGAGTTTCCGGATGATCTCTCTGCTCTGCATCTGCTGCCGTGTGCATATGTAAAGATGTAGGAACCCTGATACATTTATTGTTGTTACCGCATGCTAGCTTGCTCCTAGTACGTGGTTTGCTCCAAGCTTTCGTTGGACTCGCAGCCCGTGCAAGCGCGTACCTACCTACGTAGGCTGTACATTTTTCCTTCTACCTTATCAGTGCAGTACTGCTACTTATTACTTCTCATGCATGCATGCCTCTCACAATGCGATCCTTAAATTTCGTTCGCGTGCATCCGAAAGAACAAGAATCGTTGTCCTTTCACTCGCCTCGCTACATTGGTCGTTGTCCTTTTTATGGGGCTATAATTAGTAACTTTCAAGCTCCCATTAGAAATTTATTTTGACTAATTAAAATTCCTTTAAAAGTGAAAATTTTGTTTTGGTATCTTAAAAGAGAGGTCGTTTTAACCGAATATAATCTACTTAAAAAAAAATTGAAGGGGAAACAAACAGTGTTGTTTCTATATTAAAGAGGAAACAATTCAACATCTTTTTATTGACTGCCTATTTGCACGTCTTGCTTGTGGGTTGTTCGATGTGCGTTTAATTTATCCCCCTGTGAGCATGGCACATATGTTCGGGAATTGGTTAGCTGGTAGTCCAACAAATTTAAAGTCACAACTCCTGACGGGAACTAGTGCCTTATGTTGGTCCATTTGGTTTTGTCGGAATGATGTTGTTTTTAACAAAAAGAATATCACTAATCCCTTGCATGTTATCTTATTGTGTGGATCCTGGCTACGTGTGTGGGCAAATTTATAAATATTGACCCAGAAGGAGTACATGTTGGATGGAAGCCTAAGGTTGGAGTTTGTGGTGAAGCAAATCCTTAATTCGTATGGGTGACGGCTTAGTCACAGGATTTGCAATGATTAAGTTTAAATTTCATTTGCCTAATAATAGTTGTAAGGCTTCTTGCCGTTTTTGACAGTTTTGGTTATTTTGTTACTTTTTTCACTTTAATAAATAAGCTGTGCACATCCTTGATGCAGAGGTCGAGAGAGATTTTTTCTCTTCCATTATCTAAAAAAACATTGGTACGAACGTGCAGTACGGCACAAGCGACCTGGCAAATCGAGAAAGTTGACCACTCATCAATGGCAGTGGAGTGCCGTGCCTTTTTCTTCCTCGGCTAGCTCCTCTTGCCTTCTTTCTCGTCACGTCGCGCGTCGGCTAGCTCGTATCGTACGTACTTTTGCTCGCCATTTGCACGCAGGAGGGGAGAAACTATTTGGCCGTTGCTCCGTAGCACTGCCGGCCGGAGAGGACGTGCGTACACAAAACACGCGACTCACTCATGAAGCAAGCAAAAGATGGTAATCTAAGTTAAACTTTGCAAGTTGCAACGGTGAACCGATCGTCCCGGCAGGTGCGCAACCGTTTCTGTCGCGTGCCCTCTGCATGTGGCAGTGTTTCCACCGGTTTGAATACGCGCCAACAGTTTGGTGCCTGGGCTACGCTAGGCGAAGTAGTTGTTGTTTTGAAACCGTTGCAGCATTATGATCCGAGCCAGTGGGTGGCCCAGTTGTCCACCATGGATCAGTGTTCGTTCGGTATTGTTGGCTCGCAGCACGTATATATGGTCGACCATCGTGGACCGGCGCACTCCTAAAAGCATCTCATGGTTGTAACATGGAATATATATATGACCATTAAGATATCTGTCGCTGATCGTATACTATACATAGTGGGGCTTGTGACGATCAATAATTGATCTTCTCTGTTTGTACTTTGTACTAATCAATTAATTAAGGACCTAGGAGAGTTTCATCCTCGGCTTAAATCAACAAAAAAATTAATCTATTTCGAACACACAAATTTCACAAAAAAAATAGCTCAATTCCTGCATGAATCTAGGAAAACTCCCCTGTTCTAATTTGTACACAGAACAGAAGCCATCTAGACAGAGAAACTAGTCTACAAAGGGAGGCAAAGCTTTTTCCCAAACAGAGCCTGTTTGGTAAAGCAGAATTGTTGCGACGGAGAAGATATATCCATCAACAATGTTGGATAGCCCAATTGAACAGCGTATGTATTGTAAACGCACAAAAATTCCATCCATAGGTGCATGTAGATTTGTGGGTTCGGTCAACAGCAAACCATGCTCCGGCCGGGACCACCGGATCTGTAATCTCCGCCATAAATCCCCGGTCTAGCTAGCTAGTCGCCTCTCACATCTTTTCCACGACACGTACTGTAGTTTCCTCGGCGCGCAAACAACAGCGAAAGGCCGAGGGGACAGGGGTACTGTACAGTGCACACATCCGGTCACTATGGCATTCATATGGGCATGCAAAATAAACGGAGACCGCACGCGGTAAATACATCTCACTCCAACCTCTGTCCCGCCTTTTAATTGACGCTGAAAGCAGAGAAATGTACAGTGTTTAACTAGATAAGTTAATAAGTGAACCATAAAAGGTAGACAAGTTAGCATGTCACATTATATATCGCACAGCATCCGGTCCAAACATAAAGGGGATTTCATTCAATTCACGTACATGAACAAAGTAGTACTACTACACTGCACTAGCTAGCTCACTGATTAGCTACACCAGAGATACTACAAATCCAGAATATATCCACATCTTTTCGATCGTCACACGTCCATTGACCATGTGCTAGCCGGGAAGTTGCTCTGTGACCCACAAGCCAAACTCATCCAATCGATCTCCGCGTGGTAAAATTTCAATGTACGCAGCTGGAATATTCTCTACTAGCTAATTAATAGTCAGCCCATCAGCTGTCGGCAACAACGGCAAATCGGCAACAGCTCCCGATCTCCTCTCAGCTGGTCGAAAAGAACCGAGGCGACTGATCGATTGAGCTCAAATCAATTAACATTTAACACTGTCGTCGATCGCCGGATCGCTGCCACATCAAGGGAATCGACGCTGCGGTCGCCGGATCTGCGCCACGTTTCCGTCGCCGCGAAAGCGTCTGGCAGGTCGCCGTCAACACGCGTCGCGCGGCGAGAGGCCTCGGACCCACGGCGCGGGACAGGGACGGGAGGCCGGAATAGGATTTGCGCAAGATCTTGGAGTGACCCAGATCATGTGCATCCCTCCTGGCCGAACAGGCAGAGGCAGTGTTGGAACGAGGACTAGGAATAGCAACATCGCGCACCACTAAAAAAACACCAAGCCGGCGCCATATCTTCCCCTCCAACTAACCTGATCTCGAATTATCGATCGCCTTTTGGCCTCTCAGCCTCTGATCCCTTCCTTGCTTGTTCGATCGATCTTTCAACGCACTTTTCCGTTGTTTATTTAGCTCTCGAGTACTTTTTCTTGAGTCCTCACCAACTGCTTTGAGATACTACTTTGGAGAACCGATAAGGTTGAACCGCGTGTAATTGAGATCACCTTGCTTGTTCACATCCTTTTTGTCCCCCTTTCTATTTGTCTCGATCCGTCCCAGCTCATTTCTCTGTGGCATGTGGACCGCCGTAATTTTCGCGGAATTTATTGGTGTCCGTGAAGAGTGTTGGACCAAAACGACGACTAGAGGCACTGCTTGTTTCTCATCTCGATCGGATTCAACTTCGTTCTCACCTTAGTAACTATGAAAGCTATGAACATCGAAGATACAAGTACGGCGGAAGTCTTGTGTTGAGCCCAACACAAACCCCAAGACACAGGAACCAAAAACACCAAAATCACAGTGACGACACATGATGAGTCATACCGATGGAGATGGACGGTCTGATCAAAGGCCGACCAGTCTAACTTCTCATGAGGATAAACAGTAAAATCAACTAGATCTCGAAATCACAAATGACCCAACTTTTAATCTGGTGATCCAAATTCTCTCAAATTTCAACTATAACTTATCAAGAAGGTCAGGAACCTATTCCAATCGACGATCGGGAAGATCGAGGCCAAGGTTCCACCAATTTCTTCGATGAGGGCAAAAGGGCACAAGAACCGAAGAGATTCAAGTTTTGATCCAAAAGCTTGCTCGTGGGTAGATAAAGATAAAGATGATCCTAAATGTATTCCCACATGTTCCAACAAGCAAAATCACAACAATAAAACCACAAGAAAACCAAAGAAACATCAAAATCCTAAAAGTCATCAAAGAGAGGGCAAGAACAAAAAACGACTCATCTTGAGAAAACTTTACTTGGATTGATTTGAGAAGGATGTTAGTTTACAACCACCCCATCATGAAGAACAAAAGTTCAACACCTGAGCACTCAATCAATCCATTTATCACAAACTCAGTCTCAACTACTCCAAAATATCTAAAACATAAATTAGGGTTGCTCACTTGGAAGGGTTTGAAGACTCCACATCTGGACATCCCATTTTATAGTGGAGGCTAGATTTAAACAGAAACCCTAACGGGCATCCTTTAAGCCTACACACAAACGGCCCTACACTCACGTGCGCTTCTCAAAGCGGATGACGATCCGGGCTTCCCGAATCTATCTCTTCATAATCTTCATCTTCACTTGACCTAGACCTGCTCTCTTTATGTCGTCTCGCGTCGTGGTTTTGCCAAAGGTCACCAAGACGATATTTTGGTGAAGATATCAAAATACTCCTTCTTGATCATTCTCCAAAGACCGAGTCCAATCATCATGAAATAATCCTATGCTTCGCCACATGTAGGTTTATCAACGGATCTCTTCATGTCAGCAAGTCTCTCTCATCCGGTTCCCACCGAAATCACCATGGCATTTGCACTGACCCCGTGCCGCTTGATACAACTCGTCGTACCGAATTTCCTGTTCGGTCTTCCTTATCTATTTTGCACCATTCTTGAGTCCAATGACTTCACCCGACATCCTCTGTCGTTCTAGACCTCAGCTCTCTAAGTCTAGTCCCTACCATTCTTGCCGTTGACCGCTGTTGACCTTTAAGTCTTCTGCACAACAATAGACCAAGAAATCGATTCCGGGCACAAGTTCTTTGCAAACTTGACCCATGTTAGTCAAAACATGCATCGTGCAATATTTATGCACTGAAACTCATGAAATTGACCTAACCTACGATCATCGCTGCCTAGTCGGCCAACGAACAAAGCCAAATCGGTCAGACAGCCGCCCACGGCCGGTCTGACCTCCATGTTGGTCGGTCTGACCGCCAGCAAGGGGACTTAGCCAAAAATTTCGTCGGAAAATCTGCACTCTCTCTGGAAATTTAAAACGAATAGAACTTTTGGCTCGAAGCTCCAAAATTTATGAGACCAAATACAGAAGAATCCTTTCACTTGCCTACACCCTCTATTTTTAGCTCGACCCCAAACTTGAAGGTGAACTTTTGGCCGGTCAGACTATCTCGCGTGGCCGATCTGACCGTCGGCCCTTGACCTGCTCATGGGCTGGTATGACCTCCAGGGCTGGCCGGTCAGACCGCCCTTGGCCGGTCCAACCGCCTGAGACTGATAACTTCTAAAACTTTATCGAAAACAAGTGTTTCGACAAACCATCGACACCATCGTCAATTATATCATCATCCTAAGATTAGGGGCATATCTCATGACATCCACAAAGGGGATGTAGATAGGAACATACAATGGGGAACAAACACGTCGCATCGGACTCGTGGAGTGCTCGTGACGGTTGTCTGATTTGGAACATGTGGCCTGGGTATGGAGAGGGAGAACATGTGGGCGATTCTATATATTTTCTATATAGGCTTAAGCACCTATAGTTTTCTCATCCAAATAATGCCTCGCTTTAAGTCGCCTATCATGGCCATTTGTGGGGGGCAGTCCCTGATTTGGGCCTGTGCACCAACCCTCATTGGAAATGTTTGGGAGGAAGGCTGGTGGATGCTACCCTCGAGAAAGAACATGTTGGGCAGGATGCATGCACCTTAACCACCCATGGAAATGGACTAGCCAGAAAGGTATATATCCCTTTGAATAAATGAATAATGGCTTGGAGAAGACAAGAGGGGGCATTGCATGACGCATGCAGTGCAGGCCACGCCAAGATATAACAAGATTATATATAGCTACTTCTCTCAAATAGTACAAGGGAGAATCCCATCAATATATAATCTCGTGTCTAGCTACTATGTGGCATCCATCCGTAAACACGATAGGTGATTTGACCTAGCATTCATGTCACTCTTAGATTTTTCCCAGGATATCCAATACGATATGTGGCCGTCGTTTGAAGTCAACGAACAATTAGTGTATTGAGCGGTGATAAACCATAAAGTTTTGGCCGGACTACTGTACTGTGCACCTTGATTTTGGCAGGATACATACAGTCAATACGCATCCATTTCGAATCCAGTAGGCAACATCAAATCTGAACGTAATTCAACCATCTTCAGCGGTCATGCACGCGACCATCCGAGACTCGGAGGAATCAGGTATCTATATTCTTACGAGTAATTTTCTCTTCTAGAACAAGCATAGCATTCTAATTAATATCATTTCAGAACGGTCCTGAAGTTCTGATCACCAAAGCAGACGTTTTTTAAGGAGCACCCTGCAGGTATAAGATTTCTGCAGGAACAAGGCTGTTTTCCTGTAAAATTCCTATGGAATCGTCGTCTTGGAACTTGGAAGCAGGCCCTGGGTAGTAGCGCTGTACTCCTGAACTGCAATTATGCGCTCGACCTAATCATCACCTGATATGTTCTGCGTGCAGACGTAGTATGTACTGGCCTCAGTTCACCGGGCGAGTGCAGTGTTGGGGATGCAAGCCGAGCTGTGCTGCGCGCTGTCCGGCAAAGCGAAAGGGCCACATGGGCCGGCTCTCGTTTGGGCGGCTACTCCACCGGTTGACCCCATGTCAAGTACGACGTACTGAGCTCGCGACGACAGCAACCGACGGTCGAGAGACAGGCAACGAGGGGGTGCAGTCGCGAACCCGGCAGATTGGCTGCTGCTGCTGCTGCGTAGGAGGGCATCGCGTCTTCGGTCGTTAGAAATTTAGTTGCGCGGCATTAATGCGCGCCAACATGCGTGATGCCGCTTATGGCGAGGACTGACTGACGGGTACCGACGGTTGGGGTGGTACTTGTACGTTCATATGTGAATGTGACGAGGGGCCGAGACTTGGGCGGCTGCTTGGTCCTCCTACGCTTGGCTAGATGCCTAGATTGATCCCCACATGCAAGGGACGAAGGGCAGACTAAGAGAGAAAGAAATTATGTGAAGGTGGTGGCTAACTTTTCAGTTTCATGGCTCAAAATCCTCACACAAATAGGCATGGACCTTGTCGAACAAACTGACAAGAAAAAAACTATATGAGGCCGGTTTTACTAGACTGAAATTCTGTCTGTTTGGCCGAGTTTCAGCTTCCAGCTTCTAGTTCGAGGTTTGTTGGAATTGCTCGACTAAGCAATGCTCGCTTTTATGGGTTTTTTCCAATGCTGAGAGAAGTATGCGCCAATCAAGTAGAAACCCAGTAATTCCACGTTGACTTGCCCTTCGGAGAGAATAAGATAGGGCAAGACAGGCTCCGTATTCTCCTCTTCAACATGAGTTGATAGGCTACAGCATTCTTGGAGGTGTAAGCCCAAATCAGGCCGGAAAAACATCGTCCCTCCTTACCACCGAAGCCAATGGGCCCGAATTTTACTTTTTAGTACTAGCAGACCCAGATGCTGGCCCAACAACTATTTCCGGCGCACGATCAATCATCAAAACATGAAACAGCCCACGCAATTACCCGGCTAAGGCCCAAAGAAACAAGTTCTTTTGATCAGGCCTTAACCTGCATTAAGGCCCATGAAACCCAAAGCCGCGCACAGCAACCGACCATACTGAGAATTTTTTTAAAAAATACTATTTTTAAAAGATATTTACAAAAATAAATAGCCGTAAAAAAATATACAAAAATGACTCCATGTCGCTAGTTCAACCGCGACAGGACCTCTTCTTCCTCGTCACGGTTCAGTACTGCCGCCAGATTCAACTGGCGATAGTACCTAAACCTAGATCGATTAGTCATTTGTGATTTTTATAGATTTTGAATGGTACGAAATTTGTTAGACTCGCAATAACATTTTGTGATCATCGTATGTTGTTCTAGTACGGTGAATTTCTAAAGAATTTTGCGAGAACGATTAAGGTGTCAATGATTCGTAAGTACGAAGGTAAGTGATATTGCGATACACCCGGAATTCATACACTTAGTCATGTACATGCACTGCATATTATGTAAGAAAACAAATGTGAATTTGCCATTACTATCAAAACTATGAAAAATCACACTGATATTACATAACATTCAGCAAAACGCCAAAACACTTAATTTGTTTCAAATCAAAATGATAATTCAAAACATTGGCAATAATATATTACTACTCTCCATGCTTTCTCGTGGTCGTGACCTCAACGTCCCCCATATGGACCGCCTCAAGTCGGGCGATCGGATGAAGTCCCCGCGACGACGTCCGGAGTGTCGATGTCTCCTTTGTCCTGAGGATTTCTCGTGGGGCATTTCTTGAAGGTGTGCCCAGACTCCCTGCAAATGGAGCACTTCTTCGTACGACATCCGGTTTTTGCTTCGTCCATGTCATTCCTGATGCGCCGTACCTGTCGCCGGCCAACCTTTCCCTTAAGCCTATCAATGTCCGCGGCCTAGATTAGTTGCTCCCAGGTCGGATGGCCAGTGAAATGGCCAACCACAGCGTAACCATATATCTCTCCACTCCAGGTTTGCATCACTGCCTCCTTGGTAAAATACTCAAAGAGATACTGGCCAGGATGCTGTGCCGCCGTCGAACATGCGGCCATGACATGGGAGCAGGGCCTATGCATAAGAAGGGGCTTGTTGCAAGTGCATATGCAACTACCGCGGTGTAGCGTGCACTCGTGAGTAACCCTCTCGTGGTTCATCCCGCGGCGTCCTTTATCCCTGCACATTATCTCGAAGCGAAGTTCCCTTGTGTCCATCTTGAATGCCCTGTGCATCTCACCCTTCTTGCCCTTCTCCTCCATATACTTGGTGACCATGGCGGAGTAGAGTACTCTGTCATTTGCCATGGCGAGCAACGCGTTGTTGCTTCTGTCAACAAAGTAGTTCGTCGTACCGTAGAGAATTGCCTCCACAATACCAACCAAAAGGAGGCACCTTGCACCGTGCATGACCCAGTTGTACACCTCGGTTAATATCGAGCACCACCCCTGTCATGTAGGAGCGACCACTTCTCCTTACCCTTGTGCTCAATCCAGTCCGAGAAACATTTCACCTGCGCCCCGCCCTCCCCGTTAATCTGGGAGCATCTGTGGGTAGCTGTGGCAATGCTTCGGGGGGCCTGGTCAGCGCTTGGGACGGCCCTTCTTGCTGCCTCCCTTCTGTGCATCTGGGTCCGCTCATCTAGAATCTTCCAGATTGCTTTGAACTTCTGCTGCTGGTTCTGGTTGCACAGCCGCTTGAATAGGTTCATCAAGTCCTTGTTGTGGAACTGCTTGTAGAAGTTTGCACCCAAGTGCCTCATGCACCACCTGCTCTGTAGATTCGTCCATGGAAGTGGTACGTTCTCTCCTTGTTGCAGCTGGGTTATTGCACGCAGCAGGTCTGCATGCCGATAATGTATGAGGCATACGTTGGGACGGCCTTGCACAACAGAAATCCTCACATTCTTCAGGAACCATAACCAGTTGTCTGTGTTCTCGCTTTCAACGAAAGCGAATGCCACAGGAAGAACTTGATTGTTCCCGTCTGTTGCTATTGCAGTCAGTATCTGACCCTTGTACTTTCTAGTCAGGAATGTGCCATCTACGCATAAGATTGGACGGTAGTGCTAGAATGCATTGATGCATTGACCAAAGGCGAAGAATGCTCGCTGTAGTACCCTCTTATTGGCCCACTTCGGATGTGTGGCGACTTGAATGTCGATATGAGTGCCGGGATTCCTGTCTTGTATGACTCGGAGTTGCCCGGGAAGGTTGTAGTAAGAATCCTCGAACGTGCCGAACCTTGATTCCAACGCCTTCTGTTTTGCCCTTCAAGTCTTGGTATAGCTGATTGTGTACTAGAACCTTGCCTCAATCGCCCGAGTGATGGATCGTGGCTTAAAATCTAGATTATTCATGATCTCACTGTACATGAGGTTGGCGATGAAGCCTGATGACATGTTTCGGTGGGACTGCACTGACTCAAAAACGATGCATGTATGAGGGACCACTATAGAACACTTCCAGTAGGTGTCCCGCTTAGGCTAAAATATGTGCACTCGCCAAGGGCATCCCTCTATGCTGCACTTCATGTCATAGCATCTTGGGGTAGACTTGACGACTATGAATATGCGCCGTACCGACAAGGCCCAGAATTTCACCGCCTCCTGCACGGCCTCCTTACATTTGTACATAGCTCCTAGTGTCGGGACCCAAAATTTCAATTCTGGACCCTCTGTGTTTAATGCACTAGTCCAGGATCACGCTAGTGCACACAGTGTCAACAAAGGTGGATATCGATCCACACAAGCGAATAATAGCATAAACAATAATTTGATTAATAAATAATGGTTTGACCTTATGGTCGAGTTTGCAATTATTAAGCCACGCAGGGCTAACAGAGAAATAAAGCAGAGGAAACAAAACGGCAGCGGTGTCCCATCGATTCACCACAGGCAACCGACTGGGATCTAGACCCCACGATTAGGCACCTTCGAATAACTCCTCCTCAAATGTTGGTGAAGACTCCTCCTCTTCTGCTTGATTTATTTTAAAGCAAGCGTGAGTACACACCGTACTACATAAGTCACACCACGTAAATGCAAATATACATGCAAGCTTATTACAAGGGAATGGCATTTTGTGGTTATTTTGCAGAAATGCAACATTTGCAATTGAATACAATAATAGATTGAAAGCAGGTAAAACAAATAGACAATAATAATAATTTTAACAGTTGATTTCACAAAGACACACACTGACCCTAACAGATTATTCACATAGCTATATGATTTAGATCACATGACTCCCTTCCCACACGCTTTTAAAGATCTACCCTCGTGTGACATCTCCGAGCATTGTCCATGATCATGACGCGCTATTCGAATAGATTTGTTTACACTCTGCAGAGTTTGTACACTTTACCCACAAGATACAATCAGTGTTGCAAGCACTAATCGTAACAAAGCATTTCAGAAACTTCATCCTAACATAGATGCTCCCAATGTGCTTATGTCATACCAAACCATACACAGTGTATGGTACAACACACACCGTTGGACGAGGAAGCGGTGAACTGATCGCATGATGCGACTACATGGTAGTACACACCCCACCCTATTCACATAGCCTAACCTACCACTGAGCAATCCATGCTAAGAATTCAGATCTTACTATGCTAGGCCCGTCCCATAACATGCATGTGGTCGCATGCAGAGGGCTCAGTTCAATGGCGCACAAAGTTCGATCCTTAAATGACCGAGGCAAGACTTCCATTGTTCTAACTAAGGCACAGAGATAAATATGACACATGATTAATATACCCATATCACATAGCCACCGTGTCACACAGTTCCTTCCACTTGCCTCGGCCTAAACCTTTTTCCCACCCGGTGATTTTAGTGCAACACATGCCACAAGGACACATAGTGCACACAGATTATTACAAAATTACATAGTCACTTAGTCAAGTTAATAATTGCACTTTACATGAATAGGTGATTCGTGGCATGGCTAAGCAATCTAATCGTATTAACCAACCCACGTTGGTGCTATAATATTTTACCAACTAAATATCAACTAGGGTGACAAAGGATCAAGGCATAACAAGTTACACAAGGAAGGCATAATGATTGGACTTAATAGCTAATCCCAAAAGCATTTAAATAATTACTTGAAATAAAATGCAATACTTTGAATCAAAATAATATTTGGAAAACTCGGGATTCAACATGGTCAAAGCATGACTTGCCTTGGAATAGATCTAGGAATTGATCTTGGTCTTGATGTGTTCCTTCTTACGCAAATCCTCCAAAGCGTCAAATCTATTCACAAACGAAGCAAACAAACAAAATAAATAAATAACAGAGGCAAAACAACTCCAAAAAATAAATAAAATCTCCATTAAATAGATCTTGATTTTAGATGGATTTAGAAATTTGAATGGGCAGATTTGGAGTTAGGATGCAAAAGTTATGAGGTTTGGAAGTTGGAATCTAAAGAAAACCCTAAAATCGAATTACATGAATTTCCGAATTATTTCTCAACAGAAAAATCGAATATTGCGCCATGAGATGACGTCACCACAGGAATTTCAGAAAATATAAATAAAAGAAAATCCTGACGCGTGGGGCCCACACGTTAGTGGCACGGCTCACGGTGGATCAAGTCCACCGAGCCTCTGGATCTGGGTCGGGGCTGAGGTGGCGCACCGGCACATGTGGCGCTGACACGGCGCCCACGTGGCTGACACGCGCGTGCCACGGAGGCTAGGGCGATGAGGTAGACGCCGATGTGGGCGGCGGCAAGGGCGGCACAAGACGGAACCAACCAAGACGGCGAACAGCGGCGTCTCACCGGCGGGTGGCACAGGAGGTAGAGGGTGCGAAGGGATCACAATGAGGTGCTCACGGTGCTTGAGGACAAGTGGGCGGCCGTGGCGAGGTAGAAGCGGCGGCGAAGCTTCGGGCTCGACGGCGACGGCGCTAGGGCGGTGCTCCGGCGAAACGAAGGTGTCCCCTGGGTTCCCCTCGCTCGCGCGATGTCGACAGTGTAGGCGTTGAGGCTCCGGCGGCTTCGGGCTCGTCGGAATTGCTCGTCGGAGTAGGCGGCGGCGAGATTGAATCTCCGAGCTCTAGTGGCGGCTAGGGTGCGGCGCAGGCGAGGAGGCGGCTAGGGTTGGGTGAGGGCGTCGAGGGCTGGCCTCCCCCTTAAGTATGGCGGCGTGGGAGAGTCGAGCGCGGACGCCTAAAACGGCAGCGGCAGCTCAACAACCTCCGCGATTTAAATTGGAGACGAAGAAACGAATGGGTGGGGCCCGCTTGTCGGCCGGGACTCCAAGGCCGCGAGCGAGGAAAGGCACGGTGAGGCGCGAGTGCGAGGCGAGATCTAGCCGATCAACTCAGATTGACGGCTCACAAACAATGTGACGTTCGGACCGCTCCAATCGGCCATCAAGATCGGGACGTCCATTTGCGATCCAACGACTGACATTGCCCGACGAAGAAAACACGCGGAGGAGGAGAGGTCGACGGTGGGGTCCTTTGTCGATGGAAGAGCAGCAGCGTGGGCTGCCTGTGTTGGGCGGATGTGAGAAAGAGTGGGTTTAGGCCCAAAGACTGTTTTGGAGATTTTAAATACTTTTTCTTTTTAAGAAAATACCAGAAATCCAAATAAGCAATAGAAATTAGCAAATGAACTTGGAAAAATTCTAGAAAATATATCCAAGCACATAGAATCCAAATAAAATAGTTTTGACTATAGTTCATGTTGACTTTAGTCATATTAAATGGTTTTGTTACTCAAAGTCCAATATTAAGCTTTTAAATTAAATTCAAATAAATCCAAATGGTGAATTTTTCTCTCTACCAACTATTCAAAGGATTTTTAAAGCTTAGAAAAATTGGGATGTTACACCTAGCCTCACCTTGCTCTGGTCGTACTCCCACGGCACACGGAAGCCTTCGTTGACGATGAGGTTGTCGAACTGGTATGTGCTCCACTCGGATGGAACTGCCTGCTGTTCCATATCATCCTCGTCGTCAAAACCTTCATCTTCAGACAATGCCATGTAGTCTCGGTCTTTGAGATCCATCCTTTGCACTATGGCTTCCACCTTCTCACCCTCGTCAACAAGACCACTAGCTTGCCTGACCGAAGGAGCTACTTCCGCAGGGTCTTCATCGACAACATCAGCAACTCCGGGAGCTTCAGCCATTGTGTGTGCCGCGCTGTGGCTAGAGTCCCCGACTTCTTCTTCGGCGTCAACACCCCCTTCTTGTTCAGCCGCGGATGGAGGAGTGGGTTTGGCATATACCTGGGCCAAAAGGGCCAATTTCCACTCTCCCTCCCTCGCCATGCGTACATATGACTGCCATGAATTTGTTCCCTTCAGCTGCCCTAACTCCCAATATGTGGGCTGTGCTACCCGCGGGGTAAAGCAACTCAATCTCAGATCGTACACATCACGGTCCACTTGGAATGCGTGGAACAACCACCGCATTATAGCGCCCCATGTACGCTGCTCTGGTCTTGGTAGGGGCACGGTCGCCGATTGGAAATAATGCAAATCAATCCCCTCGGGACCCTCCATAATAGTCCCTTGACCATAATAAATTTTGAAATTGGCAACGTCGGACATATTTGACACACTACAACAGAAAGAACATTTCCACGATTAACCACATATCTAAAACTAGACTATACACCAAAAAGTATTATGTAAAACGTACTACACTACGTAACCGTACATCTAAAACTATATAATCCATTCGGTTAAAAAAAATTATCCGATAGCCTCTACTCCTCTCTCTTCTCTCCTCTTTTTTCTGAATAAAAGTGAGTCATGTGCCGAATTTTAGGGTTTCAAGAAGTTTTTATAGGGTCACGGTTCCCTGTCGCCATTTGAACTGGCGACTGCTACATGTCGCTATTTGAACTGGCGACAGCTACCTGTCGCCATTTCAACTAGCAACAGGGAGATGTCGCCAGTTGAACTGGTGACAGGACCCTATGCTGGTTGGTGTGTTTGTGATTTCTGTAGATTCTGAATGGTACAAAATATGTTAGCGATACGCTAACTGGAAGGTAAGTTATATTGCGATGCGTTGAGAATTTTGTGAGAACGATTGATGTATTAATGATTCGTAAGTAGGAAGGTAAGTTATATTGTGATGCGCAAGAGAATTCACACACGGTGCACAATATTGGAGAAATGGCGCAATGATAACAAGACGACAGTTGATCCGACAAGAGGGGTTACATGGCACGCAGGCTAACGAACCAAGAACAGTACACGCATGCCTTTAGGGAATTAGAAATACATGGGACATATGGACGAGGAGGGTGAGACTACTGCATGGACCAGGGCCATTTGCCCTTCCTTGCGAGCTCAGTGTTGTACTCCTCGTCGGCCGCCTTGGCCTTAGCTTCTATTTCCCTCTTTTTCTCAGGCTCCCACTCGCGAGCCTCGCGCTCCCGGCGCCTACACGCCTCGAGATGGGCCTGCGTCACCCGCCGGATATGCTGGTTGTGCTCTTCGGTGCGACGCTCATCCTCCCTCCTCTCACGGTCCCTGTTGGCATCCCACTCGTCGCAGTCGAGAGTCCACTGGTCGTGTGGGTGGATCTCTAGGTCGATCCACTTGCGGTAGCCACATAGTGGATCCGGGGACTACAGGTAGACGAGAGATGTTGTTAGTGCGGACTTTCAAAGAGAAATGGTAGGGGAACATACTGCTACTTGTCCTTACCGGCTGCCGATAGCAGTTTATGTCCCAACGGCGGTCGAGATAGTCGCAGGAGTAGTACGTACAACCCCAGTAACGCATGACCAGGCTGAGCCGGTGCTTGGACTTAAAGAACTTGCATCTGTCCCTACACCAACAGAGGGGCGGTGTCTCCCCCTCGGGTGGGTGTTGCAGCGAACGCTCGGTTAGAATGTTCTGGTAGGTGTTGCTGCTACGAGGGGCGGCGTCATTGCAGGGAGGTGGCCTCCTAGCACGCTCCCTTTGTTCCTCCTGGGCCGCATACTCCCTTTGTATTTCGCGGATCTCCTCCCAGTGCTTGTCCATCTGAGCGAGATTGTGTTGAGAACCTAGCGTGGAAGTGGTAGCACTTATATGTCTAGCCGGCGCTGCGTACGCGGCTAAATTGTAATTCGACTGAGGGAAATTCGTGTCCACGAGGCAGTGGCCTTGACTCATTGGTTCACGTCACTACGCAAAGCTAACTGATTGTAACATCCCAAATCTGGGTATGTGTTTCAAATATAAGAAAATGAGTAGAAATTAAAACTTTTCTTGCATCTTGTTGTTATTGAACTTTCTGTCATTCTTGTAAAGGAATTGGGGAATTCAAAAACCTAAATCTCCTATTGACTAAAGTCATGACCCATCTTTCTATCCTTGTTAAGAATCTTGTGTTCAACTCTGGAAATAATTTTCCTTGGTTCTAGGGATGCTGTGTGACTCCTCTAAAAAATTTCATAATTTTTTGAAATTATTTGATAATTTTTAAGGGGCAGTCAAACCAGTTTGACTCTTGGTCAAACCCTAGAACAAGCCTTGAGAAATTTCTGGAGAAAAATGCTTTGCATAAAAACCTCTGAAAAATTTACACAAGGTTTATCCTGGAGTGAGGAACCTCCAGTCCAAATTTCAGAATTTTTGGAGTTAGTTTGCTATCTCTAAAAATCCCTCAAAGTTTCATCCGACTCGGGCTTCTTGATCGAACCCAACCACCTAAGTGCACCGGGTGAGTTCAAAGTGGCGCGCGTGGTTTTGAGCCATTGGATGTTGACCCAACCATTGGAGTGCTTGTGGTTTGGTTCAACCCATTTGTCACTTTGACTCGAGCCACTTTGGTCTGAAACAATGACTGGTGGGCCCTCGCCCAAAACTGGTCATCTTCTTCCTCGGTCGTGCGTGTGTGTGTGAGGCGTGGGCGAGAGAGAGGCAATCTTGGGTCACCTCCATGGAGTCCTTCAACGGCTCTTTGCCTCTGCGCATTAAATGCTCGTTAGTGGCTGCCCCCAAAGTCGCTGTTCTTTAGCTGCTCCCGTCTCCTCGGCTTGTCCATGGCAGCCATGGACCAAGCTCACCTTGTTGAGCTTTGCCCTAGCTCCATTCTTGCTCCCTAGCTATAAAAGGCCTTTGAACCACTCTTTGGATTCTTTTCCAGCACCCCTTTTGCAAACCCTAGCTTCCTCTCTGCTTAAGTGAGCTCAAGCACCAAGAATCCCCTTTTCGCCATTGTCGGCCGCTCAAGCTCTTCGTCGCCGACAGTGCTCCAGTGGTTCCATTTCAAATCCTCTCGCGTCATTTTGAGCCTCTCATCGTCTTAAGCATTTCCCCTAACTTAATTTTGTTTGACATTCGCAGAGATTGTCAAATTTGGGGTTTGTTCAAATCCGGCCAAAGTGCACTCCTTTCTTCCTCAACTCCGGTAAGGACTTCCTCTCTTCAATTCTTTGCTCTTGGACATTCTGTGGGCCTTTTTAAAGCTAACCCAGTGACCCGGGCTGGTTCTTTTTGCTCAGGCCATCTTCTCCTCTTCATCTTCTTCGGCGCCGGTAAGGTTCTTCGTTGCCAGAGCAACTCCGGACAGCTCCTTGCCTTTTCAGCACTAAGGTAGCCTCCTAGTAGTCCCTAGAAGCTTGGCACTCGCTTCTTTGAACCGTCATGAGCTATTTTAGCTTTTGCTTTTGGCGGTGCTTGTCATCGCGCTCTCTCCGGCTTCATGGCGTTCTAGTCGCCGCCGCCGTCGAGAGGGCGATGGGTGCGCAAGGCTATTGCGAACCCATTCCTACTTTTTGGTTTCTTGTGCGGATCGAGTCGCCGCGGCAAGCCGTTCTTTGCGCTCGGGTTTTGTCGGACGAAAACATGCTGTGGCGTTGTCATTAGGACATTGATTCTGCTCATTAATTACTAATCATTGTTAATCATTGGTTAAACACTTAATGGCTGTCCTTAAAGGCTCGTGTGTCACTGTCGTATGGGCCCACGCACTTAAACCCACGTGTATGAAGTGCGCAGCGTTAACTCAGCTTTGGGCCGTCAGATTTAGATCAACGGCCCAGATCTGTTGAGACTTTCGGACCTTCGGGTTTCTCAAATCGATGTGGGTCGTTCATTTCTTGATCTATGGCTTAGATCGTGTGGGAAGTTCGAACCACTGAACCTCCACCGTCCGATCTAGATCCAACGATCTAAATCACTGTGAACGTTCGGACCACCGAACCTCAGCCGTCCATTTTGAGATCTACGGTTGAGATCTGTGGGACTTTCGGACCCCCAGACCTCCCCATAGATTTGGCCGTCCATTTTTAGATCTGTGGCTCAGATTCGTTGGAACGTTCAGACCGTCCGAACGTTACCTTTACTCTGAGCCATTCGTTTCTTGATCAATGCTCCAGATCGTGTGAGACGTTCGGACCGTCAGAAGTCTCCCTCGCTGTGGACTGTTGGATCTCATCCAACGGTTGGCTTTGTTGGGCTGTGCGTGCAGCTGTGCTTCGGTGCACGTGGGCCGTTGGATTCAATCTCAGCGGCCCATGTTTTTCCGCTTCGAGTTAGTTTATTTTCCCGATAAGCTTTTATTTGTGAGCTAAAAATTGTGTTAAACTTCACAATTGCATAACTATTTCATTTTAACTCCTTTTCGGTTGTTTCAAATTTTGTTAGTTCTGGTTTTAACTAAGCTTTAATCTAAAAATGGTTGGAGGTTTGGTTCTGTTCCAGAAAAATTTGTTAGTAGATTTAATTTCTGTTTAGGCTTTAATTGTTGCATTAAAAATTCATTTAACTTGAAAAATGCATAAATTTTTCTCTGTAGCTCCTTTTTGAGTGAAACCAAGTTTATTGGTTTCCTCTGGTAGTGTGCTTATTTGTAGAATAGGTTTTAGGCATGCTACTGCTCTTAAGTTTTCTAGGGTTGCATTTGTTTTGTGCTCTTTTTCATGTCTTTGAAAAATCATAGAAAATGCATCCTAGTTCCAAATGAGGTGAATCAAGTTGTGTTGTTCATCTCATGTGGTGCTCTGTTTACCATAAAAATTTCAGGTGCACCACCTCTCTGGAAATTTGTGCCAAAAAATTTAATTTCGGATGAACAGTACCCGAGATAAATATTTCAGCATTTTTCCAACCGACTGAAATTGTTTTGGCCATAACTTTAGCATTGAGTATCCAAATCAATTGGTTATTGTTGCTAAATTCCTTAAAAATTATGCTCTACCTACTGTAAAAAATTCATGGCTTTTGATTGAAGTTGGTTTTTGAGCCTTTTCGGTGTTCTTCGTTCTTATCGGTTCTTTTCGTTCTTTCGTTAGGTGCCGACGAGTTCGTTGATTACGAGAGTGATCCTCTGCAGCAGGTTGAGCATCTCCAGCAAGGCAAGCAGTTTAATCATATTAATCCCATTACTTTTAAAGTCTAATACTTTGTTTACAAATTGTATGTATGCATGCTTTTGTGTCAAAGTTAATTTGACCGTTTAGAGGTAGCTAATCCTATTGCATGGTTGCCCTTAAATTGTTATACCCTGCCACCAACCTTAAGTTATTAATCTCGCCGGTGAATTAGAGCCCGGTGATTGAATTATGCTCTTTTATTGTCTTTACAGTGTCATGCTTAGAAATGCTTAGCTACCGGTAGAATTGGGCGGTCATGGACTTAGTCGATGATCTTGATCACACAAATCTATTATTACATTATGTCCAGCACTTTGTGCTTTGTTAATTTGTAAAGTCAAAACTGAAAATAAATTGTTATAGACTTGGGCACAATGGATGATGGTGTGATCTGTTGGGTGTGATTGGAATGGTGCCTAAGTCCACAAGGACCGAGTTACTTGTGTCACTAAGCCAAGAGATTATTGCGTGCTAACCACATGAGGGGGATATGGGACCTCTCTTGACTAAGTACTTTGGGGGTGTTAATTAATGAGTCGCATGGTGGGTTGTATATATGGCTATATGCAACATGGGAAAGGAGGGGAGCATCCGCAACGGCTTGAGCTGGGCTGATGTATCCTACTCTTCGTATGGGTTCTTAGTGAGAGCCGGGGTGGCATTTCACTAAGGGTTAACCCCCATACGTACGACTCTTAATTAGCATAATCCATTGGAAATGTCTCGTATGACTTAGCCGTGCCGGCATACCAAAGGTAGTGTGCTTAATCATGTGGCAAAAAGGCAGTCTGACGTGTGGGTACATTGGTACACCCCTGCAAGGTTCAAACTATTCGAATAGCCTTGTCCTAGGTTATGGACATGCTTGGTAAGGTCGTGCAAGAACTAGACTATAACCTTTAATTAAAACTTGTTGTGGGTGGTACGAATGGGGAATTCGTGCTATTGTTGTGGTGGCTATTGGGTTAGTCACTTCCAGGATGTCTTTATATTGTTGTTACTTGTTATCTCGTTGTTTTTGTTAAATAAAAACAGATTGTTAAAACTACTTTAAATCTATTACATTATTGCAAAGAAAAACTTGTTTTATGCTGAAAATGAACCTAGAGCCTTCTCCTTTGATTAAGCTTGCATGTAGCTATGTATAGGCTATTACTTGTAAGTATTGCAAGTACATTTTTGTACACAGTTGCTTTGCTTAAATTGTTGCAGAGGAGGTTGATCCCCAAGGGATCGACTATCGTGAGACGGACTTCAACTTTGATGACTAGGTTGGCGGTCTGGTCAGTTGCCTTGTGGGCTTAAGGCAAACTGTATGGCTTTTGTTTATCGCCATCTTATGGCTTTTGCTTCTGCTGTTCATTTAGCTCTTTAGCTTGTGATTTGGCCGGTCGGCCCATTTTGTAAGAACTCTTTTATGTATGTCTTTTGCTTTGTAAAGTTCTTGCTTCGGTTCTGTGCTTGTATGGAATTGATGCATGATTTTGTAAAAGGGTGTGTGTACAGTAATTCTGGGAGGTACACATTTTTCCGAGGCATGAGATATTTTGTTTGTGATGCTAGAGTCAATTGGAAGACTAAGCATTACAAGCTAAATACCCTGGGGTCAAACACTGATATTTGGAGGAGCAAATATCTACTAGCGGCCCTTCTTGGGGTGCACTCTGCGTGTTGCCCCTGGCCTCGCCTGACGATGGTCTGAGTACGTCAGAGGATTAGGCTGCCTGACTACCCGACTGTCACGAGTAGCCTGAGGTGGTGTCGCGAGGGGGCGTCCTGTGTCGGTTAGGTCGATCCCGGCGCACCGTGCAGCTGAGAAGCGCCCACGGAGAACTGGGTGTCAAGCGGGTCCATGAAGAAGTCCTCGAGGTGTGCGGGGAGGTGTGCCTCGTCATGCGACAATGAATCGTCCTCCCTAGGAGATTCTGTGAAGCATTACGTTACACACGTGATCATGATGAAAACCACGAAAAAGGACGTTACGCAAGCAAGCAGGGTGGTCATACCTGGTGGCACAAAGCCGTGCCTTGATGACTTCGCGTACTCCTACCCCGTGTGCTGGTAGAGTACAGGACCTACGAGCGAAGATTGTCGTTAGTAACTTGTGTGGTTCGAAATAAAGAAGCGGAAGTGAATGTCTCATGCTCACCTCCAAAATGTCCCATGGTGCTCCCACCACGGTGCCATGATGACACGCCCGCCACATCCGAGGTAGGAGCCCGTGGCCGTGAACCACCTCGGCTGACCTCTTGTCCTCGCACTGGTCGGTCCACCGGGTCCCTCGGCGTGCGAGAAGTCACAATCTAGAAGCCTCATCTCGAGGTCTCCATGATCTGCTATAGGACCCCCTGGTGTCCCCCAGCATCATGTGCTGCGCAGAGGCTACCAACTCGAGAACCTCCTGGTGTAGATCCGTCTGCACAAGTAATGAACAAGTTGAAAACCTAAATCTGGCAAATTAAATATGAATTAAGGATCGTTCAATATGTACGGAGCAGTGGAAAGCGGAGTCCGGCTGTGTGGGGTACGTGTCAAACATTGTAGCATCATGTCGTGGTGGGTCGACCATGACCCAGACGCAGCGAAGTCTCGTCCGACTAGCGTACCACTTCATGTACTCCTCGTACATCTTGGGGTCGTAGGGATCATCCGCACATTGGATGAGGTCATTGTGTACGCCGCACCAAGCCTCAACTCAAGGGGACATCTTGTCCAACCAGGACATTGTGCCACGTACTCCCTTCCTAGTGTACCTGTGGACGGCAAGACAATTATTTGGTCGGTGTGTAACGCACATTGTACGAAAGAAGTAAAGCGTGAACTTACATGTGGACGTGTGTCGGCACCCGCATCCCCCAAGGGACCAGGTCCTCCTGTCACAGACCGAACTGGCGCATGACCCGCTGCACCTGGTACTCCTCCACAAAGACATCGTGCACTAAGGCCCTCTGCGTGTACCAGTACACGTAGTCTCACATGCATAGGCTTGACGGTCCTTTGGGAGCGCACGCGTTCACCCTCTCCTGGGTGTACGGTGTCCAGATGACACGGTCATCGGTCAGCTGATCGAACATCGCAACGTACTCCGGGTAGGACCCCTATGAAGTAATTGTGATACAATACAAAAAATAATAAATGATCATGAAACTAACCCGTCGGTGGCACCACACCGGGCCCATGGTCAGCCGGTCCACGTCGTCATCCTGGGCGTACAAGCTGACCGCGTACGCTCCCAAGTCCAGTTGTGGTCGTCCGACCTGGAAGCGCTCAAAGTACCACAGTTGTAGAAGTAGTGGGCATCCAGAGAGGATGGAGCTGTCCTAGGCACGGTGGCACGTGTCGCACAGTGTGTGGTACGTCGCACACAGCACAGTCAGACCCCAGGCATAGGGATGGATCTTGTCCACCGGCAAGTTTGCCAGCTCATGTGCGTACCAGATGTAGTGCTTGCCGGCGCTGTCGCTGTGGGACCCCAGGAACATGACCCACCCAAACAGCCACAGCAGGTAGGCCTCAAAGTGCCTCCTAACAATGACATCCCCTACGTTCTCTACCATACGCTCGGGCTACAAGAAGACATGTACACGTCAGCAAGGTTCACATATGAATTGATGCGAGAGGACAATAGTTACAAAGACTTACGTAGAACTAGCAGATCCACCTCAACGTTGGCCCGTGCGGGCTGCTGAACTCTGTATCCGCTGTCCGACGGTAGCACATCGTGGAACCTCGCTAGGAGGTCAGTGCGCCACGTGGTCAGGATGTCGTACGCCGCCATGGGGGAGCCTGTGTAGGGCAACCCAGTCAGCAACCTCACGTCTTGCAGCGTCGGCGCCATCTCCCTGCACGGAAGGTGGAACGTGTGTATCTCTGGCCTCCAACGGTCAACCAACGCCGTCAGCAGGGCCCGGTCGTATGAAAAACGCCTAGACGTACAACCAGGACTGTGGAAGGAGGCCTGCCGCTCTCAAGCTACATTGAAACGATTAAGAACAAACATGACTGCACGTAAAGTAGTCAGACCGTGATTGAGTGCATGAAGGTCAGAACTACATGTACGTCTGGGTGCAGCCTCCATGACCTGATGGGCGTGCACAGCCGCAAAGCGCCAAGCTCAATCGATGCCTCGCCCTCCGGGGGGAGCATGGTATTGAAGCGGCTATGGTGATGCACGTCAATCATTGGGTCAAGCAACTCGCAGTGGCCTGCGTCTGCCATACCTGAAAATTTAGCAATAAACAAAGTTCATAATTTTTTCATGCATTTTTACATAGCCTATGTAACAACTACGGATTTTCTTTACAATTTTAAGATGTGTCATGCTATTTTTCTAGTTTAAATGGTATTTTCGGCACTAACAAAATAATTACCGCGCACTAACAAAATAATAACCGCACACAAATGGAAATGTAAATAATTACTCTACTTAGCTGCTCTATACATTTTTTACAGATTTATAATAGGCTTCTTCCTATTTCTGCAGATTTATCCTAAATCGTTCGAGTGCTGCAACATTCATAACATGTGCACGACGAACTAGATAATTTGACTATTTCTACAATTATTCTCATTGCTCTTCCGACCCTACTCAGCTACTCCAGATTTTTTTTTATAATTTTAAAATGTGTCATGCAATTTTTCTAGTTTAAAAGAGAATTCTCACATTAATAATATAATTACCACGCACAAATGGGGAGCTAAATAAAGCTAGGATTATTCTGATTCCGGCATTGCGCTCTGACTACCTGCTACACAACTAAAAATATGTACTACACAATTTGACTACATTTATCTAATCTACTCAATTCTATGTCTTTTTTTTTGTTTGCTAACCGATAAGGTTTTGATATAATGTACAAAGTTTCAAAAAAATATACCTACAAGATGATCGATCGGATTTGATGCTCTGACAATCTCTCCTCTGTGACGAACCAACAATGTTTCACTACCTTTCTTCTCTCCCTCCCCTTCTCTCTCTTGTTTTTTTTTCTGGAATTAAAATGGATTATGGACTAATTTTTGGGGGGTTTATAGTTGGATGTCTGTCACCAGTTCAATTGGCGACATGTTCCTCTCGCCAGTTGAACTGGCGACAGGAGCACTGTTCAACTTCTTGTCGCTAGTTAAACTGGCGACATGTTTTTGTAATTTTTTTGGACGACTATTTATTTTTGTAATTATCTTTTAAAAAATATTATTTTAAAAAAAATTCCCCATACTAACTCCGAAAAAACCTCGCCTTGCCCCACATCACCTCAACATCTTCAATTCCCCACACATCTATCGCAACCTCGCCTCCCCGAATTAAGGCACAATTTGATATACGCCACTCAAAAAGATGACATTCAGTATGTTGAAATTAGAAATATGTCACTCCAGTTTCTTTCTCCTTTGAAATTTGCCATTATCTCTATTTTTCTCCTATTTTCTTTTCTTTTTTCTTATTTTTCATCTATTCACTAGTGAACTATCTATTTTGCCCCTCTCCTATTCAATTCATCCCTTATGAACCAGTAGCAAGCATCCACCTACAACCGCGTCGCCGACGGATGCTCCAAGGCCCCCAAGTGTGACGTCTAGTGCAAGAACCGCGTTGACACGCTCAAGAAGAAGTACAATATTGAGAGGGCCAAGCTGGCCTCGTCGTGGCAGTTCTTTGACCGCCTCGATGTGCTGCTCGTGCCCACCTACAACCACAAGGACAACAGCAACCCTAACGGCCGCAACTCGGTGCCCACGGTGCTGCGCGTGGGCTTCCCTCAGCGCAGCCGCACACCATTGATGCTCGCCGGCACTGCGGTCAAGCAGAGGGCACCGTCTCCGGAGCTGTCCGCGTCATCTGACGGGGGAGCGGCGAACGGGAAGAGGCAGAGGACAGACGAAGGGCGCGGGGACCGCGCCGGCACCGGCGACCGCGCGCAGGGCCTGCAGGAGCTAGCTCAGTCGATACGGTGCCTCGGCGAGGCATACGAGCGTGTGGAAACTGCAAAGCTGGAGCAGGCCGCCGAGATGGAGCGGCGACGCCTGGATTTTGCTCGCGAGCTGGAGTGGCAGCGCGTGCATTTCTTCCTCAACACACATCCCTGAACTCTAATTTCTCTTTTGCTAAATGGTTGAGCACTGGTTGGACTGGCGCCTAGTTGGGGAGCTCGAAGGTGAGACGAGCAATTGAGGGGCTGTTTGGTTATGTCGGCTTGTCTAGAAGGACACGATGAACGCGCTATCATGGCAGGGATGAAATGAAAACAAGAGGGCAAAATAGGTAGTTTACTAGTGAATAGATGGAAAATAAGAGAAAAGAAAAGAAGATGAGGGAAAAGTAGAGATAATGACGAATTTCAAAGGAGGAAGAAACTAGAGTGACATATTTCTAATTTCAATATACTAAGTAGTATTTCTCGAAAGTGTCATGTTCCTGAGTGGCGTATATCGAATTTTGCCCCAAATAAAATCCACAGCCTAACCTAGTCGGCGATCCACCGCCATGCCTCGCACGGAGGGCCGCCTCATGTCCATGGTGTGCCTACCCAACCGCACCAGAATTTCTGTGTTGCCCTCCCCGCGCCTTCGCTCTCCATCCCCGTCCCCCTCCCCGCGCTGCCACCGCCCCCACGACCGGTTCCCCAACCCCTACCGCGATCGCCGCCGCGACTGATCCCCCAGCCCCTACCGCAACGTCTGCCGCCAGTGGTCACCCTACCACCGCGACCACGGCCGAGACATGGATCGGGACCGAGACGCCCCCATCCGTCGTGGCGGCGGGAGAGACGGCTCCTGGTCTGGCTCTGACGACGTGGACCTCAAGGGCCTCGGCTACTTCGAGTACCGCCGCCTCTAGCACCAGAAGCTCCGCAAGAGCTTGAAGCGCTGCATCTGGAACATCACTCCCAACCCCCCTTCCCCCGCCGTGAGGGCGAGGACTACGAGGAGGACTACCGTTACAGCGACGACGAGGAGGAGAAGGAGAAGGAGAAGAAGGAATCGCCGAAGGAGGACTCATCTGATAGGGAGCGAAGAGGAGGAGAGCAAGGACGCGTCAAAATCCGAGTCTGGTGAGTCAGATAGCTTATCCGATTCCAGCGAATAAGATGATTCTAGGTTGAAGAAGAAAGGGCGTAAGGGCAGTCGTCGCAGCAGCAGGCGCCGCCATCGCCGTGGCTCGTCTGTTACGAAAAGTGAGACCGACAGCAAGGTTGATGAGGATTCAGAGGGCTCTTATGGTTCTGAGGACTCTAGGGATAGGAGGAGCAGGAAGAGATCGCGGAGGCACAAGAAGTCTAAGAGGAGGGGAATGAGCTCCAGGAGGAAGAGCCAGGATACAGCTTCTGAGGGAAGCTCTGAGGAGGAGGAGGCTTCTGTCTATAGCCCTAGCCCTAGGGACAGTAAGAAGAAGAGTAGGAGCTCCAGGAGGAAGAGGAGCAAGCGGTCTGATTTGGAAGATTCGGTTCCTTCTGATGCCAACGCTGATGGAAAGGATGTTGACGAGACAAATGTGCCAGACATTGACCTGGAAGCGATCAAGTTCAAGGAAATGCTTGAGGCCCAGAAGAAGGTTGCCTTGGACAATGAGATGCCGGTTGGGCCGATTAGAGCTGGGACTTGGGCTGTGCTTTTTTGGGCCGGCACGAGGTCTGGTCGGCACGATACGGTCTAAGCATGACACAACACTTGGTGGGCTAGGCCGGCACGACACGAACGAGCAGTGGGCAGTGGTCTGAGAATCTGTCCGTTAGGCGACGCAGTCTGACACTGTCGGTTGGGCCATGCTTGGGCCGGCTCGGCATGAAATAGGCCCAACCTTCTCGTTCTAGCCCAATCCCTCCCTCTCCCGGCCTAGCCCAATCACTCCCCCACCCCCGCCTGGCCCAACCAATAACCCTCCTCTACCACCCGGCCTGGCCCAACATCCCTCTTGGCCTTCCCCAACCCCCATCCCCAACCCCTTCTCCCAAGCCTCAGCTCCCAAATTCACAATCCCTAATCATATTCCCTGATTCCCCTGCTTCTAGCTCCAGCCGCCTCCCTCCCCACGCGCCGCCGATCGCAGCCCTCCCTCCCTCTCCCTCCCCATGCGCCGCCGCCCACTGTCCTCCCTCCAGCCACCTCCTCGTCGCTGTCCTTCTCACCCCCTTCACAAGCGCGCATCGCGGCTGAGGTGGGTGGAGTTCTTCATCGGAGTCCAAGAGGAGGAGGAGGCTATGGCGAGGGGGAACGGGTGTGGATGGCACACGAGTGTCTTTGTCTTTTTGGGCGGCGGTGGTTGTCGTCTTCGCGGACGTCTATAGTTACTTAGGTCTGGATTTAGGCCGGCACGGCACGACCCCGATACAATGGGCTTTGGGCGTGCACGGCGACGACCAGCGGCGAGGGATGGCACAAAGACAAAGACGGCGGGTGGCTGGGCCGAGCCGACACAGCACGACGCGGCCCGAAGCACGACGGGCCCGTACCACACGGCACGACCCAATGCCCACCACTAGGTCGATGCCTCTTCCGCGTGCAGAAGGTCATATTAGCTATAGTGGTGCACTGAGACCCGGAGAAGGTGACGCTATTGCGCGATATGTGCAAAGTAGGGAAGCGTATCCACGACGTGGTGAGGTTGGTTTATCCAGACGAGATTGAAGTTTGAGGATTTGGGGTATGTGATGAGTGGGAGTAGGCACCAGAGGATGAATGCTATCCGTATAAGGAAGGAAAACCAGGTTTACAGTGCAGAGGATAAGAGGGCGCTCTCTATGCTTAACTATGAGGAGAAGTCAAAGCGAGAGCACAAGGTTATGGCTGACCTGCAGCGGTTGGTGTAGAGAACCATTGGCCACAGATGTGGGACCTTCACATGATCCATTTGCTACTGCGGATGGCTGAGTAATGATTTCTAGCTATTATATAAAGAAATGATCTCCTGCATTCGTTATGCGTGCTTTACCAGTTTGTGATTCCTATAGTGTAAGTAGTGATGTCGAGTTTGCTTAGTTGTGCTGCAAATATCTTATGCAGACATTTCACGTGATGGTACTCAGTAGAACTAATTTGTAACTTCTGTTTGTATTGACTATTGACTATACTTGGCTTATGATGCTTACTGTCCTACCTGTTGTGTTTGTGTGCTTATGCTTGCTGGCTTGCTACTGTGTTTGTCAATCTAATTGATTCGTCACTAGATAACTCTTCTAAGATTGCTTGAAATGATAAAAGATAGAATGTGTAAGATTTTTGCACATTTGTGGATGTTGAAGATAACACCTTTACAATTCTGGATAAACTAACATAGTCTAGGACTCTAGGGTCATCAGGAAGTAGAGCTGGGAATTGGGTCGTGTCGTGTCAAGACGCGGCCGGCCCACTGCGTGCTTTGGGCAGCGTCGTCGCGTCTCGGCTCGGCCAGTCCTCCGTTGTCTTGCGTCTTTGTCAGGAAGCCCACCTCACCTTTGGCCAGGCCCAAGCATGGCCCAAAGCCCGTCGTGTCGGGGTCGTGTTGTGTTAGCCCAAGCCCAGTCCTAAGTAACTATAGACGGCGGAAGCGATGGCGGCGGCAACCGCCATCTTTATTCCTCTCGTGCGGTTGTACCCGCCTCATTAAAAACCTAGTTAAATTTGAATTAATTGCGTAAAAACATGGGCACGTAAATATTTTGGGGAAAAAGTGAAATTTTCTTGATATTTTACAGATACAATGTTACTGTCTCGTTAAAAACCTTACGCCATAGAGTGGGGTTCCCCGAGTAAGAAAAAGAGTACAGTAACAACATGTGTACATACTAACTACTCATCAATGTCAAGATCGTTCATGCGTTCGAGGTCAGCGTACGCCTGCACGATCTCAAGATCCTCCAGTTGATGCTGTTGCCGCTCTTTAGCCAATTCCTAGTCCTTGGCGCATGTGATTGCCTCCACCATCTTAGGCGTGAGGGGTGATCTTTTTTCTTCAATTATTCTCCCTGCCATGCTGAACGTTGCTTCTGAAGAGACAGTGGACACCAGCACCAGCAGAACATCCCGTACGAAATGTGATAGCACAGAAAATATTCACTTGTTGTTCTTCCACCACTCGAGCAAGTCTATCTTTCCACTGGAAAGATCAGGATCAATGTTTGCAAAATCATGCTTCAGGTAGTGGTTTAGCTCTGAGACAGAATTCCACAAGGGGGCTGCCTGAGACTGAGAGGACAAAGAACTGGACTTGCCCTTTAGCTTCTTCCACAAGTGGGATGTCAAGCTTTTCTTTTTTTATTGCGTCTGCTGTGAGGCCTCTGATCTCGCACTGCTGCCAAACTTGTCATGATACATGTGGAAAACACAAAAAAAAACTCCTCTTTGACATGTGCAAAAGCTTCTGAGTAATCAATACCAAGGCATTCAGCTATTCCCTCCATACTGATCTGCAAACCTGACAACTTTTTCGTAAGATCGAAAATAATAGCAAAGCAATACACGTGTGAAATAGAACTAAAATATTTAATAAATTTTTCCTCCGTTAGTGCAACAGCATGACCTAAAAGGGGATCCTCCCTAGATTTGGCAATCTTGTCTGCAATTAACCAAATAAATTCTATAACTAAGCAAGAAGTAGGGTAATAAATACCAGATAACATCTTTGTTGCTTTATAAAAAGGTTGTAAAAACTCTCAAAAATGACTAGCAATATGTCAATCTGAATTAGTAACTACCAATTCATTATTTTGGGAGTTAGCATTGACAAAAACAGATATAACATGTTCGTACCCTTGTAACTTCTTTAACATGATGTAGGTCGAGTTCCACCTCACCTTCATGTCAAGACTGAATTTTCTCGGCTCCTTCCCATTGGCTGCGCAGTACTTCGCGAACCTGGCTACCACTTGTGGGGAATTTGTGAGGTAGCGAACGGTGTCGTGGACACTGTTCAAATATCCGCCAATCACTTGCATATCGTCTTGAACAACAAGGTTCAAGATATGGCATACGCATCTCTGGTAGAGAACATAGCCATCAATATACGTCTGCAATCTTGGGGTGAGGATGTTCATAGCAGCCGTGTTCGCTGATGCGTTATCAAGAGTTATAGAAGCAATCTTAGTATCTATCTTAAAATCATCAAGTACGTGTAGTATAAGCTCGGCAATGGCCTCTCCCGTGTGTGATTCATTAATTACCTTAAACCCTATGACTCTCTTGTTTAGTTTGTAGTTGTCGTCTAAATAATGGGCTACAACACTAAGGTAGGCACTTCTCTGGTGTGATGATGTCCAAATGTCTAAAGTTATAGCAAAAGAGAACTGAACTTGTAGGAATAGTTATTTTAGCTCTACTAGTTCCTTATGATACATCTGTAAAATATCAGATGTAGTGGTTCTATGACTAACATGTTGGTACTGTGGGCAAAAGCCGCGCTAGACCATTCTTTTGAATGCGCGGCTTTCACCCATCCTAATCGGTTGATCTTCCATAACAATATATCTAGCGATTTCCTCACGGGCAGAAAGCGGGTTGTATACCCAAGTACTTGTAGAGCCATCGGCCTCGAAGTTTAGCTGTGTTTGTACTCCTCCCCCTCGGCTCTGCGCCCCAATCTTGCGCAAGCATGCTTTGTAGTGCTGGTTCAAGTGCCATGTCCCTGCAGATGTACGAGCAGTTAATTTAGCTTGGCAATAATTACATGTTGCGATATCTACCGTTTGGCCATCTTGGATTTTCTGGCTCCAGGTCATGTGCTTCCAGCAATTCGCCCTTCATCCAGACCTGCCAATGTTGTCGTCCGTGGACGCGGGAGAGAACTCTGGAGTCCCCATTGGCTCCAGACTTCCCTGGTACTCCTCGTAGCCCTCCGTACCGTCCATATGACGGTCATCCATACCGTAGTCTCCCACACTTGGCGAGAACTGGCGAGCATCAACGGGAGTTGGAGCCGGAGGAGGATAAGGGGAGTGGCTGTGAGAGCTTACACTAAGTCGCCCTGCTGTCCTTTTCGTGCTCTGACTCCTCGGTAGCATACCGCTCGGGGGCTCCTTGGTGCTCCGACTCCTTGGCAGCATAATGAATGGATGGTGAATAAATAGGGAGAGTAGATGGCTGTTGAAGAAATGAGGAGAGTAAATGAATGATGAAGAAATGAGGTGAGCTGAGAGTGGATGAAGAAATGAGCACGAAGCTTCATTTTATAGGCACGGTCGTGCGGAGCGTCGGAGAAAAGAAACCCGTAGAGCCGTCGCTTCTCTATGCTTGTCACATCAAATTTATGTCATGTCATGTCTCGCGTTTTGCCCGTTGCTTCTCTGTGCTCGCGGTTTGCCTGTTGTCTCTCGCGAGGCTTGCCCGTTGTCTATCTTTTTTTGCCAGATTCCCTGAGCATGTCTGTCTCAATTTGAAAGAAAGCAAAAGCTTTAGTCCTCACCAACAGCAAGATCCCCCCCTCTCTCTCTCTTCTGGAGCCTTCCCGGCCGGCTCGGTTCCATCGCCCCTCCTAATCCCCCCCTCTCTCTCTTGCTTATTTCTTAAGCTTTCCCTTTCCTGGCCGGCTTGGTCTTTGGAGCTTCTTCTTCTACCGAGCGGTTCGAGCGCCTCCAGCCTCCCCCATCGCCTCGCCCCCATCTTCTTCTACTACCGAGCGCCTCCGGCCTCCCCCATCGCCTCGCCCCCCATCGTCGGCCCGGTCTTTGGAGCCGCTTCCGTCTGGGGCTCTGGTGCTCCATGGTGGTCCAGCGCCGCCGCTGCCGCCGACTCCCTCGCGGCTACCCGTGCGCCTCCCCGGACCGCTTTGACATGCGCGCCTGTGCGCCGCCCTCTACCCGGCTTCATGGTGATGTCGCCCTCTGGTTTGGGCCGCCCCCACGGCTCCTCCTTTGAGCTTCCCCATGACGCCACCGCCTAAGTCACCGGGCTTGGCCTAAATGCCGCCGGCCTCTACTGCTACCTCGTGGGCCAGCCTGGCCATCTTGGTCCAGCGCAGAGGTGCGGCGGGAGGCGAGGAGGCGCGGTAGAGTGGCAAGGCAGCGGGAGACGCGAGAGGAGGTGTGTCGGCCGTGGGAGGCTCCCCGAGGCCTCGCACCCCTGGTGCTCACGCGGTCACGCCTCTCCGGCAGTCCGACTCTCCTTGGCAAAGCTCCCCGAAGTGGCCGTGGGTGGGAGGCGTGCCGCATGCCTGCCGTGCCAACCGTGCCCACCATGTCGTGCTGGTCCGAGCACGGCACGATTTGTTTTGCCGTGCCGTGCCGCCCGACGAGCCGACTTTCTAGGCCCGGCCCGCCCATCGATCGTCTTGCAGACGGCCCGCCCTGCCGTGTCGGGCCATCCGTGCTTAGGCGGTCTTGGGCAGTTGGGCCTCAAGGCGGCTCGAAAGGCACGGCCCGACTCCAGCTCTATCGGGAAGGATAACTGTAACTTACAGGGAGTGTTTGGATGATTTGAGAATTTTGGGACTAAGGATTCGAATATAAATCCTCCATATCCAAACAGACCCTAAGTTGTCACATTTATACTGAATTTATGTCATGAGATCATTGAAGGTTTTTTTTAATAATCATTTTTTAATTCTAAAATACAATAATATATCTCTCTTTTTTTATTTTACAGAAATAATCCTCTGTTGTTCCACCGTTGGACGACTTAGGTTAATCGCTCACTAGTTGAGTGACTAGACCCAAGTCGTCCAATGGTCGAGCGACACGTCTACTAATCGTCCGATGGTTAAGCGACTTATGCATGTCGCTCAACTGTTGGGCGACTGGTCCACTTGTCGCTCAACCGCTGTGCGATTTTAAATAATTACATTTTTTTTAATAAATTCGATGTAAATAATTATGGGAGAATAAATGGCAATTTTTGTAATTTTACCATGACTTGAAATGCCCAACTCTCTGATTTTACCATGACTTGAAATGTCTAACTCCCTGATTTTACCATGACTCGAAATGCCCAACGGTCAAGCGACACGTGAAATAAAAACAGCAAAATCTCTACAAATTTTCGCTACAGTAAATATGCATTGTTTCTACTGAGTTTTTGCTACCACGTTACTACAAGAGTATTGTTTAGTTAGCCTCAAAGAATCCGGGTTCTGAGAGGAAACAGATCCTCTGCATTGAAGAGAAAAATACAGAGGACTACAATGAATAGCATCAGGGCATTGACTCCACCTGATGATTCGAAATAAACGGTCAAGATCGTTGGCAACACCAAGGAAACAGTTAGCAGTATTGCATAGTGTTATTGCATAGTACTATTCGTATATGCTCAAAATATTGTTTACGCAGTGTTCTTTGCAGTACAACAGAGAATCTGAATCCTCTATGAGATCAGTTGGTAATGTACTGCGGGTATATTGCTTATTTAAGATGTCACATGTCACTATTGGCTATACATTCTAATTTGGCTTCAACTTCATTAGATGATTGATTTTGCACGTAGTGGTATTCATCTAGCTTTAAGTTGACAATCTCAATTCCGCATACTAGAAACTGGATGTTGCATTCTACTTTAAGGTTTATGTTGAAACAGCTTAACCCGACTTATCAAGTACCCATTTTATGGGGAGGGGGAATTCATTATTTACCCTCCCTTTAGATACATTTTCAGAATTTACACACATTCCCGACCTAATACATTTTTTCCCTCTTATATGTCTATTTCTTCATATTTTGCCCTCTTTGTATTATTTTATTCTTATAAGCCCGTTTTCCCGTTACATGGCAGGCAAAATTACTGTCTTGCCCTCGGTTCTAACAGCCCAAATCTCGTCGCACGCACGGTCGCACCCGACCAAATCGATCGCGCTCGCTAGGGTTCATCCTTTTCTCCCCAATCCCCTTCTCTTCTCTGTGCTCACGCTCCGACGCGGCACTTGAAAAGGCGGCGTGGCGTCTTGGCGAAGGTGCATGTGGACTGTGTGTGGCTCCCCAATCCCCTTCTCTGTGCTCGCGCTCTCGACGGCACTTAAAGGCGGCGACGCGGCGGAGCAAACTAGTAGGGCATCATGGATCCCAAGGAGATCCCAGTCGGGTATGTCCCCGTTTCCCCGCTTACCATTGTTGCTTGCTCGATCTGTATCCTTTTCTGTTGTGCTTGATGTGTGTGAACAACATAGCTTGGAACGATGAGTGATAGAATTTCTATTTTTTTCTTTGCACTGCCTTCTGTTGTGCCATTGTCGCGTAGGTATGAACTACTGATGAGTGATGAAATTTATGTTTTTCTCTGTTGCAAATCCGGTAGGATTGACCCTGAATTGGTGTTTAGGATAAACGTTAGAGTTGGGGATTACATTGCCGTGTTGAACGATGGTAGCACAACGGCTATGCCACGTACAGATCTGGAGTGGATAATAAATGTTAAAGGTTACACGATTGACAAGTTGTATGCTAATCTTGGAGAGAGGATTATTTGGGGACCTTCTCGGGAGGCATTTGCATACGGAGTTGACAAGATAACCAATGAACATGTCAAGTTTCTATACACACATGAGTTGCAAGAGGCATTAATGGATCGATGGACCTTAAATACTTGTTCTTATTTGTAGAGGTTGTCCCTAGAGCCGCATATCAGTGCAGTCGGTCTAGTGTGACCTGCCTTGATGAAGTTTTTAGTGGTAATGACCGAATTGCAGCAAGAATTGATATCAGTGCAGATGGTCCTTGTGCCTCCAATGCACCTCATTCTCCTACTCCTATTGTCGTATCACAAGCAGTTGGAAGTACTTCCAATAATCCCCGCAACGCTTGGGCATTAGAAGGTACAATGGATTGGACAACTATTGAAATCACACAAGGTGCTCCATCTGCTGACGATGATAGAGATGTTGCTATGGGTGAGGATGACATGTATGTCTTACTTGGCTTGAGAGCTGATGATGATGCTAGGGTTAATTCTAGAAGAACAACACCAATGGCAAGTGCTCTTCCATGTGGAATTGAGGAAGAATTTGCTAAGGCAGCAATTGCAGTGGATGATGACATGCCTGGAGAGACTGGGAATGTGATTGACCAGGATAATCCAACGATGAGTGTTGGCGACGTCTTCCCTAATATGAAAGCATTCAGACTAGCTATCAGAAAGTATGCAATTAATGGGCAATTTGACATCCACACCATTAAATCTGACAAAACAAGGTTCAGGAGCAGATGCAGGGATGTGTGCTGCCCATGGACAATTAATACTCATAGCACCAGGAAAGGAGAAACCATCAGGGTACTAACTATATTTGATAAGTGTAGCTAACTGTCATGTTTGCTATATGATATTGCTAATTGTCATGTTTGTATTTGCACGTGACCAAGAAGCCATTTGAACACACATGTTCATCGACTAGTAGGGTGAAGACCAGTATGGCATCTCAAGGTTGGGTGGCTAACAGGGTTATGGGGACCTTAAGGAAGCACCCACATCTAGGGTCCAAAGAAATCCAAGAGAGGTTGCAGGATGAGTACAAAGTCACTTTGCAATATGCAGAACTTTGGGAAGAAATTTCATGGTCCTATTTTTGGTAACATGTACCCAGCTGCTAGGGCATATAGAGTAGACAGATTTGACCATTACTTGGGCAGAATACTTGAAGCAAGTCCTGAGGTTGGAGTCTACTTGAAGAAGCACCATAATTTGCTATGGATGAGGAGTAGGTTCTCAAAGGACATCAAATGTGATTACATCAACAACAATCTGGCTGAGAGTTTCAATAGTTGGATTAAAGGGCTGAAGGACTTGCCTATTGTGGAACTAGTAGACAAGCTAAGAGAAAAGATAATGGAAATATTTTACAAGAGGAGGAGAATTGGAGAGAGGTTGCAGGGGGAAATTCTCCCAGCCATAATACACCAACTCAATACGAAGACTAGGAATTTAGATAATTTGAAGGTGGGTATATCATCACATGAATCTGCAGAGGTAACTGAGGTTGACAACAATCATGAAGTTCACAGACATGTTGTTTACATCCTTGCACAGGAGTGCACATGTGGGGAGTGGCAGTTAACAGGCAAACCATGCCCTTATGCAATGGCATTTATTACAACTATAAGAAATGCAAATATGGAGGGATATGTACACAATTACTACTCAGTTGCCAAGTTGAGCTGCTTATGAAGGGGTTGTTCACCAATAACCAGTAGAACCAATGGCCAAAAGTTGACAGGATTTAAGTTGTTTCCACCACTTGGGAAGAGATCGGCAGGAAGACCTCGCAAGAGTAGGTTTCCATCATTCAGGAGAAGGGAAATCAAGTAGAGCAAGAAGGCAAAGCGGTGCAAATGCAAAGTGTGGGGAGCTTGGCCATCGTGGCCGACGCATTTGTCGTCTCAATGCAAACAAAAAAAGGTAACATCATAAGGCCTTTATACCTTTTGCATTACATGTTTCCTTGTTGCCTTGTGTAACTGCTGTGTACAATAGGAAGAGAAAGGCTACAAAGAAAGGAATTGCAGGGGGTGCATCTGTTTGTACACCCCTTGTCGCATTGCAACCAGCAGAGGGTGCGTCTGTTTGTACACCCCCTGTCGCATTGTAGCCAGCAACTCTGAGCAACAGCCCTGGTCCTGTCACTAGGAGGTATGGACTTGCATTTTGTCAATATGTATGGACTTGCATTTTGTCAGTATGTATGGGCATCTCACAATGGATGTAATATGTATGCAGACAGCTAGCACTGACAATGGGATGAGTTGACAGCTAAGACACTACTCCTAGGAAGAAGTTCACACCTCCCAGGAAGAAGGTCTCACTACTAGTCCCAGGAAGAAGTTGACACCAATCAAGAAGAAGAAATGAGCAAAAAATAGCAATTTGTGTTCTAGACTTGTTTGCATGGACTTGTAGCCATTTCAGAACATTTTGTCAATATGTTGTGTTCTGCAGTTTTTTTGTAATGTATGCTTATGGCTAAGAACTGGACCATATTTTTTATGTTCTAGACTTGTTCTGCAATCTTTGTTTTGGACTACTGGATTGTATGCTATGTATGCTAATGAAAAATCAGCATTTGCTAGCATAATGTCAGTATCTTTGCATCTAGGAAATAGCGTGTTTGTTCTGTGATGAAGACCGTCTTATTATTTGCTCCATAGAAGTATACATGTGTTAAGAGCAGTTCTCCTCCAGTAGCAACTTAATATCTATATTATATCTTGCAGAATACATGTTTGGAGGAAGCTTATTTGATTTCTTGCACAATGAGCATAATGTCTTGGGCCTCCTTCCTCCAACCCAAGCATCCTGGCGCTGTTGAACATGATGTGGATGCTGAGGAAGAATTTGACACTAAAGAGGAGGATGTGGTGGATGATGCTGATGAAGGTTTATATTTACTTTTGGTCATTCAACAAACCCTTTTTCTAATATAACTCTAGCAATTTCTGATACCTGCTTCATGTGTAGATGATAATTGATTTCTAATACATAGCAATTGAGTTTGTGGGATTTCTGTTGCTCTTTATCAATGGTTTTGATCTAGTATCCTCCCTTAGTGTTAGGATCACTCTTTTTTTCTTGTCACTATGGTTATTTGTATAGTAGCATGCCAACATCTTTGTATGAAAAAGAAGCATCTAGAACCAGAGTTTATCAGTAGTGATTCACCTTTTAAGGATTCTCTTTGTCAATATTACATTGTTTTTCAAGATTACCTAGCATGATTTAGAAGTATCTTCTGATTAGTGCTAGGAAATCAAGACTTCAGTCGTCTTCGATTATATTTTACTCATGATAACAAGGACTTCACTCATGATGACAAGGACATCATCCATACAGATTTAAAGTCTGCCAACTTTTTAATGGATAATATAAAAGTCATGACATCTAAGGTAGTTAGCTAGTTATGTTATTTCATATGACAAGCTTATAGTTACCTAGATTTGGTTTTACGGCTTGTAATTCTGTCTTCCAGAAAATGCACATCCCAGGCTATTAAACCTAATGCAGAGATGTTGGGAAGCCGTTTTAGATATACTTACTGAGCTAGAGGATATTCAGGCACAGGCTCAGGTATCACCTTATGCAACCTTCGCAGTTGCTTTGAAATGGAGCCCTATCTAGTTCTGAGAATGTGATGTTCTCAACTCTATGTTGTCAATTAGCTCAAAGACTTGTAGTATGTCAGTACATTGCTATCTTCAGACTACTGATCTGGACATTCAATATTAACACACATATACAAAAGAGATAACAGTCATCATGTCATATATGTTATGATCCACGTAATGCATGCCATTTTCAACAGATGAAATTACACATGATGTTCACTTTTGCAAACAACATGATCACCACCTTGCTGACACCAATCAACTAAAATGCCCCAACTAAGATCAGCACCTATTACACATCAAGTTGAGTTTCCATTTCAAGACAAGTGACAAACTACTTCCCCGATACAACATTCTATTTTCATGGCCTCAAAATCAGACTTCAGAGTAGATGTGGCTTCAAGTAAATCTAAAATTGCATCTTTGGAGGAAGTGGTGTCCTCTTGAATCACCCCCTTCTTGGTCAGAAAATCCACATATTCTTCGGTCCACACGAAGAAGGAGCAAGTCTTTCGCTCCTACGACAAACCAAACGACAAAGGGATCCCAAAATCAAATGAAGCAACCCCTCCCAAATTGAAACCCAAATCGAGCAAGGACTACTTACGTTCGGATGGTTCATAGGACACTTGTAAAATATCTTTCCCACATTTGCCCCCTTCCTACAAGTGAGTTCGAGCAAGGCGGCCTTCTTGCAGTCTAGGCACTCCACAAGGGGAAGTCCGGTGTTGCCCCGAAGAGAATGCGTAGACAAGTTCATCATCGAAGAACTCGGGAAGTGTATCTGGGACCATCCCTTCGAACGCTTGGAGGAACCGCTCAACTGCGACATGTCGTCCTTGCCAACTCGCCGCAGCTGTTGCGCTAAACCCTAAAGGGGATTGGGAGCAATGGGGGGAGAAGGGGGAAATGGATGAACCTTAGAGGCCGAATCGCCGGTCACGAAAGAACAGAGAAGGGCGTGCGGGTGAGCACCAGGAAGTGGAAGAGGAGGAGGACAGCAAGCGCGGCGAGGGCGTCGAGGGCTCCCGCGGCGGCGAGCAGCGTGAAGCCGTAGTTGCAGAGGACTAGCGAGCGAGGCCGGAATGAATGAACCCTAGCGAGCGCAAGCGACCGAGAGCGATTTGGTTGGGTGCGACCGTGCGTGTGACGGGATCGGGGCTGTGCCGACCGAGGGGCAAGAGAGTAATTTCGCATGCCATGTAACAGGAAAACAGACATATAAGAATAAAATAATGCAAAGAGGGCAACATCTGAAGAAATAGACAAAGGAGGGGGCAAAAAATGTATTAGGTCGATAATGAGTGTAAATTCTAAAAATGGATCTAAAGGGAAGGCAAATAATGAATTCCCTCTTTTATGGGCAGTGCCTGTTGGGGTAGTTGCTGACCTTTATCAATTGATATTTTTGTTTGGGCATGCAACATGTTGAGTTAGATCAATTGATTACGGAGGTGTACTCTTTCCAGTTATGCATGACTAGCATTATTGATCAGCACATACCATTTTTTTGAACTGATTGAGCAGCACATTTCTGGCTCAGAATTAAAAATTGTTTTCACTTGTCCCTGGTGGATACCCAACTCCTTATTGCGCCTAGAATCAGAGCCCTCCCCGCGATTCACGGGTAGGGGTGGGAGTGGTGCGGGGCAAGGCGAACCGAGCCTGATCCGTAATGCCCATAGAACCGATTGCATGGCATGGGTCGGTCCATTTGGTGCGTCTACAGTGCCCCCGCATGAACCAATGGATATTTAGGATCAAACCATTTCAACATGTGCCACTCTTAGCCAAGTTTCATTCGATAGGATACCGAACACCATATCATCAACCCAATAGGATACCATGAAGCGATACAAGATGGACATATCGGTTCCATTAAGCGAACACTAGTAGATAGATAGTTCCATATCGGTTTCATTCTATAGGATGATACACTAGTAGATAGACATATCGGTTCCATTAGCAGACACTAGTAGATAGACGAGACAATTCCATATCAATTTCATTCGATAGGATGAAACATTTGCAAAATTAGACTATCTAAAGCAAAATCTCATCGGTTCCATATCGCCCACTTCCGATTTTGATTCAATCTAATGCTTGGAAGCACACCGCCTCTTGAGAGCAGTAGAACTTCAAGAGCATTTAGCAAATAGCGGTAGAAGTCAATCGATGCTAGGATTTGATTCAATCGATGCTTGGATTGACCTTCTAGAATCCTGCATAGAAATAGCGGTAGAAGTCGATAGCATTTAAAGAATGACAACAATCAACAATTCAATATAGTCGGTCAATCTCAAACTCTCACTACCCCATCGACATAGGACCACATTGTCTCCCAGAAGCTAAAAGGTTCAGGCAAGAGGCTGGAATACAAGGTTTCAATTTTTTTGTTGAACATTTCAGTTACCAACCCAAATCAGTGGTTACCTCTGCAATATTTATCTGCGGTGAAAGAAGCATGGAGAACAATTTCTTAAAAAAACAAAAAACTATAGAGATTATGAAAACATTATGGTGCTGCCATTTAGCACTATACACAAATAACTAAATAAGCCAAAGAACCCAGAAACACTGCAAGATGTAATTACTTAGTCACAAGAACAAACGAAGTAACCCTGTAACAGTGTAACTCATGGAATCAGAAAAGACTGTGTATGTATACAATCATGTAGCTCCACATCATCAAAAAGACAAAAAAAAAAAAACAAAGTTCACCTAGATCATGGTATACCATTTTTCATGATAAAATTGAAATTTCTAACATGCAACACCCTAAGTTAGAGAGAAAAATGAAACTGTATAAATATTGGGGATGGTCCTATACCATTTTAAGACACGGGATTCTAACAAGGAAATGAAGGAATCGTTTACCATCCAATTTACAAAAAAGAAGGTACCTGATCCAATAGGTTATAGTTGAAGATCATCTTCCTCAATGAAATTGTAACACAACAGGCAAACAACAGGTTAACTAGATGAATATCTTTACAAGAGCAAGAGAGCTTCATAGAACACATCACAAGTAAAATGGCAATCGGTCTCACCATTAGGGGTAATGAGAAGGGTAGTCGGTGTAGCCGGAGACCTCATCGCGGCAGAGAGCCTTGCCGCCGGAGACATCACCACCGTAGCCCTTGCAACCGGCGACGACGAAGAACAGCCTTCCGCCCTTCTTGAAACTGGATCTCGCCCCCGCCGCCGCCCTCCTCCTCGCTCCTACCTTCGATCCGCCTTGATCCTCCACCCCCACCGCTGGCCATCACCCTCTTCCTCTCTCGCTGCTTGTGGTCAGTCGCCGGCCGCTTCATGTTCACTTATTCTTCCCCTTCTTGTCTGCGCACGGGTGGAGGGATGGAAACGGGGTTGTGATAGAGTGGAGGGATGGAGATGGAGGCGCGTCGGAGACGGCGGATCGAGCGGTGGCGGGGTGGAGGCGTGGAACGCTAGAGCGGTGGCGGCGGACTGGGGGAGGAGGCTTCGAGCGATATGGTCGATCCTTACAATCCGACGGAGCGATAGGGTCGATATTCTTTCACGTTGATTGTCTTTTGGATCGATCCACTGGCCCATTCGGGCGAATTTTCTGGGTCGATTCGGTGGTCCATTGGGCCGGGCTGATCCATCCCACCCCTATTCACGGGGATTTTCTCCCAATCGCGCACCCCCCGGTGTCCTCCGGATTTCGTCAACGCAGCGCGCGGCTCCGTCTCGTGCGCGTCTCAGGCGTCCGATCGGGCGGATCACGCGACGCAGGCGCGTTCGGGTTAGCTTCTCGCGAGAAGCTTCGTGCTTCCTTCCTCTTGCCGCATCGCAGTCAGTGGCGGAGCTACAGGGTGGTCCCTGTGGGCCGCGGACCACCCTGCGCTCGGCCCAACCAAGACCCATAAGTTCAATCGCTCGCGTCCTTACGGCTGCCGCCGTCTGTTCGATTCCAAAGCTCGCTCCGGCGGGATCGCGCACGAGCCCGACGACCAGCAGCCCAAAGACGCTGCCATCTGCGCTTCGTGGGACTCGTCACCTCTCGACCTCTCGTCGATCCGCATCAAGAATCTTGCTCGGCGTCTGAGACAGCTCCATTAAATGCCCATTTCAAGAAGACGAAAACCTCGTCAGGCTGCTCCGCCACCGGTCGCCGGCGAGTTGGAACACGGGAGAACGACAAAGTCTACGCCCTTTTCAAGGTTCAACTTCTGTGATATAGCTTGCAGTTTTGGTGTTCCCTTGGAGGAAGTTTGAATGATTACTCCTTTCTTGGAATCTTGGGAGCTCTAATGTCATAGCTGCTTCCTGAACAATAGTTTGCCATTTTTCGTATTCTCTTATTCTACTGGATTATCAGATGTGTTCTTGATCTGAGTGGATCCGATGAGACAGGAGGTCGAGTGCCCTTTGATCTCTGTATGATTTAGAAATTATAAGTTCACCACACTAACGCATGATCTCAAATTCCTAACAATTGATGGGTGCGTAAGACGCAGCCTTGACATGCGGTGTGTGATCGGGGTAGAAAGGAAAGAAATTTGCTCAATGCTCAGAGAAATATTGTCTCCAAGAGCAAAGCTATTTTCGATAGGGGTGGCGTGTCTTAACTAGTTTAGTTTGAGAATTATAGGTAATTTGGTGGAGTGGTGGGTGGTCCTGCAGACTTTTAATATTGCTATCCTTGGCAAAGGCTCACCGGGTTATTGCTTTGTTACGTAGGGCATTTGGAGGTTGGTTTACTGGTTGTGTCTCTGCAAGTTTTAGAAGTCTAAGTTTGAGTAATGGAGTGTGCAAGTAAGTGGAGTCCTTGGTGCTTAGCACTGTGATTGAGTTGTTGGTGCTTTGAGTAATTGGATTAGGCCTTGTGAACTAGAGTATCACCTTTTAGGACGATTTGCCTGAGTTTTTGATGTATACACTTCTACAGGTTTGATTATACTAATCTGCGATCTGACAATCTGCACAAGCCATTGGGTATGCAATGCTAAACTGATTTTTTTTGTGCAAGTGCAACTCTGAATTTTTTATTTCAATATATGATCTTTGCAGTATTGGATTATTGGTTTGATATACTGATTCATTATATAATTCTCTTGCAGAATTGTTGAAACATGAAGAGGAGTGGTGATATTGCCTCTCTTTTTCAGAAATATGAAGCAAAGAAGAAGGCATCTTCTCCATCTCATACGTACTGCAATTGTTCGAAGACCAAATTGAAGAACAAGAAGGTGTGGGCTGCAATTTGCGGAAGAGCAAAGCGAAGAACAAGAAGGTGGACTTGATCAAGAAAGAGTAATCGAAGAGAATGTAATTTCAACTCCAATGCCTCCAAGTCCACCACCTCCGGTTCTGAAAAGGAACCAATTTATGATATCGAAGAGGCTTCCACTTGATCCAGAGAAAAACTGACCCATTGCAAATTATCCGTCAATGATCAAGATGCGATTCGGCGATCATATATTATTAAAGGCCCATACCAACCTTATGCACATGAATTTGAAAGTAGGAAAATTGGAAATAGGGATGAGCGGTTCAATCCTATATGGTTTTATAAATATCCTTGGATAGAATCTGATGTCAAGAAGGAAGCGACATTTTGTTTTGTGTGCTACTTGTTTGGAAAGGGAGAAGTAAGACATCTGCATTTTTTGAAGGTGGTGGAAAAATTGGAATAGAAATGATGCACTTGATTTACATGTGGGTGGTGTAACGAGTGGTCTACGCAGCTCAAGAAAGATATAATTTATTTATGACTCCCCATGGAGCAATTGATGATAAAATTGTGAAGGTGGATAATGAGGGCGTCGTCTCTACAAGATCAAAGTTGACTTATTCACTTAGATGTTTGAGGTTTCTTTTGCAAAGAAGGATTAGCATTAGTGGGCATGATGAAAGTGAAGAGTCTAGCAACAGAGGGAACTTCATTGAGCTTTTGAAGTGGCTTGACAAATAATGAAGAGGTGGACAAGTTTGTTTTGAAGAATGCTCGGTAATTGCACATTGACTAGCCGGACATACAAAAAGAAATTATTCAATGTTGTGCAATGGAGACTAGAGATCAAATCATTAATGAAATTGGTGATGATCACTATACAATTTTAGTGATGAGTCTAGTGATGTCTCTCATAAAGAACAACTTGCCCTTTGCTTGCGTTATGTTGATAAATCGGGAAGGCCATGTGAGCGGTTTCTTGGAATTGTTCATGTAGATGATACTACTTCTTCATCACTTAAGGAAGCAATTCAATCTTCACTAGTTAGTAATGGTTTGACTATAACTCAAATCCGTGGGCAAGGCTATGATGGGGCTAGTAACATGAAAGGAGAGATTAAAGGGTTGAAAACCTTGATCATGAAAGAATCACCATCTGCTTATTATGTTCACTGTTTTGCACATCAACTCCAATTGGTTCTTGTTGCTGTTGCTAAAGACAATGATGATTGTGTGTGGTTTTTTGATCGAGTATCCCTCTTGTTAAATATTGTTGGTAGTTCTTGTAAGCGTCATGGCATGCTTCGACATCACCAATATGACAATGTCATGAAAGCACTTGAGTGCGGTGTACTAGAATCTGGAAGTGGGTTAAATCAAGAGATGGGGCTGCCTAGACCTGGTGACACCCGGTGGGGCTCTCATTATAAAACTGTGGTCAACTTGATTGCTATGTATCCCACAATTCGTGATGTACTCATAGCTCTTGGGCGAGATACTTGACAAGGGTGGTGGCCAAAAATACATACTATGGTTGGAGTGCTTGAGTCATTTGATTTCATTTTCAATGCTCATTTGATGCTTGACATTCTTGGACACACAAATGAATTGTGCGAGTGTTTGCAAAGAAAAGACCAAGATATTCTTAATGCAATGTCACTTGTCCGGGTTGGCAAAGAGTAAAATTCAACAAATGAGGTCTGAAGGGTGGGTTTCATTTCTTCAAAGGGTTACAATATTTTGCAACAAATATGGCATTCAAGTTCTGAAATGGAACATAATTATGTGCCATATGGAAGATCAAAGACGTTTTGCTCGGGACCAAACAAATGATGATCACTTCGTAAGAGAAGTACATATTGGAGTCATTGATAAAATTAGTCAAGAGCTTGATGATCGGTTTGATGAGGTAAATATGGAGTTACTTACTTGTATGGTCGCTTTGAATCCAGCAGATTCCTTTGCTTCTTTTGATGCAAACAAGGTACATAGACTTGCTGAATTTTACCTAATGATTTTTCAAGCTCGATTTGCTAAGACTTGATTTGCAACTTGAAACCTTTATTGATGACATGAGAAATGATGAATTGTTCAAAGGCCTAAACAATCTTGTTGACCTCTCGGTAAAACTTGTTGAAACAAAGAGGGACAAAGTTTATCATTGGGTCTATTTACTTATCAAGTTGGTATTGCTTCTCTGGGTGGCTACCGCAAGTGTTGAAAGAATATTTTCGCAATGACCTTTATCAAGAATAAGTTGAGAAATAAGATGGGTGATAGCCTTCGGATGATTGTCTATTGACTTTTATTGAGCGGGATATCTTCTTACAACCGAGTGAAGAAGAAATCATCAACACTTTCATGGCTATTAGAAGGCGCAGGCCTGACAAGAAGAAGAAGAAGTAGTAGTGACATATTGTTCTTCAACTATTATGGGTACGTAATATTTTAAATTTTTAATTCTATGTTAAGAAAGTTATACTCATCTATTTTATGAACTCTGTGCGTCATTTTTTTTTCTTAATTGTGTTTTGTAATTTATATACTTGTGTATGGACATGTTATATTTATAGCGGTCAAAAAAAAATTTAGACAATGGACCACCATAGCTACAAATCCTAGCTCGCCCTTGATCGTGATAGCTTTTCCGCCCTCATGGCCTCGCCTCCCCCCGCCCGCCGCCTCCTCCCCTCCGCTCGCCTCCTCCCTCGCATGATCGCGCCCTACCGCCGCCTCCTCCCCTCCTCCTTGCTGCCCTCCTCCTCCCCTTCCGCGTGCCGCCGCCTCGTCCCCTTAAATCGGCGCCCGCCTGCCGCCCACCTCCTCCCTTCGCTTGACATCGCGCCCGTCGCCCGCCCCCTCCCTTTCGCCCACGCTTGCCGCCTTCCACGCTTTCGTTGCCGCTCCTGGGTTGCCGTACGCCTGGATCCTAGGACGTCATAGCCGTCTCTTTCCCCTTCTCCCTCCCATCCTCTCACGGAGGAAAGGGAAGACAACGAAGCGAGAGGAGACGAGGACGCCGGGAGAGTAGCCGCCAGTGAGGCCCCGATCGACTGCAGGGAAGAGACGGCAGATGAGGTACTCCCCCCGTAGTGATCCCTCCCTCTCCTTTCTTCTGCTCATCGTGGCCCAAAATCGGGTCAAAGCCTGCCGAGGAAGAGAGCCAGCTCGTTGTTTCTGATTTTTATGTCCGTTTTGCTCCAATTTGTACTAATTGTGAGCCGATATTGTCGGTTTTGTGCATACTTGTTTGAGCAGCGAAAGCTTGATTCTTCCATTCATACATGAATGAAGTAATTTTTGTTGTGAATGCATGAGATGGGAGCAGACACTTCTCTCATTTTCTGTTCTTGTTGTTCTACACAGACCCGTGAGGATGACGCTGGCTGCGCCGGCGAGACTAACCGTTGGTGGCAGAGACTCAGTAAGAGTCCCATTTTTATGTTTTCGTTCTGGTGGAGCAATTCCTATTTTTATGTTTTTGTGCTTGGGTGCGTTATCCATCTTTGATTAGTTTTTGGAAATGAATATTGTGGTCCTAAATTGAAGGTACACGTGCTATTGTTTTGGATCTCTGGGATTTTATAAAAAAAGATGGGATCCACTGGACTTGTGTGGAAGTGCTTAGGTTGTAGAATAGCATCCTCAGTAAAGATATTTGTGATGTGCTACACTTACATGCCTAAGATTTTTTTCGCCGAAGCAAACTATTATACTGTGCTTCATATGAAGCGATTTCTTCTCTTCCTTTATTAATGCAGCAAACAGGATCAATACACCTACATATGGATTTTTTTTACAATTGCGTGTGCAGTCTGTTTTTCCTTGCTTGATTATGACGTATTAATTCTGTGACATTTGATATTTAGCCACAGTGGTTGGTTCTGAATTCGAATGCAAGAATGGATACAATCAGTCGGTTCAACCTCCCTGTTATACATTCAATACAAACAGGGTAATGATGTTTAGTATAGTTGTAGATGATATTATAAAGGTAGAGGCTTCTATGGTTCACATGCTTGGCAGCAGAGCGCTTTCGCCATTGGTGTTCTTTCTGATCTCAATGCATTTCACCGCCCCACCGGAAATTCCCTCTGCCCCTACCGTACTCAATAACGATTAATTCATCCGCCAATATACTCCTGAAAAGTCGAAAACTAAGCGATAATGGTTTTGTGAAATATTATAGGATGTTAATTGGTAAAAGAATTGGAGTTAGTTTAATATATTTCTCGAAATAACTCAATCCTTTTTTGCTAAGACCTGCATTAAAATATGCAGCTGATGTGAGTAAAGCTAAAGCAACAATAGTATTTATATCATTCGTTTGTTTAGATCACAAATAACTTTTCTGCTTTAGAAGATCTTATTATTATCTATCTCACCGAGAACCATGCTATGTATGTATAGCATGCCTTCTCTTTTGAGATAAACAAGCACATGCCCTTGGATTATATAGATATTTAGAACAATACATGATTTTATTATCACCAAATATAGAGTTTAGTTACTTTGCAACATCAAAAGGTGACAAAAAAAACTTATGTCTTCTTTTAAACCATGCAGAGAGATAGGGCAGCTATGGTACACGAGGTCCTCGATTATGTGGAGTTCCTGAGGCTTCAAGTAAAGGTACAGTTCAGTGTGCTATTATCTATGAAGCATATGAAGCATAAACCATTGTTTGTGTCTGCTTTTCTTCAGGAAGCTAGTGCACCACCATCAATTAAGACAATTAAAACAGTGTGGCTCTTGCTTAGTTTTGTGGAATGATTGCTGGATGCTTATGTGTTAATATTGACGAAGTTGGACTATGCTCGAATGGTACTGCTCTCTGCCAATTGCTTAGTTTTTGAAAGAAATGTATTCCTGTAAATTCTTATGCTATGTATTTGGCCCATTAGTAGCAAGATTTTTGACAAACAGGACCCTGTCCTTTATGTTTCTCTGAATTTAACATTGTAATTTATAGCTGAGATACAAACAACAATCTACCATTAAATTTATGTCTTCAGTTCAAATATCGTACTTGTTGACAGTGTAAAAACCGAACACAAGTAAAAGGGTGGACGTCGGTAGTGCTCTGGCCTTCGATCCTGAGCCAGCGAACGCTGAGGATTTATCTGAGTTCGAGGTCGAGAGGACCACCCTACTCCTGTCGGTGGCCTGCGGGGGTTCGAGGGTTCCTCCCGAGGGCTCACCCAGTGCCTTCCTTTCATGTATTGCTCAAGAGACCTCTCCCTTTGAAAGGAGGGATACATGGGGTATTTATAGGCTCCCAAGCCTGTACAAATGACCAAAGTACCCCTTGAGGGTTGGCTATACTATGAGTACAAGCAAGAGGTATTACAGTCTTTTATGAGCACAATAGCATTTCTCGGGTCTGTATGCGTGTCTTCTGAGAGACGGGCCCCGTCAGTATGATAGATGAATTATTCTTACAACACTAGCCCCCCTGCCCCTTGGCGTTTTAGGGGAAACGTCGAAAGGGGTAATCTTGGGCCACTCCTCTTGCTGCGCTAGGACCGAAATCAGGTCTTGAAACCATGACAAGCTCTCAGGCTTAATCAATATTTGTTGCACTTCCAGAACTTAACTGGGCTTGCGGGTTGTCTTGTGGCTTAGTCTTGGTGACATCTAGGAACCAGATAAGGTACTTGGGCTGTATCAAAGCCATTTGGCCCATTAAGCCACAGGATTCCACCGGCTGGTTTACTTAAAAGCAGAATACCCTAGTCACTGTGGGGCTCCTTGCAGCCGCCGTCCTCGAGTCCCATCCAGAGCCTTCCTCACTTGCTTGTCTCTTCTCCAAAGAAGCAGTGGCATCGGTTTCATTTCTTTCCCATGGTGCTCACGGTTCCAAGAGACCACCTCCTCCTCACAGCTCCCTCGGCTCCCCGCGTCTGCTGGCGTGAGCGCCAAAGAACGGAAGGCGGCAGGCGGTCCCAGCCCGGGCTTATAGTCGCTCAAGGAGAGAGGAGGAGGCGACGACTTGAGGGAGCTGGGCTGAGGAAGCGAGCAGGCAGGCGCGTCGGAGAGGCGGTGGCACGCTGCGTTCTGAGGGGATCGTCGGGTCGCCCACGAGTATTCTTTGGAAGCGTCCTTGTGTGAACCGTATGAGGCATCGACGCTTGTTGGTGGAGCCGAGGGCGCAGAAGAAGCGCCGTCGGTGGTGGCGAAGGGCGGCGCGGGCAGCTCGCCATCCGGAACCGGCGGCGAGCCGGCTCGGCGGCGGCGGCGAAGCAGCGTAAGAGCGAAAACGCGGCCGTGGCATCGGGTCGGCCCACGAGCCGACGCTTCGGTGGAGGTCCGGCGGAATGGTGCCGACAGCACGGGCGAGGTTCGCTTTGAACACGATCACCGAGACGCATGCTCATCGGCATCCTTATGCGCCTTCTCGAACCTCTACGAAGTTGGCGAAGTGGGACTCGTGTTCAGCTCAGTCGTTGTCGTTGGCATCGGCGCGCCGGCGACTGCCGGATCGATGGATCCTCGTCTCCGCGTCACGGAGAGAGGAGGCGGCGAGGAGCGAGAGCCGTGTTCAACTCAAGGTCGTTGTCACCGGCATCAGTGCCGCCGCCGACCTGTCGGATCAGTGGATCCTCGTCTCCTGCGGCCGCCGCCGGAGAGAGGGGGAGGCCGAGGAGCAGCAGGAGGGGAACGAGCGCACTGCCCTCATCGGGAATTTCTCGCTTTCCCCTTTGCTTGTTTGGATTGATTGGCTCTCGTTGTTGCTTCGTGTAAACCATAATTGAATGATTCCGAGCACACAACCCGTTGTGCCTTGCCTTTTACTTTTACTTTTATTTATTATTATTATTATTTTTTGCTCCGTCGGAGTTCTAGTGGTAGCTGGTGGTCTTCTTGGTGTTTGGTGAGATGAGCACTGGGCGCGCTGTGGGTGCGAGAACACGAGTGCTTGAGGCATCTGAGGTTTGAGGTGTCGCGAGGTTTGGCGAGGTCTCGGCGTGAGGTTTTGCAGGGCCTCGGGCGCGAGGTTTAATGAAGGTCTTAGGCGAGGGTTTGGCGAGGCCTCGGGCGAGGGTTTTGAGGCCTCGGCGCGAGGTTTGGCGAGGCCTCGGCGAGGTTTCTTGAAATCCTTGTCTTGTGAGGTTTTTGAAGGCCTCGGCGCGAGGGTTTGGCGAGCCTCTAGCACGAGGATTTTCTGAGGCCTCGATCGCGAGAGTTTCTTGGCGGGGTTTCTGAAGGCCTCGGGCGCGAGGGTTTGGCGAAGGCCTCGAGCACGAGGATTTTGCGAAGGCCTCGATCGCGAGAGTTTTGCGAAGACCTCGGGCGCAAGGATTTGGCGAAGGCCTCGGGCACACGAGGGCTTCGGGCGTGAGGATCCAAGATTCCCTGCCGAATCTTGGCGCGAGCCCGCCGAGCCGAGGCATAGCCTTCAAGGAGGCGGTCGAGGCTAAGTCGTCCTCCTCTTGCTCGGTGGCTTGATGAGAGTTATCAGTAGAACTTCTCGTAATTGTTCTTTATTCGATCTAGAAAGCGTTCTTTGGGACATGTAGATAACATGAACGTCTAAGGCTAAGTCGTGGGGCACCGGAGGGGCGCCCACGAGACTAAGTCGTGGGGCACCGAATGGCCACTAGGGGTTGTAGCCCCCCAGTGGGCTTGGGGTGCCCATGAGGTTAATTCATGGGCACCTTGGACGTGTGCCCCGATAGTAAGTCACGGCACACTAGTGGCGCCACGAGGCTAAGTCGTGGGACACTAAATAGCCACTAGGGGTGATAGCCCCTAGTGTACTTGGAGGTGCCTATGAGGCTAACTCATAGGCACCTTGGACGTGTGCCTCTGACATATAGACGTTCCCGAGGGGATGCGAATGTGTTAGGCATGGTTGGCCTTTGCCTGTATTAGAACAGGGCAATGAGTGACCCGGAGGTCGTTCGGCGTAGCCTGGAGGCTGAAGGGGGACTAATCCTTAGCACATCTATAGGCTCGGGCACTAGGCCCGAGTCGTCACTTGCACCCTGGGTCCAGCAGAACGCAAGCCGCCATGGCGGAGTCGACGGACGACCAAGCCGCTTTGGTCTTTTATTAGGGGAGACCACGGGGGTCGTGCGCCCTAGGCACCACGGAGGTGACATCCTTTGCAGGGGAAGGGTTAGCGAGCTTGTGTGAGACAAGCGAGACTTGTAGGGCAGTGCGCTTCCTAACAAAGCGGCGTGTTAGGAGCGACCTTCGATCATGACGTGTCGGAAGGGAGACCTCTCAATCGTCAACTCCGGCACAAAATTGAGAAGACATTCACAAAACAGGTCAATCCCTTAACAGCAGCGTGTTAAGGGACTACCCTCGATCCAGGCCATAATTGCATAAATGTTGCCATCATGTCCGAACTTCACGTCTTCATTGCATTAAGCAAGATAGTGTTTACATCTCGATAGGTGCCACGAGGACATCTGATGAGAGTCTTAAGCATAAAACTTGTGGATTTCTTTCGCAAAGTCCACCTCAATCAAAACGATTGTCCTCGTTTTGGGCGAAGTCGGGCGGTAGTGGTCTTGAGCGTTTCCAATCGGAGAGGCGGTGGCGGATCTCGGTAGGGAGGGCGACTTGACCTGTACATGAGTGAGAATGGGGTCGTTTTGGTGGAAGCGGTGGGGGTCGTGAGAAGGCCTATAGGATCCGGGAGCTCCTCTGCCGGGTTCCCTCTTGAGTGCACTTGTTTCAAAGCGGCAACATATTCCTTGCAGACTAGCCCATTGGTTCTTCCCACGGCCCGAGATTGGTTTTGGACAATCCACCATTTCAAAGCGAAGGTGGTCGATGGAGTTCTGAGGAATCTCTGAAGGTGAAGCGTTGAATTGGGTATCGTTATCCTTTGTGAGTTCCTTAGGAACACTGAAGCAACGAAGATATTCTTCCAAAGGAGCGCCATCATGGAGCAAGGTGTGATGGAGGCTAGGGGCTCGCCTCTACCCATTCGGTAATGTAAGTCGATGATGCTACCACACGCTTAGCCCCTTGCCGGTGGGAATGGCTCGAGCGAGTCCATTCCCCATGAGACAAAAAGCCAGTGATTGGTATGGTCGCGAGGATTAGCGGGATCGTTGTGATTGGCTGCCATCTTTTGGCATCCTCGCGCTTCTGGTAGCGTCGAGGGCATTCTGCGCCATTGTGGTGATAGAAGCCTTGGCGAAATGTTTTTGCTATGGTTGCCCTTGGCGTGATGTGATAGGTGCAGAGGCCTTCATGAACACCCAAAAGAAGTGTCATGTCTGACGGCAGCCACACGAATATGCCGGTGTTGGACTTTAAGAAATCCATTAGCTCCTTCTCCATTTTCTGGGATAACGACCCGATTCTAAGAGACCATGGTCACCACAGTCGAAGAGTCGTACTTCTGCGGGTCCTCGAATGAGGCTTAGGGAGCACCTCGTCGGAGGGTACATCCTTGGTGTGCCTTGATGAGAGAGGCGGCAAGGGCATTTCCTCCTTTGATTCCTTGGGTTCGAGAAAGTTGATGTCGCCGGAGTTGGCTGCTGCTTTGTGGTACAGACGGCGAGCTAAGTCTTGATCACCCCTCACGGAGATGACCCCGCGAGAGCTTGGTATCTTTAAGCACAGGTAGTTTTGATGTACCGCTGCACAGAAGCGGTTGATAGTTGCCCTTCCCATGATAGCATTGAATGGGGACTCGACGTCAACGACATCGAACTGGCGGCTTCCGTCGCGGTGATTCTCTGTGATCCGAGCGTCATGAGGAGTTCGATCCTCCCAAGGGTTGAATGGATTTTCCGGCGAAGGCGCGAGAAGCGTCGGATGGCAACAGGATGCGGGATGATAGCCCCCGTGACTCCATAGTTCCTTGGCGCACTTAGGTAGAGTATATCTGCGAGCTTCCTCCGTCGACAAGGATGCGGGAGACCTCGCAATTGGATATTGTGCGATTACTACGAGGCGTCATCATGAGGAACCTTAAGCCTTGTGCATCATCACCGTGAAGCTAAAAAAATGCTTGCCCATTTGGGAGGCGCTTTGAGAGCCACCCCCACGACGTTGATTTCTCGGGCGTACTCCTTCTATTGGCGTTTTGATGCATGCCCGGAGGCCGAGCCCCCTATTATGACATTTACTTGTCTTTGCGGCGCTTGGAAAGGGAGTTCATGCTCAACATCTTGCAAGTCTTTGCTCGAGGGTAGATCACTAGGGACTGTGCGGGGTGGTGGAATTGTTCGGCAAGGGCATCGCCTCTCTTGGCCGTGGGATCTTGATGGCGGCCTTCGGCGTGGCGGGGCCGTGTTCGAGAGCTTTGCTATTTGATGGCGTCATCGGCACTCATTAAATATCATGCCCATTCATCTTGTGGTAGGCACACGGCGCCGTCTCCTTGATTTGGGTTGCTCCTCCTTTCATTGCGGCCTTCGTCGGGGCGTCCTTTCGATGGGCTTTTGGTCTCGATTCTTTCTTGGGTCCTCTGGTGGAGTTGCTCAGCGCTCTGTGAAGGAGTGTCGATTCTGACAAAATCTTGGAGTCACGTTCCTGCCAGAGTGATCCTCGGTCATTGCCCTTTCTCCCGGGAACTTTTGACTTCTTCCGGAGGAGATGCTTTAAATCTGCGGGAGAAATCCTTCTTAGCAGTCGTCTTCTTCTCCCCGGCGTATTTTTCCACGACCTCGAAGAGCTCATGGGTCGATCCTCGGGGATCTCTCCAGCAGCGATTGAGTTCTCCGGGAGCGGCCCTTCTTTGCGCATTGATGGCCGTGGAGTCAGGGGCATCTGCGACTTGGCTTCTCACTTTGGAAAAGCGCTTAAGAAATTCTCTTGTGGATTCATCCTTTTGTTGCTTGACAAGAAAGAGTTTGGTTGGGGAGCATGGGCGCTTATAGCTTCCTTGGAAATTCTTGTTGAACTCTTCCTCGGTGGTCCCAAGAATAGATGGAGCCTTTCTTTTGGTTGAAGAACGAGAGCGTGTTGTTCAGGAAAGGAACAGCGGGGAGGCGGTTGCACATCTCTACTTCTCCACCTCCCGGCCCGAATCGCCGTGGAGTATACTTCAAAATTGTATGGGGTCGAGTCCCATCGTAAGGCCCGAGGTTAGGCTGGCGGAACTTCGGTCGGAAAGGAGTTTTGCAGATGTCCCTTGTGAGAGGATTCCCAATCTCCGGGACGCCCCTGTCCCTTCGTGCGCACGGTGATGGTGATCGCGCGGTGCGACGACGGCGGTGGCGGGGCTCTCCTGAGCTAGAAGAGCTAGATGCCCACCGGTGGCGGCGATGGTGCGAGCGCATTGGTGAGTTGGAGCGCCCGCGCCGACTTGCAACTTGATCCGGCCGGGAGATGAGTGATTCAGCATCCATTTCTTCGTGGCGGTGGTGACCGCGCTCCCCAGCGGATCCGATTGGTGGCACGGGGACACGCCTAGTGCCCGCAGAGTAAATGCTCTTGACCGCCTTGGCCAGCCTCCTTCTTTGTGAATCCTTACTGACTTGCGAGTGCACTTGGGCCATGGCGGGTGAAATGGTCCTTCACTTTGAAGGTCTTTGGAGGGGCACCGGGAGCAACTTTGGCCTCACGGGCTCCCTAGTCGCCCGGCCATGTAGCACCTTGAGGATGGAGCCCAACACTTCTTCGGGGGGCCGACTCACCATCTCGGGTGCGAGCACATTTGCCCAGTGGAGGAGCTTGGAGGGAGGTCGCGGAGCGCCTGTTCGAGGTATGAACTCGGGCCTCGGAGGTGGGGCGGCAGGATGGTGCAATGGAAAGGGTGAGCTCCTCCCATCCGAGCTTAGCGGGTGCATTGGCGAGAAGGAGCCCGCTCATCACCGCAGCGTGGGCGAGTGGAGGAGGTTGTGAGGATGTCCCTGGCCCTCCTCAGGAAAAATCATCGGTCGGGTCGGTGGCCACTTGAAAGGCGGTCTTTGGGAGGCGGGAGGCGTCTTGAGGCCGTTGGGAGTACGACACGTGGCCATCATGTAGTCCACCACCGCCTTTGCGGTTGCCTCCACCATTGCTTTGCAATTAGCGACGTCGAGCCCCTGTGAGGCGGTGGATGGCCCCGAGCTTCAGCAACATTTCAGACCTCTTGCCTTGGGCGGACACCGCGTCGGTGGTGCAATGGAGGTGGGGATGCTGGCAGCGGGAATCTGCGCAGGGCGTTATGCGTCCGGGATGAATAGCTCCGATCTCGAAGATAACCCATGCCTTAGGCTTCTTCTGAACGGACCGGTCGTCCATGAGCTCCTATGCTTGAGTGAGAGGAGGCCTCGTGGACTTGGAGTACTTCTTGGTAGGAGCCATAGCCTACATTGATCGGCCACGTCTCCACGGTCGGCGCCAATGTTGTGATGTAAAACCGAACACAAGTAAAAGGGTGGGCGTCGGCGTGCAGCACGGCCTTCGTCCACGAGAGCAGAGCGAACGCGAGGATTTATCTGAGTTGGGGTCGAGAGGACCGCCTACTCTGTCGGTGGCTGCGGGGGTTCGAGGTTCCTCCGAGGGCTCACCCAAATGCCTTCCTTTCATGTATTGCTCAAGAGACCTCTCCCTTTGAAAGGAGGGATACATGGGGTGTTTATAGGCTCCCAAGCCTGTACAAATGACCAAAGTACCCCTTGGGGGTTGGCTATACTATGAGTACAAGCAAGGGGTATTACAGTCTTTTATGAGCACAATAGCATTTCTCGGGTCTGTATGCGTGTCTTCTGAGAGGCGGGCCCCGTCAGTATGATAGATGAATTATTCTTACAACAGTACTATTCAATTTGCTGTGTATTAATTCTTAGGCTATGTATTTGGTCCATTAGTATATATTTCTCGAAATAACTCAATCCTTTTTTGCTAAGACCCGCATAAAAATATGCATCTGATGTGAGTAAAGCTAAAGCAACAGTAGTATTTATATCATCCGTTTATTTAGATCACAAATAACTTTCCTGCTTTAGAAGATCATATTATTATCTATCTCACCGAGAACCATGCTATGTATGTATAGCATGCCTTCTCTTTTGAGATAAACAAGCACATGCCCTTGGATTATATAGATATTTAGAATGATACATGATTTTATTATCACCAAATACAGAGTTTAGTTACTTTGCAACATCAAAAGGTGACAAAAAAAACTTATGTCTTCTTTTAAACCATGCAGACAGATAGGGCAGCTATGGCCAGGAAAAAAATAACCGGCCGGTAACCGCTGGGGGTCCGGGATCCAAAATCCCGACCAGTTTTCCCGGGGTTTGCAATTTCTAGGCTTATTAAGGCGTCGCTTAGGCGACGCTTAAGCGTCGCCTAAGCGGTAAGGCGGTCCCGGGGTGTAAGGCGTCGCCCCGCCTTGCGTCGCCTCCGCCTTGCGTCCTCTGCTCGGGCCTCCGGTGGAGAGGGAGGTAGAAGGAGAGAAGAGAGGAGCCGGGAGCTCACCTGGAGCCTCCTCGCACGATCTACACCGGTGTGGATCCTCCGCCACCAAGAGCCGCGCGGATCTGCGCCGCCAGTATTCTGCCGTATTGTGGGTGCTTTCTCCGCCGAAGCTCGGATCAAGGCCGCCGGATCTGCGCCACGGGTAGGGAAGGGAAGAGGACGGAGAGAGGCGACAGAAAGAGAGGAGGCGGCATCGGACGGGAGAGGAGGCAGGAGGCGGCGTCGGACGGGAGAGAGAGGAGGCGGCAAGAAAGAGAGGAAGTGGATCGCGCCACTGTGATCTGAAAGAGGAATGGCTTTGATTATAACGCGTGCCTGATATGGGCTTGGGCCTGATACCGATTGAGGTTAGTCTTTTTATTTTTCTTGCTTTCTCTTCCCTCTTCTTCTTCCACAGTCTTCTTTCTTCTTTCACACTTGCTCTTCTTCTTGTTCCATACCTCCAGATCTTCCTCCCCCTAGGCGCCTTAAGAGTGCGTAAGGCGTCGCCTCGCCTCACGCCTTATCGCTTAAAAGGTGTGAGGGGGGTGAGTCGCCTCGCCTCGCCTTACCGCCTTAATAACCATGGCAATTTCAAATTTCGGCTGGTTTTTAAGCAAATTCAAGCGAAATTCAACCGGATTTTCTCTCGAAAACCCAGTGCACGGCCGATTACCACCGGTTTTTACTGAAGCCATCCGTGAGATTTCCTCGCATCGGCTTTTGGATCCTTGGCTGTGGTACATGAGGTCCTCAATTATGTGGAGTTCCTGAGGCTTCAAGTAAAGGTACAGTTAAGTGTGCTATTATCTATGAAGCATAAACTATTGTTTGTGTCTGCTTTTCTTCAGGAAGCTCGTGCACCACCATCAATTAAGACAATTAAAACAGTGTGGCTCTTGCTTAGTTCTGTGGAATGATTGCTGGATGCTTATGTGTTAATATCGACGAAGTTGGACTATGCTCAAATGGTACTGCTCCTTGCCAATTGCTTAGTTTTTGAAAAGAAATGTATTCCTGTAAATTCTTATGCTATGTATTTGGTCCATTAGTAGCAAGATTTTTGACTAACAGGACCTTGTCCTTTATGTTTCTCTGAATTTAATATTGTAATTTATAGCTGAGATACAAACAACAATCTACCATTAAATTTATGTCTTCAGTTCAAATATTGTATTCAATTTGCTGTGTATTAATTCTTAGGCTGTGTATTTGGCCCATCAGTATATATTTCTCGAAACAAATAAATCCTTTTTTGCTAAGACCCGCATAAAAATATGCATCTGATGTGAGTAAAGCTAAAGCAACAGTAGTATTTATACCATTCGTTTATCTAGATCACAAATAACTTTCCTGCTTTAGAAGTTATTATTATTATCTATCTCACCAAGAACTATGCTATGTATGTATAGTATGCATTCTCTTCTGAGATAAACAAGCACATATCCTTGGATTATATAGATATTTAGAATGATACATGGTTTTATTATCACCAAATACAGAGTTTAGTTACTTTGTAACATCAAAAGGTGACACATTTTTTTCTTCTTATGTCTTCTTTTAAACCATGCAGACAGATAGGGCAGCTATGCTACATGAGGTCCCCGATTATGTGGAGTTCCTGAGGCTTCAGGTAAAGGTACAGTTCAGTGTGCTATTATCTATGAAGCATAAACCATTGTTTGTGTCTGCTTTTCTTCAGGAAGCTAGTGCACCACCATCAATTAAGACAATTAAAACAGTGTGGCTCTGGCTTAGTTCTGTGGAATGATTGCTGGATGCTTATGTGTTATTATCGACGAAGTTGACCTATGCTCAAATGGTACTGCTCTCTGCCAAGTGCTTAGTTTTTGAAAAGAAATGTATTCCTGTAAATTTCTTAGGCTATGTATTTGGCCCATTAGTAGCAAACTTTCTGACAAACAGGACTTTGTCCTTTATGTTTCTCTGAATTTAATATTGTAATTTATAGCTGAGATACAAACAACAATCTACCATTAAAATTTATGGCTTCAGTTCAGATATTGTACTGTTAAATTTGCTGTGTATTAATTCTCAGGCTATGTATTTGGCCCATTAGTAGCGAACTTTCTGAGAAACAGGAGCTACATCATTGTCATGGGTAGTTCTATAGTTATTATGAGCAGTGGCGGAGCCAGACTTTTAGCGATGGGGGTGCGAACTTAAGACACATCCTTTCCAACACAAATTTAAATTCAAATATATCAAATTATATGTTCACACTATAACCAACATCACAAAAATATTTTTAGAAAATTACAACTTAATACGACGTTCTTCATGCTTTGAAAGCGATTGATGACAACATCATCACTAACTTGTTAAAAAAATTCACGCTCAATATACGTAACTAAGCAATCATTCAAGCATTGTTCACCCAGGCTATTTATTAACTTGTTCTTTACATGATTCATTACTGAAAATACCCTCTCTATACTTTCAGTAAACACAGGAAGGATCAATACCAATTTGAGCAGCAAATAAACAAGTTTATAGCGATCATACTTATTTGCCTCAACAAGTTTAATAGAGTGCTCACTGAGATTCTCCACTTCTCGAAACCTTGTATCTTGATGCATGTCCTCGGGGTCGAGACTCGAGGGGGGCGACCGGCGCGTCGAGACCAAGATCGTCGGCTCAGAAGCCAGAAGCGGCGCCAGAGCGTCGTGATGCTCCGATGTCGCGATGAGCTGCCGGCTGCGCCCCTGCGCTACTGCCAGAGCGCCTGAATGGGGAGATGGCACTTAGGCATAACGGCTCTTTGACTAGTTGAAGTAGGCTTGATTCTCAGATTTTGTTGGCCCTAATGCTAAATGGGCTGACTGGAGTTGAGAAATATGTATGTTAGTATGTGTAATGTATACTTTATGTATTAAGAGAGATATAAATTAGTTTTTTGTGCAAAAAATTTGGGGGTGCAACTGCACCCCATGCACCTATACTGTCTCCGCCAATGATTATGAGCATACCTCTTGCAGTTGTAGTGGTAGTGCCGAACCAGTACTTTGTCTGTACAATGAATTCTTGTGAGCTACACACCTCATCTTCTCCTGTAGCATTGGACCCTTGCTGAGCAATGGAAACTGTAGTGACAACACTAAGATTTAATTGACGCATGAGCCTTCTACTCCATTCAGTCAAAAATACATGTTTTGGGATACTGTACTCAAGCTTTCCAAACTTAGATTCGATATCTTTTTAAATATTTAGATTGGATATATGAAAATCATCCGTATAGATTTGTCTCGAGAAGTATTTTCATAGTATTATAATTTTATTGTGTTTTATAACTATATTACAATAGAAATTAATTATCAGAGTTATGTTTTGGAGATCGTGTGAATGTCCAAAAAGACATGCATTTGCGACTGGAGGGTGTATATGTTTTATCGTCCATTGATGAAGTAAGAGGTAGGTAAGCGGGTGATCAGTTGATTATAGGGTGTTTTTTGCCCTTACTGATACTTGAGTTCAAATGCTTATATAAATGTTGTGTATCATTAATGCATCATGCATGTGCTATAACTTTGTTCTTTTAACAGCCAACCTATGATGCCCAATCAGTTAGTGTGGAGTTCATACAAACACTTCTATCACAATGTTCACTTCATAAGTAACTTCTGCGAATTGCTTACTTCATAAGTAACTTCTGCGAATTGCTTCCGTAGTTCTGGGATTATCAAAACATTTGTTTTCAGTGCAAAAAGAACTTGGTTTATGCTATCTGGCCAACGTTTCTGTTGTTCTCGGTTCTCTTCCTTGCATTCTTAGTGGCCTGGAGTTTGAACATGACCAATTGGCTGCCTTGAAACTTCTGACCTTTTTAATTGAGTGGAGACATGAAAATGGTACATTCCCAACTTTTTTGTACCCCTCTCCTTCTCAGGGGAAACTGTGCAACATACAACCTAAATGTCCAATTGTTGGAGACGCTACAAACTTGGTTTTCTGTCATATTGTTGCAGACACTACAAGCTTGGCTTTGTGCTAGACTACTATCTTTTTTGTTTCTTATGAAAAGCCTTTTTTCCATATGAAATGCAAGAATTTCCAATTAGTTAGAATTACAGGTAGACTGACCATCGTGGGAAGTCTGGAACAATATTGAGTAGAATGTTGTAGACTTATCTCCAATTTAATATCATTCTGGGGCTTCTCTACTGTTTGTTCTCATTGTGATATGTGATAAGATTCAGGATCCATAAGATAGACCATAACAAGTAATACTATGTATGCCTGTGAGAACGTTGCTCTGGTTTCCTAAATAAACCTGATATTCCATACCTTATTCGGTTTGTCATTCACGGTTTGTTCCATCGTACCTCTATATTACTGCAGAACATATATAGACATCCTATCATACTCAGCATGCTTACTTCATTATGTTTATATTCTTTTCAAATCACGAACGAGTTGGGTTTCTATTCTCTCACATAATAGCATACTCTAAATGGGACGCAGCGAAGCGCGTCTATTATCCTAGTATATACTATCTTTCATTCGATTTCGGCCATCAGCTAGCATATGATGCGCTTGCAAGATCGGTGACGAACTTTAACACGCTGAAACTTTTCTTGGCACATAAAAGTTACTAGGCAATAAACGCGCGCGATGCCGCGTCGCTGATTACAGTCTTTGACTATAGATTGTCACAGAAAGAGACCTTTTTTTTATCTCATTGGTTTATTTTCTGGTTTGCACAAAGCAGTTGTGTGTGTTCATAGGATTAGTTAGGGCATAGTACTGTAAAAAGCAGGTAATTCGATATCAGAATGACATAGCAGAATAGAAAGCAGTAAAAGGCAATACGAAGAATACTTTATAGTTGGGTCATAGGTAGTCTCAGCGTAGATGCGTTTAGTTACAAGTTGATTAGGTAATTTACACTATACATTACAGGATTTAGTATAAAGATCAAACAGGAACTACATAGGGACTGCTGCTGTGGTTGAGCATGGGTGTAATATCAGTCCTAGTATGATATGAACGTACTTGTAATTAGAATTTTAGTGTGATATTCGCTATTGAAGCAGTCTTGGGTTAGTGAGTAACATAGGACTATGTATAGAGAGCAAAAGTGCCTAGTAACAAGTAATGTAGTTCAAATGGCAGTTACATGGCGGTGAGTATATTGTCTTAGCAAAAGCTGCACAGCATAAAGTCTGCAACCTGTTGGTAGATATATTGGGTGTTTTTTGCAAGATACAGAATCACATAAATGTTTATGCAGTCTAGGTCTAAAATGGATGTAAGGTTGAGTATAATTTTGCGTAATTCAGAAAACTATAAAAAGTACCGAAATGTGAGGCTGATAAAATATTACATTGGAATACCTTCGATTATGCCGTGCATTGACAATTTTAAGGATTCTAACACTTCTAGGAATTGGTAGGGAATGCAGGACTATATTTGTATGCTCAGAAGAACTGACAACCACTGACAAGCAACGAAAGTTCCCAGCAGTTTCGTGCAGGTACCGAGCATCTACCCTTGACAAATGTTCAGTTGAAACAAAATTTGCTAGATCATGGATAAGATCATGTGTGACAAAGCATTGCACTTTCCCATCAGATTCTGCTCGCTGAATCATTGTGCTCTGCACTAAATCATCAAAGTACAGACCATCAATATTTTAACGCTGTGCTCTGCACTAAATCATCAAAAAAGTATAGACCATCAATATTTTCACGGTGTTTGCTGGAGTACTGCTTGAGTCTCAAACACGTCCAAAGACTTATCATATCTGCTTTCCAGAAAAGATACCCCTTAGGGAGCAATGAAAGCAAAACAAAGCAGCGTTTCAAGTGGACTGGCAACTGGCATTCGATCATAACTCAGTTTTAGGGCCGGCAGCACAATATTCTCCCCTGTAGGTAACTCCTATTGATCATTCTCCAAGTCATCTTTCCATGTTGCTTCATTTGTGTCACCATGAAGAGCACCTCCTATTGGCTTGACTGCCGAAGGTAGACCTCCACATTTTCCCACAATTTTCCTGTCAGTTTGTTCAAATTGTTGATCCATATGTTGATCTTCAGATCCAAAGGCCATCTGCTTGAATAACTGCCGTGATTCTTCACAAGATAGGCAGCTAAGATGATAAGCAGGAATTGCTTGCATCATTCTTGAAATATTCTTATTGTGGGTGGTTACTAAGACCATGGCCAATTGTGCATTCATCATTGGAGAAAGCAAAGCATCCCAGAAGTTGTTCTCTTCTTTCCACACATTGTCAAGATCAAGAAAGAATTTCATACCTTTTACCTGCGCCATTATCATATTTTGGAGATCATCCATTTGTTCTACCTCACATGGCCTTCTACCATGAATTGAAAGCTACGCCTAAGAAGAGAAAAAGCTCCTGTAACCCCTTTGAGTATATGACTTTTCTAAGGGTAGAATTGTAATATTATGTACCCTGGCTAGGAAGCTATAAATAGCCACTCTCACGTAATTAGACATGATTTCTGAAGGCAATAAAAACACCATTTTCCTCTTGACACTGGTCCCCTCTCTAAAGGATCCTCTGGTTCCCCTAGCTGCATCTGCAGGGCATCAGGGGTCTCCTTTTCTCTAATGTCTGGTTCCGTTGCTACAACGACAACCAACCCCAATAATATAGTTGTACATTTTCTTTAAAGATTCCATAATATGTGCACATCTAGAGCATACATTTTGCTCCATAAATTTTGCATCCGCGACAGCATCTTTTTCCCGAGAACTCACATAACACAATCAAGGACCGATAATAAACGAAAGACGATAATAATCAGTTGATACCAATTAATGGCCAGCAACGAAATCAACCACTCGATCCATGAGCGCAACCGCCTCGCGGCTGCCGGGCTTGTGGACGAAGAAGCCGTGCCCTTGGCCTTCCGACTCGAACCACTCCGCTTCCCCTCCCCACCCGCTGGCCTTCATGGCCTCGTAGTACGCCCGCTCCCTCGGCACTCTCGGGTCCTCCGCCGCCGTGCAGACCAGCAACCTCTCGCACGCCAGCGTCCTCAAGCTCGGCGCGCCGGAGGCCACCGGGTTCATCCTCGGATCGTCCAGCCCGTCCGTTGCATCCGGGAAAATGACCGTCCACCTCTTCTTGACACTTACCCAGAACTCTTCTGCCTCCGTTTCCATCTTTTGTTCGCCGCTAAACGAAGGGTGGAGTAAGATTGCACCTTCTATGCGTACCGGTGCCGCGGCTTGCAAACCACTCACCCCCGCGGCGATGGCCATGTTGTGGGCTATGTTCCCACCGGCGCTGGCGCCGGCCAAGAAGACACGGCCCATGTCCCCGTGCTTGGACAGCCACGGGTCAGCGCCAGACACTGCCCAGTTGAGCGCGGCCCAGGAGTCGTCGTAGGCGGCCGGGAGCGGGTGCTCGGGCGCGAGGCGGTAGTCGACGGAGATAGCGACGACGCGGGCGTTGGCGACTAGCGAGTTGACGTAGCGGTGATGCCTAAGACAGCCGGCTGACCCGACGATGAAGTAGCCACCGTGGAAGAAGACGAGGACCGGGAGCTTCGTGGTGGTGTCGTCGTCGGATGGAGCCGCCTGGATGTCTGGTAGGTAGAGGCGGACGGAGACGCCGGTGGCAGCGTCGATGACGACGTCTTTGGAGGTGACGCCGGTGTCGGCGTCGAAGCCGGCGGGCACGGTGTCCACACCGCCGAGACGGTCTACGTGGCCGTCCTTGTATAATCGGAAGCTGCCGGTGTCAACAAGGATCTCGGTGCTGCCGGAATCCATATTGCCTAGCGCCTGGCAAGTATTCGATCAAAGCAAAGAGAGCAGCGGCGTGTGGAGCAGGTAATTAGCAGGACGTGACTACGTGAGGCCACAAGGCCACGAGGATTTGGGCTATCCTCCGCAGCCGCTGCACGGCATGTGATCGTATTTGGCCCCCGTCCATCCAGATTAGCACGTCCTTCACCTAAGGCCAAACTTAAGTACGTAACGGCTTGCGTCTTATCTGGAATTTTTTCTCGTTATTGTGCCGTCCACGTGTCATCAATCTATCCAACACATTTTTATCCTCTTAGCTCCACTAGTCCCTACTACATCCACAAACCTCTTCCTCCCACACCAGTCATTCTTACCCTCTCCCACACTATCCATTCTCCACCCATCCTCATCACCGATGACCACAAGCTCACGCCTGCATGCCCTCACTCCCTGCCTCTCTTCCCCTCAACCCCTCTTTCTCCTCCTCTAGAGGTGTAGCCGCTACTGCTTGGATGGGGCTGTCTCTAGTCTCTCGTTTCGAGGCCACAAGAGGGCGCCATGGTTTGTGCTCATGAGTCACGTGAGGTCGTCGTCGGGTGAGCTCCTAGTGCCTTCGTTGTCAGATGAGATCCGCTGAGGCACAGGCCTGCCTCACCGCCACCAGATCCAAGCTTGTCAGGCCTTCTCTCCTAGTGTTACGATGTCATCCCGATGATAGAGATCGAGCGCGCCATCGCTGTCAAGTGAGTTGGGTTTTCGTTACAGCAGTAGGGATTTTTTTTGTGATGTGTGATTCGAGATGTCGGGACTGTGTTTTTTTAATGTTGCACAACGAAATCCTGAAATGATTGCAATATGCTACCTCAAATGTTGTGTCTTCTCTTTCTAATTGTTGATATTGTTATCTTTTGATGTTGTAGTAACTTTTATCTATGATTTTTTTCAGTTTTTTTTTTGACGTTGCGATCGTTGCCACTCATTGTTGCACATTCAAAATCAGAATGTTTCACCAATTATTCTCAAATATTGCTCCACTTGAGCGTCCAATGTTTTGTTTGCAAATCGATAGATTTTTGTTGCACTCTATTGGATGTGTTGTTATGCTCTAATGTTTCTTTATTGTTGCAACAAGGTTTAATTTTAATTGTAATATGTTCTTGTATATGTTGTCCAATAGTTCAAATTGGTTGCACATTTGTAAATGTTGATTTCGTGTTTGCTACATCCAGAGCAAAGAATTGTTGCAAGCTTAGGGACTAATTGTTTTTTGTTGCTCCAGATCAAATTAGTTGTCTCATACTCATCCATTCACACACCAAACCTACACCTCCCAATCCCCTTCTCGCATTCCAATGTCTCACCGGTCTCTATTGGTTGGAGCCAGGGAAAACTCTACCGGAGGAAAAAAAAATTATCGGAGGTCACTGATGGACCCGGTTACCACCGGTAACCGGAAATTTCGGAATTTTTTCGGCCGAAATTGTCATAAACCAGTTTGAATTTCCGCGTTTTTTTGGCCGAAATTCGCCGAAATTTTTCTGAAATTTCGGTCGAACCCGTTCTTCCCAGCAACAAGCAAAGGTATATTATCAGAATAAAAGAAAACTAATCTCACCTACTAGCAAGCACCTGTTAAGCATACTGGTAGTCCAAAACCAAACTACTCACCTCCAATTCATCTCTCAAAGTCTCAGTAACAGAAGGAGCATACCTGCAAGGGAGAAACAACCACATATACACAAATAAAAGGGATCGTTCACAATCTGAAATTATCAGCATTCATGTCAATGCTACAATAGGCCGGACAATCCCGCTGAAATCCGACAACTAATTGACAATAACAGTTACAGGCTAGTTAAAGCTTACTGAACAAAACAACAAGAAGTTACATTATTAATGTTTCCATCATCTACAATTCCTGCAATAAAAAACTATCATTAGGTCCTAGCAAAAGAACATGGACTCCACACATAACAAATACGAACCGATCACTCTAGTAGTTTGTACTACTTAGTCTTTTATGTACTGTGATTAAATAAATACAGAAAGACAAATTTTAAACAAGAATGATCTATGAACACTACTCTATTTCCTACATAAATAATATGCTTCTTGTAACATTATTTGAACAAGAGCTTTGAACCGACAATAACCAAATTTGAACAAGAGCTTTGAACCAACAATACTAAAAGACATTATTCCGATTGTAAAAAAAGGAAGATAATTGTAGTGGCATGATCAAAATAGAGCAAAGAACTACAATAAGAAGTTATCATAGTGATAGATCTAACATATCTCCTATGTAGTAATGACTGTTGCAAAATATGTGTTGTTTACAAACTTTTGAAGATATGGACCTAACCATTCATCATGTGTGAGGACCTCTCTTGGGATGCACTAGGAAACGTCTCCCAGGACCTCTTAGGGAGGTCCGATAGGTCCACTCGGAAGTTCTGGGAGGTCCTCCAAGTATACACTGAGAGGAGGTCCGCTAGGACCTCCCAGGAGATCTTCGAAGACCTCCTGGAGGTCTGGACAGTGTGCACTGAGCTAGTCCCAGGATTCTAAGCTAGCTCGCACAAACAACATAGGTGTAATCACAACCACATGGCCAAACAACAGATGAAGCAGACAAATTAACATATATTAAATAAATACCTTATGGTCAAGGTTGCTTACAGAGGTTGCCAACTTTGGCTAACAAAAACCGACACAAAAGAACTTTACAGAGGAACACCAAAGAGCGCACAAAGCCACCCTTCAAGCCCACAGGCTGTCGAGTGGAGGACGTCCTAAGCAGCCGGGTCATCAAAGAACTCCTCCTCGAAGAGGTCTGAGCATCCTTGCACTTGTTCATCTTCAACCACTGCTTTAACACAGGCTTACTGACCATGAGTACTTTGAATGTACTCAAGAAATCGCGAGGAACAATTATGCAAATAATATTCATGCATTGGCTTGACAATGAGAGTCAGAGGGTTAGTTGCTTAAAGCAATATTTGACAGTAAATAATATGTATAGATTGCAAAGCTCAAGTTAAAACAATAATACATAAATACATTTGTTTGAAAAGAAGGGGAGTGAACACCAACTCACTTCCAAAGCCACTTGGGGGAGGTCTGGCCGCACCCACGACCAGGATCTCTCCCAAGACCACTCTGGAGCACCAACTCCAGAGCACCCAAAGACCACCCTAGGCTCCAAGACCTCCTTGGAGTACCAACTCCAGAGCACCTTGGACCAGGTTCCCAAGACATCCACGACCGACCATGAACATCACGAGCACTCGGAGCCACCCAGAATACTCGCAGACATCCACAACTAATCGTGGACCACAAACTTTTAGCAAAATCTACCCCTTGCACCATTTTCACCGGGCATGTCCATGACCAAGGACTTGGCTATTCGAATAGATTAATACTCTGCAGAGGTGTACAACTTTACCCACAATTCACGACCTCTCTAGCGGGGCGGGTTCCCGTCAGAACCCCTTACTCACTTCCGAAGGTGAGCAGTCTAGAGAGCGTGACAAGGCCGTTACAAAGCTTTGATCTGGCTTGGAGCTGCCCGCTAAGGTTTCGCTTCCGGTTAGGCTGCAACCCCCACCGGATTTGTGCCCCCTCTTGCGCCAGCGAATTAGCACGCTCCACCACAACAGAACCAAGCCAGCTTAATGCTAATTATATGGCCTAGACCATCCCCATAAAGTGATCTTGTGGTTGCACTGAAAAGCCCAAATCAACAGAACACAAAGTTAAGTCCTTAATTGCTGCTCAGGCAAGACTTCCACATCCCAGTGTGCGCATAACACCCCCTTTTACTGCACGATCACTTGCCCTAGCAAGAAAACGTTTTGGGTTCACTTGCCCAAAGACCTCCCTGGTCTTGGCACACAAGATTTTAACAAAGTGGCCTCGCACCACAAACAACACAACTGTGGCATCCCACCACAGTTGCTCATCAGTGGCACCAACCACAGTTCCATAGTTCTATTATTCAAGTTATTAGAGAAGAAACATGATTCCCAAGACCCACGGTTCTACAAGCAAGACTAAGCAAAAACATACGGTCCCATGTTGGCAATACCAAACAATACAAACTAAAATATCCATTCTAAGGCGTCCAAGAGGATCATGTCAACATGTCAAATACAATTATCCAAGGAGGCATATTGTCAAGTAGGAAATTATCTACTGCCCAAACCATTCTTATAAAAATAGCCATGCATGATTAAGTGAAACAAAATACATTTGAAAAGCTAGGCTCAATATGATCAAAGGTCAGCGACTTGCCTTCGTTGAGCAGTGGTGAGCCTTCGGTAGAAACTGCTGGATCCAAGTACTCCTCCTCAAACTCGGGATCTACACGATCGCCAAAGAACCAAATAAGCAAACCAGCTCGAAGCGAAGAACTCCGAAAGACCTTAAAGAACTTAAACAAACTCAAACAAAAACCAAGAAGCAAGAGGTCTGCCGAGAGGGAGGTCCAACCCGAAAGAGGTGGTCCTTGCAAAAGATCCGAGGAACCAACAAAGAGGCCTTCTTGGCGATGAAGAGGTGATGGAGTAGCTTCAAAGAACTCCTTGGTGAGGTCTCGAGCAAGGAGATAACTAGGCGAGAGCAAGGAAGTTAGAAATGAGCAAAAAGGTGACAAAGGGAGGCATGCCGAGCTATTTATAGCCTGAGTCAAGGAGAGACAATGAGGGGCTTGAGCAAACGTGTCAAAGATCGGTGGTAGACAGGACAAGGTTATGACAGTGTATGCCATCAAAAGAATAAAACAAAGTACCTCAGATGTGACTGTATTTAATGTGATACAACGACTATTAAATGCGCACAGAGTTTTGAGGCGGAAGAATTGGGAAAAGTGAGCAAGGCTGACAAGTGGGGCCATTCAAACTCAAGAGAACAGATCAGTCAAAGGGTTGGTCTCAGCCGCAAGGGAGGTCTTTGCAAAAGACCAGAGGTCCTTGCATAACAACCAGAGGTCGTGACCTCAAAGGGAGGTCCTGACCACAAGGAGGTCCTTAAGACAACAGGGAGGTCCTGAGGACAGGAGGTCCAAAAGACACGAGGAGGTCCTGAGGGCAGGAGGTCCAAAAGACACGAGAGGTCCTGAGGGCAGGAGGTCCAAAAGACACGAGGAGGTCTTGAAGGCAGGAGGTCCAAAAGACACGAGGAGATCCTAACGGTTAAGATCTACAAGGGGAGGTCCTAACGGTTAGATCCACAAAGGGGAGGTCTTGACGGTCAAATCCACAAAGGAGAGGTCCTGACGGTCGGATCCACAAAGGGGGAGGTCCTGACGGTCGGATCGATAAAGGGGAGGTCCTGACGGTCGGATCCACAAAGGGGAGGTCCTGACGGTCGGATCCACAAAGGGGAGGTCGTGATGATCGGATCTACAAAGGGGAGGTCCTGACGGTCGGATCCACAAAGGGAAGGTCCTGACTGTCAGATCCACAAAGGGGAGGTCTGTGGCAGCAAAACAAAGTGCGAAGGAGCGGGAGCCTTCGGATTTCAATCGAACGGGTCAAACAGTTGGGCCATTCAGACCAAGCGAACGAGCCAACAAGATCAAACCGTCCAATACAAATCGAATAGTATGAAAGCGATAGAGGTCTGGATCAAGCGGAAGGCTCGAACGGACGCGGGGGAGGCCCAAATGGACGTGGGGAGGTCCTAAAGGACACGGAGAGGTCCAAATGAACGCAGATGAGGTCCAAATAGACGAGGGGAGGTCCTAAAGGACACGGAAATCACTCGAATTTGAATTTCAAGATTCGAGAACATTTGAAACACAAACCCGAGCTGGTCTAAGACCCAAGAGAGGAGGTCCTAGACCCACAAAGGAGGTCTGGGCAAGAGGTGGACCAGCATAAGGGCAGTCTTGGAAAGAGGAGGTTCAAGAGAAGACACTAGGGGTGATCCAAAGAGAACGAGGAGGTCTAGAGAAGGACGAACTAAACCAAAGGGCACACAAGGCGAACACAGAAAAGAGAACTAAAACCAGAGAGCACCAGAGAACCCCAAAAGGACAAAGAACACAAACCAAAATGACTTAGTTGAGGTTTGGTTAGTTCAAATTAAGCTCCCAAATTTCCAAAATTCCAAGTTAAGCTTGAGCAAGCAAGTAAATCAAATAGTTCCTTTTTAGTTTTGAAATCTAGCAAGAACTCTAGGACAAACGGGACGTTACATCATGCTAATCCCACAAATGTCACAAGCTCCCTCACATGATGAAGGACAACCAAAAAATTCCACTCGATCATTAAGGAGGAACCCATCAACTTGCATCAACTCCTACTACTCATTGAGAATTAACCAAGCACCGAAGAAAAAATGTCACAATTCAATCATGATTAACAACTACACAAACATAATTTCACCATAACAAAATCGATCAACAGAAGTTTCAGGGCCTCGATTTACCTAAGTCATCTACAGCGGTAGTGTTCGTTGCGGCACCCCCATCAATGCCACCCTACCTGCCACCACCCCCATCAGTGCCACCCCGCCTGCCACCATCCCCCGCATTCCCACCAGTGACCGGGTTGTTGCTGCGGCCGTCCATGCCCCTAGCGACTAGAGAAGAGAGAAGCCCCGTCAGAGAAGAGGGACTAGAGAGAGGAGCCATGGATCGCAGATCGCAGATCACAGATGGAGCCATGGAGGTCACCTCACGGAGGCTGGACTCACCTCACGGAGTGGAGGCGCCGCCGAAGACGCCGCTGCCGAAGCCCCTCGCGTCCTCGCCTCAGGCCCTCGCCGGTCGCGTCCTCGCCTCAGGAGCCTCGATTCACCTCACGGAGTGGAGGTGTTGCCGAAGCCGCTCTCGTCCTCGCCTTAGGAGCGCTGTCGAAATCGCCTCAGCGCACGCACCATTGAGAATTAGGGCGAGCGACCGAAGGGGAAAGAAGAAGGGATGCGCCGCTCGACTGGGCCGGGCTGTGAATTCAAAACAGGCCAAAAAATTTTGCTCGGTATGGTATTTTACCGGGGCCCATCGGTAAACCCGAATTTCGGCGGTAACCGTTGAAATTTCGGCGGTAAGTTTTTCCATGGTTGGAGCCAGCCGCAATTGTAGCCATGCTCCCCCAGCCTCTCTATCTCGCCTCTCTCTCTCTCTCTCTCTTTCCTCTCTCTCTCTCACTCTCTCTAGAGAGGCGATGATAGGGTGTCACGGCGGTCGATGGTCGGAGGATCAAGGCGGCACGACGCTTTTGTAGCCTCGTCCTGGTGGTGTCGTCCTCGTTGAACGAGAGTCTGAAGGAGCGAGATTTGATGGTTGGGAAGATAGGCTCTAAGTGAGATCAAACGGTAAGGAGAGTGTAGGTCTGATTCTTAGTCGCTCCCTGGTTCTTTCTTCTAACTTCGGCGCGATGGGAAGGGAATTCGGGCAAATAGGACTGAACATTGAAGTGTGGCTGTCTACTTGTCCTCTATCATGCACTTGTCCGGGTGAATGTTGCCACTTGCCAATACTACGCTGGTTAGTAGCCTTTAGCTTGGAAATTGCTAAGAAGTAGTAAGGTGTTTTGTTGGGCCGAGAGTACTTGGTTTTTTAACCTTTGGGTTTTCATCAAGATGCACGTTCAAAACAGTTAAAAAAACTTTCACAAAAATTTTCAAATGATTCCAAAAAAAAATTCAACTGGTTCAAAAACTTTCAAATGATTCATAATTTTTTTGATTCAAGAACTTTCATTTGAATTGAAAAAACTTTCAAATAATTTAAAATTTTCAACTCAAAACTTTGTTCTTTTCATTTAGTTTTTTTTAAGAAATGGTTTGGAGGGAGGGATGAGATCCACCGAATGCTTCTCTCATGGTCCAAAATTTTAAGTACTTTTTAACAAGAGAATACTCGAGTGCGCCCTAGACCATAGTAATTAGGAATGTGGGTCGACTCGGTCGCGGATCGTCACTTTTCCTTCTAAATTACATAGAAATAGTGTTCCACATCTCATAAATTGAAGTCGGGCCGATGCATCCGACACGTGGTATGACGAGACTTGTGAATTTGGTGACTCGTTCCTGCTTCATACTCCTTGCAACGAGAGATGCCCATGGTATCGACACATCCAAGTTTTATGGTATGTTCAATGAACCGTATCAACACAACAATGCAGCATATCTGTCGGCAGCTGCTGAGGCTACGCATCTTCAGCCTGCCGGTGCTCTCCCTCCGCCGGCCGGACCCCATGAATACAGAAACTTTCAGCATTCCACCGTCCACGCGCATCATTCGTTAGATCGGAAAACACGGGGCACTGCACACGCGCAGTTAGGCAAGCGCGCGCACCGCACCGCACCAGCGTGGCACATTGACACCACATGTAGTAACCCGAAGGAAGTTGCATGCGCTGCAGGCAGGAGTGGGAAGGGCAGCAGGGTTTGCTGAGTCTTCGGCAGAAATGACATGTCTTTTATCTATAATAGCAAAACTAGCTCTTTACGTTTGAAATAGTAAAAATAGCATTCTTACCGTGCTAATTTACCATAGAAAGCCACATGCTCTGTTTCTAGACCGCGGCAGACCACTTGCCGCACTCCCAGTTTGCGACAGGAATGTGTGTAGGCCACCTGTCACGCTGACATACCATCTTGCTATAGATCAGGAGTGAGACACGTGACTTTTCATGATAAATTAGTGTGATAGATATATTATTTTTATCATTGCGAACACGATTAGTTAGTTTTGCTGATTTGTTTCCAAAAGTGATAAGATGAGCCAAAACTGCCGGCTGCAGCTAGGGAGGAACGGGGCCACACGTCGTCTTTTTGCCTACGCACTGAGCCTTTTTTACTCAGGACGTCATCGGCTGGCCATTGTTTATTGGGGGACGTACAATTGTACAAACTACGCAAGCACAGCTTATAGGATCGGATCCTCGGCTGTAGGAACACTGTTGTAACAGCTGTTTCAGTCTACGTACATAGTACCCACAGCAGCAATATAACAAATACCGTAATAATAATAAAATATATATAGTAGCAAAATACACTAGAGTGATTTTACTATTTTTAGGTACTGTAGCGCTTGATATATGCGGTTCGTTTTGGATCGGACGATAGACACAAGGACCTAATGTATATTACGGTGCTCCTCTACATTAGCTGGATGAACGCTTCCCAGCTTACATGCCTGGTTGGGACGACTACAGCTTTTCTGAAAAGTGGCTTCAGACTGGGTTGAACGGCTGCAGGGCTGAAGACGTTTGGTGTTTGATAGTCTGGCTTTTAGGTAGGTTGGTTGAAGCTTCTAAGTTGAGAAATGTCTGAAGTGCTTCTGAGGCAAACGATGGCTTGTTTGATGGCGTTTAGCGACAATTAATGATAATTGACTGCAATAAACGACAACTAACGACAATTCACACACAATTAACATAATTGAAGACAATTAATTACAATTAACGTGATTGATGATAACTAACATGAATTAACGCATTTGACGACAATTAATGATAATTCAGGCACAAGTAAAATCTTGACAATAATTAACAACAATTGATGACAATTAACGATAATGAACGATAATTCGTGCACAAGCAAATCTTAACGATAATTAACGATTACATAAATAATTCATTTAAAACATAAAAAGCTGAACAATTTTTAAAAAGAAAATAAAAAAGGAGCCGGCAACGGTTAGGGTTGGGGATGGCGAAGGTGGCGGTGGGGGAGGAGGAGGAGATGGGCAACGCTAGGGGCAGGGGCGACTACACGGGAGGAGGAGCCGAGGGAGAAGGAGGCGTCTTGATCGCATGGGTGGGCCTTGAGGAGAGGCGAGGAGGCGTTCTTTGCCGAGAAAGGAGGACGGAGGCGCCGCGAGAGGAGGAGATGAGGACGGGGATGGGGCGGCGATGTAGGAGGAGGAGGACGGAGGACAGGGGTGGGGCGGTGGTGCGGGGAGGAAGATGAGGGAAGAGGACATGGCGGCGCAGGAGGAGACGAGGACGGGGGCGGGGCGGTGGCGCGAGGAGGAAGATGAGGGAGGAGGACGCGGCGGCGTAGGAGGAGATGAGGACAGGGGCGGGGCGGAGGCACAGGGAGGAAGATGAGGGAGGAGGACGCGGCGGCGCAGGAGGAGGAGGATGGAGGACGGGGGCGGCGCGGGAGGAGAAGGAGGATGGGGGTGGCACGAGAGGAGGAGGAGGAGGGGGGCGGCGTGGGAGGAGGAGGACGGGGATGAGAGGGGGGGGGAGGGGTTTGTTCGATGGCAATAAGCAGGTAATTACCTCTCAACTCGAGGGGAAAATGTGTAAGTCCATCCTATCGAAGCCGTGAAAAGTTGCCCCAGGTGGCTTCCGGCTTTAGAAAAAGACGTCTGTTTGGGACAGCTTTTGGCTTTTATGAGCAAAAAGCCGAAGCCGTCCCAAACATGGCTTATATACTTTGTGTGGAAATCCTTGCACGCAACCTTTTCTTTTTTATAACAAAATCGCTATACACGGGCACCGATACACAACCTCAAGTGAATTCACATGTTATCACAAGTAACGGTTCATTTCTTGTAAAATCCTGTAAAATTATTGTATCCAAACGAGCCGTGGGTAGTAGGACGGGTTTGCCAGCTGTGTCTAACATTTCAGACTTCATGTGACAACGCACTTGAGTAGTGAGCTGCAAACTCGCCTGAGGATTGAGCAATAAGGGTATGTCTGATAGAGATGCAATTGCAATTTGTTATAAGAATGTATCCACGCCACCTATGTACAACACTAAAGACAAATTTCATCTGATAGTTTGTGGTGATACAATTGGCTACAAAATTGTAGACAACATACAATCTTTTAATGTTTTCTTTAGTTCTGGTGATACAGTCGGTCACAAGATTGTAAACAACACATTTATCTCTCTCTATTCTTTTTCATCCATATCAGTTTAAATTCTATATGATAGAAACTATAGACAGCTGATATAAACCTATCGTATATGACCAAAGATATAAGTATCAAATCCAAACCAAAAGGACTAGAATTTGGTTAACTGCTATAGCTACGACAGTGGCCGGTCGGTGCGTGCCCCTGCGCCGCGAGCCCAAGCCACAAACTTCGCCGCAGAAGAAACAAGAACCGTCGCCACACACCAGCATGGACGGAAGCGCGGATCCAAGCGAAATTTAATCCGGAAAACAGTAAGTTAATTTCAGCGTCGCGCACGTTCTTGAGCTGCTCAGCTCACTCACCTCGCGTCAGTCTCTCTCCTCGAGAGTCGAGATGCTGTACGTTCCTGTGCCAGCACCCTGCCTGAGTGCCTGCCTCCACGTCCCAATCCATTCCGCCACGTCTATTAAACGCCAACTCCTCGCCACACTTCCAAACCCGGCGCTTTTAATGGACGCCGATTGAGGGAAGCCAATTCACTCACTGACGAGGCAGGTAAAGATCCCCGTTTTGGAGAAAAATGCGGGGTGGTGGTGATGCCGTGTTGGGGTTTCAGGGTGTAGTGGTAGTGGAGGAAGAGGAGGCGGCGGTGGTGTCGGCGTCGGAGAGGCCAGTGCGGCGGAGGCGGCGGCGGTGGGGAGAGGAGGCGGACGATGGCTACTCGGCGAGCTCGACGGGCGGTGGCGGCGGGAGTAGCGGCTGCGGCTCCTTCGGCTGCGACACGGTTGGTCTTGCTCCTCTTCTTGGTTCTTCCTGTTGATTTATTTTAGAATGGTCATGCTCATGGGCGACTTTTCTTATTCTTGGACGATGCATTTTGCACAATCAGGAAGAAAAAGTTTAGTAATTTTGAGCTGGTAGGCACATTGGGGAGGAAAAGATAGAACTTTGAGCTCTTAGATATGATTAGAAATGGCAAGCTTTTAGTACTTCGCGAGGTGGTGGCATGGTGCCATGCAGATCTAGGTAGCCCATGGCTTATCTCAGGTGACCGCAACCTTTCCAGAAAGCGGAAGGCACTTTGATACGATGGTACAAGCAAGAAACAAACATGATAAGCAAACAGTACATAACTATAGATTAATAGTGAAACTCTCGTCGGTACATCTAGTAATCGAGACAAAGCAAGAGGGCCCGAAACTTTTGAGACTTGAGGATAGGCATCATCATCGCCATCTCGGATCATTAGCAAGAGAATGAGGGTGCTTTTTCTTGACATGAGAAAATGGGGCACCTTTTGTTCTCTTCGGTCTTCACCTTTTGTTCTCCTTTTGGGATCAAACTTTTAATCAGTGAGGCTAAGGTGTTGGTTGGCTGCAGCCTTTGGCCGGGTTCGTGCGCGCGGATGGCGACCCGGACACAGATCTGGAGACAGATGGGCTGGTCACTTCATCCTCCAATGGTGAGCACAATGTTGCACACAGCTCACAGTTTGTATTCTTACTAGTGTTTTTGCTCGGTTGGAGCGCAACTTTACAACCCTTAAAAGGAGTTTGTGTCATCTGAAGCTTCTGCAGCCTTCACGGAACCACATGACGAGGAGGGGGAGGAGGTGTTGTGTGGGGTGAAGGAAGAGTGGGCACAAGCACAAGAACCGGCCAAGAATACGCCAGGCCATGCCACCCGAGGTATAAATTTTGAATTTTGCAATGGGTTAGATGGTACGAGGTTGTCAATTTTGTATGCCTGTGTGCTGTTTGACAGAATGCCTGAACCAGCGACGATGTCGGTCGGAGGCTATTCTTTTGCATGGTAGGAAGGGGTTGAAGCAGCGGCCAGCCTCTCTCGACTTTGGTAGCCCTGGGTTCAATGGAACTCCTCTTTCACCAGGTTTTGTGGTTGGAGGTGTGGGGTTGATGAACAAGGGACTTGTGTCATCACACATCAGATCAGACGTGTTTCCTAGTCCCGGTACACCAAGCTGTCCGCGGCACTGTTCATCAGTATTGGGGTACCAGAAAGGGTGGAGCTCTGAGAGAGTGCCCCTTCCTTCTAAAGGTAATAGGAGGTACCCAGGCAGCAGCATGGCATTTCCTTTCAACAATGGGAGGACATTGCCCTCGAAATGGGAGGATGCAGAGAGGTGGATCTTCAGTCCGAATTCCATTGATGCGCTCGGAAGAACCTCATTCCCCCATCCTCGGCGACTGAAGTCCAAAAGTGGTCCTCTGGGACCTCCTGGAAGACTTGGTGGACAGTATTCATCTGTTTCTTCATCTGTGTCATTGCTTGGCAGTGGGAGAGTTGGACATTTAACAGCAAACTCACCTTTCTTGGCGGGAGTACTGATACCGGAACATTATTGTGGGGGAATAAATAACGTTGGGAGGTATATGAGTGGAACTGCTGGTGACGAATTCGGTGTTGGCGTTGGAGGCAGGTCTTGGCTAGCAAATGGTGGGTCTCATGCTATTCAATCCAGAGTTCGCCTGCGACTAGATACTGCAGTTGAGTCATTTGCTTCATTGCCTAGCACCCAAGAATCTATACAAGGTATTTAGAAACTATTTTCTATGTTCAGATCCGCAATTGTTATGATGATGTTATCCATCCCTTTTTAGCCTATTTCTCAGTGTTGAAATATGGTCTATGTTGTAAATAATGCACAGAAAAATAGAAACGAGAGATACAAATTTTACGTGAAAAACTCTTTTGTGAAAAACCATGAGCGCATGAAGGTAATATCATTATATGAGGAAATGTTTACACTGAAGCTTTTACTCTTCCCTATAGACCACAGAGATATATTTATAGTGGTATATGAAATACTCCGTGTAGGAGTAGAACTAAGAGTAGGAGTAGGAAACAAAATTTGTATAACATTCAAAGTCAACAATTCCTCCTTCGAGACGAATTCCTCTTGTAGCCAAAACAAAACGTGACCTTGAAATAGATTAGCATGAATACCTTGTGCGTCAAACGTCCGTAAGACTACTGAATGATATCAATTATGTTTGAGCAAAGCTCAAACTTAGCAGTAGGAACTGGTTTTGTCAATATATCAGCTTGATTATCATAAGTACTTATCTTGCTGACTTTAATGTCACATTGAGCAATGACACCTCGAATGTAATGATATTTGATGTCGCTATTCTTCGTTCTCTCATGAAACATCCGATCATTCGTAAGGCAGATAGCACTTTGAATGTCACAGAATATTGTAGCGCAAGACATACTTTCACAAAGCTCAGTAAATAAACTTCTTAGCCAAACGACTTCTTTGCAAGCTTCAGAAATAGGCATATACTTGGTTTCTGTAGTGGACAAGGCAACAATAGCTTATAAGCTTGTTTTCCAACTAACATATCCTCCAACAGTGAACACATAACCAGTAAGAGATCTTGTCTTATCCAAATCTTCAGCAAAAACTGAGTCCACATAACCAACGATTCCATCTTTAGTCTTCCCAAATTGTAAACCAGTATTAGATGTGCCCTGCAAATATATGAAAATCCATTGAACTGCTTTCCAATGCTCTTTGCCAGGATTAGCTATTTATCTACTGACAAGACTCAATGATCGAGATAAATCGGGGTAAAAATATACCATGACATACATAAGTGATCTAACTGCATTGGCATATGGAATTCTAGACATGTACTCAACTTCATCATCTGACTGTGGACGTGATGCTGAAGAAAATTTGAAATGTGTAGCTAACGGAGTATTCACCAGTTTTGCCTTATGCATGTTGAAACGACAATTTTTTTTTAATCAATATACCATTTCTGACTTACATATAATTTTTCAAACCGTCTATCTCTGGTAATTTCTATACAAAGAATCTTCTTTGCTGCACTGAGATCCTTCATCTCAAATTCACTGCTCAATTTTGCCTTCAACTTTGAAATTTATGCCTTGTCTTTTGCAGCAATCAAGATATCATCAATATATAGGAGTAAATAAATAGTTGAGTCATTACCAGTCTTCAAATAAACACAGCTATCATAATCGGATCTTTAGAAATCCCAAGAGATCATAAAGGAATCCAATCTCTTGTACTATTGTTTGGGTGATTGCTTTAGACCATAAAGAGATTTTTTCAACTTGCAAGCATAATTCCCTTTTTCTGGAAAGACAAAACTTTCCGGTTGCTCCACATAAATGTGTTCCTCCAATTCTCTATGTAAGAATGCAGTTTTCATGTCCAATTGTTCAAGCTTATAGTCATGCATAGCCACTATGCTGAGTAAAGTACGAATGAAACTATGCCTTCGTAACTGAGGAAAAGACATGTAAAATCAATACCTGGAATTTGGTTGTATCCTTTAGCAACGAGCCTTGTCTTGTACTTAACCTCTTCGGTTGGTGAAATGCTTTCGTTCTTCTTGAAGATCCATTTATAGCGAATAGTCTTGTTATCAATTGACAACTTGACCAGCTCTCAAGTGTCATTCTTCTCAAGAGATTGCATATCATCATACACGACAGCCATCTCTCTCTGAATCACCAAAAGAGATAACATTTGAATAAGTGGAAGGTCTTGCAATCATACTTATCAATTCCATTCTGGAGGCTATTCCGGTTTACCACTTGGAATGGATTACGCTGGTACCGGCCTATTCCGGCGTACTGTTCCGGGATTTAATATAATAATAGTATATATTCATAAATATATACATTTAATTATATAGTCTTCGAATTTCATTTATAACCTTACTTCTGAAATACAAGATTGTAGGATTAAATATTAGACACATTGGGCCTAATTACAATTATAATGCCACCACTACAACCGTAACAGCCAAGCCCAATAATTCCATCCTCCCAGCCCATATCCTCATTGAACCCATTGATGAGGCCATCCAGGCATCCACTCATCTCCTACCTCTCACAATCTCTCACAACCCTTATCCATTCCTCTTCTTCACGGAGAAAGCACTCACGTGCTCCCCCCTTTCATTAGTGCTCCCGTTCCATTCTCCAGCAAGGCTAGGGCGCAACACTCGCTGCATGTCTTCGTCGTGGCAAGCGGTTGGCGGCAGACTATAGCGGGGCCGTGGCAGGGTCGTGTCGCACTCGCCGGTGCCATACCTCTCGGTTCTCTGGTTCCTTTCCTCTTTTTTTCACAAAGTATCTCTGGTTCTTCTCCTTTGCATATAGTTTCTTAGGTTTGTTAAGTTCTTGAGATGGTGTTGCATCTTTGATTTGAAGATGTTCTTTGCATTTTGATCGGTATTGAGATTCACGGTAAGCCTGATTCCGATCGGAATGACCGGAATTGGCCAGAATTTGGGCCGTTTTGCTTGGCGGAATGGCACATACCGGCCGGTACCGGAACGAAATTAATAAGTTTGCCTGCAATACCTTCAATTTCTTCTTCCACATTCAAAGCATAAGCAACAACACCAGCTTCCACAATTAATCTCTTGGGAGCTTCAATATTTCTTTTAGGTCCGTTGGCTTCAATTGAACATTGTGGTGGTTGCAAGACAACATGAATATCATGTATGTTTTTTTCCGGCTTTTGGTGTAGATTCTGAATCAATAACAATAAATGATTTATCATGCAACATAACAGATTCATCAAAAGTAACACTTTTGCTAATAACTACATTTCTAGTTTCAGAATTCCCCAATTTATTTCCTTTCACACCATTGTTAACATGAGCATAAACAGGACAACCAAATATTCTCAATTTTGAATAATCTACTGGAGAACTAGACCATACCTTAATTGAAGTCTTCTTATCAATTGCCAGGTTGGGTGGTCAATTGATCAAATAAGAAGCAGTGGACGTGGCTTCAACTGAATAACTCCTAGATAAGTCGGACTTAGATAACATGCAACATACCTTCTGATTCTGTTCATGCGTTCGGCCACACCATTTTGCTTAGGAGTACCTGAAACAGTTTAATGTCTCACAATGTTCTCTGATTTGCATAAAGCTTCAAATTCTCTGGAACAGAACTCAAGCCATTAGAAGTACGCAGATTCTTGATATGCTTGCTAGTTTGCTTTTCAATCATAATCTTACACTCCTTGAATGTCTTTAATACATCCGATTTGTGCTTCACAAAATATGACAAATTCTTCTTGAATAATTATCAATGATGGTCAACATGTAGCCAACACCTCCAAAGGACGGAACACGGGATTCTCACCACAAATCAGAGAACATAATCTAATATGTTTTTTGTAGAGTGAATTGATGTGCTGAACTTCACCATATTTTGCCTGCCGAAGACACAGTGTTCACAAAACTTCAACTTATCTATGCTTTGACCATCAAGGAGCCCTCTTTTGCATAACTTCATTATGCCAATTTCACTCATATGCCCCAGACGCATATGCCAAAGATTAGTAGCATCAGAATCAAAAGATTTATTTGAGGCAATAGCAGCATTACCTGAAATTTTAGTACCTTGCAGATGATATAAGTTGACAGCTTTCATATCACCTTTCATCACAACAAGAGAGCCTTTGGAGATCTTCAGACCTCCACCTCCACCAGAATACTTGTTCCCTTTAGCATCATGAGTACTCAACGAGATAAGATTTCTCTTTAAATCCGGAGTGTGTCGAACATCCAGCAAAATTCTGATAGTGTCATCAAACATCTTGATTTGGATAGAATCAATATCTGCATCTTGTATGGTGAATTATCACCCATCAACACAGAACCACTTGGTGTAGCTTTATAATTCCCCAACCAATCTCGGTTCGGACTCATGTGGAAAGTGCAGGCCGTATAAAGAATCCACTTATCACCGGTTTTAGAATTATCTGCAAAGGCAACGAGAACATATCCATCCGAATCTTGCTTAGTAACAATAGTGGTTTTAGCATCATTCTATTCATTTTCTCCCTTTTTCTTTACCCACCATCACTCAGATATGTCGTGTTCATCTTTCTTGCAATACTTGCACGACTTGTACCCAAGGATCAAAGAAGCATTCTAGGGCTATTTCATTGGTGGTGGGACCGTGAAAGTGGTTACCTGTCAAACCGGTTGTTTTCGGATAAAATTCGTTCAAATTTGATTAAAACCATTGAATTTGAATTTGAAAAACCGGATTACCGGCTAGGATCCGTATCCGGGCCCTCTCAGAAGCGATTCTCGGCGCAGAATGGTGATTCTTGGTGGGATTTTAATCCCTGCTTGTACCTGCCTCTGAATTTCGATCTGCCTTTGTAATTTATGATCGAGCTTTTGCCACTTGAATCGCCGTTTGAACTCCTCTCCTGTTGTTTGTCACGGATAACTAGGCCTTCTGCATGAGAATTTGAACTTTCGTTCGAAACCATGAGTTTCATCTTTTCCTTCGCATGTAGTGCTTCATAGACTTCATTAAGTGTAAGAGTATCTCGGCTATATAGAATAGTATCTCTGAACGTAGAGTATGAACTAGACATCGAGCATAAAAAAATACGACTCAAATCTTCATCATCATATTTTATCTCCATAGTCTCAAGATCCGAGAGTATTTCTTTGAACGTTGTCAGGTGGTTCAATAACGACCCGCCTTCCGCCATCTTGTGCGAATAAAGTTTTCGCTTCAAATGCATCTTACTGGTCAGATCTTTGGTCATGTAAATTTTCTCCAGTTTAAACCATAATGTGGTGGCGGTCTTCTCTTTCAAAACCTCATGCAGAATATTATTTGACAGATGAAGTGAACCTAAGATAAGGCCTTACGTTATTATCTTTGCTTCTCAAGAAACTATGCAGCGGGCATCTTGTCGATCCTCAATAAAGCGTCACCTAAATCGAGTTGTGCAAGAACAGCTCGCATGCGCCATGCGGAAGAAACCATAGTTTAGCTCGTACAATACTTGGGTTTGATGCTGGACGACTTTTTGCTATTTTCTTTCTCAGCTCTGCTATGGTCGCGTGTGCAGTAGCTTTTGTAGATGGTTGGCAGGTTAAGTGCTCTACGTGACTCCGCTTCGACTTCGGCTCGGACAAGGACTTGGCTTCGGAATCAACATCAAGGAACGTGCCGCCTCCACTTCGAATTTGACGAATGATTGGGGATCAATACGTCGATTTGCCAAGCCGTCGAGGCCACGACAAGACATTGTAACGATGTTGACCGGATGTCGTCTGTGCTCTGAGACCCACTTGTTGTAAATAATGCATAGAAAAATAGGAACGAGAGACAAATTTTATGTGGAAAAACACTTTCGGGAAGAACCAAGGCGCACGAAGGCAATATTATTATATGAGGAGATGTTTACAATGAAGCTCTTGCTCTTCCCTATGGACTGCAGAGATATATTTATGGGGCAATTTACTCAGTAACACTATAACGAATTAACGATCTCACGAGTTGGAAAATAACATCGGTGTGTCTGTGACATGTGGTCCGATGGCCCACCTATCACCCTCACATTTGATGTTATTTATCAATTTATACATCTTTGCAATGTTACTAAGCAAAATTTTCCTATATTTATAATGATACATGAAAAACTCCGTGTAGGAGTAGAACTATGAGTTGGAGTAGGAAACTCAATTCGTATCACACTCAAACTCAAACTCAACAGTCTATAAATGTGCAGACGACAATACTTTGTTTGAGGTATCTTCTCTGTTTGTTGAAGCATTGTCAATATTGTGAAGTTCCTCATGAGTTGCAAATATGAACAATAATTTTTGGCATTTAGCATCTTGATAACTGATTTGATCCTGGCGTGTTTTAGCAGACCATCATAGAAAGTTAACCTTTTTGTTTGGTTTCTTGTTCAGATGAACAGGTTGAAATCACAGAAGATTCAGCCTCCATCATTACCCCTATAATTTCGAGGAAGGATGTCTCAACTCAAACTAGCCCAGAGCTAAGTAGGTCCTCTTCGCCCAGCGTCACGCCTCCATTTATTCGTTCACTATCAACGCAACAAGTCAAAGAGAGGGAGAGCTGTTTCTCTGATGTTGAGATCAGGGATGTGCAGATGGATGACCGAGTGACTCTTACCAGATGGTCCAAGAAACATGTAACTCGAGCCTCTAACAAGAATTCAATGAACATTATAGAGTGGAAGAAAAAGACGGTGGGGTCTAAATCTTCTTCCTGGGAATTAACAGAAGCAAAGTGCATATCAAAGTAAGGGACCACTACTTATTTCGGTTCTTATGATGAAATCGCTGCTTCATGATAATTTTCTTCAGGCACAACCACTTACTACAGTAATACTTGAAGCTTAATTTTCGAATGATTGCAACATGTCCTGCTTATCTATTCATAATATGCAAACTATCCAAGTCTTTTACTAATAACTCTGTACCATCAAACCATGAAATGCTGATCACTCCGTACAAATGTCAAAAGGATTGAGAGAGAGGAAGCAAAAATTACTGCTTGGGAGAATCTCCAAAAAGCCAAAGCTGAGGCAGCAATTCAAAAATTAGTGGTATGTTCTTCGCTCTATTTCTAACTGTTACAAATCATCTGTTGCCTCCTTATGTAGATACATTCATCTTAATGCCATTTTTTGGTGAAAGAGTCTAAATTTGTATATCTATCTTTAATGCTCACAATTGAATTGATGCTCATGCTTGTATTATTTGCTGTATGATGCTTCATTCTTTTCTAGTGCTGTCTAGTTGACCTTCCATTGTGTCCATACTTTTATTATTTCAGATGAAACTTGAGAAGAAAAGATCATCTTCTCTGGACAAGATTTTGAACACCCTCAGGTCTGCTCAAAGAAAGGCACAGGTGATGCGTGATGCAGCAACAGCAAGCCAAGATGAACAATTTTCCAGGAAGGCCAAAAAGATATCACGCCTTACCAAGAATGGCCAGATTAATTCTCTAAGTGGCTGCTTCACTTGCCATGCTTTCTAGTATCACGAAATTCGAGTAAGTTGCATTCTGATTCCTGCGGTACATGGAATCTTTTGGTGATGAATTTTCTAGTAATTTTGATGCTCTGTTTTTAAGTAAGTCAGCATTGCAGTAGCATCCATACTACGCTCTTTCTGATGCATCAGGCAGAATAATATAAACAATGAAATTGCCAATATCCCCTTCTCAGTATCATCCTGGAAAACAATATGTTTATTTATAGTGCATCACTGATGTTTGCGGATTGTTCAAATTATCTCACCTAACTTGGTGTAGCGATAGTTTTTATAATCACAATTATTCATCCAGTTTTCCAGAATTATGGAACTTACTGTAACATATTCCATGGGTCAGCCAATTCTTCAGATTGTGTAGGTCCTTTAAGGATCTAATTATCTATAAATTATTTGATGCAAGTGGCCCAGTCACCTCCAGTTGAGGTAACAGTTTGGCCTGTACAGCTCAGCATTGTCCTTGATCTTGTAAATTGCTTCGAATCTGTTAACTTCTCCATAAATGAGTAATCATTAGTCTTCCATATGACATTTCAGACTGGAACCTATGGTACGCTACCCTTATCCTCCACATTTATTTCATTCTTACATGAACTGTTTGCTACTTCTTATTTCCACATGCCTTTGAGGAAAATTGACACTAGTATGGTAATACAAATGCTTCAGATACTGGCATCGGCCACTCCTATACTTTTTTATAATCTGGTGGTGCTTATCAATTTTACATGTTTTACCTCTGAATTTTCTTCTTGTTGCTACTGCAACTTCCATATGGACTATAGAATTAGACAACTTTTATGGACCACAAATTCCCTGCATGCTTAGCTCGTAACATCAAGACTTTGATATGTTCAGGGATCAGGACCTAAGGTAATTCTTCAAGCCTTCAACGTGGAGGTTTAAGTGAAGTTCAGAGACTTTTCAGTTCAGAATATAGATAATCCTGCAGATGGGACTTACCCCCTCGAATTTTCAGAAGATGCTGCCGCTACAATGGGGGACCATGCACTATCATGGTATTGATTTGTACAGTGTTGCTTTGTGTTAGTTTCGATTCTGCCAAGGGGACAAAAGAAAATGGAGCCACGAAGGAAAGGAGGAATGCTTTTGCATACATGACATCCCATGTGCCTGATTGATACCTCAGTATAATGATAAAGGCCTTCTTTATCGTTAGCCATTAGCCATTACCAGCCTTCTAGGTGCTGTGAGCCAGTGAGCTTGTGATTGATGTTACCAAAGCTGATATGCATCATATGTACCGCAATTCCAGTTCGAGAGGACAGGGAATATCTAAGCTGAGGACGCATTGGCTTTTGGCTGCTTGTGCAAGGTGCAAGGACCTTGCTGACTATGGAAGGGAACCATGCAGCTTTGTTGTTTTTGTTTGCTGTAGTGCTTCAGGTGTATGTATGTAATGGTCGCTAGTAACATCTGCTTTCAGCGTTAGTGCACCTGGTCCAGGATTTTTTTTTTATGTAACAGATTGTTTTGGCATGGAAAACACACACATATACGGTAGCGCTGAATAGTTATTTTGCGTGTGAGCTGTAGCCTGGGCCGCGCTTTGTGCGGCTTGGCAGCCCACACTTTCCCGTGCTACGCTCGGTTAGCTAACACCCCACCTCCGCTCGAGATTAACAGTAAAACCCTTATGTGTGTGTCCAAAACCATAGTAAACCCTCGCGTGTGTCAAAACTGCAGTAAAAATCTCATGCGCGCTAGCGCCTCGTCTTCGAGATCGACAGTAAAACACACGTGCGCGTGTGAGGATCAGCAGTAAAAGTCTCGAGGTAAAAGTCTCGATGTCGTCTAATATGACGGTAAAACCCAATATACAAGCGAACATCGGTAAAATCGACAGTAAAACGAAGATTGCACGTCACCTAAATTAGCAATAAAAGGATTGTTACTACTGGAATCAACGGTAAAACCAAAGAATCACTGGTACGTCACGGGTCGGACTGTAGTTGACAGTAAAGCTACTCCCGAAGAGCATCGGAACAGTTGTAACAAAACTATTGGTAGACTCACGTGTACCTAGTTAATTTTATTGCTGACTCACTTATTGTTTACTGTCCTCTTGCCCGTTTACTGTGTTCAACAAGGTTTACTATTTTTCCCCCTGCTGAATTACTGCAAGTGCGTGAATTTTTACTGTCTTGGATGTGTATCTAATTATTGAACCCATTGGCTAGTTTTACTTCACACCAAAATGAGTTTTACTGTAAGGCAAATTTATCGGTATGACTATTCGATCCCCCATTCGTTCGGGAAAAAAAACGCTCCCACATGTCCTCCTGTGGCGCGAAGCAATAAAAAGGGCGGGCGATCTCATGCATCCCACTAAACGCGCTCCTATGTAACCGATCATAATATCTGCACCCCCCCCCACGTTCGTCTGGTCATTATCGCTTCTCCCCACCCCACCACCCCCTAGCGATCCCTTCTGACGACAATGACTACTGGACATCCACCCCGCGGGCATGGAGGAACCCATCTCGGCGGTGCTCGTTCTCCGTCGCTAGTGTTGGCCAGATCTTTCTCCAACGCTTGCAGATTCCCCTCGACATTTACTGCCATGCCCGATGGAATGGCAGACAACCCAAGTTTCTCTATGCTGCTGGTAAACGCTGTACCGCAGGCTGTAAGCCCCACCAACAACTGAAATCCTCTCCTCCACACCTTGATCCTCACGCCATCCCCCGTTGTTTCTCTGAGCGAGATGAGGACACCCGACGCTGATTGGACGTACGCCCACGTATGTGTGTTTTACTGGTCTTTGCTCGCCATTTTTACTACTAGTATGTCGCCCATTTACTGTGTTTTGCACTCTTCGATTTTACTGTCCTATCTAGAGTCATTTACTTGTTTTTTGTTGTATATTATTGTGTTTGTGTTTTGCTGATGTCAGGACGAGGACGCCCTCGACCATATGGTGCCCTAGGTCTGCATGAAGTTCGATAATGAGGGTGATGCTTACCAGTTCCACTGTTGGTACGCGCGACATGCTGGTTTTGGTGTCACAAAGAGTAGGAGCAAGAAAACGATCAAAGAGTTCTGCTGCACTTTGGAGGATCGAAGACTACATCGGCCGGCAAGACGAAAAGATCGACGGCGCCAAGACCGTGGAAGAGGCAAACATTCTCATTTGGACAATCGTCGACAGACTTCCTTCGCTCAATTGATGCCAAGCTCGACTCGCCGCCGCAAAGGAGCAGGTGGAGGCGTATCTCCACGTATTCCCTGATCCAGCTCCCGGCGAACTCCACGAGTTTGCTTACGAATGATTGAGGGCAGCAATAGGGTCCTGCCTTGGCAACTAGGGCCTCCTTTCTTTTCCCTTGCTTCTATTCTTTTGTTATTATTGGGCAATGTAAACAAGAAGAAAAATGCGACCGGCCACACTATTTTGGTCCAATAATATTTAAGAATTTTTATCTCCTGTTCTTTACTGTTATGTACATATAACATTACTGCGATGTTTTCTTTTGGTTTACTGCCGGAACACACAAAAAAGGATACGACAAATATGAAAACGTGACAAAAATATAGATTTACTACTTTATAATGATTGTTTACCTCTTCTTGCCTGCATGTGCTTTTACTGTCACACTATCTTTTCGCTATACTGCCCGATGAACTTTTACTGCAAAAAATATTATGTGATAGCTCTTTACTGTAAAATGCGAGTGCAATTACTGAGCTTCTATTTTGTTCGTAATTACTGCATACATGTCATGTTTTAATACATTTGGCCTTACATTTTATTGTACTACCTTTGCACTACTTTGTTTTATATGTTCCCGTGTGCATAGCTGAAAATACGGTACCAAATCAAACGAAACCCTCGTTTTTCCCAAAAACAAATCATACAATGTCGCTCGGGCTACCCGATGCGTCTCTTCGTCTCCCCCACTATGACTTATAAGGATGTTCTTGGCAATAAAACATATTATAACTTTACTGACTTACCGTTGTGTTTTTACTATCAAATACATACGTGCTCGAATAAAAATCGCATGTCGCACGAAAGGCAGTAAAAACAAATAACAACTTTACTGTCTTATCCGTTATGTTTTACTATCAAACAAACGAGCTCGAAAAAAATTTGCATGCCACGAAAAGGCAGTAAACTTATTCACGAATTATTGTCCTGTCTTGTGTTATTTACCGTCAAAATCGAATCCCGCGCACGGTGCGGGTGTTTCTGGACTACCGACTGTAGTTGGTGGGCCGCCGTATGCTGGTTGCACCCCCGCACATCGTGTCTGGCCTGCGTCACACGCGGTGGACTACCTAGGCGTAGAATAACTATTCTATGTCCGATCGGCTTCCCTTTTTTACCATCGCTTTTTTGCAATCTCTTTTTTTTTACAGTAAAAAGTTAGTGTCGTGATAGTAAGCCCTAGCTATCTTGTAAAGTAATTGCATTAGGGGGTATCGAGTTGGTCCAATGAAGTAAACATGCGTTTGTAGAACAATAAACAATTTCATCGTAGACAGTAAACGGTTTCACCGTAGACGGTAAACACAAATTCAAACTGGATATATCGTGAATACAATAATATAAAACATGCCACGCAGTAAACGGTTTCATCATAGACAGTAAATACAAATTCAACCCGGTTTTTTTGATTTTTTGTATTTATATATGGCCAAACAGCGTGGGAAGTCGCTTCTTACAAATATTAAAAAAAGTAGAAACCTAAATAATCAAATTTTTTCTAGTAGTAGAGGTAGCTTGCTATCCCCGTCTTCAAAACTTCGTAGGCGACATCATCGGCATCGGACGTTTCAGTATTAGCGAACGAAGCCCAAAATGCATCCACCTGCTGACACGTTTGTTTGAGTGTCGCCGAAAGACGCTCCGACTAAAGAATCAAGTCGAATTGTGCCCATAGGCTCTCTTCCCTTTCTCGAGGGGTCTTGGCAAGGTAGACTCGGTCGCCCGCCACCTCAATGAAGTAGTCGAAGTGATGGTAATCTCCTAGGAGACGTGCAACGTTGTTTTGCAGGACCACGTCACTGGCGAGGTTAGCTTGCCGGAAGCTGGAGACGACATGAAAGACGCGGAGGAGGAGTCCAAACAGTGGAACATCGCCGATATGTGCCTCCGCATAACGTCCGATGGAGGAGGTAGGACACAGTTAGTACAGTGCCCCTCCGAAGCATCTGCCAGCGCACGGCCGGAGAGGTGCTCGTACAAAATGGCCACATAGGCCATCAACGCAGGCGTCAAGGGAGAAGAGCGGGGGGCCATTTTTTTTTTAACTTTTCTAGTTGTTGATGGAGGGTTCAAAAAAGAGTAGTGCAACGTGATAATCCATCTTCTGGTGGCGAATGATCATTCTTATAAAATAAGAAGTAATGTCGGTGCGCGAGATGAAGAGGCGCATCGGGAGCCGAAGCGGCATTGATGCACTTAAGGCATTGTTTGGTTGACGCTTAATAGAGCCTTCCGCTCACACGCAATGTTGATAGTAAAGACGTACTCACAACTTAGTAAACCTAGTTGGCCATATAGTAACTAAGAAAACCAAATGCGTAATAGTAATGTTGCTAGCACCATATAGTAAATGCATTAAACCATTGCAGTAAAAGTATGAGGCAGTAATATCAATGTAATATGCAGTAATTGATACCAACGTTTACTGTATAACCACTTAGTTTTTTTTGAACGGGCATGGAAGTCGCGTATATTACGTGAGTGGGGGCCGCATCGTCCGGGTCATTTCCCCGCACTACAACAAATCGTATTTTCTCTTTTCGATGGTGCGTTGAACCCTAAAAGTAATGAAAAAAGAAAGGTCCCCGTCGAGCTATACTGGCCCGTATGCCCTTTAGGAGCAGAGGCGATCTTCATTTTCAGCACCCTCCGACCCACTTGCACCCCTAAGGTTAGGGAATACGACTGCTTTTGTTTTGGATTGCTTTCTCTGTCGTGAAGTGGGGTTTTCTTGGGTTCCGCATAGTAATTTACCCCAAATTTTTCATAATTTCTCACTATACTAGGGGTGATTTCTTCCTCCATATTTTTTTGGACCTTTTTTTGGGGATAGTTTTTCATATCTAGATTTTAAGTAAAACAACTCCTCACATGCAGTAATTTGTAGGATCCACTTTTTTGTTTATCTTCTTCTCTTTTTTTGTATCTCCGCTTCGGGCAGTAAAATGAGGACAACCGGCGATGCACCCTCCAAGGTGAGGAAGATCACCATCGAGGGAAGCCAGTTGGTGTTGGAGATTTACTGCGACCCCTCCCAACCCAAACCCATCGCCTCAAGAGCAGCGGTCACATCTGTCACAGATGATCGTGTGGGTGTTTTTCGCAAGGAATTGCAGAGCAAGAAGCGGAAGGTAGCGGTGCCCACAACAGAGGACGTCATCGCGCTGTCACCTCGTGATGAGACTGCCCACGAGATTACAATGGTCCGTTTATGCACATATAGTAGTAAACACGCAACATTTGTTACAGTAATTCGATAATATTATAGATTGTTATCTTTTTCCCCATCAACAATAAACATGAGTCATGCCTACAGTAATTAGTAAACATATCGTCAGTAAAAATGTTGTTACATCGAATGCAGGCTCCGTGCGATGGGAGGAAGGGACCTTGGACGACGTGCATCAGGTGCGCTCCCGTGCTCATCGTCGCAACCATCGGCGAGCTGACGATAGAGCAAGGGAAAGAGGTCAAGAGGATGGGGTTTGATGGTCTGCTGAAGTTCAACCTCAAGGGTTTGGAGAGGAGGGATATGCTGTGTTTCCTAATGGACAGGATTAGCCCGGTCGAGATGGTCATCAGCACCGACGGTGAAAGGAGCATCCCAATCATGCCTTATGCCGTTAAGTCATCCTCGGGATTCCTTGCGGCGGCAGCGACACGCTGATGGTGACCCATGTTGTAGGTCTGTCGCAGGGACCTCAGAGCTAGCCGAGCTGAAGCGTCCGCTGGGGGTACAACAGAACTCAAACATTAAGGCATCGACATTGATTGCCCAGATAAAGACCAGAGGCACAGACGCTCTCATGATGAGGTGTTTCTTCCTCATCGTCTTCAGCAAGCTCCTTTTCCCGACCACCAACATCAATATAATTGGGAAGGATGCTGTGATGACGAAGGAAATGGACAAATTAGTCGGTGTCAACTAGTGCAAGGCTGTCGTTGACGACCTTCGGGAGTCTGTCTGCAACTGGAACAAGAAGGACAACACCACCAAGTCTATCAGCGGATGTGCAGCCTTCGTGCTTGTAAGTTACACAGTAATGTTATTCATTGCATTTAGTATTTTACACATCAATAAGTAGTAAAATGTGTAGAGCAGGATCACAGTAATTATTAACCTTAGATTCCAGTAAAACAGATCGCACACATCAGTAATTTTTATCGCACACAAAATGTAGTCTACCACATGCAGTAACAATATGTTTCAACTTCGGTAAAATGAACACTAACTAGTAATAGTGTCCCGCACGTATCACATGTAGTAAACACATGAACAACGTTTAGTAATACGTATTTTAACAAGCAGTAAATTGTACGTGACAGATACACTACCTCGACAATCTAAGGTGTGTCCATAGCTTTGACGCTGTCGAGACTTCACGCGCCACATACTTCACGTCCGCTCTCGTTGACAAGATAGTCGCGATCGACAGGACGAAGGCACCGGAGCGTCGACACGTTCGACAAGCTCAGTGTGAGTTACTGATGTTTGTCCATAAGCAGTAAAATACGATGTTCATTTCAGTAATGTGATTGACATACAATAGTAATTCATTTGTGTCATTTGAATGAACAGTTAGGAGGAGGGAGGGGACTTCTTATTGGCACAGGGCGACTACAATACCGTACCCACCGGAGTTACCCACACTACCCGTCGTGGGGCATTTCTCGAGCCTACACATGCTTCTCGGCGATGCTATTGGATCGTTGGGAAAGGGGAAGCGACATCTGGCGATGGATACGCTAGAGAAGTTCGATAGCGAGGCCAGGAGTGCAATGAGGCAGATGGAGAAGGCCGTGGCACAGATACAGAGGGCACAACAGAAAATTGAGACGGTTCAATGAAGGTAGTCAGCATTAGTAGGAAGCTGCTTGGGGCGGCAGATGTGTTCGGATCAGTGTCCCGCGTAGTGGGGCGAAAAAGGTGAGGAGCAGCAAGAAGGCGCTGGCACAACCCCCTCACTGACACACGCAGTGTTCCTGGACTCTTCTGCACAGTTGGCACAGGAGGAGACCACAATATCGTCCACAGCAGTGTCACAGTCGTCGGTCGAGGTCACAGCAGCCCCCACGCCCGTCGATAATGTCGTCCGGGCAGCAATATCACCGTCCGCCCCAGCTTTGGAGATGACAGTCCCTGCTCTAGCGTGTACAAAATCACCTGCAACCCAAATGACGGTTGAGCCCACCACCCCGACCGCAACGGCGCCGGCACCAGCATCACCGCCTCCCCTAGTGCATCCAGGAGGTACCGTCTACTTCTCAGTGTCGTCGGTGTTCCATCCAACCCAAGAAGAGGTGGAGGGCGACGGATCTCAAGGTATGCACCGCATAGCAGTAAAACATTGTAATATATGCAATAAATAGACACATTACACATAGTAAACAACAACAAACACAGTAAACGTGCATGAAGTAATTTTGTGCACAATAAAATAATCATTAAAGCAACACATAATAATTTACTGATTATGCGTATCTGTTCTCGCGCAGGCCAGGTGAGGAGGACACTGAGACGTAGACGGTACCTCCTGGATGCACCGGCACCAGCTTCGTCGCCCCCTGGTGCATCTAGGAGGTTTCGTCTACATCCCAGCGTTGTCGATGTTCCATCTGACGCAAGAAGAGGGGGAGGGCGACAGACCTCAAGGTATGCACCGCATCACAGTAAAACATTGTAACATGAGCGGTAAATAGATACATTATAGATAGTAAACAACAACATACATAGTAAACTGACAAAGCGGACGTAATAGAGTGAGAAAGGCGCACACAGTAATTGTGTTTTCTCAACACAATAATCATTAAAGCAACACACAATAATTTACTGATTAAGTGTATTGTTCTCGTGCAGGCGACGGTCAAGTCAAGCATCGACAACATAATAGACTCGATCGAAGCCGACACGATCCCGGGGTTAGACCTCGCCGCATACACAACATAGGCCCCAATTGTATCGGCGGTTGTGGTGGGCCACGAGTCACTGCCCACCATCTCGGAGCAAACCGAGGTACCAAATGCAGTAAAATGCGTACACATGTCAAGTAGTGTTGGTCATTCTTACAATAGTTCATATCTGATTTCTTTTTTTTATTGCAGTAGACAGTAAATGAGGGATCCATCGACATCCTGTCGGAGCGCCTGATAGTAAAGGAGCACACGGATGTAATGAAAAAGTAAAAGACGAAGGGGAAAGAAGTAATTTTACTTACTTTTGACAGTAACACGTTCCATTTTTTTATTCCTTTTTGCAGGTGCTAGTAAAGGCGACCAAAACCGTCGCACCAGAGGGGCCTCCGCCAGTAAAGGAGGCCCCTACTGCCACGACTAAAGTCAAGGAATCTCAAGTGGCTAGCGTCAGTGCGCCAAAGGTACATACCAGAGGGCCGCTGACAGTAATATGCGTGACATATACAATAATTTATTGGATACATGACAGTAAAATAAGAGACACAAGTCTATTTTCTGTAGGACGCCACAGCCAAGCCAAAGCTCAAGATAAAACTCGCCGATACCAGGTCGGCAAAGACGACGAGCACAGCGGTGACAAAAAAGGGGGCGCCTGTGGAGAAGACAACTATAGGTAAGAGAGGTCTCCCAGCCCAGAGCGACACCGGTGCGTTGGGGAAGAGGCTGACAAAAGCTCCTAGCAAGCTGGTGTGGCCATTCAAGCCATACAAAAGGCGTCCGGAAGTGCCCGTGGTCACGACCATGGAGGTGAGGGAGCTGATATGCAATGACGAGAGCCTCAAATGGTAGGGAGAATATAACCACACATTTTTACCGATACGTGAATGTTTTGTTTCTGCCCTGCCATTAGAGAGTTTACAAGATCGACCAACATTTTGTTTTATTGAGGTTCCACTTATGTTTTTGCCGAGGGTTCCCTTATGTTTTACTACTAACGCGCACGTCATTCTTGCTGCAGCCTTGCTCTGCTGAGTCCAGCGACAGATTCATAGAGGCCACTGGAAATGATATGGCGGAGTCTTTCAAGGACGTGTAGATGACTGAAGACATGTTCATCTCTCAGTTCATCGAGTGTTTGTGCCAAGATGACACTGACATGAGGCCACAAAGCAATGGGTATAGGGTATTCCTCCCCATCGAACTATTGATAAGATGTTTTTGTCGCAAAGCCTCTTTTTTTTTACAGTAAATAGTCACTCACACAGTAGTAAATTTTATCTTCATCCTCGATAAGTTTTACACTAATGTGTTTTGCCCATCAACAAAAACTGCTAAATGTAGAGAAGTACGTAAAAACCGAGCAGTACAATAGTGAACAGGTCGTGAACATCCTGAAGGTGCACATGGCGGCGATAGACACCATGCGCGCAAAGCTGGTAAGTAATTTACTATCTATCTGATGCGTATCCAGTAAATTATTTTTCATGATGTAGTAAATTACATTTTTCATTACAGTAAAGCTGATAAGTAACCTTTTTTATGGGTTTTTATGCTTATTTTGCAGCTCTTCCTCCGAGTTTTACTCAATCATCAGTGGTCCGTTTACTGCTTCAACATAGTGCAGAAGTGCTTGGAAGTACTGGACTCCAACGATTACAAGTAGAAGGGCACAAAAGTAACGAACCATCATGAACCAGTGAGGAAGAGGATCATCCCTCGCCTGTGTGCAGCCCTGCAGGCCGTGAGCAGTGGGAAATTCCTGATTGTTGTGAACTGGAGGGTGCATAGCATGGCGACGCTGAAGCAGGTCCTAGAGAACGACTACGATTTCTTAGTTATGAAGTATTTGGAGTTCTGGGATGGTGAAAGCTTGACACTGGCAACATCGATAAAGCCTTTAAGAATTTGCCACCACCCGCCACACGCAGTATTTTTTTTACAGATGTATAGCATCTCACACGTGGCTTTTTTTCCTTACCATGTGTATGTAGGAGAAGGGGAGCGAGTACAGGGCTTTGATGATGTTCTATCTGTTGTTCCACAAGGGCAACAGTGTCAAGCCCCTCCTTGAAGCACTAGAGAAGTATAGGACGTTCAGCAAACCGAAGTAGTTTTTTTTTGTGGTTATGACTAATATCGAATAAATACATTTGTAACTAGCTGTAGTAGGTGTTACATTTTACAGTAAAACATGTGATTACCTGAAAAAACTTTTTGTGTAATAGGTAGTAAATACACGTTATCAAACAGTAATAGGTGTTACATTTTACAGTAATGTCGTTTTTCAAACTTTCAGTAACTACCAAAAAACATAAAGCGCAAACTTGTTACAACAGTAACACGACATGCCTTTTCGAAGTAATAACATGTATCACTTACGGTAAACGATAACATTTTGCTGGATCAGTAAAACAGTTTATAACGTCATTTTCCCGTAGTAAAACCAGCATACCAAATTTTACGGCCCTCTCTTCCTCACCGTAACTGTAGTAAAAAAGTTTATATAACGACACGTGGTGACGCGCGATCATTTTTACCGAGCAACATTTTTTGTGTCTTTATTTGATGCGCGCGTGGGTTTTACTGCCGATCTTGACTCGGGGGGGGGGCGTGAGTGGTTTACAACCATTTTGGACATGCGTGCGGGGTTTTTACTGCCGATCTCGAGTGGGAGGCAGGGTGCTAGCGCGCATGAGGTTTTTACTGCTGTTTTGATGCGCATGTGAGGGTTTACTACCATTTTTGGATGCACGCGTGAGGGTTTTACTGCCGATCTTGAGCAGGAGGTAGGGCGCTGGCTAACCGCATGTAGCGGCCTAGGCCGCGGCCCACATGTAGAATAGCTATTTAGCGCGCGAGCGCTGAATAACGCTTGTGTGTGTGTACTGTTTTGTAGCTATATGCATAATAACTATTCTACATGCTAGTTAGCCCATCGTGTGTGCCAGACTGGCGGAACGTGCACGAGTGAAAACCTCCTCAAGGACGGCCCAATGAGAACAGTTATGGCACAGAAAGATCCTGGCCACACACGCAATTCATATAGGGAGTAATAAGTAGATATACGACAATAAATCTAATACCAGTTTTATTGTCAGACTATCGTATGGTGTAATGCTTTTTTACGACCGAGGGGTGTCCACGATCGACACACACCACGGCGATTTCATCGCAAATGAGGAAAATAATTGAGTTGCCTTTTTTTTTACCATCGGTTCGTGTCACTATTTATTTTACTATTTGGTAGGAGGGTGGAGGCCACCGATATGGTGGATTTGACAATAAGTATTAACAAGACACATAGTAAAAATAGTAGGGTAAAGTATCGGTCAATCCTGAACTATCGGTCCACACAAATGACACTACACAGACAACGATGAGACACACGAGGGGTACTGGTAACTAATAATGAAGTATAGTAAAGTAATATGACAATAAGTTATAATGAAGTATAGTAAAGTAATATGACAATAAAAGCATATTCATATAGAAATAAATAGATTTTATGTGGAAGTAAATGCATATACATTTATTTGATACACTAAGTAATATCAAATGTGAAAGCGAGTAAAAGATCAATATATAGCATAGTAAAACATGTAATACAACACAACCAAAAGTTATAGTAATAGTATGACCTGACGACTGTAAAAAAGGGGAAACACAACTGTAAAAAATAGTAATTAAGACAAAAGTTGTTCTTCATCATATCTTTTTTCGGGGCCAAATAGCGTGGCCACTTGCGTTTACAAAAGACCATTTTCTTATATTGCAGAAGATAAGAAAAAAGAGTAGTAAAATACGAAGATCCTAGTTGCTAAGGTAGGACCCTATCCTAGCCTTTAAATCTTCATAGGCTTTCTTGTTGGCCACAATGGGTGCAGGGTCGGCTACTGTCTCAAGGAACTCCACCTGCTTCTTCACGCGGGTGATTCGATCTTTGAGCTGTTTGTGTCAAGGAAGCAGCCTGAAGACACCCCATATGGCATCGTGCTTTTTTCCTCAGCTCAGCGAGGTTGGCCCTCTTTCCTTTCCTATCGAGGTAGTCATCGACGACGAGGTTGACCCACTAGAGGGCGAAGACCATTGCATTGGTCCACCAGAGTAGGAGACCAGCGGGTGGATGATCGCCGCTACGCTCTCCAGCAGACCAGAGGACAGAGAATGGAGGACATAGCAGACATCATGCTTAATTGTCCGCAGCCTGGGCCAGGGTCCTGTAGGAGAGGTGCTTGTAGATAAGGGAGAGGTAGGCGGGCACGACAGGTGGGATGGTAGTAGTGCTTGCTGGAGTGGAGGAAGAGTTCAAAGCCATTTTTTCTGTTGGGAGTGTCCGGGAATGGGGATCAAGGGACGTGTGGAAAAAGTGTCTTCGGCCTTCTTTTGAAGCTTGAAGAAAGATGAGACTTGTGATAATTCACCTTTCGGAAGCTGATGTCCTTTTTATAAAACAAGTAGTAAAGTCAGTGTGGGAGACAAAGGGAAACATCAGGAGCTGGAGCGGCAATGGTGCGTTTTAAACGAGCAATCGGTTGCTGCGGTATGTTTTTTACACGTAAAATGGAAATAAAAAGTGTGGAACAACAGTCTAGTAAACACAAATTCAAAATAGAGTAAAACATTATTGCAAATACAGTAAATGTGAACAAATACTAAAATTTAGTAACTTTATTAGCATCATACAGTAAAAGAGCTCACATAGGCCAGTAGATAAAACAATGGCATGACTTGTTGGTTTTATCTACCAAAAAAAAAAAGTAATCGCCACACACCGGCCAGTAAATTGACTATTCTAAACATAGTAAATAATGTACACACACATAGTAGTTCCAAATCAACAGGGCAACAATACCATGAGTTGTTTTTGTTATAGTAGGGGCGCTTGAATAGAACAGTAAACCAAGCGACACGGACCTAACAAACATAGCTACCATTCACGTCACACCCAGCAAAACTATCAACTTTAAATGTAGCAAACTAGATCCACACGCATAGTAGCTCCACTAATCCATGTCCAGTAATATAACATGTTGTTTAGAGCAAGAGAGATTGTATAGAACAGTAAAAGATATCACACGAGCGAAGGCCCACTTTGTGCCAGGTGGTCGACGTCACACAGTAAGATGTCCAAGGTAATGGAGTAAATATGTTATACTTCAGAAGTAAACACACACACACACACAGATATATATATATATATATATATATATATATATATATATATTCAACAATCATCGTCGTCATATGATCTAGTGGTGCAATCCTCTCCCTCGGTCCCTCCTCCCCTGCCTCTGCCCCTTCCCCTGCCCTTGCTTCTTCCTCTTCCTCTTGCAGTGACGTTTTTTTGGAAGGGTTGGGCAGGTGGTATAGTTGTGGTCAGCTTTCAGGCCACACCTGCCACACGGCCGGGTCGTCTTCTTCTCCACGGGAGCAGCAGTAATTTCTGGTTCGTCTTCATCGTGTTTGCGACCCTTGGTTTGGGGCAATAGAGGAGTAGATGGATTGATCGCTGGGTCGTCCGCTTCGTCGCGCTCATCAGCCTCGTTAGCCACCGGGCCGATGTCATTGGGTATGCTATCAAGCTAGACCTGGAGTGCCTTGAGGACCTCCATTGATCTATCGTACGTAAAACTTGATCTGGACCATGACCTCACCACAACCATATCCTCTGTCAGAAGGGTGGAGTGCCGATACATCTTAGTCGTCCCGTCGGGACTGACTTGCATGAGGTCATGACTGTTGTACGACACATCCACCCTTACATTTCTCGTGTACCTACGAAGCTCGTATCGGTTAGGGATACTCTCGACCTGCAATTGGGTGAACGTACTAACCGGTGCAGGCAGAACAACCCTACAAGGAATGTAAAAGGCGTTAACAGTAAATTCGATAGTTACATGCAGTAAAAATTGTATAATGCAATCCCTATCGGTAGACAATAATTTGTTCAGGCGTTACCAATGAAGACTGTTAGACAGTGAATGATACCTGTGTGCTCCCACCATTTGCATTCATAATTGTAGCTACCGGAACTTTCGTCGGCAAGCACTTTGAAATCATGTTGTGACCACACGAACTCTGTGGACTGCTTCCTGTGAGACATGAGATATAGACCATCTTAGTGGGGGTCATCCCTGCTGCGGAAGGATGTATTCGAGAAGTAAGTGTTGGACCAGAACGGCGACTAGAGGAGGGGTGAATAGGAGCACTACTCTTTTTCTACCCTGACTGTATTCAACTTCTTCCTCACTCCAGTAGCTATGGAAGCTATGACGATCAAAGATACAAGCACAACGAAAGTCTTGCGTTGAACCCGACACAAACCCCGAGACAGAAAGACCAAAATCACCAAAATCTCATAGTGAGGGCACACGTGTAAGGTTGAGGAGGCCGACTAGAGAGGGTGAATAGTCTTTTCTAAAAATCTCTAATGCGGAAGCGAAAGTCAATTCTGTTCTGCACAATTAAAACGTAAATATATTAGTTTCCCTTAAGTGCACCAACACTCTAATTCTAAGTCAAGGTTTGCAATCCTAGTTTGACATACAATCAATTTAATTCTAGGAATGTAAATTACACAAAGTAAATCACAAGAGAGCAAACAACAATGGCACAAGGATGTTTTACCGTGGTGTTTGGAGACTTACCGATCTCCCCTAATCCACGTTGTGGTAAGTCCAAACGAATTAGACCGGCTCCACAAATTAAGCCAACACCTCCGAGGTAAGCCCAAACGAATTGGACCGGCTCACAACTTAAACCAGCACCTCGATCTACTCGGGGTTGCTCTTCCTCCACTCCGGAGATGGCAAGCACCAAACTACTCACAACACGCCGAGTCTTCTAACAAGCTTCTTGAGAAGATCATCGGACCACGACGCCTCCACGCTGTCTAGGTGTCGGCAAATAAGTCAAGCCTCTTGCTTGACTCTCATCAAGTGCAACACATACACAATTGAATGCTCAATCCAATTTTACATGCAACTAAAACCTCTCCCTTTGCTCACAAGGTGCAACACATATACAACTAAGAGGAGAAGCTCACACTAGCTCAAGAGAGTAGAATGAGATACCAAGAGTTGACTCCCAACCGGCCATGGTGGGTATTTATAGCCCACACACACCAAAACTAGCTGTTGGAGGAGAAAATGGGTGAAAACAGCGAAACCTGGTCCAACCACCGACCAACTGCCGGTCAAACCGGGCTACAATGCAACGACTATAAAATAGTCATTACAGACAATTCCCGGTCAGTCCGCCCTCATAAGGTCTAGTCTAACCGGACCCCCGGTTAGTCGGACCGGTCAGACCGGACTTCTGGGAGGAAGAAAACCGAAAAACATGTCCTCTAGAAAAGGTTGACCGGCCTTATAAGGGCGGTCAGTCCGGGGCTGAATTTCAGCACAGGCGACACTCGGAAAAACGGTCACAACTTTTGAATCCGATGTTGGAATGGAGTGATCTTGAGCTCTATGAAAAGCTTATTCAGAGGGATACACAACCCATCTGTTTGATTGATCTCAAACACATTTGATCAAATTAAGAAGAAGAACTCCAAAGAGCCAACACATGGCCTAAGTCCAAGAAAAGAGCAACGAGCAATCTTAGACTATGCCAAGGAATGATGTATGAGCTTCAACTATTTACAAAACACATTCGTCAACAATATCATCATGCCACAAGGAGTAGGTGCATAGACTTCAACCATTTGTAAAACACATTTGTAAATTATAGTCTCATGCTATAAAGAGTTAATGCATGAGCTTCAAAGATTTCCAAAACACATTCGCAAACAATAGCATCATGCCATAAGGAGTAGGTGCATGGACTTCAATCATTTGCAAATTATAGTCTCATGCTACAAAGACTTAATGCATGAGCTTCAACTATTTGTAAAACACATTCGCAAACAATAGCATCATGCCTATAAGAGATAGAGTAAGCGGGATTGAGCTATCAACACATGATGAGACTCAAGCTACTAGACAAGTCCCCTCTTAATAGTATGACAATCTATACTAGCAATCCGGTCTTTCAACCAAACACCGAGACCGGTAAAAGACGAGGAACACATCCTTAGCCTATACTAGTCATACCTTTACCTTAAGCATCCATCTTGGAGTGAACACTCGATGACAAACATCTCCAGTCCACATCTCCAGTTCACGTCTGGGTTCTTGACTTGATAATCATCAACACATGATGATTTCCTTTACTCTAAGTTCTTGACTTGAATATCATCAACACATGATGATCTTCTTCACTTCGGGTTCTTGTCTCGAATATTATCAACACATGATAATTTTCTTTACTTCGGGATCTTGTCTTGATGCTCATCAACACATGATGGCATCCTTTATCCTGAATTTTGACTTGATAATCATCAAAATATGATGATTTTCTTTACTCCAAGTTCTTGACTTGAATATCATCAACACATAATGATCTTTTCCACTTCAGGATCTTGTCTTGAATATTATCAACACATGATGATTTTCTTTACTTCGGAATCTTGTCTTGATGCTCATGAACACATGATGACATCCTTCATCCCGAATCTTGACTTGATGATAATTAACTTACGATGCCACCCAAAGTCTTCATCATCATGTGACTCAACCTGTTTCACCAACTTATAGAAAATGTTAGTCGATATAATGATTGTCATTAATTACTAAAATACACCATTAACTCATAATGACGGATCTAGATTCTTCAACACGGCTGGTCAAGCCTCTGGTGATAGGCGATCTGACCGATGGTCGACTGGTTTGACCTCTCAGATGAGCGGTCTGACCCCCCCACATGGATGAACAATGAAATCAGCGTGATTTCAAGATCACAAACTGACTCAACTTTTTATCCGGTGATCCAAATCCCCTCAAATTTCAATCGTAGCTCATCAAGAAGGTCAAGAACCTATTTCAATCGATGATCGGGAAGATTGAGGCCAAAGTTCTACCAATTTCTTGGATGAGGGCTAAAGGGCACAATAACCGAGGAGATGCAAACTTTGATAAAAAAACATGCTCGTGGGTAGATAAAGATCAAGATGATCCTAGATGTATTCCTACATGCCCCAGCAAGCAAGATCACAACAAAAAAACCACAAAAAACTAATGAAACATCAAAATCCCAAAACTCATCAAAGAGAGAGTAAGAACAAGAAGAGACTAATCTTGAGGAAACGTTGGTTGGATTGATTTGAGAAGGATGTTGGTTTACAGCCACTCTACCATGGAGGACAAAAGCTCAACACTTGGACACTCAATCAATCCATCTCTCACAAACTCTAGTCTCAACTACTCCAAGATCCCCAAATCACAAATTAGGGTTTCTCCCTTGGAAGGACTTGGAGACTCCACATATGGACATCCGCACTAATAGTGGAGGCTAGGTTTAGAGAGAAGACCCTAACATGCACCTGTTAATCCCACACACAAACGAGTCTATAATCACACACGTTTCTCAAAGCGAATGACGAACTGGGCTTCCCGAATCCGTCTCTTCATGAAATTCATCTTCACTTGACCTAGACCGCCTCTCTTTAGACCGTCTTGTGCTGCGGTTTTGTCAAAGGTCACCAAGGAGGTATTTTGGTGAAGATACTAAAATACCCCTTCTCGATCCTTGTCCAAAGACTGAGTCCAATATTCATGAAGCAATCCCATGCTTCGCCACGTGTAGGTTGATCAATGACTCTCTTCATGTCGGTAAGTCTCTCCAATATGGCTCCCACCGAAACCACCATGGCACTTGCACCGACCCCCTGTGCCGCTTGATGCAACTCGTCGCACCGAACTTTCCGTTCGGTCATCCTTGTCTATATTGTGCCATGCTTGAGTCCAATGACATCAGCCGACATCCTCCGTAGTTCTAAACCTGAGCTCTCCTAGCCTAGTCCTGATCATCCTTACTGTTGACCTCCAAGCCCCCTGCACAAAAATAGACCAAAAAATCGATTCTGGGCACAAGTTCTTTGCAACTTGACCCGTGTTAGTCAAAACATGCATCATGCAACACATATGCACAAAAAACCATAAAATTGACCTAACCCACAATCATCGCCGCCTTGCCAGCCAATGAACTAAGCCAATTCGATTAGACTACCGCTTTGCCGGCCAATGAACGCCCCCTGGCCGGTCTGACCGCCAGCAATGGGACTTAGCCAAATTTTCCCTCGGAAATTTTGCACCCTCTTTGGAAATTTAAAATGAATAGAATGTTTGGCTCGAAGCTCCAAAAAAATGAGACCAAGTACAGAAGAATACTCTCTCTTGCCTACACCCTTTATTTTTGGCCCGACCTCAAACTCAAAATTTGAACTTTTGGTTGGTCAGACCAACTCTAGTGGCCGGTCTGACCGCTGGCGCTCAACCTACCCACAGGCCTGTCTGACCGCTAGGGTTGGCCAGTCAAACCATTGACCAAGGCTAACCAGACTGCCCTCCTGGTCAGTTCAACCGCCTGAGCCTGACAGCAATCTAAAATTTTGTCAAAAACACGAGTTTCAACAAACCCTCGCCACCATTGCCAATTGTATCATCATCATAAGATTAGAAGCATATCCTAATGACATCCATAATAAGTCTCTTTGTACTCCTTGAACACCACATGGGTGTAGACCTTGCTCAATTGCTCTTTGAACGAGAACAGAGTAGCCCTCACCGGTTGGCTCTACAAGGAAGCAAGACCAGTCATGACATGTAGTAGATATATAAACAACATGAAGTAATTTTTTATATGTGTTGCAGTAAACACATATCAAGATCGCTGTGTACCGATCATGACAGTCTTAGTAGTAAACCATAGACTAAAGTGAAGTAAATGATTATCTAAAGTCCCGTAAATTCGTTACTTACAGTGGAGTCGTGCATCTCCTGAGGCTTAGAAGTAGATATAGGACACACACACACACAAATATATATAGGGCTAGTCAACACCTAAGCGTAGAATAGTTCTGCACGTGGGGCGCAGGCTGGGCCGCGCTATGTGCAACGCGCCAACCCACGCTTCCTATCCCCCGCGCCCCGCACGACCGCCACAGAATTGGTAGTGAAACAAGAATGTTGTGCGTTGCAAACGACAATAAATTGGCGAGGGAGCACCCCTATCGGCAGTAAAACATGATTCCCCTTGTAAATGATAGTAAACCCCGCGCATCGCACAATGTTTGACGGTAAAAATTGTCCCATAAACAATTGTACCGATAGTAAAAAAATGTATCGGAAGCACATGTGGACACATTTCCTTCCCTCGTGTATCTGACCTATTTTTTTTACTGCCAACTCCCCCTACATTTTTGTCCTCCCGCCCGTTTACTACTGTTCAGCACATATTACACCATTAGTGCGATGTGGTTTTACTCTTTGGTTTGAGCTATATCACTGTAAATGCCATGAAGTATTATTGCTAGGTATATGTTTGTAATTACTACTCGTATTACTATGTTTTACTTTACTAAAAATATGTATTATTGTGTATAACAAAAACTTCTTGCTATGTTCACACGATCACAACTGCGGAAAAAGAAAAGAGACCATGTCACCGCAGAGCAAGACAATTAGCTCAGGGCATCACACCAGGTAAGCCCATAGTCAGTTTAGGTGTGTTGCAGTTTTGTCTCATTCAAAAGAGAAAATCGCTTGGAAGAGTGAGCAAAGTCCGAGTTTCTGCACCTATTCTCTAGCCAGCATGAATCTTGGGGTCGAGATTCTGTTTAAGGAGCGTAAGTTTGTAACATCCCAATTTTTGGGTCTTTTTAAAATTTCAAAATAAAAGGAATCAGTTGAAATTTTGTTGAGTTGTTTAAAGCTTAATTTGATTTTTCAAAAATTAAAATAATTTAATATGAATAAATCAAACTTCAATTAAATTCAAAATTGGTTTATTTGATTTTCTAGATTTTCTTGGTTTTTCCCAAGTTCTTTTGTTTCTTGGAGTTCAATTTATTTTATTTGTTTTCTGCTTTTCCCAAAATTTCTTTTCTTTGTTGTAAAATTTAATTTAATTTAATTATTTTAAAGTTTGAATTTTATTTGTAGTTTTTGCTTATGTCTATGATAATTAAATCAAATTCTGAATCTCAAATCTCAATTCTCGTTTCCAAAACCAAATTCAAATTCCATAATTTGAATTTTTCTGTAAACTATCTTCAGGCTGAACCCACTTCTTTTTCTCTAGCCCCCTTCTTTCTCCCTTTTTCTTCTTTTTCCTTTTTCTTTCTTTCTTTCCTTTCCTCTCCTCCTTGCTCTCTTCACGCAGACCCGAGCCAAGATGTCTTGCGCCACCGCCACTAGGTGGTGCCCTCTACCCGCCCTTGTGTTGCCGTGCCATGCTTGACCAAAGACCGCGCTTGTGCCCCCTAGCGTCGTGCGTGCTCCCGCCGCCCATGTCGCACCGCCTGTGCTGTGTGCACCATTTGCGCCGCTCGCCACCATGCCCATCACCAATGCCATCAATGCCGTCATTTTGGCTTTCATTTTGCAATGACGATTCCTTCATCACCATCAATGTTACAATCAAAATCATTGGCCGAATTCCGCGCACGTTCCCCATCGTTTCACTCCCCGTCTTCGCCCTATAAAGAAAGCATCATGTTCGCCTTGAAATCTTGTTCGTTTTTCCTCAAGCCCCGTCGTCTATCTCACCTTCGTTCGGCCGGAACATGCGTCGCCGCCATCGTGTTCTCCAAGTGTGGCTGGCTGCCATCACCTCGATCTCCCTCTCCGGTGAGCTTCTCGCCAATTGGATCGCGTCATATCGTGTTCCCGAGTGTCCTCCACCATTTTTCCAACTCGATTTGGTCGATTAGTCGCCGTGGAGCCCTGCCGCCGGCCACCATCGCCCTACCTCCATGGTTCCCCTCCGGCCTCACCAAGTGGTCCGACGTGCTCCCCAAGCCCATGCCGAGCCGGTGCTTGTTGTAGGATCAAGGACAACAGACTAGAGGGGGGAGGGGGTGAATAGGAGGTTTTTAAACTTTTTGACTAATTAACAATTTAAGCCAATTATGAACTAAGTCTAAACTAGAAACAATTCTAGCTAAGCAATTCAACACAAGATATAAGCTAGAAATGTAAATGCGAAAATAGTAAAGACAAGAAATAACCACAAATGAGAAAATGAAGTTTTTCCCGTGGTATCGAAGACTTGCCGGTCTTCAATAGTCCACGTTGAGGAAGCTTGAACAAATCAAACCGGCTCCATGAATTAAGCCTTCCCTCGATCACTATTGGTTGTTCTTCCTCCGCTCCGGAGATGGTGAACACCAAACCACTCACAATCTTAGCACCGGGCCTCTTCACAATCTTCTTGAAGAGATCACCGTGTGATCACCGCCAAGCCGTCTAGGAGTTTGGCAAAATTCCAAGAGTAATAAACCAATGACCTTCGCTTGACGGCACTCAAGTGCAAATGGATCAACTAGAATGAATGAATGCACTTGAATTGGCTCAACTACCTCACAATGAATGCACAAGAGTATTTGAGGTGTTGGAATGATGCTCAAGGCTCTAAGGATGTTAAATGTGTTCTAGCTAACTGTCCTTGAGCAGGTGGAGGGGTATTTATAACCCCCACAACAAACGCGACCGTTGGGAGAGAAATCCCAACCTATCAGTGAAATAGGTACTACCGCCAACCAAGGTGCGGTACTACCGCATCCCACCAACTACTCCGTAACGGCTATAACAGGAGCATTAACTACCTCTGACATAGCCGTTTCAAACATGGTGCGGTACTACCGCCAACTATCATGTGGTCTACTGCTAAGGACGGTCGTACCGCACACTGGAGTGGTACTACAGTTCGCAGGGTTTTCAATTTCAGCCGAAAAGGGTGCTTCTCTAGAAATTACATACCGCCATCTAGAAAACGGAACAATCGTGGAGCGGTAGTTCCGCCACTAAATCTCGGTACTACTGCATCACGCGGGAGACAAAGACTAGCTTACCCAATCAACCTTGCCATGTGGATGGCTCAGATGCATTGGGCCGTTCGGACCATGGTTTAAACCGTTCGATTCGAGCAATGTTCGGATGGTCCGAACGGCACACGGTAGTTCCGCCAAAGAAAACGCGGTCATACCGCAAAGCGGTAGTTTCGCCATGAAACTCCCGGTACTACCGTTTGCCAAGGGAGCACAAGAGCTCCAAAAATGTGTCTCTTTGGTTTTTACGTACCGCCAACCAACAAAAGGAACGACCGGGCTGCGGTAGCACTGCACCACGAGTCGGTCGTACTGTTGAGCGTCTAGAGCAACATGGTCCGATCGGACTTAATACGTGGACGGCTCAGATTCATTGGGCCGTTTGGACCACAGGTTTTAACCGCACGATTGGGTCACTTTCGAACGGTCCGAACGACACACGGTAGTACCGCCAAAGGATACGCGGTCATACCACTAAGCGATAGTTCCGCCCTGTAAACTCCGGTACTACCATTTTCCTTGACAATTTCACAGAAGGCTTTCCAAATTGAATTCTAAGTGCATGCATGATCCTAAATTGATCCAAATGGCACAAGAACATGCTATCAAGCTACTAGTCATGATCCCTCTTAATAGTACAGTATTTAACCTATAATCCGGTATTCTAACCATTTCTCCTAAGACCGGTAAAACACAAAAGGATCCTAGACAACTTATACCTTGTCTTTGAGCCATGTAGATCTTCATGTTGTCTTTTAGCATTCATTTTCAAGTCATCAAACTCACCAATGGGACTTAACCTTGTAAATACTCAACAAACACGTTAATTCCATATTCACATATTATCATTAATTACCAAAACCATTTTTAGGGGCCTAGATGCTTTCAATCTCTCCCTTTTTGGTAATTGATGATAACACAATTAATATGTGAGAAAGATTGATTTGAATATACTACTTGTTGTGAAACGAATGTATATTCTTTTGATGACTTAACAACAAAATAATTCTTGCAATGTGCTCGAATGAGTTTTGAGAATTATTTTCTTGTTAAAGCCAATTTTTAAAGAAAGCTTTCCCTAAACATGTGCATATAAATGAGAGAGAATATTTGCAAGCACATGTAGATTTTTAGAAATTTTGGTAGATTTTCTTTTGCTTGTTGGAACTTGAGGAAAATGCAATATTGTAAAAGATGACCATAAAGAGACTGCATTTCAAGATAATACCATAAGTATAACAATAACCAACAAGTTCAACAAGATAGCAACTATTACAAGCACATAACATTAACAAGTTCATCATTCAACAAGAGGACATAACACATAAGTACATAGAGTATAACAAAAGTCTTGCTCCCCCTAAATCTTTCTCCCATGCTATTCTTCTAGCTTCTCCCCCTTTGGCATCAAAGCACCAAAAACATATCAAGTCTTTGGGTCTGAGGAGGAAGAGTCATTTGGATCTGAAGAGGAGCAGATTTGGATCATTTGGGGCTAAAGGAGTCATGCTTGAGGGCCAAAGGAGGAACAGCTGGATCAGTAGAAGCCCTTGGAGGAGGAGGACGACGAGTGTAGCGCTGAGGAGTAGTCAAAAGCTGCTTCATAGACTCAACACTATCTGACAGGGCAGCTAGCCTGTTGTGGGTCTCATTCTGGAACTCTAGCTGTGCTGTCCTCATCTCCTGCTGAGTGACCTTAACTTGTAGCAGATTATTTAGGATCAACTGCTGATTGTTGAGAATCTGTGCAAGTGTCACCTGACCCTGAGCATCACCTGCAACTGCCTCCTTTGGAGCATCCTCTTCTTGCTGACCTCGCCAAATTGGAGGACCTTCTCGTGGCTTGTATGACTTATGAGTTGATCCCAAACCTCCCTGATACTCAATCTTGCTAAGTATCAAAGCCATAATGTAGGGAGCATAGTAAATCCTTTTGACCCTATCATTCTTTGAATTAGCTATGCCCCTAATAATGACTTCCACCACATCAAATTTTCTTCCATGCATGATGTTGTCAATAATATTCCAAGCATGTCCTCTCACTGCATCAAAGTTTCTACTCTTTGGAAAAAAATGTATGATTAATAATTCTATTAATCAGACTAGGAATGGGCTTGAGACCATGTATCTTCCCTAGGGTATACCTAACAGCTGGATCATAAAAGTCAGTCCAAGCAGGAGCAAGCAATGCAGGACTGTCATAGAGCTTGTCCCATGTGCCAGATGGTGTTCTCAAAACACGCTCAAAATCTGCCTTCGTGCACTCCACACATCTGGTCACTATCATCCATTTCATTGTTGAAAGATCTGGAGAAACATGCACAGTGGCATAGAACTGTCTTATGATCTCCTCATCGTAGTCATTCCTTTGAGCTACGCGATCATGAAGACTGACTTGCTGAAACATCCGGTACACACCATTATACTTGTCCAAAGAGTTGATGTGCTGCCACTTTATCCACTTATGATCTGTAAAATTTCTGTGATGTCCATACAACTGCTCATAGACTTGCTCTTGAAATTTTGTGTGGAATCTTGGATTGATGGAGTTTGAAGGGAAGAGGTACTGATTTATGTGTCGCTTGATAGCAAACTAATCAGCTGAAATCATCCTGAGGCTCTTCTGGCTCTTTCATTTCCTCATCTGATCCTACTAGATTTTCTGATTCTGTTTCAGATTCAGCTCGAGACGAATTTTCCTCATTTTCTGGTCCATCGACTACGGGACCTTTCCCTCTGTCTTGTACTATTTTTTGTCACACTTCTATAATTTCTTCAGCTTGAACAGAAGCTGCCGAAGGCCGAGATGAGGAGGATTGACCTCTACCGGCGCCGACAGACTTGCCAGTGGCAATTTTGGTCCTTGGCATCTTTACACAGAGATGATAGGTTACAAAGAGTTCAAAAGATCATACAAAATAGAATTAATTTTGAATGGAATGACATTTTTGTTCTATCAGGATAATTGGTAGTACCGCCATTGTCGGCCCGGTATGACCGCATCGCGGTGGTACCACGCTCAAAGAGCGGTAGAACCATTTTCTGGATTGAGTTCTAGGGCAAGGATTTGATTGAGATTTTTGATGTTTCTTATGGAGTGAATCCATAGAATAGATGTATAAACATCATAAAACATCAATTTTGTTTATTTTCCCAACTAGAACTTCATATAATCATCCATATTCTAAATTAACCCTAAAATGTGACCTAGGGTTCCAACAAATAGGTAAAACGAAGATCAAAGGGATTTTACCTTGAGAATTGAAGGAGATGAACCCTAGAGATGCAAGGAAACAACTTCAAGTTGAAGAATCACCGAGGAACTTGTGGAAATGCAAAGGGGAATTTTGGGTTCTTTGGAGTGGAGAGAGAGAGGCCAAGAGAGAATGGGAAACAGTGCGAGTTCGGTTGAACTGTTTTGAGGTAAAAGGCACAGGTTAAAGTGAAACCGCAAGGAGTTACTGCCCTTTCACCAACCGACGCGGTAGTACCGCTTCTTCACCGCCGGTAGTACCGCACTGTGGTCATACCGTGGTTATAACGCCGGTTGTACCGCACTACGGTCAGACCGTGCTTAACCCGTCGGTAGTTCCGATTTTCCTCGAAGTTTATGATTTGACTTTGGATTTGAGAATTATGCAAATGATCCTTAGTTTTGCACACAAATGAATATCATTTAGGATCATTATGCATTGAGTAGACTAATGTCTATCTAAGAACATAATTTTTATGAACATATTAATCTTTAATAATTACTTTGAATTTTTTTTCATAAAAGGCTTCAAATAACACCAAATGAAGTAAAATGCATGAGGCAAGAGTTCAACCAACATTTGAATAGTCTATGACATTTAATTCATTCCTCAATTTGCAAAAGCGGCCTTCATCTAATGGTTTGGTGAAAAATATCCGCTAATTGATCTTCGGTCTGGATGTGGCTAATTTCAATATTTCCTTTGCTCACATGATCTCTTAAGAAATGGTGAGCGAATATCTATATGCTTAGTTCTTGAGTGTTGGACGGGATTATTGGCTATTTTCACCGCACTATCATTATCACATAAAAGAGGCATTTTATCAAATTTAATTCCATAATCCATCAAAGTTTGCCTCATCTATAGCAATTGAGCACAACAACTACCCACGGAAACATATTCGGCTTCGGTGGTGGATAAAGCTACGGAATTTTGTTTCTTGGACGACCATGATACTAAAGATCTTCCTAAGAATTGACGACTACCCGAGATGCTTTTTCTATCCACTTTACAACCCGCATAATCGAATCCGAATATCCAATTAAATCAAATTTAGCACCTTTGGGGAACCATAGGCCAATGCTAGAGGAATGCTTTAAATATCTTAGTATTCTTTTTATGGCCATTGAATGTCACTCTTTTGGAGTTCCTTGAAAACGTGCACACATGCAAACACTAAATATGATATCGGGCCTAGATGCGGTAAGATAAAGCAAGCTACCAATCATAGGTCGAGATGACCATTTAGGTCGAGATGACCAATGGTTGCCATTGGAGTTTTGATGGGTTTTGCATCCTCCATGCTAAATTTTTTGATCAAATCTTTTGCATACTTTGTTTGGCTCACGAAGGTTCTATCTTTGAGTTGCTTAATTTGAAGTCCAAGGAAATAACTTAATTCTCTGATCATGGACATTTCAAATTCCTAGACATCATATCACCAAATTCTCGCAAAAATCTTGATTAGTAGACCCGAAAATGATATCATCAATATAAATTTGATAAACAAAGAAATTATCTTTTAAGACTTTAGTGAATAAAGTTGAATCAATTTTCCCGATTTTGAATCCTTTTGAGACTATAAAATCTCTAAGGCGTTCATACCATGCTCTAGGAGCTTGTTTAAGACCATAGAGCGCATTGGAGAGTTTATAGACATGATTTGGATTCTTTGGATCTTCAAAACCGGGAGGTTGTTCAACAAAGACAATTTCAGATATTTTACCATTTAGGAAAGCACTTTTAACATCCATTTAAAATAATTTAATATCAGAGCATGATGCAAAAGCAAGTAATATCCGAATTGACTCAAGTCTAGCTACGGGAGCAAAGGTTTCACCAAAATACAAACCTTTGACTTGTGAGTAACCTTAAGCAACCAATCTTGTTTTGTTTCTTACAACCATACCATTCTCATCTTGCTTGTTCCTAAAGACCCATTTAGTACCAATCACTATGTGTTCTTTGGGTTAATCCACCAATATCCAAACTTCATTCCGGGTGAAGTTATTGAGTTCTTCATGCATTGTATTCACCCAATCCGGATCATCAAGTGCTTTTTCTACATGCTTTGGCTCAATAGAAGAGACAAAAGAGTAATGTTCACAAAAAGAAGCAATACAAAGATCGAGTTTGAACACCCTTACTTACGTCACCCAATATTTGATCTATTGGATGATCTTTAGCAATTGCATTGTGGATTCTTGGTGGTAAGTTGGATGGTTGATCATCTTCCTTATTGTCCACTTCATCAATTTGAATTTGATTTGTAGAAGAGGTAGGAGGTTCAACTTGGGTGGAAGATGATAGATCATCCTTAGGCTTGATGTCGCCAATTTGCATGTTCTCCATGGCTTTTCTTAAAGCTTCATCACCTACATCATCTAAATTCTCATGCTCTTCTTGAGAGCCATTAGTTTCATCAAATTGCACATCGTGCCTTTCTTCAACTAAACCATAGTTTTTTGTTAAAGACACGATAAGCTTTGCTATTTGAAGAATAACCAAGCAAGAAACCAACATCACAACGACTATCAAATTTTGAAAGACGAACACCCTTTTTCAAAATATAACATTTGCAACAAAAAATATGAAAGTAAAAGATGTTCGGTTTTCTTCCAACAAGAAGCTCATAAGAAGTCTTTTTCAAAAGCCGATGCAAATAAAGTCGATTTATGGCATGACAAGCGGTGTTAATAGCTTCCGCCCAAAAGCTATCGGAAGTATTATATTCATCAAGCATTGTCCTAGCCATTTCAATTAATGTACGATTTTTCCTTCCTACAACTCCATTTTGCTCCGGAGTGTAGGTTGTGGAAAGTTTGTGCTTTGTTCCAAGTTCATCACAAAAGTATTCAACTTTAGTATTCTTGAACTCGGAACCATTATCACTACGAATTTTCTTAATTTTGAAATCAAATTCATTTTGAGCCATTTTTGCAAAACTTTTGAAAATGCCGGAGGTTTCACCTTTGTCATCTTGGAAGAATACCCATGTATATCTAGAGTAATCATCCACAATGACTAAACAATAGCTATTAGGGATAATTGATTATTTGCCACTGCAAAGAAGAGCCTTCTAGGATTTGCCACTCCTAACAATACAATCTATAATTTGCCACTCCAAAGGTTGTGAGAGACCATGTGGTCGTGTCTCCATGAAAGTGATGAGTAATTGACAAAGGTTTTAGGTCAGTCGAGTTTGGTTTGTGTGGTCGGACCATGTCGTTCGCGGTTCACGCAGCGTTTTAATGTGAAGTCAATCGAGTTTGTCGGGATAATCGAACGACCGGCGTGTTATGGGCGATGCGACCATGAGGCGGTTACCGATTGGTAAATGGCGGTTGAAGAATTCCAGAGAAGTTGTTTTTTTTTTGAGTTCGGTCTTCATTGGAAATCGGAACGACCGCAGTATTGGGCGACGGCCGAGTGCGGTTGATCCGCTGGTAACATGGCGGTTGTACCGATTGTATTGTGAGGTTCGGCCATTTTGGTGATTTGAGTTTTGGGATAGGTCATATCCAAGTGTGTTCATGCATATGTGTTGCATATTGCATGTTTGAGCTAACGTTGGGTCAAGTTGTGAAGAACTTGTTCGGTTTCGTGTTTCTTATGCGTGTGGGCTGCAGGACATCGAGTGGAGTCGTGGCGAGACACGGTGGACCTGGACTAGGCGAGGTGGCGCCGAGGTCGAACGGTCGGGATGTGTTGAAGACGAGCGTGGACTCGAGGTGGTTGCGGCGTCGAGACAAGGAGCGGAAGCTTCGGAAGGTGCGTAAGGGCGAATCGGAAGTCGCAAGGTCGCACAAGCGGGCGGGCTCCGTTGGACATAGCGGGCGTGTGGGCGGAGACCCGTTAGCCAGCGCTATAAAAGGAGAGGAGGGCTGCATGCCCTCTGGAGCACTTGGGTGGAATTAGGGTTTTAGAGTCAAAAGAGGCTTTGTGAGGTTGTTTCTCTTTTGCTCTTTAGTTGTTGAGAGTGGAGGTGTAGGCGAGTAGTGCTCCTGCTTGTCCCTTCTTGGCTTTGTGTTCATCTCCCTCAAGAATGGATGAGTGTTTGTTCTTGAGTTGTGAGAGTGAGGAGATGGATTGAGCTTACATGTAATCATCCCTCTGGTTCTAATGTCCATGCGTATGGGGATGTATCTATGTGTTTTTCGCTTTTGATTCAATGAATGAAATCAAGTTTGTCTCTCGAACTCTTGTTACATTCTTCGTGACTCCCATTTGATGATTTCTTGATTTTGTGAGTCTCTTGTTGTTTCTTGTTGGGAAGCCTCAAAGCGAGTTGTTCTATGATGGGTTAGTGCCACAAGATCATTTGATCGATTTCTAGAAGAGCAAACTTGGTTTAAATCTAAGATTTCAGTTTTGGGTTGTCTCTGTTCTTCGTTCTTCCGTTTTTGGTTGATTCCTGAGATTTTGTGGATGGATCTACTCAATCGTTTCTTGGAATAGGTTCCTAACATCCTTAGGAAGGTGTGTTCCAAATTTGGTTAAGTTTGGCGCGTAGATCAAAAGTTACGTTGATTTTCGTTTTGAAACCCGGCGGATTTTGCTGTTCCAGACAATCGGATGAACAGGGCTTAACACTGCGGTTGTCTTGGGATCTGCGGTACAACCGTTTACTTGTTCATGGGTCTAGCCGATAGCGGTACAACCGCCATTTACTGTGGTTGTACCGATTGTCTGATTTGTTCGGCTCTTCCTCGTTTTTGTTTGTTGAGCTTTGGGGGTGAGAGTGGATTCAACATAAGACTTCCTCTGTGCTTAATCATTGATCTTCATAGCTGTCATAGCTATTGGAGTGATTTATAAGTTGAATCCATTCTTTGCGAAAAAGATTCGGTGCTCCTATTCACCCCCCCTCTAGTCGCCTTTCCGGTCCTTCAGGTTGGTTGCTTAATAATTTGCCATTTTGGCTTTTTAATGACATTTCTTATGTTTTCTTTCTTTTTTTCCCTACGTGAAATGACCTGCCCCTCTCCAATGTACACAGGCACAGTGGCGGCCTTCTCTTTTGATTTTTTGAAACTAACGCCATGCACACTTTATTTTTTTGAGAGAGAGTAATGCCATGCACATTTGATATTACATATTTGATTGTACATGCATTTTCCTGTTTTCAAATTTTGTTTGAATCCATGTATGGTATTAATGTCATTATGCAATGATTTGTGGTAGATTTATGGCTCTATGTTTGGGCTTTGATCCAATATTGTTGTTGCAGCTTTGGATCTTATGAGCACGCCCCTTCAAAATTTGTGAAAGACGTGTGGTCTTAAATGTTGAAAATCATAGCATTAGTTTTATGATCATACAAATATGGGAGGGAATCCTTTCCTCGCTGAGAAACAACTGGCTCTTGCAAGTAGGTGTGATTCATTGTCATCAAGCATGCAAAAGTCTAATACATCGTCCTGTCCTACTATCACATATGAAGAAGCTCTTAGAAGAGAGTTGGAATACCGGAAAAGATTGGAAAGCACTCATCCACATTTGCTGATTGGCCTTAATGGAGCCCCTGTACTTCCGAAAGTAAGATTCTGTTTTGATAACTTGCTAGTATGTTTTTTTTGTAGCAAACATTCTTTGGTAAATGGAAAGTAGTAGAAATTTACAGTTTCATTTAAGGGTACTTTCTCCGCCAACACAATAAAATCAGCAAATTCTGGCCCTGTAATTTTCAATCCAAAATAGAGTTTATTCTCGTCATAAATCCAATTTTGTCAATATAGTCACTTTCCCACACTACTTGCATACCAGGGAAGTTCATCCACGCAATTGTGCCTATGTACATTGGAGAGGGGCAGCCAGGTCATTTCATGTAGGGAAAAAAGAGAGAAAACATAAGAAATGTCATTAAAAGGCCAAAATGGCAAATTATTAAGCAACCAATCTTTGGAGTGGCAAATTATATATTGCATTATTAGGAGTGGCAAATCCTAGAAGACTCTTCTTTGCAGTGGCAAATAATCAATTATCCCTAGCTATTACCCCCAATACTCTTATAGGTTGTTGGCCCAAACAAATCCATATGTAAGAGTTCCAATGGTTTAAAAGTTGACATGATACTCTTGGAAGGGTAAGAGTTAGTGACTTGTTTACCGGCTTGACAAGCACTACAAAGTCTATTTTTCTCAAACCTCACATCTTTCAAGTTAATAACTAAATCATGTTTGAAAAGCTTTTTAAGTTGAATCATTCCAACATGAGCTAGCCTTCTATGCCAAACCCAACCCAATGAGATTTTTACAATTAAAAAAGTTTTTAAGCATGATTCATTTGAAGTAAAATCAACCAAATAAAGATTTTCAAATCTAAATCCTTTGAAAACTAAGAACTATCTTTTGCATTTGAAATTGTAACACCTTCATTAGAGAATGAGCAAATTAAGCCAAGATCACATATTTGAGCAACGGATAGCAAATTAAAATTTAATGATTCTACTAGAGATACATTAGAAATGGAAAGGTCATTTGAGATAGCGATTTTACCCAATCCTATTACCGTTCCTTTGCTATTATCACCAAATGTGATCTTGTCAATTCCTTTACCATTCTCAAATATGGTGAACATCTTTCTATCACCGGTCATGTGTTGAATTCATCCACTATCAAGCACCCAATGTTTTTCACCGGTTTTATAGTTCACCTACAAAACAAGAATCAAGTTCTTTTAGGTACCCAAATTTGTTTGGGTCCTTGGAGGTTAGTAACCAAGGATTTAGGCACCCAAATAGCATTCTTTTTAGCGTCTAAAATTGAAGTGCCAACAAATCTAGCAATAACTTTACCATCCTTAGTTTTTCTAAGCATATAACATGAATCATATATACCAAGAGATGGAGTCTTACCAATAGGACAAGCTTGTTGCACATGTCCTATTTCCCGGTACTTATGACAATACTTGCCATTTTGCTTCGCAAACCTTGTGGGCTTGTTTACCGGTTTCTTACCTTTCTTGGGCATATACCCAAGTTCTTCTTTGTTGAATGAGCACCTTTGCTCACTTAAAAGCTTGTCAAGGGTGGCTTTACCCTTGAAGCACCTTTCCAAGCTTTTGCTTAGCTTAGTCACTTACTCTTTTAGCTCATTGTTTTCAACAATAAGCTTTGCATCATTAGTGATGAGGACATCCCAATTGGACCGATTACACGAGCAAGAGCTAAATTAATTAACCAACAGTTATACACATATAGAAGCATGCCGTAACCAATAACAATGGAACAAGAATTCTACATGAAGCCATGTGATGCTTGCATGCATGCAACATGCATGCATGCATATGTGTTACGTAAAGTGTTTAGGAAAAAGGTGCACTAATGCATGTGTGCTGGAAGAGAAGGAAATAAGCAAGCATTCAATGGCCTGGCTGCCGAATCAACAAAGGAAAAAGGAAACCGAACCAAGTGACTCGGTGGGCTCGGTCATGTTCCCTATTGTTTGACTGGTGCATGCAAGATATGGCTAACCGAAGTAGTTAAGGGAATTATTGTTTGCGTGTGCTTTCTATTTGGAGTTCGATTTTGTAAGTCGTGTAGAGTCCGATTTGACAGTCGAACCAGGAAGGCCATTGGCCTATTTATTTTGCTACGTATTATTGTAACAGGGCATCATGAATATGAATCTATTATTTTGAGAGAGAGCTATATGCTTGTTCTTCCTAGGGTTTGACATACAGTGCAACCTAGAGGGGAATTGGGCGTTCTCAACCCCGTTGTTCTTGTGATTCCTTGTGTTTTGTAGGAGCAGTGATACGTCTACTTTGTGTGGTCAGGTAGACGGGATCACGAGCGTGTGGTTGAGTGAATTCTTTTGTCACAGGTTGCTGTTTTGACAGTGCTTGGCACCATCGGTTTGTCAGGTTGCACGGATCCAAAGTTATCATCGATCCTACATCATGAAGATCGGGCATTCCCCCGTATCATCTTGGTATCAGAGCATCGGTTGCCACGGTAGGATCAATTTACCCATAGTTAGATTTATTTATTTTATCCTATGCACAAAAAGCCACAAAAAATCCCTTTAGCCCGTAGTTCAATCTGATTTTTTTAGTGAGCTTGGTTAGGTCTTGATCCATTAGAAATTGTGTTTAGTCGCTGATCTTTGTTTCTTTTGTGTAGCTTTAATTTCTTGATTCCAATCGGCAAAAAAAATCTGCTACAGTAATCATGTTTCAATCTATTAGCCGGCCAAAAACCGTCTACTACAGTATCGAGCTACTGTTCCAATTTCTATGGTGCGCGCGTATCAAGTCCAACAGAGCCGCGCGCAGTGCTCTGCTTCAGGCCAGTGAAAAAAAAAACCCGACGCGCTGCAGACCTCGTGTGAAAAGAAGCCAGCAACAACTTGGCGCGTGCAGCTACAGTACCGAAATTGCTACAGGGTCATGATTTACTGTTCATGGTACAGTACCGGTATACCAAACAGCACTGAAAAAGAAAAACCTAGTTCCCCCATCTGTAGCTACGGTAGGCCGCCGTTGCCAGTTTGCGCGAAAAAAGTGCTCGTAGCTACAGTATTGTGATTTGCTACAGTGCGCGTTTTGTACTGTTCACTGCTGCAGTACCATGCAAAAAAACCCTTCACGTATTTTTTTTATGAGCCAATACAATCCTTTGCGAATACTTTGCTCCTATTGAGACTAGCTATTGATATTGCTCTAGGGCTGCTCATTTTCATCTCATTGCACAATCTAGCTTGTGAGTTTTTGCTGTACATAATGGGCTTGTGCTGCTCTTGGTAAACCTTTTTGTTGGCTGAGTGCAAAAAAAAAACAGAAGAAGGAAAAAAAACAGAGGAGAAAAAAAACAGAGAAAAGAAAACAGACCAAAAAAAGACAGTGAACCAAAAAAAAAGGAATTAAAGAGTGCTTGGCCGACATTGTTTTGTGAGCACACCTAGCTGTTATCTATTTTCAGATTGTGCTATTTCATTGTTTTGAGCAATTTTATGCCCTATTTTATATCATTGAGCAATTAGCTAGCGTCTCTCCATAACTTGTGCAATACGAGCTAGTTGTTCATCACTTATATTTTTATATATTAGCTCATTCCTTTGATTGCACTAAGTTCCATCATCTTTGAGTGTGAGTTGCTTCGTTCTTCGCTTATATCATAAGATCAGCAACTAGGCATTGAATTCTAGCTTGGATTGTTACCTAGCTTTACAATATCTAGAATTTCAGATTGTATAGGTAAATACTTTTCCTCAAGCTCCACAAATAAGCCATTGTCTAACTTGATTGCTTGTGTAATTGAATTAAGCAATCTATCACCTTGTGTCGTCTACCATCACCAAAGTGCGTGCGACTCTTCAATTCCATCAGGACGCATAAGAACTTGATTCGGTAAGAGAAGGTGGGGTTGAGTGATTTCCACAAATAAAAACTTCCACATCCACATATATAGTTCTTCTTTGCTTTGCTACTAACCATGGCAGATCGTGAGTATACATATCTTCCTTTCTATGGTAGTAATGATCCAGATGAGTATCTTGAGTGGGTATAAGACATGGAGCTCGAGCTTGCATCCCAGAAGTTTGAATAAGAAGGCAAGGAAGTGAGAGTGGCCACTTTGTTTTTTTGAGGACTATGCCTCTAGTTGGTGGCGACAACTAAGTGGGAAACAACTCATTACATCTTGGGTCAAATTAAAAGGGGCCATGAGAAGAGAATTTGTTCTATCCTATTATGAGTGGGAGCTACTACGCCATGTGGAGAACATTGCACAAGGATGCAGAGTTGTCCAAGATTACTATGTTGAGTTGAGTCATGCAATGCGCCGTGCCAATATCATTAGTGCATATCAAGAAAAGAAATACTTCAAAGCAGGCTTAAATTTTCAGATCATTACTGCACTTCAAGATAAATATTTTCGTAGTCTGCAAGATCTTGTGAAATATGCTATGAAGGTGGAAAAGAGACTTAAAGATATGCATGCCCATCAATTAAATCTATGCCGACTCTTTAGTTCTCATTCATCCATTGAGATCGTGGTTGATGGCAATTGCGCCATTGCTAGCCCACGATTAATGGAAGATGAAATGCTTCGAAACCCATGTGAGGATGAGAGCCACATAGCCAAATTGAGTGAGAGTATTGAAAATTGTGAGCTGTGTGATTCCACCATATGTGAGGCTGAGAGCATCCCATTTGAGAGTGAGAGGGATACACCAAAAGAAATGAGTGAAGTAGATGAAACTAAAAGTGAGGTTATTGCTGAAATTAACGATTTACTCTCTACTTCTAGTATTGTTTCTCACATTGTGCAGGTCGATATTAAAGAAGAGGAGTTGAAGTTTCAACAACCAGCACCGTTGGAAGTAAAAGACGAGGAGATAACCACGGTTGGGGATTGGAGTGCTCGTTGCCCCGTGGTTTTATCATGAAGATTTGATACATACAACACCTACAACAACTGAGGAGGACGTTAAAGGTAACAATATTGGTGTTGAATTGAATAATCATCAAGAAGAGGTAAGTAAGAGTGAGAACTCTAGTGTTCCTTTGAATATTCCACGTGCTGAATTTAATGTGCTTAATTTACGTAAAGTGGAATTGATTACTCATGAAGAAGTTCTTACTAGAATATACCCTGATGATTCTTTATACTATATCATGTTCGATGAACCCATAGAGCTATCTAGTGTGATTTTGAGAGTTTCTGAAATTGCATGTTCAAAATCACTAGCTAGTACCTACACCTCCACTTATAAATTTAATTTGATTGGAGATTATGGTGTAGACAACAAGTTTCATGTTTATCGAATATGCATTACCAGTGATAAGCGTGCTGAATTAAAATTGCATGTTTTGGACAAACCATCTTTTGGACAATATCATGATCACTTAGAGGTGAGTATAAACAGGAGTGCCTACTGTTTAGAAAGATTTATAAAGCCTACTTGGTCATCTTTTGTTGAACAATCATGTATAAGAAATGAGAGTAGCGCAATTGAAGCATGGAAGGCACAAACCATTTTCTCGTCTCCATTACATAAAACTGATGTTGTAAAGTCGAAATATGATTATATGAGCCACTTGTATATATTAGAAAATGATTTTGGTTTGTCCATAAATAATTTGCATACATGCTTACAAAAGTTGAAGACGACTTCTTTTCTTGGGTGGGGGAATAATGTGGATGAAAGGAGTGTTGAGATGAATACATCACATCTATCTAATGGCTATTGTTTTTCTATTCATGATTTGCAAAACAAAAGGGATGGCAAAACGGATGATAAATACATATACCATAAATATACGTTGTTCTCTTTGTTTAGTACACTTTCAGGTTATCAAAAGCCGAGGACGGCTTTTCTTGAAGAAGGGGAGGATGATACATATACAGACACACTCAATACTTTTCAGTTAAATATATTATTTGACTCGAAAGAATTATTGAGCCGCATCAAATATTACCAAGTGAACTCTAATTTAATTCAGTCTTTAATTATCATACTTAGAGACACAGAGCTACTACTATTTTATTTAATTATATGCAGTCGTATATATGATCTGTACAAGCCTAAAGTGAAGATGCGCTTTGAATGCCCTGAAGGAATACACATATCATTTCTTATATTCAGAGTTCAGCCGCGGAAGGAGCAATCGGATTCCTCTTGTGCACCTGAACAATCAGAGTCGAGGATGACTCCTTTTCAAGAGGGGAAGGATGATAAGGACATCCTGATTGGACCGATTACACGAGCAAGGGCTAAATTAATTAACCAATAGTTATACACATATAGAAGCATGCCGTAACCAATAACAATGGAACAAGAATCCTACATGAAGCCACGTGATGCTTGCATGCATGCATATATGTTACGTAAAGTGTTTAGGAAAAATGTGCACTAATGCATGTGTGCTGGAAGAGAAGGAAATAAGCAAGCATTCAATGGCCTGGCTGCCGAATCAACAAAGGAAAAAGGAAACCGAACCAGGTGACTTGGTGAGCCCGGTCATGTTCCCTATTGTTTGACTAGTGCATGCAAGATATGGCTAACCGAAGTAGTTAAGGGAATTATTGTTTGCGTGTGCTTTCTATTTGGAGTTCGATTTTGTAAGTCGTGTAGAGTCCGATTTGATGGTTGAACCAGGAAGGCCATCGGCCTATTTATTTTGCTACATATTATTGTAACAGGGCACTGTAATATCCCGAACATCGATTAGAGGGAATGTAACTTGGGAGAGGGAAATCAATTAAAGATTTAGTTTCCTAGGGGAATTTTGGACCTTGGGCCGGACTTGAGTGGGCCAAGGGAGGGAAAGGTGCCCCAAAAGCCCCAATCTCCCCTCCACCCTTACACCCTAGGGCTAACTCACCCCTCCCCTTTTTTTCCTTATTCCACCCGAGCCGCCGCCCCTTCCTACGCTGGGCGCCGCCCCTCCCGCTCCCGCACGCGCTCTCCTCGCCTTGTCGCCCACCACCATCGCCGCCTTCGCTGCGACCCCCTGCCATCGCCACTCCCGCCTCTGTAACATCCCAAGTGTATAAACAGGGTTATTCAAGTATAATTATATGTGTAGAAATTAAAACTTTTTCTCACATCTTGAAAACCCCTAATCTCTTATGTAATTCTTGTCCAAGAGTTGTGTAATTCAAAAACGCAAAGCTCTTGTTGACCAAAAGTCAAACTCATTTTCCAATTATCTTAAATCTTGTGCCAATCATTTGAAAATATTTTCCTTGGTCCTAAAGCTGATGTGGGACCCTCTGAAAAATATCACAAGTTGTAAAACTTGTTTGATAATTTTGGAGGCAAAACAAATCATGGAACAGCCTTAATGAATTTCCTGAGAAAAATGCGTTGCATAATAACCTCTGGAAATTTTATGTAAGGTTAATCTCATTGTCAACAAGCTCCTGTAAAAATTTCATGAATTTTGGAGTTGAATGGCTATTCAAACAATTTTGCAAAGTCCCAAGCTGTTAGAAAATTAAACTTAAAACTTGGCACTATTCCTTGGGTGGCCAGTATTCAAAACTGGTCAAGCCCAACCCCATCGACCTCCTTTCCCACCTTGATGAGGTCGTAGCCGTTGGATCCAATCCAAAGGCCACGACCTCCCCTCAACCAACGCACCCGGGACCTCCCTTGAAGTCCTCTTGACCTCGTGGACCTCCTCGGGTCAGCGTGGGCGCCAGACCACCTCGCGGTCAACACCGCAAAGGCCTCCCCACCTCATCAGGTCATAGCCGTTGGATCAAAGATCCACGGTCATGACCTCCCCTGTGTTAAACCTCAAAACCTCCCTCCTTTGTTAAACTTAGCAAACATCCCACCTACATGAGGTCACGACCATTGGATCAAAAATCCATGGTCGCGACCTCCTCCTCTTAATCTAACTATCGACCTCCTTTGCACTCACTTGAGGTCGCGGCAGTTGATTTACATCCAAAGGCCACGACCTCCTCGAAAAACATCACGGCAAGGTCCTTCCGCCTTGATGAGGTCATAACCCCGGATCGAAAATCCACGGCCATGACCTCCTTGCCTTTTTTCCGCCTTGGAGCTCGCTCAACGACGAGATCAATGGGCGATTCGGACCATCTCTTGAGCCCTTAGATCCAAATCGAGGGCTAAGACCTCCTTTGCGCTACGCGCAAGGCCTCGAACCTCCCTTCATTTGTGTGCGTGTCAAACCTCCCCGCATCAGCGTCATAGCCCTTGGATGAAAATCCAAAGGCCATGACCTCCCCCCTCGCTTATCTGGGTCGTGCGCATTGTTAAAGACCTCCCCATCTTGTCCGCACCGTTGGATCGCAATCCAATGGCTTGGACCTCCTATCCCTCATCGCGCATGACCTCCCCGTTTTGTTCACCACCGTGTGATGTGGATCGTAGGGCTGTGACCTCCGTTCTCATTTTAAAACATACCGGTTCAGATCTAAGCCATCCAAGACCTCCCTTGGCTCTGTTTTTCTTTCCTGCGTGCACCATGGTAGGGGCAAGGTCGATGCCTTGTCCTCTCCCCTCGACTTAAACGGCTCTATTGTTGCCATGCATTTAATGCCCGGACCTTGGCATTAAATCTTTGGTCACCTTCCCTCCTCTCCGCCCATGACTGTCAACCTCATGTCTTGTCCACCCATGGACCAACAGTGGGCTAAGCTCACCAAGGAGCTTAGCCCCAGCTCCATAACCTTCACCTGGGCTATAAGTTGTCCTTGGAATCCTCCCTTGGCTTCCTTTGCACACCTTGGATCTCGGCCTTGCACTTCGTGCGTGGTGAGCTCCTCCTCCACCAACCCTCCCTTCTCCCATGACCATTGTCGAGCTTGGAGCTCCTCGGTGGCAAAAGGGTTCAGTGGCTTTTCCTCCCTCTCCTTGTTTCTGCAGGCATCTCCTCTGTGACCTCAACCCTAACTTCTTTGGTTGGGGCATTTGCAGAGGTGGCCTAGCTGAACCGGGAGCTTGGAGCGTGGAGCCTAGGCCGTGGAGCACCCCTCATCTTCACCATCACCATCCTCGACCTCCCGGCATCGTTAGGACCTCCGGTACTCACGATAGTCCTATAGTTTGGGCACCCGCTGAATGCATGTTGCGGAGATTATGTTGGGCACACGCTTGAATGTCGCGAGCTTCCTTTTTGCATTTTTGTCTTTTGGCCGTGTGGGTCATCATCGTCCTCTCGGCTCGGCCGGCGATTAAAACCGTCGCCGCCGTCGAGAGTGAGCCCATGGTGTGCGCAACACTATTGCACACACGGTGATGTCCTTGGTTGTCATGGCGAGGTCCGCATCGCCGCAACAACCACTTCTTTGAACTTCGGGATCTTTGTCGGACGTCCGGCGTGCGCGTTGTGGTTTTAGGACGAGATTCACCGCTTTAATGCCTCAATCATTGCAATCATGGGGTTAGCGTTAAATGCCATTAACCCTGTCTTTTGCGCGCATTTAAGACCTCCCGAGCGTGGACCTCCTTGTGTCCCGCGCGCAATAACTCCATGTCTGCTTGTCCGTGCTTGCCTGGAGAGCTAAGCGCTGGATCTCGGACATCCATGACCTCCTCCAGGAGATCTGGAGCGCCCGGGACCTCCCAGCAGCGATCGTGGCCGTCCGGACCTCCTTGGAGGTCTGTGACGATAAGACCTCTGCGTAGGACCTCCTCGAGGTCATCTCACCGTTGAGGACCTCCCCCTTTAGATCTGGTCCGTCCCGGACCTCCCCCTATCGCTGTGGTCCGTTGGATTCACCATCAACGGCCATGACCTCCCCTCATCTCAAGACTTGCGCGTTGCTAGGAGGTCCGAACCTCTGGACCTCACGGAGCGCGTGCGTTACCTCTGGGAGGTCTGAGCCGTTAGATCTGTGATCGTGGCTCACGACCTCCCATGTCCTTGTGATTTTTTTAGAATTTCTGTGGGCTGTTATTTTAAGAATCAAGGAGGTATGAACTTTAAAATTTCATAACTTTTTCAATTTAAATCCAAATAGAGTGATTCAAATTGTGTTAGCTCTGTCTTGGACTTGACTTTAATCTAAAAATGATTGTAAGTTGAGTTCAGCCCCAGAGCACAGTTTACCATTAGATTTTAAGATTAACTTTAAATGTACACTCAAATTAATGCTTAACTTGTAAAATACATAACTAATGCTCTTTAGATTATTTTTGAGTGAGACCAACCTTGTTGGTTTCCTCTAATAATGAACTCACTGTGAAAAATTAGTTTTGAGCATGTTGCTGTTATAGAAATGAGGACTTGTGCATTATAATTTTGTTCAAGTTCTTGTTTTTGAAAAATTATGGAAAGTGCAATATAGCTCCAAATGAGATGAACTCAATTGTGTTGTTCATCTCATAAGGTGCTGGTTTTACAGTAAAAATTTCAGTATCACCACCTTTCTAGAAAATGTTGCCTCATAATTAAATTAGTAAATAGTGCAGTTTGGTATTTTTAAGGGCTGAGCAGAATTGTTTTGCTCATAGCTTTTGCATTAAGAATCCAAATCCATTGGTTCTTGTTGCTAAAATCCCTAAAAATCACCCTCTTGCTGCTGTAGAAAATTCAGAGAATTTGGAGTTCGTTTGCTGTGCTGTCTTTGTTGTTTTTCGTCGTTCTTATCAGTTCTTTATCGCTTTTCCGTTAGGTTTCGACATTTGTGGTGATCCCGAGAGTGATCCTCAGCAACAGATTGACCAGCAACAACAAGGCAAGCAGTTTGATCATTCCATCGTTGTCCCATTACTTTAAAGCTTAATATATTGTTTTACTTCTAGGTATGCATGCTACTTTGTGTTAAATGTCGCTAGTAATCCTATAGTTGCATAATCTGTAGGAATTGTTTATCCTCTACTACCATGAGCCTAGGTTATTTTGCTGTGGTTTGAGCTCGTTGGATGAGCTCTTATCACTTAGTAGTTTCGATTTAAATTGCTTAGACATGCTTAGTTATCGGTAGAAATGGGCGATCATCGACTTAGTCGATGGTCTTGATCACTCAAAACTGGTTATTACTCCTATATGTCCAGCACTTGTGCTTTGATTAATTTGTAAAATCAAAAACTGAAAATAAAAGATTGAATTAGACTTGGGCATATTGGATGGATGGTGCGGTTTTTGGAATGTGGTGGTATGCCTGGGTCCCTAAGGACCGAGTACTTGGGTCACTAAGCCAAGCGCTTTTGCGTGCTAACCACACGAGGGGATATGGGACCTCTCTTGACTAAGTACTTTGGGAGGTGTTAATTATGAGCTGGTCGGTGGGTGTTTAAAAGAAAATGTGTGTGTGTGGTGTGGGAGGGAGCATTAGCGGACCGGTTAGGGTGTCTAATGTGTCCTTGTCCCCGTGGGATGCGGCTCGTAATTAGCATCGTCCATTGGAAATGTCTCAGAGGACTTAGCCGTGCGGCATACCAAAGGTAGTGTGCTTAAAGGAAAGGCGGTCGGCGTGTGGGTACATTGGTACACCCTGCGCAGGTTAAAACTATTCGAATAGCCTCGTCCTAGGTTATGGACATGCTTGGTAAGGTCGTTCAAGAACTAGACTCAACCATTTAATTAAAACTTGATGGGTTGGTATGAATGGATGTTCATACTATTGTTGTGGTGGCTAATGGGTTAGTCACTTCGGGATGTTCTTGTTGTTGTTATCATGTTATTATCTCGTTGTTATTTCAACAATTAAAAATGCTTTGTCAAATTGCCTTCAATCTACTATATTATTGCAAATGAAAACTTGCTTTGTGCTAAAATGAGTCCAAAGCCTCATCCACTTAAATAAAGCTTGCATATAGCTAAATTATAGTTCTGTTATCTTACACGTCAGTCTTGCGAGTACAATAAACAAGTTATTGTACTCATTTGCTTTGCTTAACAACTTTGTTGCAGAGGAGGTAGAGCCCAAAGGGCTTTACTTTTGTGAGCTGTGCGGTGGTTGGGAGAGCGACTAGCTTGGCGGTCCGGTCAGTTGCCTTGTGGGCTAAAGGCACACTGGTTGGCTCTTATTTTGGGCCATCTTTATGGCACTTTTGCTTCCGTTGTGTATCTTTGTAGTCTTGTAGTTATTTGGCCGGTAGGCCCCTCTTTTGTAATAACCTATTCCGTATTAATATTAACTTCTGGTTTGTTGCTTATGTACTATGTGTTGTATGGAATCGATACATTCTTTTGTTGTGAGGTATGTATACTGCGTTCTGGGGAGTATACATCTCTCGAGACTGGGTTTATTTGGTTGATAATACTAGGGTCAATTGGATGACTAAGTATTATGAGCCTAATAAATCCGGTGCTCACTGACCTCCCACGCGCATTGCACCCTTCTCACGCTAAGAACGCCGACGCCTTTCGAAATTTGGCGGCGGCAGCAGCGAGAGCGGGGAAGGTGACAGCGTAGGTGTGGTGAGTGGTGGTCGGGTGGGTCGGAGCTCCAGATCCTTTCGGCACCTCCCCTCATGGCGCCGCTTCCCTCTGGCCGCTCCTGCTCTCTACCGCCCTCTCGGCTCAAGGCGCGACCCGGCCGCCGCCGCCTACGCCCAGCCCCGTGCGCCTCACCCTCAGCCCGCCTGGATTCCTCCAGGTCCTCCTGGTGCCGCCTCGCTGCCGCCGCTAGGCCTGGATTTGTGGTGTCCGCCAAGGCGTAGCGAGGTGAGGGCCTTACAGGCGCATCGCGAACAGCAGGGCTTCTTGCCGCTGGCGTCTCTGTACATGATGTAGGGCAAGAAGGGCGTCAACCAGGACACCACGGATTGTCTGGGAGAATTTTAGTTCAAAGGATGATACCATATTTTGTGGTGTTTTTGATGGCCATGGACCACAAGGCCATCTGGTTTCCACGAGGGCGCTAGGGACAGAGGATGCTGCGGTTGTATTGTCGGCTGAAGGGGATGAGGATATAGGCATTGAACTCAATGTAATTTCTTCCTTTCCTATCAACAAGAGGCTAAAGGGCAACAACAAGGTAATTAGCGGTCCTGCTGATGCAAAGTGCCCTGTTAAACTGCCTTCTCAAGTTTAATGTGGAATGGATTCAGGCTAGTAGATAAGAAACAGAGAGCATTCTGATCGCATTTTGCTAGATCCATGCCTTAGTGTTTTACTCATTTAGAGTATATTGTGTTCGTAATTTCTTAGAGATCAGAAATGTTGTGGAATGACAATTTAGTCTAGTGTATTTTGATGCAAACTTGGCATGGCAAATGTGTGACAACTGACTTGTGTGCCTCGCACCCAAATAGGCCTTGTTTGTCTTGTTTACTTGTACAATTTCCACTTAGATGCAACCAAGATGGGGGTTATCACCTAGAGTTTCAGTACTGCTTCAGGGTTTGCTTAGTGCATAGCTACGTTTGGTTGTTCTGGAGCATTGGCTTGTGTGACAACTTGGGATCGCATGGACTTTGTAGGTTATATGTTGTTTCATTAGCGTGTATCTTGTGTTGCTGGGTAGTATGCACACGGGTTTGCAAGGTGACCACCTCGGACTATTGATTAACTAGCGGGCTAGATCACCATTGTAGAGTGTTGTGGGTAAAGTCTTATTAAGCCGTTTTGATTGAAGCTTATTATCATTCTTGGTTACCAGGTGGTGGGGAACCTCGGTGCTAGAGCGTTCCGCCTCTTGTCTTCTGTTTCACAGTTGAGGCAAGTGCAAGTATTATTAATGAGTTGTTATATTACATATATGATGAATGCCATAGTTGATTGATGTTGATTGCTGCTTGGTAATGTTGATGAGCCTAAGTGCTATTATTTTATCAATGATGCTTACCGCTTGGTAATGTTGATGAGCATGAATGCCATAGTTAATGATGATGCTTGCTACTTGGTAATATCGATGGGCATGAATGCCATGTTTTTAATGATGATGCTTTGAGTTCGATAATGTTGATAAGCATTACTCTTCATGATGAGTTGATAACATGCTTTACATTCTGCATCATGGCATTGGATCCCTGTGCCTTGAGGGCACAGGCCTTGATTATATATTGGATCCCCGTCATGCATTGGACGGGCTTTGGTCCCCACACCCGTGGAAAGTCATGTAACTAATCCGGTGAGGTCGGTGAGAACTGTTACATGACTTAGAGTGTGGGCTTTGGGTCCCTGTGCCTAGAGGGTACAGGCTTAGAGTATGTATCGACGAATACACTACTCGGCATTACCAGTAATTGCTAAGAAGTGAAGAGATGCATTCATGACATATTCATTGCATTTCTGCATAAGATGTCGATTTGGTTGTTTAGCCTATAATGTTGTTGTTCCTGATGGAATTGTTTAATCCCTTTGACTACTTATGATGCTGTCCTAAGGGATGGATGGTGGTATATAATGCTGTTATTCACGATGAGATTGTTTATTTCCTTTGACTGCTTATGATGCTGTCATGAGAGATGGGTTTGTGGTATATATTGCTGTTATTCATGATGGAATTGTTTATTCCCTTTGACTATTTATGATGTTATTGTTTGATTTGCTATTGCACTTTGCTAAGTCGTGGACTCACACTTGTTGTGTTGTGCTTGCTAGGTACCTCTCGAGGGAGCGACATGCATGGGAAGGGGGTAGACTTGGTGCACGTCACATAATCACTAACCACAATGAATAACCTAGTCCATTTAGCCGCAATTCCTATTCTTGATAGTTGCTCTAGATTCAGATTGTGACCATCTTTCGTGGTGGTTGTTTTAATTGTGGTCATGGATGATCCATTTATGTTCCTGTTCATTCGTTGATTGAGTTCATTTAATTCTCGTTGATGGATTAGAATGTTTGGTTGATGGATTATTGAGTGGTTGAAATTAATTGGTTCAATAGAGTCTCAATAATTTGTAATAGGGTTGATTAGAAGAATTATGGATGCCCTTCTGGTTATGCTATAGTTGTTTAGCTTATCCTGGATATCCTTTGATGATTCGTTAAATTGGATGATTTGATTGTTGAATGATGCTATATTAAACGGTTTGAACCTCCGGTATAGCCATCTATACAAAGGAGGTTCTGCCGGATTTTAGAGAAATGTCTTAGTTCTATTTGGTTAAAGCATTATTGTTTGAAAAATGGTTGAAATTATTCCGTATTGTTGTTGTATGTTAGTCTTTTAGGTAACATCATGGCTTCCGCATAGCCAGGGTGTTACAGGCACCACGAATATGAATCTATTATTTTGAGAGAGAGCTATACGCTTCTTCTTCCTAGGGTTTGACATACAATGCGACCTAGAGGGGAATTGGGTGTTCTCAACCCCGTTGTTCTTGTGATTCCTTGTGTTTTGTAGGAGCAGCGATACGTCTACTTTGTGTGGTCAGGTAAACGGGATCACGAGTATGTGGTTGGGCGAATTCTTTTGTCGTAGGTTGCTGTTTTGACAGTGGTTCGCGCCATCAGTTCGTTATGTTGCACGGATCCAAAGTTATCATCGATCCTACGTCGTGAAGATCGGGCATTCCCACGTATCAATTAGACTTCACATTATCATGGTTAATGTTAGAGCAACATGGCATAGCAATAGGATCATTACATGAAATAGATGTACTAGTTCTAGTAATTTCTATATTAGGCATTTCATCAATTATATCAATTCCTACACTAGAACAAGACTTGCTTGAATTTTCTTGGATAAACAAGTCATGAGCTTCCTTTAGCTCCTCATAAGAATCTTTTAGAGAAATACACTCTCTCTTCAAGACCTTATATTTTGACAGTTGTTTTCAAAGATATTCATTCAAGTCTTCAAGCATATCCATTAATTCATCATAAGATGATTCATCATTATCAATGGATTTTGCCTTATCTCCTTTTGCCATGAGGCAAGTAGGAGTGGAGAATAGCGATGGAGCCTCCTTGATGGCGATGCCAATGAGTCCGTTCTTCTTGGGGGACTCATCCTCATCGGATTGCCCTTTCTTGCTCTTGTCGAAGTCAAAGCTTCGATGTGGGCGCCTTATCATGAATTTCTTCATTCTTCTCACAAGAAATGCAAACTCCTCTTCAGAGTCCCCTTCTTTATCCTCATCATCACTTGATTCCGCTTTGGCCTTGAAAGTGGTAATCTTCCTCTTTGAGGAAAACAACTCCAAGAGCTCTTGTGTTTTTTGAACAATTCATTTGTTGTGAGTGATGAGGACATCACTTATTCGGATACACACAACAATCCTCCACTTGACATTCAAGGACCAATCACTAGAGCTCGCGCCCGACAATTGAATTTACAGGTGAGCTCGTTCCTAAGTACTTCTTTTTGTTCATTTGAGAATCGATTGCTACCTAATGATTTAATTATGATTAGGAACCATGGAGAGGACCTGGAAGTACTTGGAGAAGGGCTACGAGGTGCACAAGTCCAGCGAGGGCGGTCGAATCATGTTGGAGGCCCAACTCAAGCCGACTTCGATTCCAATTCGGAGTCCAGGACCAGGCCGCACTAAAACGGACGCCCAGATCGCATCCAGGCTCCGTTTTGGACGTTCCACATATGTATGGAAAGCTGAGAAGACGACCTTTCCAATGGCTCTGGTCCCATATCAAAATTCCTTCTGAGTCAATGGGAATCGTCGAAACAAGTGGGCATTCAGAATCTGTCAGGGTGCTGCGCCACCGTCTTTTGGGCCGTTCGGCTTTGTATCGTGTTGGAGCCCATTAGGGCGCGTCCAGGGGTTTTGCACGCCCCTCAGTCCTTTATATCCAGCCACCACCCCCACCATTAGGGTTGGGTTTTGCTTAGATTAATTCTGTCTTGAACAGTTTCGCCGTTCATCGGTTTGTGAGACCCCAACTTTTCGAGTGCTAAGACAATACATCTGCAATTCCGTTGTGTTCTTCCTTGTTCTTGCTTGTGTTCTTGATTCGCAGCGAGAATTAGCCTTCTTAGCGAGGTCAACTGGCTGCGACGGTTGATAACTGAGGAGACGTGGTGCTGCGATTGTGGGGTTCGGAACGTGTTGTTCGAAAGCAGAATCGATTTGTGTCGCGCCTCCACTAAATCGAACATACCCAGAACCTGTTGGAAGATCGGGACCCCGTTCCCATCAGTGAGGTTGCCCAAAAGTCCCGTTGGCGTCATTCTTGGCAACTCAGGAGAGTTGAGAAACAATGTTACCAACGTCTCATACTTGTCTGGTAGGGCCCTAAGGATCTTGCTCATAATATCAACATCAAGAAGGTTAGTGCCAAGTCCTTTGAGTTCATTCACAATGTTGTTGAGTCTTGAATACATCTCATTGATGTTTTCATGAGGCAACATTACGAATGTCTCATATTTGATTCGAAGCCTATGCAATTTGGTTTCTTTGACCGTGGATGTTCCCTCATGAATTTCAGAGAGGGTGGTCCAAATTTCGTGAGCGGTTTCAAATTGCTCACTCTATTAAACTCATCTGCGTTTAAAGTACCAAAGAGAGCATTCATTGCTTGGGCATCTAAATGAGCATTACGCACCTCTGCATCCGTAGGAACTAGTGGATTAAGAGGCATTATGTAACCCTCATTTACTATTTTCCAAATGTTTGGACTCATAGCCTTTAAATAAATTGATATTCTAATTTTCCAATAAGCATAATTAGAGTCATCAAACAAAGGAGCCTTTCCTATAGCAATTCCCTCACTAGCCATCCTTTTCTCTCTTAGACGGTTAAGCCTAAATCAATGAGAGACCAAGCTCTGATACCACTTGTAGGATCAAGGATAACCGACTAGAGGGGGGGTGAATAGGAGGTTTTTAAACTTTTTGACTAATTAATGATTTAAGCCAATTATGAACTAAGTCTAAACTAGATACAATTCTAGCTAAGCAATTCAACACAAGATATAAGCTAGAAATGTAAATGCGGAAATAGTAATGACAAGAAATAACCACAAATGAGACAATGAAGTTTTTTCCGTGGTATCGAAGACTTGTCGGTCTTCACTAGTCCACGTTGAGGAAGCTTGAACAAATCAAGCCGACTCCACGAATTAAGCCTTCCCTTGATCACTATTGGCTGTTCTTCCTCCGATCTGGAGATGGTGAACACCAAACCACTCACAATCTTGCCACCGGACCTCTTCACAATCTTCTTGAAGAGGTTATCGTGCGATCACCGCCAAGCCGTCTAAGAGTTTGGCAAAACTCCAAGAGTAATAAATTAATGACCTTCGCTTGACGGCACTCAAGTGCAAATGGATCAACTAGAATGAATGAATGCATTTGAATTGGCTCAACTACCTCACAATGAATGCACAAGAGTATTTGAGGTGTTGGAATGATGCTCAAGGCTCTAAGGATGTTAAATGTATTCTAGCTAACTGTGCTTGAGCAGGTGGAGGGGTATTTATAACCCCCCCACAACAAATGCGACCATTGGGAGAGAAATCCCAACCTATCAGCAAAATGCGGTACTACCACTAACCAAGGTGCGGTACTACCGCATCCCACCAACCGCTCCGTAACGGCTATAACAGGAACATTAACTACCTATGACATAGCCGTTTCAAACGCGGCGCGGTACTACCGCCAACTATCATGCGGTCATACCGCTAAGGCCGATCGTACCGCACATTGGAGCGGTACTACTGTTCGCAAGGTTTTCAATCTCAGCCGAAAAGGGTGCTTCTCTGCAAATTACATACCGCCATCTAGAAAACGGAACAACCGTGGAGCGGTTGTTCCGCCACTAAATCTCGGTACTACCGCATCACGCAGGAGACAAAGACCAGCTTACCCAATCAACCTTGCCACGTGGATGGCTCAGATGCATTGGGCTGTTCGGACCATGGTTTAAACCGTTCAATTCGAGCAATGTTCGGATGGTCCAAACGACACACGGTAGTTCCGCCAAAGGAAACGCGGTCATACCGCAAAGCGGTAGTTCCGCCATGAAACTCCTGGTACTACCGTTTGCCAAGGGAGCTGTAGGATCGTAATGGCAATCAGAAGGGGGGGGTTGAATGATTGCAGCGAATAGACTCCCTAATTCCAACTCAGGCGCACAGCAAGATCAACAAATCAAGAACCAAAGTTGAACGAATCTGAACTTTATATATCTCTCTTGATTTGTGTCTACAAGACTTTTAGCAATCACCCCTCAAAGCCCCAAAACAAAGGACCTCTAAATCATAGCAAAACAGCAATACAAGCTATCGTCAAAAACCCTAAAATCTACACCAACACAAAGTGCACCCTCTGCCTCTTCTTATAGGCTAGAGTCCTATTCACGTCCAACATGACACCAATACGGACTCTATCGAAACAACCGTTTTGGAACTCCTTCCAAAAGCTGTCTTTCAAAACTCCATGCCATAAGCCTCCAGACTCCATTCCGTAGCTTCCAAAGATGCACCCCTTGATCTCCACGTGCTCCAGTGCGATCCAAACCACTTCTCGACATCCACGACTTCCAAGACCTCAGATTCCCCATCCTAGTCCGAGTCAATCCCATCATCGACCGTGATTCGTCCTCAACACCTAACCTGCACATGCACAGATCAAGGAAATCAATTCTTGGCACAAGTTCTCCAACTTGACCATCCATTAGCTCACTTACACCCATAAACACTATCATGCATCATGCAACAAAATAAAGCTTATAAAATCAACAAATCTGCAGTCAATTCCCCAGAACGACAACTTTCCAGAGTACAATCGGTACTACCGCCATTGTACGTCTGGTACTACTGCAAACGCGGTCGTACCGCTCAAAACACACCGGTACTACCGATTCTCAAGAACTTCCAAAAACATCGCTTCTGGAAAATCCATACCGCGCCCTTGCGGTATTACCGTCTTGCGGTACTACCGCCAACCATGTCGCGGTACTACCGTAAATCACTTAAAAGAGCAAACAGTGTATGTCAGAACCTCTTTCTCAAAGGAAAACAAAAGCGGTACTACCGTTATTAAAACAACGGTACTACCGAAATTTAGGTGCTACCGCCATTCACACTGCGGTACTACCGTTCCAAGAAAATCTGCAAGGTCCTCAGAACAACGTCCTTTACCACGTGGATGCTCTAGATCCATGGGCCGATCGGACCATGGGTCTCAGCCGTTGGATTTAGAAGCACTGTAGAACGTCCGAACGGCCCACTTGATGTCATCCGTTAGATTTCAATCCAACGGCTCAAAGTCTTTGAGCAGTTCGGACGGTCCGAACGTTACAACTCAATATCAGCCGTTAGATCAAGATCTAACGAACCGATCAAAACACTTCAGAGAAAATGACTTGCGGTACTACTCACGCACACACACGGTCATACCGACCTTTTGTAGTTCCGCCACAAACAAAGCGGTACTACCGATAATCGACAAAAACTGATTTTCATTGAGAACTTAACTGAGCTTTGATCCAAGTCACCACAGCAAGTCTATAGGACAAAATATTCAACATTAAGTACTGAGACTAAGTCTAACTTATTGTCAATGTGTTCATCATCAAATAACTTGACCAAAAACCTCTTGGTCTTACAGGAGCACAAAAGCTCCAAAAAGGTGTCTCTCTAGTTTTTACGTACCGCCAACCAACAAACGGAATGACCAGGCTGTGGTAGCATTGCACCACGAGCTAGTCGTACTGCTGAGCGTCCAGAGCAACATGGTCCGATCGGACTTAATACATGGACGGCTCAAATTCATTGGGCCGTTCGGACCACAAGTTTTAACTGCACGATTGGGTCACTTTCGGACGGTCCGAACGGCACACGGTAGTATCGCTGAAGAATACGCGGTCATACCGCTAAGCGGTAGTTCCGCCCTGTAAACTCCGGTACTACCGTTTTCCTTGACAATTTCACAGAAGGCTTTCCAAATTGAATTCTAAGTGTATGTATGATCCTAAATTGATCCAAATGGCACAAGAACATGCTATCAAGCTACTAGTCATGATCCCTCTTAATAGTACGGTATTTAACCTATAATCCGGTATTCCAACTATTTCTTCTAAGACCGGTAAAACACAAATGGATCCTAGACTACTTGTACCTTGTCTTTGAGCCATGTAGATCTTCATGTTGTCCTTTAGCATGCATCTTTAAGTCATCAAACTCACCAATGGGACTTAACCTTGTAAATACTCAATAAACACGTTAATCCTATATTCACATATTATCATTAATTACCAAAACCATTTTTAGGGGCCTAGATGCTTTCACTCGTGCTGCTCCTTGTCTCCCTCTGTCGAGGCGCCATCGGTGCTGCTCGCCTGAGCGCCCGTGCCTCCGCCGCCGCCTCCCCTCGCATCCCTAAGGACCCGGGGTCCCATTTTTCTGGTCGCCGCATGCCCAAGCGCTTGCTCCCTCCTCTGTTCTTCCTCTGCTTTCTTCTTGATTCACTTGCAACTGGGCCCCTAATGTGAGCTGTTGTGTGGTAATCAATTGTTCTGAAAAGTAATGTTCCAGGGAATATTCCCCTCTTTCTCATTTTCAGCAATTTCCTATTTTAACAAACTTTCGGATGTCCGTTCTCCTTCATACGAACTCTGATTTCGTCGATTCTTGTTCTTGAATTCATATAAATTCAATATCTCTCTATAGATACCTATTATATACATATACATATATATATATATATGTGTGTGTGTGTGTGTGTGTGTGTGTGTATGTATATTGATTTTATTTGGATTTATTGTAATTTATTCATCTCGTTTTGTGCGTATAGAATCCGACGTTTCCGAAGCTTTCTTGGACCAGCCTGCAGGAGCAACTCTAACCTTTGACGAAGGCAAGTCGTATACCTTTAATCATTTTGGACCCATTTTTACAAAAATATATTGTTTTATATCAACATGCATGCTAATTTTATATCAATTGTTTTCGAAAGTAGCTAATTACTTAATTGACATTATGCCACCTTGAATATTGTGAATACCGTGTATCCTTTGACGCCATAGGAAGGGTTGATTTTAGTTGGAAATAATAGTAACACCAACATTGGTGGTGTATTATGCTTAGTCATGCTTAGTTGTACGGTGGATTCCTATTCACAACATGAATCATGATAACTTGACTTAATGATATATGGAATTGTGGTGTGAGACCACTATTGTAAAAATTGTTGTGCCATGGCAGGGGATGTCATTGGGCCTGGTTGAAAAAAATGTTTTCATACTCAGGTGAATGATTGTGCAGTAAAGGGGGTGCAGGTAGCACATTTTGAATGAGGTTGTCTCGCCTGAGTAATCACTAAGGACTTAATCTTTTGTGCCATTGATCTGGGCTTTATCGTGCAACCACATGTCCAGTATGAGATGTACCTAGCTAATTAATTAGCAATGTCTTGATTTTAGTTCTATTTTTAGAAACGTGAACTTTGAGATGGACATTCACAACGGCGCAAGAGGGCCCCCCTGAATGGGTGAAAGGTCCATTCGGTGGTGAAAACTTAGTGGACAGAACTAGGTTAAGACATAGCTTTGTAAAGGCCTTATGATAACCATTTGGTCGCACACCTATGGAAGTGTGTGAGACGAACATTATAAACTGATTATCTCTTGTGGGTAAAGCTGTACAACCTCTATAGAATGTTAAAACTGTTCGAATAGCCATGTCCCCGGTTATGGACAATGCCTCGGGATTTCACACGAGGTATAGAGATTTCATAAAATGTTTGGATGGTAGAACGGATGGGAAGTGGACAGGTAGTTCACTAGTTGTTGGTTGGGAAGTGAACGGGTAGTTCACTGGTTGTTTCGAAACAATTGTTTATTTTATTTATATATCTTTCCAATTATGTTTTTCAATCTATTTACTGTCAATGTTGCTTTCTGCAAAATAACTATACAACTATTCCTTTGTTCAAGCCTTGCATTAATATTAATTGCATACTATTCCCTACGACTTGTTGAGTACTTTATGTACTCACGGCTTTATGCCTTATTGATCTGTTGATAAGGAAGAATCCGTGAATCTGGAGCTCTACGGGAAGGAGTACTTTGAAGACTATGCGAACTAGGATGCGCTCCCCATTCGATTTACTGTGGGCATATCAGATGGCCACCACAAGTTATCTTATTTTCGCTGCACAAGTTCTGTTTGTTTTTTAAGCCCTGTGTGGCAAACTATGTAAACTTTGATCATAAGGTTCGCTGCTACTATTTAATAATAATTTGCTTATTTCTTAGCTATTGCATTGTATGGATATGATTTTCATCGATGTTGTCACTGTGTAAGCTAGCTACTGATCATGGGACTAGTTTAGAATACATAGAGGGTCCGAATTTGCATGTTCGGGTCCTGACACTGTAATATCTCATTTAAACTTTAGAGAATTAAATGAATTAGAAAGGAAATAGATGGAATTAAAAGAGAAATTCAGAATTTAGAAAGTGGAAACCAGAAAAAATCAGGACAACCTAGGCCGCCAGCTCTTGGCCCATGGCATTTGGCCTGGGGGGGGAAGCTGGCCTATGAGGGGAGGGAGCAGCTAAACCCTAGCACCACCATGGTACTATAGCGCTACCGCATTGTAGCACCCCTTCCCTGCTGCCCCTTTGCTGCTGGCCAAGAAGAATAAGAGAGGGAGAAGCCTCCTTTGGGTGCTACCGGTCAAGGAAGAAAAAAAGAGAAGTGGGAGAAGGAAGGAGGAAGGGAGATCTCACGGATTCTTTAGTGGTTTTCATTGCATTCTTAAATGGTGACACACAGATCTCCTTGCTCTGTTTATTAGTTTTGCAATTTGGCGACATCGGGTAGTAGATCGATTGTTTGCAGTTTGTAGTGCGCTGTAGGTTTGAAATTGTGAATTTTGGATTCATAACCTCCTAGAGATTTGTGGGTAATTTCTTTAGCTTTCCATATAATCCTAGATCATGTCATGTGGATGAACGGATCTTGAGGTATGAATTTTACAACACTGCTGTCCAGAGGTTCTGTTAGGATTCTGGCAGGTTGTAGTAATTGGATGATAAGAATTAGTTAACGAAATAATTAGAGGATGCCACCAACATAAATAGTGTAGGTGATTTCATAAGATTTCCATAGAACTCAAGAACGTAATTTTTGGATAAACCGTTAGAAAGTTATGATTATTTTTATCTTGCTGTCTAGGGTTATAGCAAGTTTCGGGCAGAAGAAGTAATCTATAAATTAAAAATATACAATGAACTAATTAGAGGGTTGGACTAAAATGATTATTATAGATAATTTCTTGAGGTTTTCAGAGAGCCCAATAATGTAATTTTTCGATAAACGGAATGGGAGATACGATTTTTGTAAGGCGACTGTCCTATTTTGGGACAGAACGACGTTTAAGGGGAAACGAGATCGTTTAGGATGGCGATTAGGAGTGATGCGATTTATTTATCTATTTTGTATTGTGGTATGCCTTGAAATGTCTCCTTAGAATTTTATTAAATGTTTAGGTGGTGGTGTGAATCCGGGTGCAGCGCCCACTTCCCGTCATCCAACTCCACACGGTTGAGGCAAGTACAATAGTGGGTAGAATATGTGGAGAGTATTCATGATATGTTAGTACTTTGCGAATGTGAATTCTTATTCATGATCTTACAATTGTTGTTACATGCTCATGTTGATTAAGTGTAGTGGCTCATTTGCATCATTAAATTATCCTTGAGTCATGGACTACGTGGTAGCCAAGTATTGATATATTTGAGGTCCCCTTCATGTTTTAGACGAGCATGAGGTCTCCACACTCGTGGAGTGTGGGCTTGAGGGCCCTGTGCTAGAAGGCACAAGCATGGGTATGCGTCCCGTTGATTCATACTCCGCATTACCTGTAAATGCAAAGATAAAAGTTATGTGCATTTGTGGCATTTGCATTACATGGCAACGAGAGTTGAATTGTTATGATATTATTTTGGATGATTGATTATGTTAGAAGTAAAGTTTTTTTTATGAGATTTAGTCTATTGTCTTAGTTGTACTTTGCTGAGTCCTGGACTCACGCTTTTTGCTTGTTTATTTTATTTTAGGTACCCTTTGTGAGGATGTCACGCATAGGAAGGGCTAGAATCATCTGATGCACTCTTCACCTCAATAAACACCAGGTTTAATAAATTAGCAACTTAAGTTTAATTGGAGAATCCTATCCTTATGATTGTTATCTTTAAGGCTGTTATAGTATTCTTGTACTTGGATTTCTATTAGATGTTTATTAATCTCCTTAATTGTTAAAATTTACAAAGGAGACTCTGCCGAATTGAAGAGAAAATTTTTAGTTTATTATTATGTTATGTTTTCTTTGGTAGCATTCCAGGCTCATGTGGTTGGGATGTTATAGACACGGAGCGGCCCAATAAGAGTAGTTATGGGCCAAGAACCTCCCGCGCCCACGTGCCACGCATCTCGGAAGTAAAACGCAACGCACGAGACAGTAATTATAATACCATTTTTACTGCCAGATTACAATGTAGGGTTCTACCATTTTCTCGAGACATTATCAACACATGCTTTGACAATAAAATATGAAAAGGGAGCAAAGTAATTGTATTCACTCTTTTTCACTGCTGGATCACACATGTGAATGTGATTTGTTGTACGATAGTAAAACAAAAGCAATATAAGGTAATTTTGCTGTAAAGTAAATGTGTTATACCTTGTTTACTGTGTATTTCTATTGCCGTAAAAGCTTTTTCACATAGCATCAAAAGTAAATGTATACGGAAGTAAATGTGTTTTATAATGTTTTAGTGATATTGTATATACAGACAACAGTAATCACAAGCGTGTCATCTAGTAAATAGTAAATTGAAGTCACAAGTACTTCTACATTATATTTTTCTCTGGCCAAGTAGCGTGGCCAATTGCATTTACAAGATCACCGTTTTTTGTTACATTGCAGAAGATTAAAAAAAAATTGATAGCTAAATGGTGAAGATTTTAGTGGCTATGGTAGGATCCTATCTCGGCCATCAAATCTTTATAAGTATTATCGTCAGCCTCAGAAGGTTCGGGATCAGCATATATAGCACAAAACACATCCACCTGCTGACTCGCTTGTTCAACCCTTGCCCACAGCTGTTTGGACTGAAAAACCAAGTCGACCCACGTGCTCTGTACCTAGACGTAGTCGTCGAACCTCCGGGTAGCCTCCTGGTGGTGTTCCACGTAGTTCGAGAGGACGATCTCAATGACAAGGTTTGCCTGCCAGAAGCTGGAACATTACCATACTGCTAATAATCCCCAGAAAAACAAAAAGTACAAGCAGGGAGGAACGAATGCATAGAAACATGTAATATTACACGTCATTTATAGTAACACGACTTGCTTTTCGCAGTAAATCAACATCATGAAGTTACTGTACCATTTTCTGGCCAGAAAGGCAGTAAAATGTGATTTTTATTGCCAGTTTTTACTGCCAGGGGTGACGTAGGATCATTTTTACTGTCGGTTGTATTGCCAGTTGCGTGATGGAAGATTTCACTGCCAGTATGGACGCTCCCACGCCATTTTACTATCGATCACAACAAGCAACGCACATGTTTTACTATCGGTTCTGTGTGGGATATATATATGGGGGAGAACAACATGAGAATGAAATTGATTGCTTATATGCATATCAGAAAGAATCATGGGAACAAGCAAAACACTCATATGAGGTTCAGGAAGTTTAATTCCAGTTCCTATTTTTCCCTTCAGATCTGTGAGGCCAGTAGTATTTCATAAACTTCAATAAAACACACATAAAAAACAATGTTTGCCACATTTCCTTGGTAGCATCATATTTACTGTTACCCTAGTAAACTAGGAAAATTTTACTTGAGGCGGATATTGCCCCGTGTGGAACAACTTCTCAGCCTGCTTTTGCTCCATTGAAGTCGGAAGCTGTCCCAAACAACATGCTTCTAAAACGACTTCTTGAAAAAGTTGCAGCCAGATTTGTACAGAGAGAAGCCAGAAACCACCTCAGGGTAGCTTCTAGGGGCTTTTGGGCACTTATAAGTGCATACCGGTTCTTTTTTACTCATCTGCCCAATGCCTTCTTCCACGCTAACACTCCCTCACCAAATGCTGGCTCTGTCCGGCCGCCACCGACCCTGACGTCTTTGCTACCAGATCCAATCTCCTCGTCGCCAAATCCGACCTCCCACCCACCCCGGTAGTCATCGTCGCTGCCTCCCTTCTGATCTTGATCGCCGCTACCGCCTTCCCCGATCCTGGGCGCCACCGCCTCCCTCCACCGTGGTTGTCGTACCTTCATTCTGCACTGAGGTAATCCTCCATCTCCTCCCCTCGTTCCTCCAGATTTGGAATATTGGTACTAGGATTTGGCCATCCTTTGTAGTAGTAGAAATGGAGCTGGAGGATTAGAAATGATTTGGCCATATCCTTCCACTCATTTTCGGATCTGAGTTGTGATGTGGTAATGGTGAATTAGTCCTGAGTTGTGAACCAATGCCATTTTAATTCGTCCAATGTGTTGTTCCATGGAATGCAACAAGCAAAACTAATGGTTAATTCAGTGTTGGACAAAACATGTTGGCTAATGCAATGTAGAAGGCTAATGTAAAAATGATAGGAAGCATTTGTCCAAAGTATATACATACTTATTTTCTTGGACGAGTGATCCACTGGTATGTGAGTAGTTATAACACCTCAGTCCAACACAGAGCCGAGAATGTCATAAACCTGTGCTAGTTACCAATTTACATATTAATTTATAATAAATTCCAGCAAGCATATCAAGATTAAAACCCATTCATGGGTCACAAGATGAACGTTTAAAGTAATACTAATCAACTAATGAATTTACCGACTAGTCTAAAACATTATTCTAGGCAATAAAAAAGTCCATGAATAACGATCTAAAGGAAATAACCAATGTCTATAGATTTATAAGGAATCACTAAAAATAAATATTGAATGTGTAGTTGTTTCGCATGTGGCGCTTGTGATCTATTCCCTTCTATGTATGTTGCCATCAACGGTCACCTAAAAAATAACAACAAAGCAAGAGTGAGTCCAAAACTCAACAAATACCTAACAAAGTCATAAACAATAGTTTGTCAAACATAATCATGGTTATCATCACCATCTATCTATTTAATGTCATTCTCATAGTCAAATAAACAAGTCATATTCCATATAGTTAAATTTGCATAATTTAACAATTTACTCATATATGCGAATGCACCACCATGCTCATGCTCATATGTATCTCATCAGCTGATACCGGTAGAGTGGAGTGTTCACCCGTCGATGACACACTCTTCCTCATCTTCGTTAGGATGAGGTCCCTACATTGTACGACTTTAACTAGTCCCTACAATTGTAAGACTTTATCTAGAGCACTCTAGACTAGTCATGCATTTTTCTCACCGACCTCACCGGAATAGTTGCATGAATTTTTCGCTGACCTGGCTCGTGCACTCTTATAATGATGAATGTAAATGATGCAAGATCATAATTAATCATTTACACAAATCGTCCCATTAACTTAATATCTCATTCACATTATCTCAATATCGTAATCTTATTAACTCAATGTCATCAATATCATGTATATGAATAAAATTAATGAAAGCATAACAAATAACATGATAAGTAATATCAATGATAATGGCGAACAGCCTATTGTTCACCACTCTACCATGTACTTGCCTCTTTACCCCTTCGGGGCCAGATAACGAGGTGGCGGTAGGGCACTAGAGGCCACACTCCCTGAACAAATAATTCAAAACAATCTCAAGATTATATCACCACGACATCAGAACATTACTCTAATCTCCCTAGCATATCTACATCAAGACGACACAATTAACCCAATTATACCGAACGCACTACCCGCTGTACCAGTAGTAAAAATGTTCTAACTTATTCACCCGAACTCCAAATCTAGCAAACCAATAGTTTCTGGAATCCTCACGCAATTTCCTATAACTTACTAGTTATGACAAACTTCTGATTCTATCATTTTCTCCCCTGTTTTCTTCCCCGAAGACTGTCTCAGAATCTATCAGGACAGATCGCTTCAAAATTTCGTATATTTAATTCTAAAACTTGAAAAGATATGAACGATACCAGTTCTGAAAACTAATCAAAATTTCCTAGATAATTCAAGTTATCACCATATTTTAATTTTTTCATTTACCAGGTGAAAATAGCACATCTACACGATATCTGCCAACGACGCTTGAATTCTGGACAATGACCTTCTCGATGTCGCAACTTCTCGCTTGCTACTCTGAATATAGTAATCTAGACCTTGGAAATCTAAAGAAATTATCTACGGCTTTTATAATTGAACGAAACCCTGAATCTGGACCTAAATACCTCGAATTCCCCTCGTAATATTCTGCAGCATAGTTCAACGAATTTGGCATAACGAAACATCTAATACATGTGACCAAACCAATGTACAACATGATTAAACAATATTGTAAGATCAATCTAGGGTTAACCAGATCGTTACCCGTGAAATTTGACGAAGATCGTCGATAGATCGCCAAAACCCTAAATCTCCTCCTTCCTTCTGTTCTCCATTTGTTTCCTTCTTCACCCTCTAAAGACAAAGACAACAATAGACACATGCACCGAATTGCCTTGCTCAGAATAACCCTCAAATTTCAAAGATGAGCACGGAATGCTACTAAAAATAACATAGTAACAAAATAAAACTAAGTCTTTTTATTAAATTTCGGTAGAACCTCCTTTGTATATGTGACCATACCGGAGGTTCTAACAGATTAATATAACATCATTCAATAATCCAGACATCTAATTTAAACAAATCATAAAGACAACCATATTATACTAATCAACTAAAGCATAAACAAAAGCCATCCAAAATATGCTAATCAACTCTATTACAATTTATCCAAAGCATAAGGCATAATCATAACAAATCCTTTAAGTAGTTTGCTCAATTATTAAGGCATGTTCCAAATTTAACCAACTATAAAAGGTTCGTGGCAGTGTGTATCCAAACTTATGACTATTCCCTCCCAAGCATGCCGTTCTTGTAAGGGGTACTGTCGACAATCGAATCACCGATCTTATGAAAATGAAAGAGGAAAATGATGTGAAATATCCTGGGATGGAATAGGGGCCGCTCTTTATTGATATGAACTGGATTTACAAGACCTAACTAGGCACTACCCTAAATACACTGAATGCGAGGAATGTTTAACAAAATAATTAGGCTTAGACTCTAAGTCCAAGTCTGACTGTCTTGCTTCTAATTCCACCGCTTAGGCTTTCTGTGTTTGTCTTCTCTTGTTCCCCCGTCCCTTCGTCTTCTGCGCTCCACCCTTAAATAACTCCTGAAGAGGTGGCAATTACTTTTGGAGAAGGCGTCCCTGGTGAAACGTTACGACTGGTCAGAACGGTAAGGCAGTTAACAATGTGCCAACTTCCTTGCGGTTGTTTGTGAGATGCTTAACCGTAGGGTAGTTAATTGTCAGTGTTTCAGGATTATATCATCGCACGGTTTGGAACATATAACACGTGTTCCATTCATCATACGGTAAGAAATGCCAGTTCATAGCTTTTCCGAGCAGCTACCTAGTCGGAGCCTAGGCACAAGGCCTTGTTTGACCAGGGTACCCATCGTGTAACCTCTGGAATCCTCACGACCAGTGAGGCCGTTAGCCGTAGGGGTTACAACCATGAAGACGTATGGTCTTTTATGTATTAAATTAATACATAGAGGTTTTAATCCTCGTCAGCTAGCCCCCGAACTTTAAATGAACAGGTCGTATGTATACCTTTATCCGATAAAGTCGTATCGGGTAGACCCCCATTTAATGTCGTGATATACGAAGTGGTCTGTTGTGGATATCATGGGGATATGCCCATGATCTTAGGATGATGAAACAATTGGCAATGTGGCTTTTGGTTTGAAGTTTCAAGTGTTTTCGACAAAGTTTGATTCACAGTCGGTCGGTGGCGGTGACCGGCTTTTGTGCTGAATGTTGATCTAAGTGGTGAGTTGATTTTGGGATAGGTCATATTCATATGTGTTAATGCATATGTGTTGCATGATGCATGTTTTCACTAACGTGGGTCAAGTTGTGAAGAACTTGTTCCCGGATTCGTGTTTGCTTGTCTATTGCTGTGCAGGTGGCTTGCAGGTCAATGACGGTCAACGGCGAGGTGGATCAGGACTAAGCTTGGAGAGCTGAGGTCCAGAACGATCAATGATGCCGGGTGAGGTCAATTGACACAAGCATGGCGCAGAATGGACAAGGATGACCGAACGGGCGGTTCGGTGCGACTGGTTGGATCAAGCGGCGCGGGAGTCGTTGCAAGTGCTTAGTGGTGCCGGTGGGATCCGGACGGGAGAGACTTGACGACATGGAGCCGTTGATCAACCTACACGTGGCGGAGCACGCGATTGCTTCGACTGGATGGACTCGGTCTTTTGGAAAGGATCGAGAAGGGGTATTTTGGTAATTTTACCAAATACCGCCTTGGTGACCTTTTGACTAAGCCGCGGCGCGGGTCGGCGCATGGTGAAGCGGTTTAGATCAATCGACGATGAAGACGGTGCTTTAATATGCGTGCGTGTGTGTTCCGTTGATATTGGGTCTTAACGGAAGCCCATTTGGTTTTAGGGTTAGAGCTGCCCTATAAAAGAAACAATTGATGGGTTTTTAGGGTGAGCTGCCATTGGAGATTAGGGGCTGCTAAAAGAAAAAGGAGAGCCTTTGTGTGGTGGCCTCCTGAAGACAAAAAAATGTAAAAATCTGGAGCTTGGGCGTTTTTAGAAGCTGGTGGCGGCGCCCTCGAAAAAACAGTTGAGCTCTTGTATCCCAAAAAATCGAAATCGAATCTGAAGCGGCGCATGTGGAGCCCTCGGAGGTGGTGCTTGTATTCCTCTGTAAAATCTGCTCGTCTGTTTGATTCGTTTGGATCTTATTTTTATTGGTTGCCTCGGTAGAAATTGGGTGGTGTCGGCGCCGATCTGTAGTCTTGAGGAAAAATCTGCGGTTTCTTGTTGGGGATTTTTTATTCCCATTTCTCTTCTCTTGCGTGAGTGGTTTCAAAGAAATGTCCTCTGTGATTCTTGTCGGATCAATGTTTTGTGGATTGGTGCACCGGTTGATCTTGATGTGTATGGCGCATTGTCGACGATCGAATCGCCGATCTTACTGAAAATAAGCGAGGAAAATGGCGTGGAATATCACGGAATGGAATGGGGGTCGCTCTTTATTGATATGAACTGGATTTACAAGATGTGGCTAAGTACTACCTGAATTACCTTGAATGGAGGAATGTAGCCGACAATCGGACTTAGAATATGAGTCTAAGGTGATTATCTAGCTTCTAATTCCACCGCTTAGGCTTCGTGCATATCTTTGCCTTGGCCTTGTTTTGTGTGTCGCCTATCGTCTCCTTCTTGTCCTGTTGTTGTCTCTTGTGCTTCACCTTTAAATAACTTCGAAGAGGTGGCGATTACTCTGGAGAAGACGTCCTCGGTGAAGCGTTACGATCGGTGAGCGGTAGAGAAGTTAGCAATGTGCTAACTTCCTTGCGGTTGCTTGTGAAAAGCTTAACCGTAGGGTGGTTAATAGTCGGTGTCTCGGGGTTGTACCATCGCATGGTTTGGAGCATTATAACACGTGTTCCATTCATCATACGATAAGAAATACCGATTCGATAATTTTACGGCGGTTATCGGTCGGGATTAGGCACAAAGCCTCATTCGACCGTGGTACCCATTAAGTAACCTCTCGGAATACTAACGACCGTGGAGGTCGTCGGTCTTAGGGTTACGACCATGAAGACGTATGGTCTTTTATTATATATTAAAATAATACATAGATGTTTTAATCCTCGTCGGCTAGCCCCGAACTTTAAATGAACTGGTCGTGTATATACCTTTTCCGATGAAATCGATCAGGCGAACCCCATTTAATGTCGTGGTATCTGAAAGTGGTGCGTGTTCACTTTAAAGTTGAGAACTTGCCTTGGGAAGCGAAGAGTTCCTCTGTCCATTTGAACAAAAAGAAGCTTTTTGTCGGTTGGACTTTGTAGAAATCCTTGAAAGTATCGGAAGGTTATAAGATCTCCTCTCATTTGGGCTCTTAGAATTTTTATGCTTCCGAATCCCTTCGATCCCCTTTAGCTTCTCGCCAAGAAATCCTCCGAGTCTTTTCTGTTCTTCCGACCACAAAGTCTCCAACTTTTGCTACTCATTCTTGAGGTTTTTCGCCATGTCGGAGCAGATTACAAAGTGGTTGCCTTGAATTGGGCAAGAAAAACTCGAGGCCTTGAAGAAGATGGGAATGCTCCCAGATAGGAATCGATTAATTGGAGACCGCGATCGGAGAGCATTTTCCGAGCCGTGAAGATGGCGAAATCCTGTTTTTCTTGCCTACATCGAATGTGGAAATTTGAGACTATCGATACACAAATTCCTCCTCCGCGTTCTTGAACATTACGGGGTGGAATTGGTGAATTTGGCCCCAAATTCGATCGCAAATATTAGTATTTTCGCATATTTATGCGAGGCATACCTGGGGATACAACCGAACATGAAGCTCTTTAGTTATTTCTACCGCATGGTGATGGGAAAATCTGCGGCAAAATCTGAGGCAGCTCCTGGGGAATGCACATTGCGTCTTCATGACGGGAAGGCCGATGAGTACATCTTCATGTACGCGAAATCTTCGTGGTCGTCATGGAAAAAGTACTGGTTTTACATGACGGTTACGAAAGACGATGGCCTCTACTTCGCCGGAACTAGAGCAAGTGAAAACTCCAAGTGGAAGGAAACCGTAAAGAAGACAGGGATAGTCAAGAGATGGGCGGATGCCATCTACGACTTGCGAGTCAGGGGCTTGACTTCGTGGCATGTGGTGAAGGATTTTACCCTTCGCCAGATTAGCCCATTGAAGCTCCGGACTCATTCCTGCTCCCGTGCCTTGATCGTGATGAAGCTACCTCGAGAAGGTGGTAAGTCTTTGAGATAAATTCGATCGGTATTTTGATTTGATAAATGTATTACCTTAAAATCTGTCTATTCTTCCTTACATTAAAGTTCTTACCTGGAGAAGTTAGAGAACGAGTCAGCCGATCTGTCTTGGGGAGCACGGAGAAAAGGTGAATGCCCCAAGATCTTAGCATAACTCCTATTGAAGGGGCAGCAAGGCTTAAGGTAATTTATTAAATTCCTTTTACCATGTATATACATATATTCCACCAGATCTTCAATCGTGCTCTATATTTGCAATGGGTCGGATTGTGAATCATACAATCTGGTGAGGATCAACGCCCCACCTTGGTTCCGACCGAGTCGTGCCTCGAGGCACTTGAAGGAGATGAATCCTCGAGGTAATAGAACATTTTGGAGTCATATATGTACGAAAAATTTTTTAGATAAAGGATTTCTTCACCTAATCAAATTTGTTCTTTGATTTAGGTGGATAAGCTGAATGCCCATGAGAATGTAATCTGCGGAGGTCAGAGACTCAGAGTGGTCGTGCACGACCTTACGGTTGTTCTTGAAACAATCGATCCGAGATTGAAGAAACCACTCCCTCACCGGATAGTCGGGAATGTGGACCTTGACGAACTAGTCGAGGACATAGCTTCCGACATCTTGTTGGAGGATGTGAGGTTCAACAAACCTGTTTGGTCCGTAACCAAACAAAATTGGAAGAGAAGAAAAGGAAGGCTAGCGGCACGATTTCTCTCTGCGCGTTTGAGTCAAATCCGGAAATTAACAAGGTATGTACAAATGAAAGTGATCGTATAAGTATGTATCTTTAATAATTCCTTGATGATTTGATATTTTGAACTTCCCATCTTCGGTTTGCATAGGTCTTCGGTGTTCCGGTCATTTCCACTGTGTTCTTCCCGAGGACTCGCACTTGTGGAAGTTCCGATCAGAGCACTTCTCGGGACAAAGTTCCCGAGGAAGTAGTGGTCGAAGAAGCCCCGGCGGTGACAAGGGCAACGGGTGAGTTGGATTCTTTGGTGATTGAAACCCCTTACGTGGAGGTAGATGCCTCTGAGAGGTCTCAACAGGTTCCGATCACTGCTGATAACCCTTCCCAACCTAACAAGTTCCCTTTTCGTCCCCGATTCATCGAGGATAAGGAGCTTGATGAGGCGTGGCAGAAAGTATCGGATACTCGGCTCAAGATGCACCTCGATTTGATTTTTGCGGTTATAATGACCAGCAATTCGTAAGTATTCTCGACCGGTTACATAACTCTTTTTACAAAGTTTATAAGGAACTTAAGAAAGAGAATGCTAATTGTGTAGCATTTGGTCGAGAACTTTCTTTGTGATCGGAGGATGACCAAATGAGTTAAGGACTTGGAGCAAAAGCACTCCGAGTTGGAAAGTAAGAACTTTTCCCTTTTAAACTTCTGTTTCTTCTTCAATACTTTGCTCCTCTACAATTATTCTCCCTTATCGCATTCGATAGATCTGGAGAAAATAAAAGAGGAGGTTGTGGCTGAGAAAGCCAAGACGACTTTTCTTGAAGAAGAAATAAAAGCTAAGGACGATCATTTCTTTGAAGCAAGTTCATTTAAGGACCGGTTGATCATTGAAACAACGACCAAATATGAAACACTTAGCAAAACAAATAAAGGTAATATGTCGTAAACTTGATTTTCCTTCAATGATGCTTGTGTTCATTAAGCGATTTGTTTTTGCAGAGCAAGCGCAAATGCTAAACAGAGTAAAGAAAACTCGAAATTTGAGCGGGGATAAGGAGGCGCTCTTGCTCAAAATATTGATGAAAAGATTCATACTTTGAACAAGATGATCTTTGATTTGGGATCGAGGATCAAGCGTGCCTATCTTAAGAGATCCAATAGAGAAAATGAACTATTTGGGTCAACTTCTAGGGGATCTTAAAGTTCGGTCAAAACTACTCGACGAATTATGCCTGTGCCTTAAAAGCAGGTGTTGCAAGTGGAGTTAGTTTTGCTTTGGCAAAACCGAAAGCTTCCGACCCTCCATTGATCTCCAAGCTGTTAAAGATGACTTCAACTGCCCACCTGAGGAGGCGACCAAGTTCATGGAAGAACTCAGGCCACTCGGAGATATAGTTGTAGAGGAGATGGAGGTCGAATCTCCGACAAGCAGTAGTTAGGTAGGGAATATTTCTTAGAGTAGGTTCCTGCAAGTGTAAAAATATTTGAATATCTATGAAAACTTACCTTTTATGTCATTGACAAAGCTTTTGTTTATCCTGTTTGACTTTTTAAAATTCTCGATATTTCCTAGCCCCGATCGCTTGATAGTAGAAGAACGTTCTTCGCACAAGCAAAGTGAGCCAAGAAAGAGAATAAAAAGAGGTCATAACCATGTATGTGAGTTTTTAAGGTATGTTTGGACATGTAAGACAAAAGCGATCGTTCTAAAGATTAGGAAATCAAATGTGGTCAGGACAGATGATTTCGACTAGTTATAGATCTTTGTTTGTCATAATGGAAATACCAATCAAAAACACTATATATGGTCGAAAAAAGACTTTGTCAAACTTGACATAAGAAGAAATGCAAATATGTATGCAACAAATTATAAGTGAACTTTGTTTATATCTATTGTCCCATAATCTGTGGAACTAATGCTAAGACACGAAGGCATACGACACATTTCTTGAAACGTGTTCAAATTTCAGATCCGATGGTAGCGAGGATCGAAGAAAAGAACCGTCGCTAGGAAGCTCCTTCGATTAGGCGGGACCACGCGTAAAAAGGAGAGACTTCGACTAGGAGGCTTTCCGTGTCCCGACCAGTAGCCAGACAAGAATAGACCAGAATCGTGAAATAATGAAGCATAATCTTCAAAATCGTAAGCATATCATTCATGAGATAGGTAGTTGTGTGGTGCTCTGATTACTCATTTTCTTAAAAAAAAAAGAGTGTAGTCGCGCGTGGGAATCATTTGAAAAAAATGCTCACGACTAGGACCATAGAGTATCAGAGATCCTTATAAAGGATATCGGAGAGAAAAATGTCTTCTCACTGGACTAACAATAATAAACGACTGTAATGTAGGTGTATATATATAAGCAAGGTTGCACTTCTTAATTAATTAATGAATTTAATGAAATTGAAATTGAAAGAAATGAAAGAATGAAAATTAAACATAGAACTTACGCAATTGATCGATGTTCCAAGAATTTGACAAAATTTGCCCATCGACATAGCCATCAGACGGAACACGGTCGGGTTACTTCGACCACGATGTAAGGACCTTCCCATTTAGGAGAAAGTTTATTGCGATTTGTTTGGCTCTGAATTTTTCTCGAGAACGGATCACCTGACAAGAAGGTGCGAGGTCGCACCTTACGACTATGGTACCTTCGCATGGCTTGTTGGTAGGCCGCCGATCGTATAAGGGCTTGGTTTAAATCGTTCTTCAAGGAAATCGGCGTCGTCGAAGTCGTTTTCATTCGATCATTTTCGTCAAAAGCGATCGATTCGAAAGCGAGCCAATTTTGAGTTACGGAGGAAGCATGGCTTCAAAGCACCATAAACCAAAAAGAATGGAGTTTCACCGGTCGCGACGATCGGGTCGTGGTTCGAACGCCCATAACACGTAGGGAAGTTCTTTAACCAAGCGCCGACCGTTTGATTAAGCGGTGAATACTCGGCGTTTGATCCTCGCATAAGGATACCATTAGCCCGCTCAATCGCTCCGTTGCTCTGCGGATGTGCAATGAAGCAAAATGAATTTTGACACTAAGTTCATCGCGAGAACTCCCGGAATTGATGGCCGGAGAACTAGGAACCATTATGCGTGATGATACGATTGGGTACACCAAATCGCGTGATCACATTTTTCAAGAGAAATCTCTTAGCGGCCTCGGTTGTTATTTTAACAAGCCGCTCGGCTTCAATCCATTTTGTAAACGTGTCAATCATGACGAAAAGGAATTCGAAGCCCCCGGGTGCTCTTGGGAAAGGTCCCAGAATGTCTAGTCCCCAGGTTGCAAAAGGCCAAGAAAGAGGAATTGTTTGTAAGGCTTGTGCTGGCTGATGTACTTGTCGACTATGAAACTGACATTGTACACACTTCGTCACAAGCTCTTTTGCATCATGAAGGGCGATTGGCGAGAATAGCCTTCTAGGAAGGCTTTACCCACTGTGGTTCTCAGAGGAATGGTGTGCTCCACAGACGCCTTCATGGATTTCGGTTAGCAATCTAATGCCATCCGTTTGAGATATGCATCTCATCAACACTCCATGAGATCCTCGTTTATACAAGATACGTTCGATTAGAGTGTATGATTTGGCTTTTCGTGCTATCGATCGGCCTCTACATCATCTTCTGGAATTGTGTCATGTTGAAGATAATTGTAGATCGATGTCATCCATCTCTACCGTGATCGTGGCGCGCCAATCGTCAACGACTGTGGAGCATCCATGTTTCCTTGATTAGTTTGTTCAACTTGCAAAGAATCATGTATGTTCTCGGAAGGCTCAACTACCGAGGGTGAATTGAGTTGCTCGAGAAAAACTCGGGCGGGACGGTCGACCTCGTGGAGGCCATCCGCGTTGCCCAGTGCGCGAAAGTTTTCCTTTCTAGGAATATGTTGGATCTGAAAACCGAAGAAGTGCTTTTCAAGTTTTCGTACTTCCGCCAGATAAGATGACATCTTGGTACTCGAGCATTGATACTTTTCCCCACTTGATTCGCTACTAGTTGAGAATCGCCTTTCACTAATGTCTGCGAATCCCGAGCTTAACGAGCCGCTCGAGTCTCCCGCCAATAAACCTTCATATTACGCCACATTATTGGTGGCGGGAAAATTTCTTGGATGGCGACTTGATGTGTTCGCCCGATGGGGATATCAAGACCACTCTAGCCCCCGATCCTTGTAACATCAAGGAACCGTCGAAATACATTGTCCACTCGTCGTGGTGTTCGTACTCGGGTCCTTGGGTGGGTTCAGGGTTTGTCCATTCGGCAATGAATTCTGCTATTGCCTGGGACTTTATTGTTGTTAAGTGAAATAAAATGGAGATCGAACGCCCTAGCTCGACCGCCCATTTGGCTATTAAATCTGATGATTCCTTGTTTCAAGGACTTGACCAAGGGATATCCGGTAGAATACGACCACTTTGTGGGCTTGAAAGTAGTGCCTTAGCTTCCTTGAAGACATAAGGAGGCCATAGAGCAACTTTTGTACTGTGGGTATCTTTCCTTTGGTCCATGTAAGACTTCGCCACGTAATAGGTAGTCGTTGGATATTATTCCTTTCTACAACCAAGACACCGCTAAGCATGCGTGGTGTTCTTGCCACGTAAATTAGCAATGTTTCTCCCGATCTCGGAGAAACTAAGACCGGTACTCGTAAGGTACTTTTGAGTTCCTCAAAGGCATCGTTTGCCTCTTTAGTCCCTCAAAACTCCCATGTTTCGAAGAAGTTTAAAGAAAGGTAATCCTTTTTCCCTAATCTTGCTATGAAACGACTTAACGCCATAAGAGCCGATTAGTTTTGGACTTCCTTCTTCGTGGTCGGAGGGCGATCCGTCGATGGCGCAATTTTTCTTGGATTAGCTTCAATACCTCTAGCGAAACTAGGAAACCAAGCGGTTTTCCAGTGAAACTCGAACACACACTTTTCCGGATTTAACTTGAGGTTATGTCTTCTCAAGTTGTTAAAGGTTTCTTGTAAGTCGGGAATGTGGTCGCCGTTGGTGGTCTTTACGACGGATCGTCAACATAAGCTTCTAGATTCCAACCGATTTGTGGACTAAAAGTTTTTTGCATCAACCTTTGAAAAGTTGCACCAAACATTTTTGAGACCAAATGGCATCTTAATATAATGATAAGTACCATATGGGTGATGAAGGAAGTTTTCTCCTCATCTTCTTTACACATACTAATCTGGTGGTACCACGAATACGCATCTAAAAAACTTAGTAACTCGCACCTAGAAGTAGAGTCTACTAGTTGATCAATGCGGGGAAGGGAAAGTCATCCTTCGGACAAGCTTTATTAAGATCTGTAAAGTCGATACACATTCGCCATTTCCCATTATTTTTCCTAACCATTACAGATTAGCAAGCCACGTGGGTGGTTGACTTCACGAATAAATCTCGCTGGAGAAGCTTGTCAATCTCCGATGGATTGCTTCCTTCCGATCGGGTGCAAAACGTCGTAGTTTCGCTTGATCGGTTTTTATCGCCGAGAGCAAGCGTGCTCGATCACCTCCGGGGACTCGGGCATATCGGACGCTTGCCAAGCAAACACGTCTTGATTTGCTCGGAGGAAGGAGACGAGCGACTCTTCCTATTTAGGGTCGAGTCTTGCCCGACCGAGAATCTTCTTGGCGGTTGGATCTGGTTGTCTGACCCATGTGACGACTTGATTGTCGGAGAAGCGCTTTTGTCGAGTAGTACCTCCTTGGTGCAGTCGGATGGTTTGGGCGTCATCTTTGGCTTCGAGTGCTTGACACGCATGGGAGACGGATTAACCTCTCGGTGGAAGTTCATCAACAAAGGCAAAGGATTTCGATCGCATCGTAAGCCATTTTCGATCTCCTCGGTGTGATGACTCCTTCGCCCCGGCATTTTCAAACTTTGATAACCGTAATGCGTGGCTATCAAGAATTTTGCTAATCTTTGGTCGTCGAGGATTCCGTTGTATCGCGGATTCAAGTTTACTACATCAAACGGGATCTTCTCTGTTCGAAATTGTCGGTTTTCAAACGTCACCGGTAGGAAACTTGTCCTATCGGTTTAGCGGTAGAACCGGAACTATGCCATGAAAAGCATATTTCACGTGTTTCACCTTTGACATGGGGACGCATTTCTTCTAAAGCTCCTACAAATAATATATTCAAGGAACTACCCCATCCACTAAGACCCGATTAACCCGACAATTATTAATAGTTGGTTCAACGACGATGGGGAACCTACGGTCGAGTCGATGGGATGGTGCGATCGTTTTTCTTGAAGAAATTGCGGTGTCCGACCACTTTGAGTGCTTGATTACAGCTTGGAGATTCGACGAGGTTGACCTCCGCTCCATGGCCTTGAGATGGCGTCTCGGACTCGTATGAAGAAGATCCTCCAAAAATCATGTTGATCGTGTGTTGGGGATCTGGTACTCCATCTCCTCGTCGCCATCCTTGTCCTTTTTGGAGCTCGTTTCTCCATGTTCTGTATTCTTGGAAATGGTCCTTACCCGCATAATAATCCTCCGTTTCTTCGCCAGACCACGACAAAGCGCAGATCATGCCACTTTGGTGAAGTGGACACCACTTCTTATTAAATCAGAAATCCTTGGTCGGAACTTTTGCTTTGCTTCGACCAAGCATAGTCCTTCTTGCCCTTCCCGATCTTATGCTCGGCGGCGAGGACTTCTTTGTCGTCGGTCTGCGGTTCTTTTTCTTCTTGAGAGACTTCTTGTTCTTTTCTTCTGTTTGTCCGCATCGGTGGGAATCTTGTCTTCCGATCGATGGCTTCACACCACTCGATTGCTTCACTAGCGAGAGCATATTTGTCGCCATATCAAAAAGCTCAGCGGTTGTTCTTGGAGGGTTCATTGCTATGTCCTCCGTAAACCGCCGATTTCTTATACTGCTTTTAAAAGCTTTGAATAACGAGAGGACTCTGCGACTTGGGTATAGAGTTACTGAACCCGGCCGAACCTCTTGATATATTGACGTAAAGTCTCATCGATCCTCGCCGGATTACTGTGGAGATCGTCCTCCTTCCTGGCGGTCGACGCACTCGAAGTTGGCAATCGAAGATCATGAGTTGTTCCCAAGTATATATGGATCCGGCCAGGTAAGTTTAACAACCACGCCAAGGCGGACCCTTCGAGCATGGTGGGTAAATAGTTGGCCATTACATTCTCATCGCCACCAGCTGACCACGATAGCGGTGGTATATATTTGGAGAAATTCCAATGGGTTTTGAGTTCCATTGAATTTGTCCAAGTTGGCCGTCGGAATCGCTAGGCCAACGCACAGCTCGGAGCCCAGCAGAGAAGGCTCGACAACCTGTGATTGATTCATGGCGTCTTCTCTGGGAAGGTGCCGGATTGTAATCGGTCGGAGACCGATCCCTAAGATTGGAACGCTGGAACTCCGGTGTACCGATCCGGTCAAGGACATTGATATGATGTCCACGACCGCCCACTTGGTTCAAACGATGTCGGAGATCGTTAGGTCCTAGTGGTGGTTCTTCTCGACGCAGTGGGGGAGTATCCTCTTGAAATAGCCTTCTCCCCTCGTGACTCCTTGGTCGGAATCGTCGAGGAGGTCTTGGTATCGATCGCTCTCTGGTATGACCATCTTGTCCCCTCTCGAGGAGGAGCGTTGGGGACGAAGTCCTAGTCGACTTCTGAACCCCTCGTTCTCGATACTTCTGTTATTTGCATGGTCTATTGGAGAATTTGGATACCGACCTCACGAGTTGTACAAAACTAGGCGTTCTCGCTAGAGCAGATCGAATTATTTAACATGTTTTGAATACGCCGCAAGTTTTAGTAGCGATTCGAAGGTCTCGTGGTTCATCTTGGTCGAGGTGTGCGCCGTCTCAACCTTCCCCGACCTTCGGATTTGTTCGTCTGTCGGTCCTCTGGGTGGGGCGGTGCGAGCGAGTTAAGCGATTGACGTCGATTAGTTCCGTTGCCTCCGGAAGTTGGTGCTTGACGGCCGGATCATCTCTAACAACACGTGATGGCGTGGTAGAGAGTGTAGGACCGCAGGCATCTTGATCTTCATCTCCAATCGCGTTGACCTCGTGCTTCCAAAGATTGATCTTCCGATGAGCTTCCATCGTAACTAATGGAGAGCTTGTCGATGCTTCGCGAAATTTTCCACGATGGAGATCGGTCGGAGATGAGCACTTCTCGAGGTCTTCTCACCGATCCGATGAACCGCCGATCGTATCTTCGAGTGTGATCATCCCCACATGGCCTCGACGCGATGGAGGTTTTATCGACACCGTTATCGGTGACGGTTGACTCTGGAATTGCCGGTCAAGGAGAGTATCTTTCACCATGATTTCATCAATGGTATATAGTTTTCGGGTGATGAGGTGAAACTTCTTCACTGTTTCACGGCCGAAAAGGCGGGCTTGAGAGATCCTCGGCATTCGAACTGGTCGGAACGGCGGTTCTCTGATTGCGCCACCGTAGTGGCGGCGATCTTCATCCATCCGATCGACCTCGCTAACGTCGGCGACGTGCGAGCCAGCGGAGGAGGATGAGGAGGATGACTCGCCATTTTCTTCCATGGCGGATACATCCTTCCATATCGAGGTTGGCGAGTCCGCCAAATCGAACCGTTTTCCTCATCCCAAACTCGGGCATAGTCGCATGAGCGATTGCAGAGTTTTTAGGCGAGGATTTTCTTGAGCGAAAAAAAATTTCTTCAAGAAACTTCGCCTTCTTCCCCACAGACGGCGCAAATTGCCAACGATCGAATCGCCGATCTTACTTAAAATAAACGAGGAAAATGACGTGGAATATCCCGGAATGGAATGGGGGTCTCTTTATTGATATGAGCTGGATTTACAAGATGTGGCTAAGTACTACCCTGAATTACATGAATGGAGGAATGCTTAACCGCAATCGAGTTAGAATATGAGTCTAAGGTGATTATCTAGCTTCTAATTCCACCGCTTAGGCTTCGTGCATATCTTTGCCTTGGCCTTGTTTTGTGTGTCGCCTATCGTCTCCCTTCTTGTCCTCGTTGTTGTCTCTTGTGCTTCACCTTTAAATAACTTCGAAGAGGTGGCGATTACTCTGGAGAAGACGTCCTCGGTGAAGCGTTACGATTGGTCGGAACGGTAGAGAAGTTAGCAATGTGCTAACTTCCTTGCGATTGCTTGTGAAAAGCTTAACCGTAGGGTGGTTAATAGTCGATGTCTCAGGTTGTACCATCGCATGGTTTGGAATTATAACACGTGTTCCATTCATCATACGATAAGAAATACCGATTCAGTAATTTTACGGCGGTTATACGGTCGGGATTAGGCACAAAGCCTCATCCGACTGAGTACCTATTAAGTAACCTTGGAATACTAACGACTGTGGAGGTCGCTCGGTCTTAGGGTTACTGACCATGAAGACGTATGGTCTTTTATTATATATTAAAATAATACATAGATGTTTTAATCCTCGTCACACATGTAGAGACCGGAGTCCTTGGCGGCTGTAGCTTTCCTGTGATAATTTTTTTTGCTTGCGCGTGATCTAATGAGATCCACTAGCGCGTGATCTGGCTTTTGCCGAGCGTAGTCCCTTGGTTGAAATCGGCAGCAGTGTGCTTGTTTGAGATTTTTTTGTCTTGGCTGTTCCTCTGCAACTTTGTTATTCCTTCGAGTCATTCAAGATCTGGAGCTGTGGCGGCCTGCTGCTGTCAAAAATCGGCGGGCGCTCTCCCTGCAAAATTTGTTGGCGCCTAGGAAAAAGCAGTCCAGGACGGCGGCTTGTAGAGCTCTGTAGACAGAAATATCAGCCGGCGGTGCCTGTTGTAGATCGTCCTTTTGCTTCTTTCATGCTTGTCGGCTTGGTCTATCTCCTGAAAAAATTTGTGCTTGGCAGCAGTAGTTTTTGCCTCTAGCGTTTCTTGTATTCGGTTTTAATCTTGTTGCGGCAGCAGTTTTATCTGTAGGTCTCTTGCATGTATGAAGTCCTTGTTTACTTTATTGCTTGATTTGAAATGCCTGAAAAATCTGCTGTGTGCGGCGGACTGAGCAGCTCTAGAAAAATCGATCTCCTGTAGCAACGGTAGTGAGAAGCGCCCGAGAAAAATTGCGGTGGCTGTAGCTTGTTGCTGTCTGCTTGTCACCTCTGTGGCTCCGTGAGAAATCAGTAGCTCTGTCCAGCCCGGAAAAGAAAATTGAAGCCACTGTTTGATTTTATGTTTCAAGTTCCTTGTTTTGTGGCTGCTAATATATATATATATATATATATATATATATATATATATATATATATATATATATATATATATATATATATATATATATATATATATATCTGAATAGGTGTTTTAGCTACAGTCTTGTGCGTGTTTGTGTTGGCCGAAGAAAACGGCTTGATGACCTTTGTGCTATGCGTAAGACGAGATCAGAGTTTACAGAATCTTGATGGATTCTATTTTATCCACTAGTTTTTGTTCTAGTGAGTACCTCTTTGGTTTTTGTTTGTGCTCTGTTGTAAGAGGTTTTTGGTCTTGTGCTTAGGGGTTGATCAGATTCAACACAGGACATCCGCTGTGCCTGTATACAGATCTTCATAGCTTTTATAGCTATTGAAGTGAAAGTAGTGTTGAGTTTGATCGAGGTGAAAAATACAAAAAGCGTCTATTCACCCCCCCCTCTAGTCGCCTTTCCGGTCCTACAATTGGTATCAGAGCCAAGTTTGCTCTTTTGTGATCTTTATTGATCTTTGAGCATGGCGACTAGTGTGAGGATTTGTGAGCGTTTCCTTGCATCTTGTCGTGGTTCTTTTACCAATGGTGTTGGTCGTAACAAGATATTTGAATGTATGATAAGTGTAATGGCGATGGAGGAGGATTTCTCCTGTGATATTTGTGGCGAATCCTTTTGTTTTGATTGTCCTAGTTTCAGGGATGAGTCACTTTTAGAGCCCGAGGAGAAGAAGTCCAGTGACGTATGCACAGCAGCTTTTGAGGATGAACATGATGGAGCGGATTCTGATGATGAGCTTTTTGATAATAGTGATGACTCTTATGAGGACGATCCCCTACTTGAGCTAAGCAAGGTGAGCAAAGAAAAACTCATTAATGTCTTATATTCATACGATCTTAAACTGCATGCTCTTAGGAAGAAAATGAAATTGCTGAAAAGAGAAAAGAATGATTTGTCTCATGAGCTCTCCGAATTGAAAACCTCCATGAATGCTTATGATTCTTTGCTTATAGATATGGAGAACTTGAATAATTCACTTGCATGCCTAAAATCTGAAAATGAATTGTTGAAATTAAATGTTTCTATGCCTTGTGATTCTTGTATTGCCTTACACCATGAGCTTGATAATGCTAAGTTAGAAATAGGCAATCTTAGATCTATGGCTAGAAATGATTGTGATTCTTGTGTAGGCATGCTTGCTGAAATTGAGAAGCTTAAATTGACTAATTCCATGCATCTTGAGCAATTAGAAAATGCTAGGGCTGAGATTATTGAAATTGAAGCTAGGCCTTGTAGCATGTGCTTAGAACATGAAAAATTGCTTAAGGATGGTTTAGTCTCTTGCAAGAATTGTGCTTGTTTAGAAAACGAATTTGATGCTTTGAACTGCATGCTTAATTCGAAAGTATCATTAATTTCTTGCACATCTTGCATTTCATTGAAGAGCGAGGTTAAGTCTTTGCGCGATGATATGAGCGCCAAATCTTGTGACTCTTGTATTTGCCTTCACTCCGAGATTGATGTTTTTAAGATTTCTCTTGCATCTTTGCATTCGGAGTTGGAGTCTTTTTGTGCTAAATGTGAGTCACTTGATGTTGGTTTTTGTGGCATCGCTTTAGATAGCTATTCTTTGGTGAGTTCGACTCTTTCGGACTCTTTTTGTGTTTTTCAAAAGATTTCAAAAGACAAATGTGCTTCTTTCTCGAATGGTACTAAGTCTTCAACAGAGAAGTACCATTGCACATTTTGTAAGAAGAATGGACACACTCTTGGGTTTTGCTTTCGCCATTTGAAACATGAGCGTCGAGTGCGTCGTCGTACCTCTAGGAACACACATAGCCTTTCTCATGGCATGTGTGGGTCTAGTGTTGATACGAGGATGAGTCATGATGCTAGTTCTTGCAGGACTTCTTCTTTGAGCCATAATGGTGCTTCGTCCTCTCGGACCGTGTCAACTAGTAGACCTTTACACCATTGCTCATTTTGTGGAAAGAATGGACATCATGTGGGTTTCTGTTTTCGGCGTGCAAAACATTTGTATCGAGCTCATGCTTCTAAGTCTCCTAGTGGGCATAGTCTTTCTCATGACATGCACACTAAAGAGCCAAGCACTAAGACTCGATTTGTTGATGGCCTCTTTGACACCTTTTCTAGTGGTGTCGGACAAAGACCGCGTGGACATGGTTTGCATAGTTTTGGCTTTGGTCCACGAGCTGCCCGAGCGGTGATTTCCGCCGTTGTCCAAGAGGTGGACCCCGTTTTGTTCATCGAGGTACACACCCACAGCGAGGTTGTGTGAGTTTCTTTGATGCTTCTGTTGGTTCTCATCATGGTGCTTTCAAGCAAGGACATCGCCGTTTTTCTAGAGATGGACCTCGTTTTCTTCATCGAGGTGTCCACTCGCGGCATGCCTTCAAGGATGAGATTGGATCTTCTTGCATGGACCATCATTTGCATCATGCTAACTCACATAATGTTTCGACTACTTTTGGTGGTGGTGTGTCCAAGGTTTGGGTTCCCAAGTATTTGCTCTCTAACCCTTCGGGACCCAAGACTCGGACACCTTGCCTTTCTCATGTGTAGGTACCGAGAACGCGGGTTGGAGAACATGGACTTAAAGGATTATGATCTTTTGCTTCATTACATGATCGGGACACTTGATGGTTCTCCACCTCAACGATGGCCTCCAAGAGGCATGTGCTTTAATGATCGGCATCTACACCTATTTTGTGAGCAATCTTATACCTTCATGCCCTTATCTTCATGATTATTCATACTTGGCATGTTGTGCTTGCTTTGTGCTCATTTGTACCTTATTGGCATGTGTTACTCTTGTGATATCTTTTATCATGCCTTTACCTTGCTCGTATATCCATGTATCATATTGTTGTTCTTAATTTTCATGGGTGTATGTGCTTGGTCTTGTCTTCATGAGCCTGTGCTATCTGTACATGATTTACCTTGCTCCTGTTGATTTTTGTTTTATGTATCCACTTGTTCACTTGATATCCATGTTAGCATTCTTTATCCATGTCTTGTTCTATAACATGCTTTATGCTTACATGGTTATTGTGCCTTACTGTTAATTGTGGATGCATGGGTCTTGCCATAGCTTTCACTAGCATGCTTTATTTTCGACTGTGTATATAATGGGTGATATGCTATGTGCTTATTTGCTTGCTCCTATGCCTTATTGTTGATTAAGGATAGTTTGAGCTTTGTCATATCTTGGATAGCATGTGCTGAATTTGTCTTGTCTATCTCCATGCTCATGTTTTAAATTATTGATTATATGCTTTTATGAGCTTTGGATCATCTACTGTTATTCTTGCTAGTCATGTGTCTTGGTACTGTTTCACTAGATATTGTTTCACTAACCCAGTACCAAGGCATAGACTTTTCTGTCTCTTTGGTGTAGTCTTTTCAGTTGAGAAGAAGAACATGTGATTCATGATTTTAAGCTGTTGGCTCTTCTTCATTTGTGCATTCAATGCTGGCTATCACTTCTCGGAGACGAAAGAATTTGAGATGAGGATGATGGGTGAGCGCAATTACCTTCTGGAGCTTCAAGAAATGGATCTTCATCCATCATGACTACATCTCACTGCCAAGTAGTGCGACTCAGGTTCGAGCTTCTATACCTTACTTGTGTATGGTATCCCTAGTCTACCTTGCATAACATTTGGGTTTGTTGGGTTCAGGGTAGATAGGAGGCTTTGTTCTAGCACGTGTCCTTTCTAGGCACTCTTCTTATCCCATGATTTGCTAGGATGCATTCTTCTCACAGCCTAGGTCGAGCTTGTCTCCCAATCACTAGTGTTAGCAGGTTTTTGAGCTGCCTGTAAGCTTTTTAGTGTTGGTGTTTCGCTCCCTAGCTTTTCGAGTTGCTATCCCTAGAGATCCTGTGGTGTTTGAAGTATTTGTGCTAGTTTTTGTGGAGTCCAAGGCCTTTTGGCAGGTTCTCCCCTCAAAGCTTTTTGACCCAACAAGGTTTGCCACCTTGAGATACGAGTAAGGGATAATTTATCCCTATGGGTTGGTTTGAGGGGGAGTTGGTTCTTTTCGGAACTTTCTTAGTTCTTTTCTGAACTTTTTTTGTTCATCTGAACTTTTCTTGTTCATTTGAGCTTTTGTGGATCTTTTCTGATACCTTTTTCAAGTGGTATCTTCTTCGGATCTTTTTGATCTTTTTAGGCTTTTACATCTTTTGTGCATCTCATTGTATCATATTACATACAAATGAAAAATCACAAAAAGATACTTGTAATATAAGCTTTACCGCTTCTTTCTTTTAATTAATGAAGCTTTGCTTATTACCCTCTTGAGCTTTAGTAATTCAATTCTTGCTCAATATCGTGTTTAGCTTTTTGACTTGCTAGAATTATCATGCTTTTACATGTGTAGCAATGTCTTTGCTATTTGAGCTAGCTATTTAATATAACTTGAACTGAAAATAGCAATTTGTGGATCTTTTAGCTAGTTGCACAATTAGTGATCCTTTTGTGACATTGGCCCTGTCAAAATTGCTTTGTTAGCTTTGGAATCTAGTATTGAACATCTTTGAGCTTTCAGTTCTTTAAAGAATCTAAAACAGCCCTTGTGCAAAATGTAAAATGATCACTTTTGTGCGAAAAAACTGATCTTACCAATTCTTTCTCATGAGACGGCTTGCCATTGTACTAGGCATGAACTCAGGGGGAGTTTTGGATGACCTAGACCACTCTTTTAAGCTTTTGTTGCTTGGGATGGTCGTAGTGAGGCTTGAGATCTAGCACATGGCTGAAAATGCAATTGTCAAATGTGGTTGAAGCTTAGAAAGAGGTTGTGGATGGCTCCTAGTCCAGGACCTTCTTTACTAAGATAGACCTTTTATCAACTTGAACATTCATTGCAAATAAGAAATAGTTGAAATTTGGGCTTTTGACAAAAATTGAGCTAAATGATTCAATTCAGGACTTTTTGTCTCTAAGATGGTCTTTAGTAGCTTCTAGATCTCACAATGACATTCTGATATGGCCATTATCACTTTAGGATACCTGTTGTTGAACTTGCTAATTTTGAAGCGTTGCTTAATTTAATTCAACAACTTGTGGTATTTTGAGCTCTTTAGCCTAGCTTTGCTATATATGTCTTAACATGATCTTGCTAGCTTTGTCAGGCTTGTTGTATCTTGAGTAATGGTAGAATTGCTAGCCTGTTCAATTGAGTAATCTCCAAAGCTTCTTTTATCTAAAAATTGAAAAATCAAAACAAAAATGAAGCCACCCCATTGCATTTCATACATGCTCTTTCTTTTGTTTTTTCCTTATTTGTGCATTTGTCATATCTGGATGAGAGGAAGGGATGATTCCTTGATGAATCCATTGTCAAAGGGGGAGAAGATATAGCGAAAATGTAATGTTAATAAAGAGCTTTTTGGTTATGGGGGAGAAGTTTTGTAAGAGGAAGAAGTTAGGAGCTTTTTGGAGAAATTAAAATGATGATCATAGTGAGGGGGAGCATTCATAGCATTCATATTGCATTCTTTTGGTCTTATTGCCATTTCTGAATTTGAATTGCAATTATTGAAGACTCACAATGATCAAAGGTCAAATAGAACAATTGTTCTTTCATATGGACCTTAAGTGAGATTTTTGTCGATTCTCTGGAATTGGAAGCTTTTGTGCTTTCTTTTGCCTTATCTCACTTGCTTATGCTATTCTGAAGCCAGCTTGGTCATTTCCTGTGCTTCTTCTTGCATTTGGACCAAGTTGTGCCTTTGTGCGAAATCTACGAGTATTTTACTTTTCAAACCACAAACTTACATTTTCTGAGAGATTGCCAACGTGTTCATCAAGGGGGAGATTGTGGATATCATGGGGATATGCCCATGATCTTAGGATGATGAAACAATTGGCAATGTGGCTTTTGGTTTGAAGTTTCAAGTGTTTTCGACAAAGTTTGATTCTGTCGGTCGTGGCGGTCGACCGCTTTTATCTTGAATGTTGATCTAAGTGGTGAGTTGATTTTGGGATAGGTCATACCCATATGTGTTAATGCATATGTGTTGCATGATGCATGTTTTCACTAACGTGGGTCAAGTTGTGAAGAACTTGTTTCCGGATTCGTGTTTGCTTGTCTATTGTGCGGTGGCTTGCGGATCAATGACGGTCAGCGGCGAGTGGATCGGGACTAAGCTTGGAGAGTGAGGTCCGAAACGATCAAGGATGCGGGTGAGGTCAATTGACACAAGCATGGCGCAGAATGGGCGAGGATGACCGAGGCGGTTGATCTGTTGGTTGGATCAAGCTGGCGCGAGTCGTTGCAAGTGCTCGATGGTGCGGTGGGATTGGACGGGAGAGACTTGGCGACATGGAGCCGTTGATCAACCTACACGTGATTTGAACGCGATTGTTTCGATTGGATGGACTCGTTCTTTTGGAAAGGATCGAGAAGGGGTATTTTGGTAATTTTACCAAATACCGCCTTGGTGACCTTTTGACTAAGCCGCGGCGCGGGACGGCGCATGATGAAGCGGTTTAGATCAATCGACGATGAAGACGGCGCTTTAATATGCGTGCGTGTGTGTTCCGTTGATATTGGGTCTTAACGGAAGCCCATTTGGTTTTAGGGTTAGAGCTGCCCTATAAAATAAACAATTGATGGGTTTTTAGGGGGAGCTGCCATTGGAGATTAGGGGCTGCTAAGAGAAAAAGGAGAGCCTTTGTGTGGTGGCCTCCTGAAGACAAAAAAAAAATAGAAAAATCTGGAGCCTGTGCGTTTTTAGAACTGGTGGCGGCGCCCCTCCAGAAAAACAGTTGAGCGCTCTTGTATCCCAGCAAAATCAGAAATCGAATCTGTAAGCGGCGCATGTGGAGCCCTGGAGGCGGTGCTTGTATTCCTCTGTGAAATCTGCTCTGGTCTGTTTGATTCGTTTGGATCTTATTTTTATTGGTTGCCTCGGTAGAAATTGGAGCTGTGTCGGCGCCGATCTGTAGTCTTGAGGAAAAATCTGCGGTTTTACTGTTGGGGATTTTTTTATTCCCATTTCTCTTCTCTTGCGTGAGTGGTTTCAGCAGCTGTCCTCTGTGATTCTTGTCAGATCAATGTTTTGTGGATTGGTGCAGCCGGTTGATGCTGATGTGTATGGCGCATGTAGAGACCGGAGTCCTTGGCGGCTGTAGCTTTCCTGTGATTATTTTTTTTGCTTGCGCGTGATCTAATGAGATCCACTAGCGCGTGATCTGGCTTTTGCCGAGCGTAGTCCCTTGGTTGAAATCGGCAGCAGTGTGCTTGTTTGAGATTTTTTTGTCTTGGCTGTTCCTCTGCAACTTTGTTATTCCTTCGAGTCATTCAAGATCTGGAGCTGTGGCGGCCTGCTGCTGTAAAAAATCGGCGGGCGCTCTCCCTGCAAAATTTGTTGGTGCCTAGGAAAAAGCAGTCCAGGACGGCGGCTTGTAGAGCTCTGTAGACAGAAATATCAGCCAGCGGTGCCTGTTGTAGATCGTCTTTTTGCTTCTTTCATGCTTGTCGGCTTGGTCTATCTCCTGAAAAAATTTGTGCTTGGCAGCAGTAGTTTTTGCCTCTAGCGTTTCTTGTATTCGGTTTTAATCTTGTTGCGGCAGCAGTTTTATCTGTAGGTCTCTTGCATGTATGAAGTCCTTGTTTACTTTATTGCTTGATTTGAAATGCCTGAAAAATCTGTTGTGTGCGGCGAACTGAGCAGCTCTAGAAAAATCGATCTCCTGTAGCAGCGGTAGTGAGAAGCGCCCGAGAAAAATTGCGGTGGCTGTAGCTTGTTGCTGTCTGCTTGTCACCTCTGTGGCTCCGTGAGAAATCAGTAGCTCTGTCCAGCCCGGAAAAGAAAATTGAAGCCACTGTTTGATTTTATGTTTCAAGTTCCTTGTTTTGTGGCTGCCAATTACATATATATATATATATATATATATATATATATATTCTGAATAGGTGTTTTAGCTACAGTCTTGTGCGTGTTTGTGTTGGCCGAAGAAAACGGCTTGATGACCTTTGTGCTGTGCGTAAGACGAGATCAGAGTTTACATAATCTTGATGGATTCTATTTTATCCACTAGTTTTTGTTCTAGTGAGTACCTCTTTGGTTTTTGTTTGTGCTCTGTTGTGAGAGGTTTTTGGTCTTGTGCTTAGGGGTTGATCAGATTCAACACAGGACATCCGTTGTGCCTGTATACAGATCTTCATAGCTTTTATAGCTATTGGAGTGAAAGTAGTGTTGAGTTTGATCGAGGTGAAAAATACAGAAAGCGTCTATTCACCCCCCCCCCTCTAGTCGCCTTTCCGGTCCTACATCTGTGTTCACTTTAAAGTTGAGAACTTGCCTTGGGAACCGAAGAGTTTTTCTGTCCGTTTGAACAAAAAAGAAGCTTTTGCCCGTTGGACTTTTGTGGGAAACTTCCGATCGTAATTAAAAGATTAGAAGCTATAAAAGCCCCATCGCCAAAGCTTTTAGAATTTTTACGCTTCAGATCCTTTTGATCCCCTTGACTTCTTGCCAAGAGAAATCCTTTAGACCCCTTTCTTGTTCTTCTGACCACAAAGCCTACTACGACCATACTCATCCTTAAGGATTTTCATCATGTCGGAGCAAATCACGAAGTGGTTGCCTTCGGAATTGAGCAAGAAAAAACTTGAGGCATTGGAGAGGATCGGGATGCTTCCAAACAAGAATATGATCCAATGGAGATCGGCGATCAGAGAGCATTTTCCGAGCCGCGAAGATGGGGAAATCCCTGTTTTCCTCGCCTACATCAAATGTGAAATTTGAGGTTCTTGCAGACACAAATTCCTCCTCCACGTTCTTGAGTATTACGGGGTGGAACTAGTAAATTTGGCTCTGAATTCCATCGCTAATATCAGTATTTTCACCTATTTATGTGAGGCATACCTGGGAGTGCCACCGAATTTGAGGCTCTTCAGGTATTTCTACCGAATGGTGATGGGGCGATCCATGGCGACTCCTGGAGAATGTACATTGCGCCTTCACGACGGGAAGGCCGATGAGTACATCCATATGTACTCGAAATCCTCGTGGTCGTCATGGAAGAAGAACTGGTTGTACATGATGGTTACGAGAGACGATGACCTCTACTTCGCCGGAATTAGAGAAAATGAAAACCCCAAGTGGAGGAAAACCGTGGAGAAGGCAGGGGTGATCGGAAGTGGGTGGATGCCATCCACGACCTACGAGTCAAGGGATTGACCTCCTGGCATGTGGTGAGGGATTTCACCAAGCGTCAGATTAGCCCTCTGAAGCTTCGGACTCATTCCCTGCTTTGGTCCATTGGTCGTGATGAAGCTATCTCAGGAGGTGGTAAGTCTTTGAGATAAACTCTGACCAGTATTTTTTATTTGATTAATGTACTACCTTAAAACATGTCCATATTTTGTTTCTCTCCTTTTCTTTTAAAGGTCTTTCCCGAGGAAATTAGAGAGCGGATCGAGGTTGATCATGCAGGGAGAACTGGAGAGAAATTTGGATTCCCGAGATCTTGGCCATAGCTCCGCTAAAGAGAGGCCTGCAAGGCTTAAGGTAGATAATCAAAAATTCCTTTTATCATGTATATATATTCTCCGATCAAATTCTTGATCATGCTCTATTTTGTAGTCGATTCGGATTGCGAATCACACAAACTAGTGAGGATCAATATCACCGTGGTTCCGATCGACTTGTGCTGGATGCTTTGGAAGAAGATGAATCTCCGAGGTAATAGAACACTTGAGATGGATATATATGCGGTTTAGATAAAGATTTCATCACCTAACCAAATTCGTTTTTGATTTAGGTGGAGAAGGTGAAGGCCGCCAGAAGGCGTGATCATGAGGTCAGAGATCCTAGACCGGTCGTTCATGACCGGACAGTTGTTACTGAAACAACTGGCCTGGAGGTTGGTGAAACCACTCCGTCCGACCAGATGGTCAAGGACGCAATCTTTGACGAACTAATCGAGGGCATCGCTTCCGACATCTTGTTGGAGGATGCAACAGATTTGACCAACCCTGCCGGTTCAGAACCGGCAAAAATGGAGGAAAAGAAAAGGAAGGATGGCGGCACAGAGTTTACTCTTTCACGCTTCAAAGTCAAATCTAGGAAATTAACTAGATATGTACAAATGAAATTGGTCGTATAAGTGCATACCTTTAATAATTCCTTGATTATTTAGTATTTTGAACTTCCCTTCTTTGCTTTGCATAGGTCTTCGGGTATTCCAGTTGTTTCCGACCAGACTCCTCCTGAGGACCAGGTACTCGTGGAGGTCCCTGACCAGAGTGCTTCCCAGGATAGAGCTCCTGAGGAAAAAGTGGTCGAAGAAGCCCCCGAGCAGGTGTCAAGGCCAACATTTGAGCTGGACCCATCGGTGGTTCCAACGTCTGCAGAGGAAAAAGACGGTGAAGACCCCCAACGAGTTCGACCCATGTTGGTGGTTCCTCCCAACCTGATCAATTCCTTTTAGTCCTCGATTTATTGAGGATGAGGATCTTAACGAGGCTTGGGGAAAGATATCAGATCATCAAATCAAGACAAATCCTGATATGATATTTGCCAATTATAATCATGTGGCAATCCATGTAAGTATCTACAACCAGTTCCATAGTACTTCTCAAAAATTTACAAGGAACTTAAAGAGGAAAAATACTATTTGTGCGACATCGGTGAGAACTTTCTTTGTGGTCGGAGGATGACCAATAATTAAGGACTTGGAGCAAAAACACTCCGAATTGGAAAGTAAGAACTTTCTACTTAACTTTTTTCTTTCTTCAAAACTTTGCCCTTTTCTAACTATGCTCCCTTATCGTATTCGATAGATTTGGAGAAAATGAAAGAAGAGATCGTGGCTGAGAAAGCCAGAATAGCTCTGCTTGAAGAAGAAATAAAAGCTAGGGACCGGTCGATCACTGAAGGAACGACCAGCAATGAAACACTTAACAAAAGAATTGAAGGTAATATGTCGTAAACTTGACTTATTATCTACCTTCAGTTATGTTTGTGCTTATCAATCGTTTCACTCTTGTAGAGCAAAAACAAGCTTTGGACAGAACAGAAAAGACTCTGAAATTTGAGCAGGATAAGGAGGCAGCTCTTGTGCAAAGTATTGATGAAAAGATTCATGTTTTGAACAAGATGATCTTTCATATGGGATTAGGATCAAGTCTGCCTACTTTAAGAGATCCAATAGAGAAAATGAACTACTTGGGTCAACTTCTAGAGGATCTCAAGAACCTACTCAAGACTACTCGGAAGAACTATGCCCAGACCATGAAAGCAGGCGTTGCTAGTGGAGTTAGTTTTGCTTTGGCAAAACTGAAGGCTTCCGACCCCTCCATTAATCTCCAAGCTGTTGAAGATGACTTCAATTGCCTACCTGACGAGGCGACCAAATTCATGGAAGAACTCAGGCCATTCGAAGACAAAGTTGTAAAGGAGATGGAGGTCGGATCTCCATCAAGCGAGAATTAGTCTGGAAATATTTCTAGAGTAGGCCCTCGCAAATGTAAAAATATTGAATATGTATAAAACTTACCTTTTATGTAGTTAACAATGATTTTGTTTATCTGTTGACTTTTAAAATTCTCATATATTTCCTAGCCTCCGGCGCTTTATAGTAGAAGAACTTTACTATACAAGCGGTAGCCAAGAAAGAGAATGAAAGTCGAAACCATTTTTGAAGGTATGTCTTGATGTTAAGACAAAAGCGATCGTTGTAATACTAGGAAATCATTGTAGTCGAACCGGTATGATTTCGACTAGTTATAGATCCTTGCTTATCATAATCGAAATACCAATCAAAATTGTATATGGTCGGAAAAAGACCTTGTTATATTTGACATAAGAAGAAATACAAAATGTATGCAACAAATTATAAGTGAACTTTGTTTATATCTATTATCCCAAAGTGCAGTGGGAAGGAATGCTTAGACACGAAGTCATATAACATATTTAAGTGAAGCGTGTTCAAGCTCTTTATCCATTCGTAGCGAGGGTCGAAGAAAAGAACCGTCGCTAGGAAGCTCCTTCGATTAAGGCGAGAACCACGCTTGAAAAGGAGAGACTTAGACTAGGAGGCTTTCCGTGTCCCGACCAGTAGCCAAACAAGAGCAGAGCAGAATCTTGAAATAATGAAATATAATCTTCATAATCTTAAGCATATCATTCAGTATATAAAGTTATTTGTATGATGCTCTGATTATTCATATATTTCTTTAAGAAAAGAGTGTTGTCGTGCGTGGGAATCATTTAGAGAATACTCACGACTAGGACCAATACAGCGTATGACATAGAAGTTGTTGCCATAGAGTAACAGAGATCCTTGGAAAGGATGTTGGAGAGAAGATTGTCTTCTCCGACCAGTTTAAATTAACAATAAAGAACGACCAGAGTATAGGTATATATATATAAGCAAGGTTACTTTTCTTAATAAATAAATGAATTTATTGAAATTGAAAGAATGTAAAATAATTAAACATAGAACTTACGCAATTGATCAATGTTCCAAGAATTTGACAAAATTTGCCCATCAGACATAGCTAGTCGTACGGAACCTGGTCGGGTAACTTTGACCACAGTGTAAGGACCTTCCCACTTGGGAGAAAGTTTATTGCGATTTGCTTGTCTCTGAATTTTTCTGAGAATCAGATCACCTACAACAAGGCTGCGAGGTTGCACCTTACGACTATGGTACCTTCGCATGGCTTGTTGGTAGACTGCTGATCATACAAGGGCTTGGTTTCGTCGTTCTTCAAGGAAATCGACGTCGTCGAGTCTTTGTTCATTCTGATCGTTTTCGTTAAAATGATCAGTTCGAGCAGAGGCAATTTTGAGTTCTGGAGGAAGCATAGCTTCAGCACCATAAACAAAAAAGAATGGTGTTTCACCGGTCGCACGACTGGTCATGATTCGGACGACCTATAATACAGATGGGAGTTCTTGAACGCAAGCTCCTGACCGTTTGATTAACTGGTCGAATACTCGGCATTTGATCCCTTGCATAATGGTACCATTAGCCCGCTCAACTACTCCGTTGCTATGCGGATGAGCAACAGAAGCAAAATAAACTTTGACACCAAGTTCATCGCAGAATTCTTGGAATTGACTGCTAAAGAACTGGGCACCATTATCTGTGATTATACGGCTGGGTACACCAAATCGTGTGATCACATTTTTTATGAGAAATCTCTTAGAGGCCTCAGTTGTTGTTTTAACAACTGGCTCGGCCTCGATCCATTTTCTAAACGTGTCAATCATGACGAAAAGGAATTTGAAGCCCTTGGGTGCTCTTGGGAAAGGTCCCAGAATGTCCAGTCCCCAAGTTGCAAAAGGCCAAGAAAGAGGAATTGTTTGTAAGGCTTGTCTTTGGTGATGTACTTATCGGCTATAAACCGACATTATCGTGCCGTCACAAGCTCTTTTGCATCATGAAGGCGCGCAATAATAATATCCTTGCCTGAAGGCTTTACCGACCAGAGTTATGTAGGAATGATGTGCTCCACAGACTCCTCCATGGATTTCGGTTAGCAACTTAATGCCATCCGTTTGAGATATGCATCTCATCAACACTCCATGAGATCCTTGTTTATGCAAGGTACGTTTGATTAGAGTGTATGATTTGGCTTTTCATGCTATACGATCAGCCTCTACATCATCTTCCGGAATTGTGTCACGCTGAAGATAATTGTAGATCGATGCCATCCAGTCTCTACCTTGATCGTGATAGCGCCAATCGTCAACGACCTGTGGAGCATCCATGTTCCTTTGATCGGTTTGTACGACCTGTAAAGAATCATGTGTGTTCTCGGAAGGCTCGACTACCGAGGGTGAATCGAGTTGCTCGAGAAAAACTCCGGGCGGGACGGTCGACCTCGTGGAGGCCATCCGTGCCAACTGGTCTGCCAGAAAGTTTTCCTTTCTAGGGATATGTTGGATCTGGAAACCGAAGAAGTGCTTTTTGAGTTTTCGTACTTCCACCAGATAAGATGACATCTTGGTACTCGAGCATTGATACTCTTTCCCTACTTGATTCGCTACTAGTTGAGAATCGCCTTTCACTAGCAATCTGTGAATCCCGAGCGAACGAGCTGCTCGGAGTCCCGCTAGTAAACCTTCATATTCTGCCACATTATTTGTGGCAGGAAAATTTAACTAGATGGCGTACTTTATGTGTTCACTAGTAGGGGATATCAAGACCACTCCAGCCCCTGATCCTTTTAACATCAAGGAATTGTCAAAGTACATTGTCCACTCCTCGTGGTGTTCGTACTCGGGCCCTTGGGTGGGTTCAGGGTTTGTCCATTCGGCAATGAATTCTGCTATTGCTGGGGACTTTATTGCTGTTAAGTGAAATAAAATGGAGGTCAACGCCCTAGCTCAACCGCCCATTTGCTATTAGTCTGATGATTCCTGTTTCCAAGGACTTGACCAAGGGATATCTGGTCGTGATGCGACCACTTTGTGGGCTGAAAGTAATGCCTTAGCTTCCTTGAAGACATAAGGAGACCATAGAGCAACTTTTGTGTACTGTGGGTATCTTTCCTTTGGTCCATGTAAGACTTAAACTACGTAATAAATTGGTCGTTGGATGTTATCCTTTCTCGACCGATTACACGCTTCTCGTTTGTGGTGTTCTTTGCCATGTAAACTAGCAATGTTTCTCCGATCTCGAGAGACTAAGACCGGGGTACTCGTAAGGTACTTTTTAAGTTCTTCAAAGGCATCGTTTGCCTCTTTAGTCCACTCGAAACTCCCATGTTTCCGAAGAAGTTTAAAGAAAGGTAATCCTTTTCCCCTAACCTTGCTATGAAACGACTTAGTCTTGCCATCTGACCGGTTAGTTTTGGACCTCCTTCTTTGTGGTCGAGGGCGATCCGTCGATGGTGCTATTTTCTTTGGGTTTGCTTCAATACCTCTAGCCGAGACTAGGAAACCGAGCAGTTTTCCAGCAGAAACTCTGAACACACACTTTTTCGGATTCAACTTGAGGTTATGCCGTCTCAAGTTGTTGAAAGTTTCTTGTAAGTCAGGGATGTGACTGCCAGCGTTGGTGGTCTTTACGACCAGATCGTCAACGTAAGCTTCTAGATTCCGACCTATTTGTGGACTAAAGGTTTTTTTGCATCAACCTTTGAAAAGTTGCACCAGCGTTTTTGAGACCAAATGACATCTTAACATAATAGTAAGTGCCATATGGGGTGATGAAGGAAGTTTTCTCCTCATCTTCTTTACACATATTAATCTGGTGGTACTCTGAATACGCATCTAGAAAACTTAGTAACTCACACCCAGAGGTAGAGTCTACGAGTTGGTCAATGCGTGGAAGGGGAAAATTATCCTTCGGACAAGCTTTATTAAGGTTTGTAAAGTCGATACACATTCGCCATTTTCCATTATTTTTTCTAACCATTACAGGATTGGCAAGCCACTAATGGTGGTCGACTTCACGAATAAACCCAGCCTTGAGGAGTTTGTCAATCTCCAACTGGATTGCTTCCTTCCGATCGGGTGCAAAATGTCGCAGCTTCTGCTTGATCGGTTTTTTGTCAGGCTGAAGAGCTAGCCTGTGCTCGATCACCTCCCGGGGGACTCCAGGCATATCGGACGCTTGCCAGGCAAACACGTCCTGATTCGTTCGGAGGAAGGAGGCGAGGACTCTTCCTATTTGGGGTCGAGTCTTGCCCCACCGAATCTTCTGGGTAAATGAGTCGATATTTCTGACCGGTGGCAACAACGCCGTGGAGAAGCGCCTTTGTCGAGTGGTACTTCCTTTATGCAGTCGGAGGGCTTGGGTGTCATCTTGGTCTCGAGTGTTTGGCCTGCATGGTAGATGGATTAGCCTCTCGGTGAAAGTTCATCGACCAGTTCAAAGGATTTTCGATCACATCGTAAGCCATTTTCCGATCTCCCCGAATAGTGATGACTCTCTTTGGCCCCGGCATTTTCAGACTCTGATAACCGTAATGCGTGGCTATCAAGAACTTTGCTAATGCCGGTCGACCAAGGATTCCGTTGTATCGCGGATTCAAAGTTTACCACATCAAGCGAAAATTTTACGTCCGAAAGTTATCGGGGCTTCGAGCGTAACAGGTAGAAACTTGTCCTATCGGTTTAGCGGTGGAGCCAGAACTATGCCATGAAAAGCATATTTCACGTTTCACCTTTGACATGGGGACTGCATCTCTTCTAAAGCTCCATAAATAATATATTCAAAGAACTATCTCCATCTACTAAGACTCGATTAACCCTACAATTATTAATAGTTGGTTCAACAACAATAGGAACCTACGGTCAAGTCGAAGGGATGGGGCGATCGTCTTCTTTGAAGAAATTGCCGTGTCGACCACTTCGATTGCTTGATAATGGTCGGAGATTGACGAGTTGACCTCCGCTCCATGGCCTTCAGATAGCGTTTGGACTCGTATGAAGAAGATCCTCCAAAAATCATGTTGATTGTGTGTTGGGGATCTGGTACTCCATCTCTTCGTCGCCATCCTTGTCCTTTTTGGAGCTCGTTTCTCCGGGTTCTGTATTGCGGAAATGGTTCTTTACGCATAATAATCCTCCGATTTCTTTTGCGGACTCGGCAGTCGCAGATCATGTCACCTTCTTTGGTGAAGTGGACACCACTTCTTGTTTTCTTGGAACCCCTCAGTCGGAGCTTTCGTCTTGTCTCGACCGGTGTAGTCCTTCTTACCCTTCATGAACTTATCAGGAATGGCTAGGACCTCCTTGTCGTCGGGTCTGCGGTTCTTTTTCTTCTTGAGAGACCTCTTATTCTTTTTCTCTGGTTTGTCCAGGCTGACTGGGGAATCTTGTCTTTCCGATCAATGGCTTCGCACCACTCGATTGCTTCGCTAGCGGTGGCATACTTGTTGGCCATGTCAAAAAGCTCAGCGGTTGTTCTTGGAGGGTTCATTGCTATATCCTCCGTAAGCGGCGATTTCTCGAACTGCTGTTTTAAAAGCTTTGAATAACGAGATGACTCTGTGACCGGGTATAGAATTGCGAACTGGCTGAACCTCTTGATGCATTGACGTAAAGTCTCATCAGAACCCTGCCGGATTCGGTGGAGATCATCCTCCTTCCCAGGGCGGTCGTACGTACCTTGGAAGTTTGCAATTAGAAGATCACAGAGTTGCTCCCAAGTATACATTGATCCGACCGGTAGGTTCAATAACCACGACCGGGCAGACCCTTTGAGCACGGTGGGTAGATAGTTGGCCATCACATTCTCAATGCCACCAGCAGCTCTGATGGCGTTGGTATATATTTGGAGAAATTCCAATGGGTTTTGAGTCCCATTGAACTTGTCCAAGTTGGCCAGTCGGAACCGGTTAGGCCAACGCACAGCTTGGAGCCCTGCAGAGAAGGCTCGACAATCTGTGATTGGTTCATGGCGTCTTCTCTGGGAAGGTGCCGGATTGTAATCGGTCGGAGACCGGTTCCTAAGATTGGAACGCTGGAACTCCGGTGTGCCGATCCGATCGTGGACATTGATGTGATGCCTCCGACCGGCCACTTGATTCAGACAATGTTGGAGATCGTTGAGTCCAAGTTGTGGTTCTTCTCGACGTGATGAGGTAGTGGCTACCTGAAATAGCCTTCTTCCCTCGTGACTCCTTTGTCAGAAGCGTCGAGGGGGTCTTGGTATCGATTGTTCCCTAGCATGACCATGTTGTCCCCTGCTAAGGGAGGAACGTTGGGATGAAGTCATAGTTTGACTCCCGGGAACCCTTTGTTCTGACGCGCTTCCGTCTTGTTGCATGGTCTGTTGGAGAATTTTGGATACTTGACCTCGAAATGTACAAAACACAGGTTTCGCTAAAGTAGGATCGAATTATTTAACATATCTTGAACCGTCGTAAGTTTTGTCACGATTCATAGAAGGTCTCGGGGTTCATCTTTGGTCGTGGCGTCGCTTTGAACCTTCCTCGACCTTCGGACTTATTCTATCCTATCGGTTACTCTAGGTGGGGCAATGCGGTGAGTTAAGCGATTGGCGTCGATCGACTCCGTTGCCTCCGGAAGTTGGTGCCTGATGGCCCGGATCATCTCTAACAACACGTGATGGCGTGGTAGAGAATGTAGGACTGTGCAGGGCATCTTGATTTTTATCTCCGATCACATTGACTTCGTGCTTTCAACATTGATCTTCCAATGAGCTTCCATCGTAACTAATGGAGAGCTTCTCGATTATACGCCAAGTTTCCTATGAAGCGGTCGAAATGAGCACCTCGAGGCCTTCTCGGCTGATCCGTGAAGCGCCGATCATTATCTTGAGTGTGATCATCCCACATGGGCCTCGACCGGTGGAGGCTTCATCGACACCGTTACGGTGTCGGTTGACTCTGGAATTGCCGAAGCGAGGAGAGTATCTTTCAGCCATGATTTCATCGAGGGTATAGAGATTTTCGAGTGGTGGCGCTGAAATTTCTTCACCTGTTTTGCCGGTTGGAAAGACCGGGCTTGAAGAGGTCCCCTGACATTCCGAGCTGATCGGAATGACTGGTTCCTCCGATTGCGCCACTGGTAGTGGTGGAGCATCCTCGTCCATCCGGTCGACCTCGCTAACATTGGCGACGTGCGAGCCGGCGGAGGAGGAAGAGCAGGAAGACATGCCATTTTCTTCCATGGCACGGATGCATCCTTCCAAGTCGAGGTCGGCGTAGTCCGCCAAGTCGAACCAATTCTCCTCATTCAAACTCGAACTGTCGCATGAGCGATTGCGAGAATTTGGGCGAGGTTTGTATGAGCGAAGAGTTTTTCGTGAAGCTTCGTCTTCTTCCCCACAGACGGCGCCAGCTGTCGACGATCGAACCGCCGATCTTATGAAAATGAAAGAGGAAAATGATGTGAAATATCCTGGGATGGAATGGGGGCCGCTCTTTATTGATATGAGCTGGATTTACAAGACGACTAGGCACTACCCTAAATACTTGAATGTGAGGAATGTTTAACTAAGTAATCGGGCTTAGACTCTAAGTCTAAGATCGATTATCTTGCTTCTAAGTCCACCGCTTAGGCTTCTGTGTTTGTCTTCTCTTGTTCCCCCGTCCCTTCGTCTTCTGCGCTCCACCCTTAAATAAATCCTGAAGAGGTGGCAGTTACTTTTGGAGAAGGCGTCCCTGGTGAAACGTTACGACTGGTCGGAACGGTAAGGCAGTTAACAATGTGCCAACTTCCTTGCAGTTGTCTGTAAGATGCTTAACCGTAGGGTAGTTAATTGTCAGTGTCTCAGGATTATATCATGGCACGGTTTGGAACATATAACACATGTTCCATTCATCATACGGTAAGAAATGCCAGTTCATAGCTTTTCCGAGCAGCTACCTAGTCGGAGCCTAGGCACAAGGCCTTGTCCGACCAGGGTACCCATCATGTAACCTCTGGAATCCTCATGACCAATGAGGTCGTTAGCCTTAGGGGTTACGACCATGAAGACGTATGGTCTTTTATGTATTAAATTAATACATAGAGGTTTTAATTCTCGTCAGGTACCTAAAAACACAAATAACAGCAAGAGTGAGTCCAAAGACTCAGCAAAGTATAGATAATAAGATATTATAATACACAATTATAACATCAACATCCATCCCTAAATCTTTACAATAAAACAAATCATATCCTTATGCAATACAAATGTGCAATGCATCTTTTCCTTTTTCTCTTTGCATTTACTAGTAATGCGGAGTATGCAACTGTCGGTGCATACTCATGCCTGTGCCTTCTAGCACAGGGACCATAAGCCTACACTCCACAAGTGTGGGGACCACAAGCCCACACTCCACAAGTGTGCGGACCACAAGCCCGTCATATACATGACGGGAACCTCAAATTAATGCTTAGTCGCCAAGTGACCAAGCCTCAAATATGATAATATGATGCACATGAATAATTCTTTTATTCATCATAACCAAGTATTAGCAGCAGCATCATGCATGAATAAAAACTTACTCATACTTCTAGCATTCATGATCATTGACATACATATCATTCTAGCATCCATGAATATCGAATGTATACATAATACTTGCAAACAAGAACAATCTCTTCTAAGTAATCCATCACTAACTGTACTTGCCTCAACTGTGCGAAGATGGAGAACATGAAGAGGGCGCTGCCCCTGGGACCAAGCCTCCACCTGAATTAATTTAACAAGCACTCTAAGATAGAAATTCTGGACAAAAACAAAGCTATAAGCAAATACGAATGCGCTACACTCTCTAGTGCAATCCCAACTCCAAAATCCTAAACATCAGTTTGTCCCCTCAACAGACAGTCCCCTTAAAAAATCCATAACGTTTCGTACAGAGATCCAAATGTGGCGTTCTTAGACTTTCTGGAAATCTTATCAAATTCCCCATCTAAACCTAGTTGGTGAGATTTCTAGTTTTGGCCATATTCTACCCTTACCAAACTGATTAAAAGAACCTCTAAATCTCGTTAGGAGTTCTGGATAGCGACACTAAATATAACACAACTTTCAGTACACAAGGCCAAATTTTATGTTATTTAGCTTTCTGGAAATCTTAACAAAATGCCTACAACTTTTGTTATGGTGAGATCTTCTAAATAATATATTAATTATTTGCTATTGACCGATTAATATTAACTGTCAGAATTATGACAGAACTACAGAACAGCAACGCTACGAAATTCATATCTCCTAGTCCGCTCAACCAAACGACGTGATCCAATACTCTACGGAAAGCTAGCGACGTCACCCACAACTCTCTAGTAGGCGTTCAGGTCAGAATCTGCAATTAACTTCCTCAAAACCGTCGGCCAACACTGACTGCACTAAACAGATCTAATACCGACATCGCCTAATTACATGATTTCACTACTAATAGAATGGGGATCGAGATTACCCTTGTAGAACCGCTGAAGAATGATGAAATCACCTTGTGATCCCTCTCCCCTCCCTTCTTCCCCTTCCTTCTTCTTGGCCGACAGCAATGGGAGAGCACCACCAAGAGGGAAGGGAATATCAATGGAGTGTAAGGGGAGGTGCACTGTAGTAGGACACTGTAGCAACGGAGGCTACTGTAGCTACAGTGCGGGTTAGGGTTTTCCCCCACCTTTTATTGGTGGCCGGCTCCTCATGGGCCTTCTGGCCCAGGTTGCCGAAGAACTGCATAAACCCTCTTTTTCTTATATCTAATTTCTGTTTTGAACGCTTTCTTTCTTAGAATAAATCGGAGTATTACATTGCCATCCTTTCCTTATCTCTTTCTCTCGTTGCCGAAAGGACATGGATGCTAGCTACTAGCAGCAGCAGCAATAGACAGGGCACAACCAGCTTTGCGTAGGGTTGCATGCAACATGCAAAGCTTGCAGCAGCTGCAGAAAAGTTGGCACATTGAGGGGTGGTACGACAAGCATGCAAGGCTAGTGCGGCATACATGTAGTGGGCACATGCAGGATGCGGCAGCAGCGGGAATAAAAATTGGCACAAAGCACGCGGCGGGCAGGGGCAGAGGGATGGAGGCTAGCACAAGGGGATGGGAGTGGTGGTGGCCAGGAGGAGGCAGGGAGGTGGCGGCTAGGGTTGCTGCCCCCTTTCCTTGCCCTCTTGAAGCCGGTCCACTAATGGGTCTTAGGCTAAGTGACTAGTTTCCTCCTCTTGGGCCAAGGGTTCGCGGGCCGAAGACCCAACTCCTTTCCTTTCCTAAAAACTAATTTTTTGCTATTTTTATATATATATATATATATATATATATATATATATATATATATATATATATATATATATATATATATATATATATATATATATGAAAATGGTATGGTACTCACAGAATACGTACACCCACTTCTCATATATCACATAAATCATATGATGATACCTCTTTATCTATTTGAGTATACTCTAATAATGATTATAAGATACTCCAAAGCGAGTTCTATGAAAAAATTAGTTAAAGTCCACTTTTTATAGCAAAATTTGTGTATATACTTCTTTTATATATGAAAAATGGTATATAGTAAAAATAAAGGACTCCAATGAAAATTTTCCAATCAAGTCGCATTGGAGCATGTTATAATTGATATTTAAGTATACTGAAAATTATAAAGAAGTATAATACGTTCGTTTAAGTGGTATATTCGAAGTAGGAGTATGTACTCTCGGAAGTACAAAACGGGCATCCTATATATATATATATTTGCTCAGTAATACTATACAGATACCATGAGTTGAAAAATAACATCAATGCGTCACTGACATGTAGCCTCGTGACCTACCATCATCCTCACATTGGATATTATTTCCTAATTTATACATTATTGCAATGTTACGGAGCAAATTTTCCCCACATATATTAGTAGTACCTTCGGTTAATTTTATCTATCACTGGTAGGCTTCAATCATTCGTCTATACTGTGTTGTCCCCGTAGTTTTATGTTTGCCCTCCACTAAAAAGTTATCTTGTTTTCCCCCAAACACCAGGGTGAAACTTGCAAACCAAGAAGAAAGTAGATGCGTGGTTGTTCAAAGCTCATGGATAATTGTTTTTTTAGTGAATAGCAAAAGCTCTACTATTTAATTCTTTAAGGAGAAACCAAAAACGGTTTAAGCAGTCTTAGAAACAAGAAAAGTGACAAGGCAACAACAAAGAATATGGAAAAACTATATAGTTGCTATGGAGAATTATCTCTTAGACTACCAGATTTGAGCAAAAAACTCCAACAGAGAAGCTTGTTAACTCATTGTCGTACGGTTGTCGACCAGAACTAACTCGCCTAACTTTGCACCCACCGTCGCTGGCGTGCAGCGTTGATGTTGGAAGATTATGCGATTTCGCTCCTTCCAAATTTGCCATAATACAATGATAACCATGGAGTTTGTCCCAAGCACATTTCGTTGGTGTTCCTCCTCATTTTGTGCCATCTACCATTCTAGTATGCTCACGCTGGCACCCCAATTTAGAGCTGGCACCCCAATTTATCGGGCTTAACCAACTCTGGCTTAGCCAGGTTGAGGTTAGTCACCATACTTCACGCGCAAATGAGCACTCAACGAACAAATACACCGCTGTTTCTAGTCGGATGCTGCACATGGGACAAAAATGGCCATTTGGGATTTTTCTTGAGGCTCGGATGCTGCACATGGGACAAAAATGGCCATTTGGGAGTTGTCTTGAGGCCAACCTATCTTCCGTAAGCTGTTGTACTAACAACCATGCAAAGATTTTACATTTTTGTGGTGCTCACAGTTACCCGATGATATCTTCGAAGGGTTTTTTTTCACTAGAACCATGTAGCTGGGCAATGTAAGTGGACTTTAAGTGTACTCTTCATGCGTAGTCCACTTCGAAGTTATCTTGTTAGGGACATCATTTTATAGCTGCACTTGCTGCACAAATTCAAAGACCTTAACATATTTCAGCAAGATATCCAAGGTTATACAAGTTCTAATATCGGCAATCCATTTATTCTCCTGATTGGCTTCTTTGACCGTTCTATTCTTTCTTACGGAGACCTGGAAGAGATCTGGAGCTATCTCATTCAATGGGATTTATTTTAGCCATGCATCGCTCAATTTAATTCATGTATCTGTATAATAGTCAGTCTGTATAACAACTTTTGATAAGAGCTCTTGGATTTGTACTTCTTGTTAAGATGAAATATTTTTTGTATCAAGCTCTTGAGAGATTATTATTTTTTACTGAGATCAATTCATGTTGCTGCTGTTAGTTTCTGACCAGCCCTTGTCCTCCATCTCTTAACTCATTATTACTAGAAACCTGCACATGCTAAGGCGCGCGAAGACAAACACACGCGATTGTGTTAAGGAGAAAGGAAATTCTAGAGATTCAACATATGTAGATAGAACGGATGGACCTAAGTACAACAACAACATTGTTAGAACAATATTTGTTGTAACTATTATCAAGTAGAAATAAGAACACAACATGACATCCATTGCATGTGACATCCATTGCGTGCTGTAGAAGCGAACCAGGATGCACATAATCTTTCAATAATAATTGCGAAGTGTACAGTAGAATGGTCCTAAACTGAGCATATCAACATCGCGAACTCGGTGATCCACATGATGTAACAACCAGTAAACAAAGCTGATAGAGCTGGTGAATTATAGACATACAAACAACATAACAACATGGTTTCTAATAATAGCGGGATATAGACATGCATATCTGAGAAGAGACTGTACCGAGAACAACAATGCAACCTATGTTAAAGTTCCATTCTCAATATTCTATTTGGCAACTAAACAACCATTGCCCAGTATTTGAGTGTTTGCAGAACCAAGATTGTGCACAGGGTTTCCATGTATTGTATCGTTGATTTGCTATTGAAATAATGTGACACTACCTATAATAGCACAGCCAGAATTTCATTCTCTGGAATTTCAAGTGCTACCAATACCATAATAGTGGGACTTGGGAATATACTTTTCAGGACCAACTAAAAATAAGGCAGAAGACTGCTCTTACTTATCTTAGCTATCTACATTGCAACTATAATATGTATTAGCATATCCAACAGTGCAGTTATTAGGCAACATGTTAAAAGAGCCAATAGCCAAAATTGCTGATTGGGGAGGATTTACGATGCCACATAGGCATCTTCTTCCTACCAGAGGCATCCTGTAGAGGATTCAACTCACTGCGCAACCTGGAACAGAAATAAGTAGTGATTTTTTCGTGTAAGAACCGTTCTAGAACATAATGGTGCAACTAAAAAAATGGGGCTAATTTTCCCAAAGTTAAATGGGCAAACAATCCATCTAAAAATTAATTGAGAAAATGATTCATCAAATGTTTTTGGTACGTGTAGATCAAACACTAAAATGTTTGAACAAAGTTTGGACTGAAACCATACTTGATAAGTTTGTCAACACGAGTATCAACTGCTGGATAGTAGTGAGGAGTGGTTTGCTTAGACTGCAACAAGCCAACACGAGTATCAACTGTCGGATAGTAGTGATGAATGGTTTACTTAGATCGCAGCAAGCGGTTTGCAGTAACCTGAGGGCAATAAAAATTAGAATATGTTAAGACAAACATTTTTGAGTTAACTATTTAGTTCTTTCAAGTGTCTAGATGTTGTTAAAGTGATACCGTCAAAAGCACAGTAGCAAACATAAGGTCAGCAAAAAAAATCATATGGTAAAATATCACATTTCACTAAACCAAGTAAGACATTCACTAATCCAATGAAAACTTATGTGTGCCTATCTAAACGTATCTAGAAGTGAAATGTGCAGCAGAGCAGACCAATGCTTTGTTGCTCACATCTTGCATACTCTATCATCTTTACATTCACCTTGCGAAAGGACGACGCTGTTAGCAAGCTCAAGCTATTGCTATGTTCATCCACATGCAAACAGTATGATTATTATAGAAAGTTTCTGGCAGAGGAGAGGAACTCTTAACCAAAAGTATGGAGAACTAACCGCTTGTTTTCACGATGCCATAATTTCCTCCAGCAGAGGTCAACTTATCATAGGAAGAAAAATGGTCAAATTATACAGGCACGTTTCGTTAAAATGGTTTTCACATAACTACCAAAATAAATTGAACAAGGACACTATCAGCGCCAACCGTATAAGAAATTATTAGTGGCTAAACCTATAATTTGCATATGGTATTTGGCCCATACGCCATATATTGTATTTCCTATGGTAGCCACCTGGAGAAAATGGAAAAAAGATGAATAAAATAAGTACAAATAACATAAGAAGATTAAGTTAAGTTAACATCATTAGAAGAATAAAATGAATTCCATAATTCTTTAGGTTGATGCAGCAAATGTTCCAATATATCAAAAGTATAGAATAACAACTCTCTGCAATGAACGAAACAAGCTGATTCTTTTATTTGCTCTCTCTAAGTGTGCACTTACAAGTTCGTACTTAGTAACAGCATAAACCCATCCAAGTCCCACTTCCTTATAAAGCCTTCTAAATGCCTTCAATCATAACTAACCATAGCTACTATCTTTCAAAAATGTTAAAAATAATCAATTCATAACCAGAATGTAACTATATTCTACATAGGTACTTGGAACTACATTATGAAATGGTTATTTTGTAGTTTAGGCCAAAGTAACTCCGAAGGCAAGTTCTTTAGTGTATGATTCACTCTCACAAGGCTAAAACAATTATTGTACCATTGCGATGATAATAAACTTTGCACGTAATAATACTTACATGTTATCAAGAAACATAATACTAAAGTAACAATACTATTTGTGCCTCGTGGCTTTCATTAGATCATTCAATAAACAAAAATGCTGGTTTCTAAACTTTGAAGTACCTCATGCACAGGGACACAAAAGCATGAACTGATGCACAAATGGTGAGTATTCAAGCGACCACAGGAGAAATAGATGCATTACATGTTTGGGGTAGTGAAGCATTGGATCATTCATTAGTTCCATGCTTAACTCATGGCTTTCATTAGCTACCAAAAATGTTGTTCCATGTTTACGAAACTTGATTAAGATTTTGACATAAAATAGACAACTAATACACCAATTATTACTGTGTAGGAACAAATTATGCTCAACTATTAGCATATAAACTTGATTGGAGGTTTTCATGATAATAGAGTGATTCATTTTTTAGTCAATTGCACATTTCACAATATACACATACCAAATATGCAATTTACTCTTATATTACAGTATTAGAGCACCATAACAATGTTTCCCAAAGCATTCCAAATTTCCAATCATCCCACTTATCCCACCAAGGACTTGGAGGAACATCGTTCAGGATTTTGGCACAATAAGTTAAAGAGCACCATAAAAAAGTAATAGTGTTATCCATAGATAATTGATACTAAATGCATACCATGTCCACAGTTATATTTCCAAGCGGGACCTTTCCATGCTCCGACTTAAGTTTCTTTCAGCGACCCTGTTAAAAAAAATAGTAGAGTAAGTTCAGCTCTGCTATCCTGATATTTGAGGGTAGGAAATTTAATACTCTCGAATTGTTGAGGTGTTGTGTTTAGGAGGCTATAAAAAGACAATAAGCAATGCATGACAGTTCAAAGATGCAGTTTAGGTGAAGTAATTTTAAATCAATCATGATACTCTTTCATAAAGAGAAAGTTGTTAGAGCAGTGAACCAACTGCCTAGTAGGTTCTCCTCCAATCCAATTCTGAGTGTTCTGATCATCGCTAGGTGCAAAACTAAAATTGTGAACAAAATAATAGCCTAATAGGACGATCTTTTAATGTACTTTTCCATTGGCCAGAGAACTCAAGCATTACATACTCTTTTGAGATGGGTTTTTTAGAGGTGTTGAAACTATGTATTGAATACCTACTTTCACATAATTATTTGCTTGCATGTTCCACCACAGCATTCATGACCACAAAGCATTCTAAACCATTTGGAAGTAGTAACTAACCAGGGGTGGAAGCAAATGGGTTTACCCGGTGTCACAGGACATCGGGTTCAAAAGGTAATTTAGTGGGGATCAACTTATATATACCACATGTGCACCCTTAGCCCAAAAACCGTGCACCCTGGAGTCGTCTCAGGCGGCGACACGGGCACACGGCCCAGGCGACGACACAGGCACGCAGCTCAGGTTCATCGCTAATGATGCTAATGATGTTGTGGTTCATCGCTAATGATGATGTGGTCCATCGCTTCATTAACTTGAAAGAACGTAAGTACTAAAGTTAATTTATTTACTTAACTACTTATTTTTACTTGAGAATTCTAAGACATTTTGTTCTCTTCTTTTTTAGGCTATTGAGGTTGGATAATGTATTTTGTCAATACGACCATCTTTTGTTCGTGGTTTTGTCCTTAGTTCATTTATTTTGGTAAGTGTTGACACGGTCTATGCGCGTACAATGATAACCGCAAGCTCATGGATCGGTTGTAGTTTTTCACTTGAGTATCGAGGGTTATCAATCTCAGGGAACAATTGAGATTACAACTAAGGCTGACAATTACTACTAACAAGAACGTTGTATGAAAGATTTAATCTAAAGAACTAAATTACAAGAGAATAAAAATCACTAAGGTTCTACTAAGACTAACTATATCTTCCCCTGGACTAGGTTTACTTACGCGTAAATTGACAAGTATACTATTAATTGGTACTAGACTAAAATCGCTCTCACCCTACAGATAATACTACATTTTTCACTGGTTCACCTGTCACATGATAAGGCTAATCTAAACATAGCAAGCTCTGCACTATTTGATATAGATCAGTTAACTAAATCCAAATACCATGTTTCAATCTAGCAAATGATAAGTTGATTGCGAAAATCAACAAAATAACACAATATCTAATGGACCTATCAAAGCAATAAAGTATCATAAGCATCAAATAAACTGATTAAAGCAATTTGGGTCGAAAAGGGTGTCTCGGGGCCCAAATAGCAGGTTGGTGTAGGCCCAGCGCCGAGCGGCACAAGATCCTGGCAGGCCGGGCTCTGACAGCTTTCGGCTTTCATAACTTTTGTGTCTGATCTCCGATTTGAGAAAATAATATATGAATTTCGATCAGCTCGATGAGGCGGATGTCATGGTAACCTCCAATTTATCATTTGATGAAGTTCATTTTTGCACATTTTCCAAAGGAAGCTCTTTATCGACTCTTTTTAGCCAATTTCCTACGAAAAAAGTGAAATACAACGTATCTTTGGATTTCGTTAGGGTTAGTTGCCAAATGGCATAATTTAGCATAAATACTAAGGTAAATGATAATAATGTGGGGTGAGTAAAACATAAAAACGAGCACCAATTGTAAGCATATTAATTGCTACTTCTTTATTATTTTACATTGTCGTCGGTTACGTCTAATTATTGATGTTAAAAATAGGCGCACGCGTTACTACTTAGTATGATATTGCTTGAAAAATTCATATGTTGCTATATGCATAGTGAAGTAGTGAACCCCGGTCAAATTCGTTCTAGTTCCACCCCTATAACTAACCATTCTCTCATACAATCTTACATGAAACGAAAAAGGTGGAACACTATTGGCTAAAAAGAAGGGAGGACAAGATAAGGAATCATATACCAAAAATTCTTTTCGACTTTATAAGATGCACTAGTAAGTTATAATATGAAAACAAATGTAGAGTGGGTAATTTGGCAACCAGATTACCAGACGTATCACATGGTGGGATATCCAGAAACCTCTGAGGCAAAATGTCCCCACAAGCAGCAGTGATGCAAAGCTCTAGTATCACTTCCTTCAAGTCTAACAGAAAGGACTCCCGCATTGCAACATAAATCACTATGAGCTACATATCTTCATACATTCAATGTTATTATAGACTCAATATGAAGGAAGACTCGAAGAACGGTTCTAGAGAAATTACCTCCCCAGCGCGTTCGGGGATGAAGATGAGGTCGTTGGGGAACCCACGGTCGAGCACGACCTGCACGACGGCCGATGGCACCAGCTTCATACCCTTGTTCTTGGCGGCTGGCAGTTGCATCATGACTAACGAGCCGAGCCGAGGCAGATTAAAATCTAATTTCATGCAAAATTAACTCATTTCAATGTTTAACCAAATAACAAGTCTAATTGAAGCAATTTTGAACCGAGCCAACGAGCTCCACTAATGAGCTTTTTTCCACCCCTAGTCGCGACCTGGAATACGGAGTCCGGGGAACCGGACGCGGGCAGCAACATGTCCAGCACCGAGGTAGCCACCTAAAGCACGATCCAAATTCTTGAATTAGACACCAGACTGCAGTGTGAGAATTTGTGGACCTAGAAGTTGGGAGTTTGGGGCGGTAGTACCTGTGGGGATCCCAAGAAGACGATGTTCTTCTTCCTGCTACCGCCAGCAGTGGCAGTGGCAGAGGTGAATTTGGCGCTGCAGCAGAAGAAGCGACACGCCGGTGGCGTTGTGGGTGGGATCTAGGGGCCTTGGCCGCCACTGGAGCACCAGGGGCGAGGCCAAGGACCGGCGGCTGGGTGGGGAGGGAGTGGTAGAGCCAGTGGAGAGGGGCGGCAGAGGGATGGGGAGGGCAGTGTAAATAGACGGGAAACTATGCTTTTATTATAGAAGAGAGCGGTAAGCAAGAGCATATGTCGATGGAGGCATGTCTGGTTTCCTGGTGTTGAGGCTGTAAGGAACCGACGGGTGGGAGGAAACGAACGACGAAGGGTGGCGATCCAAACGGTGAAAGCAGCCAAGCGACAAGAACAAGGAAGAAGCGAAAGAGACGACACAGCCGACGACAAAGAAACCGACCGAAGCTGGGTGATGGAGGAAAAAAGGCAGGCCACTCTGCACAGGAAACCAAGCATCGAGCACACGTGGCAAGGCGAACTTAGGGCGTGAGAACCCAGCGCAAACCAAATCAAACGGCGAGAGGAGAACGCACAACATCCGACGGACAAGAAGGACCGAGCGACGTGGGACACAATTCGGTTGCAAATCGGACGACGGCCAGAACACGCCCACCATCGGACGGCACAAGAACAGAGGGCGACATGGACATCCTCAATGCGCGCCCTTTCTGCCTCCTTTTATATAGAAGGATTGGAAATAGTTCAGCCTAGGGCAAATCTCATATGGCTATATCATGGTGAACATAACTCGTGTAATCATGTGATCTGATGATTAATTAAGTGCTTACGAATGTGGCAATGCATCATCATTCACCAATAATTAATTAAGTCCTTATATTAAGTAGTTTGCATGATCAAGTTAACGAAGACCAAGTGAAATAAAAAAAAAGTTCTCAATTTAGTACGTGAACTTGAAAAAAGTCTTAAATTAGCATCAAACAAACCGTCATTTAACTTAGGGGTATTTCATATATTTTTCAACTCAGAATAACTAACCAGTATAACTAAAAGACAGATTTTCATAAAAAAAAAACTAAAAGACAGACTGTCAAACACTGAGCTTTTGCAGATCAGCCGTGTAGCTAGAAAGCAGCTTTTTTGGAAATCCGAGAAACTGACTTTAAAAAAAAAAAAAAACTTTAGCCATGCGGGCCAATGTTTGTCATGTTTGCAGCTTTCCAACGTTCGGATAAAAAGTGCCCTACAGGTTAGGTTCTTTTGTGACGTGCCCCTCAGCCTTTTAGCTGAAGATAGTAGGACCACATCGAACCAATAATTAACACACAAACAAACAAGATTCTTACTACAAACCCTATCGAATAAAAACATTACTACATCAGTAACTGACAAGTTACCATATCGCAGCTTTTTTCGTTACGTTGCACACAAAACAAATCGAGTGGCAGTACCACAAAGCAAATAGTGATTTCACACTGTTTACTAAATGTTTTTTTTACCTCGCTAATGTAATTTACTAAGTTTAATCTTAAAATTTTGTATAGCTATAGAAAATGTTCACCTTTATATCTAAATCATGTAGAGAACATATTTAGTACTACCTCCGTCCAAAAATACTTGACACTCATTAGGTCATATCCAGTGAAACAAACGACATGCATTAAAAAACGGAGGAAGTACATCTTAAGTTTTGATGTATCCCGGTGTATCCTGTGCAAAGCATGAAAAATGCCGAAACAATTTGACAATATTGACACAAAATCAACTTACCATGACACAAAATTTCAAATCTACACATGGAGAAACAAAAAAGACAAATCCTACTGAAAATGGAATTCGAAAAGAAAAGAAAAGAAAAGGCTACTATTCACTAAAATTTGTCCTTTTTGTTTCTTCTAATATACGTTGGGTTTTTAGTTGAATTTTTGCCGGATGCTTGATCGCATAATGATTTATCTAACAAATTATTCTTAGAAATTCTCATGACCACTTGCATCATGTTTCGAAGAGAATGTATTGGGATGCACCAAATCTGAGAATGCACTAGATATGTTCTTGTATACCCTTTTATCTACGTGTGAGTCTCCGACCCACATGTCCTTGAGCCACTCAATGAATTTTAGCACTATCCCAGCCATAGAAAAACAGAAAATATCACGTATACCACCATTTTTTTTTTTTGCCAACTAATGAGTTATTAAACTTTGGATCCGGCTGTTATACCTTTCTCAGTGTTATCATTTCTCTCTTTTCCTTTTAACCGGTTACCACGTGGCTTGTGTAGTAAATCATTGGAATGTTTTGCAGCATTTGAACATCTTTTTCACACGTTTGAATGGCATACTTTACAATATCATCTGGGCCCTTTGGCCGGCCCGGATAATATACGTTGACAACCAATTTGTGCTGCTGCGTGCCTCTCTAAGTGGACTGAGAGGATCTTCATTGTATTGAACAGAAATTAATTTAAAGTTATATTACATAAGTATTTTAGAAATTAAATTTGTTTTTTTAATGTATTAAACCGATTCATACTAATAATTGGGGCCTACGTTATATTAAAAAACCACAAAATAATAATATTCTCTCTCAACTGCACTCTCTCCTATGTAGTTGTTTAATGCTCATATGAGTTGTTTAATGCATTGAATCGACTTCTAAGTAGAGTCCGGTTCCCTTTTTTTTGGTTGGAATCGACCCCTCCAATGTATTGAATCGATTCAATACCTTCTCTCTTCTCATTTGAATCGGCTAAAACACAACATTGAAGATGGTCTGATGGTATTTAGTAAGAGACTAAAGAGCAGGGTCAAAGTATGTATAATACAAAATGTTTTAATTGGATGTTTAACGAGAGAAAATATAGTCGCATCATCGAGGTAAGAGTCTTCTGCTTGAATGTAAGTACCTCTTTCTAGCTGCTTAGATGGTTGTATCATATATTAATTAGAGGCAGTTTATAAGCATAAGCACCTATTAAGCACCATTGCCTACTCAAGCATTGATGCTACAAAATTAGATCTTATCTTTCATACGTAGCAATAATAATTTTTTTGCTAAACATCTCTCAAGTACTGCGTTGTACATGTTGGAGAGAACGGGTGTTAAGCATCTATCATATAATACAAGCTGATGACAAATGATTTATAGCTGCTAAGAAAAAGAGAAATATCCTAGAAATTATAAAATTAAAAGGAGAAAAAAAACGTCTAGCCCTTAATTTGGTGGACTCTAATTTTAAAGACTTAGGTTTGATAGTTAGCTTAGAGATATATGAATATTTTTTATAAGATAAGTAATTATATTAAATTTGTCAGACAAACCCCCCTCCCAATCCTCTCTTTCACGTGACGCGGGGGATCTCAAAATAAATTGTACTAATTGAATAAGAAATATGGTATTCCACTTTTTTTTTTACAAAATAGAAATTTCAGATTTTGGAATCGTGCAAAGAAAACTTCATACATTATACTATGGGCTCGTTTGACATGGTTGTAGCTTTTCTGAAAAGTGGCTTTCGGCTGCCAGAAATTTCAAGGCGAACTAGTGAAATGAAGATGTTTGGTATTTGGCTGTCTGGCTTTTAAGTAGGCTGGCGGCAGCTTCTGAGATAGGAAATGTCTGAAATGCCTCTGAGGTAAATGATGACTTGTTTAACACCTTTTAACGACAATTAACAGTAATTAACGACAATTGACATCATTTTACGACAATTACCGCAATTAATGGTAATTAACGCAATAGACGATATCAACAGCAATTGCCGTGATTAACGACAAATAACGCAACTAACGACAATAAATGCAATTGATCGCAATTAATGACAATTAGCGCACATACCACAATTAACGACAATTAACACAAAAACCGACAATTAACGTAATTAACAACAATTAACACAAAAAATAATAAATAATTACAATAAAAAATGTTACAACAAAAATTATTGCATAAACAATTATTACATAATTAATTAATTTACAACAGAAAAAATGAAATAAAAAAGAGGAGGTGGCTAGGGTTGCAGGTCGACAACGGAAGGGGGGAGGATGAGGGTGGCGCTGGGTCGGGAGTCGGCGTCGGAACGTTAGTTTTGGGGATGGTGGTGTCGTGGGAGGAGGCGATGATGAAGGAGGAGGATGGCGGTGGAGGCAGCGGTGTTGGGGGAGGAGGACCGTGGCGACGTGGGCCAGCGGAGGAGGAGGGAGCCGAAGGCAAAGCGGGCGGCGGCGCGGGTTGGCGGAGGTGCCGAGGGAGTAAGAATGGGCGTAGGAGGAGGAGGTTGGGTGGCAGAGCCGACGCGGGAGGAGGAGCGGGCGCGGGAGGAGAGGAGGAGAAGCAGGCATGGGAGGAGGAGGGAGGAAGGAGCAAGCGGCAAGGGTTTGGGGGGTGGACTTGGGTTTTATCCGGTGGCAAAAGGGTAATTCCACCCAACTCTAGGGGCAATTTTGTTTGGGGGGGGAGCTGTCCCGTGGCGACTTCCGACTTTATCACGTTATACGCGGCTTTCGGCTTCCCAAAAAGCCGGTGGCAAAAGCCCCCGTTTGGGACAGCTTCTGGCTTTTCCGGACGAAAAGCCAAAGCCGAAGCCGTCCCAAACAGACTCTTTATCACGTTATACGCGGCTTTCGAAAAAGCTGATGGGAAAAGCCTCTCATTTGGAACGACTTCCGGTTTTTCGAGCAAAAAGCTGAAGTAGAAGCCGTCTCAAACATGCCCTATACTGTGCTACAAAGTGCAATTGCAGATGTCAATCGCCTAGTTAAAGAGAGAGGAAAAGGCAAACTTAGCGTATGGGTGGGAAGGCCGTCCTCTGCCTTTATATAGTATGAAGACAAAATGCCTTTAACAATTTGAGCCGTTGGATCAAAGATGTACGCATGAGAGCCATCCGTGTACTATAGCAACAATAACCATGGTAGCATTTTACTTTAGCTATTTGCTGGAGTGTTTTGTCCGATTCGTTTCTTTTTTACGAGAAAATTGCACTATATGTCTCCGTACCTGTGATGTTGTGCTATTAAGCTTTCTAAATTTGTATTTTACTTTCTCAGCCTTTTAAACTTATGAGGTTGTGCCACTTAGCTACATAAACTTGTATTTTACTTTCTCAGCCCCTGAACTTTCAAGGTTATATCACATAGCTCCTTGAACCTGCTTTGAAGCGAAATTCATTGGATGCAATGTCGGTGACTTCGTCTCCTCCAAATTCAGTGGACTCGTCGCCATCCCGCTCCGGCCGTGTTCATCATCCCCATCACCTCACGCCAACAAAAACGGAATCTTCGGGCCTGAGAACACATCGTGCTCGCGTCTTCTCCAGGACTCCACCGTTGCAGCTTGCAGCCGCCCTCGCCCTTACCTCCCCTGAGTCGGCCATGAGAGAGAGAGAGAGAGAGAGAAGTAAATTCCTAGTGCCAAAGTAAGGGCACAATACTTCTCTCTCTCACGGTGATTCGCCAGCTCAGCCTTTTATGTTAGCAAACGACCAAATGGGCTTCGTGTAGTGTGAGTAGCTTCTGCTTTGGTGGGAATGTACTTCTTTCTCTCACGGACGACTCAGAGGATGCAAGGGCGGTGACAAGCTGCAACAATGGAGCTCTAGCGAAAACACGAGCACAGTGCGTTCCCAGGCCCGCAGAATCTGTTTTTGTCGGCGTGAGGTAACAGGGACGATGAACACGGACGGAACAGGGTAGCGAGAAGTCCATCGTACTCGGAGGGGATGAAGTCGTCGGCATCGTATCCGACAAACTTCGTTTCAACGTAAGTTTAGGAGGCTAAGTGACACAACTTTACAAGTTCAGAATGGTAAGAAAGTAAAATGTAAGTTCGGAAAGTTAAATAGCACAACCTCACAAGTTTAATGGTCTATAGTGTATTTTTTTTTCCAACAACTGAGCCCAGTGTTGGTAATATATTGGAGCTCTCTACCATTGTAGTTGTGGTAGAGGATACACTCGAGGATATGAGAAAAACCTAGCACCTTCAACATTGTGGATGCCAAAATGTGGTCGTCGATTCTAAATCAACGGGGCGATGGCCCTACATGGCTACAAGGGCGCAGGACCTGCACGAATGATCCCAGTCATCCTACATGCATAGGTCTAGCGTACGATGTGGCTTTGAGATGATGTTTGAATGGGAAAGCACATGGTCCACATGGACTTGAGCTGGACGTTTCATGATTTTGTGTAGGATAGGGGCCAATAATGGAGGGTGTCAATGTGTCATGCAATTGAACAATTGTGACACAACCATTCACGGCGTCATCCATTCCGTGTAATAACATGCTATTACACATTGTTGAAAACCAAAGAATTATGGTTTGTTTATGTGAGAGGACACAAAATTCTGATTAGTTGTCATGGGGTGTTGATCAATTACAGCCGGTGATACGGCCTCCGGTTTTCTCGATATAGGATCGAATATAACTTATACGTTCGACTTGACAAATTGTATTACGCATCCGATGCCAACGTATGAACTTGTAACTCTTTAATTCGTCCAATCTCACGTGAAGTTTTACCGATCCCTCAATTCTCAGCTAAAAGACATAACGGTATTTAAAAGATAACACCTTATTCCTCTTTAAGTCATCGGCCTTCACCAAACTTTAGGAAGAATCAAGTGTTGAACGCTATTGTTGCAAAAGTAAACAAATATATTAATCATGGTCTGAGATTTACAATGGGGCTCTACCGCTCAATATATATGGCTGCTCTCCACCCCTATGTCTGGCCAAGAGGCCTTACTTCTAATCTATTTCAGAATTAGAGCTCTCACTCCAATCGGTACAATCTAAAACAAAAAAGGAAACTCTGTTTTTACAACTGTCACATTGTTTCGGACATACATTCTGACACAGGCTGAATCTGAGGCTGAGAGAAGATGTTAGACCATGCGGCCTTGTCGTGGTTTTAGCTAATGAATAATTGACTTTTGGGTTGCATTGGAATTTGCGGTTGTTGAAGTTTCGATCGTTCCATTTGGGTGGTTGGGAGGAGGTCTTTCAGGTACTGTAGCAAGGAGGTCTTCTAGGTACTGTAACGAGGAGGTCTTCCAGGTACTGTAGCGAGGAGGTCTTCTAGGAGGTCTTTCAAGACCACCCAGGAGGTCTTTCAGGACGTCTTCCAGGACCACCCAAGAGGTCTTTCAGGACCACCTAGGAGGTCTTTCAGGAGGTCTTCCAGGACCACCTAGGTCGTCTTCCAGGATCACCTAGGAGGTCTTTCAGGAGGTCTTCCAGGACCACCCAGGAGGTCTTCCAGGACCACCCTCGGTGAGGAGGTCTTTTGAGTACTATTCATCCCGAGTACTGCTATAGTGCGTAGACTTCTTGGAAGTGGTCGTGGACCTTGTTGAACTGGTCGTAGACTTACTGGAACTGGTCGTGGACCGTGTTGAAGTGGTCGTAAACTTCGAGGATGATCTGGATAGTGTTTATTGATGGTTGAGGTGTGATATGCGTGTGTGAACTGATATTGGTCAAGTTAGAGAACTTGTGCCTGGAATATGTTCTTTGGTCTTTGCATGTGCAGGTTGAGTGTGAAGACGATCATGGTCGATGACAAGGATAACCAGGACTAGGATGGGGAAATCTGGGGTTCAGGCGGTCGAGGATGTCACGAGGTGGTCGGGCTTACGCTGGAGCACGTGGAGATCAAAGGTGGATGCATGATGCGCGGAGAAGCTTCGGGAGGTGCAGTCCTGAAGGCTTACGACGTGTGAGGAGATATGGAGAGTGTTTCATATCTGGAAGCCTTGGAGATATTAGAAAACCCATATTTGGAAGGGTTTCGGGTCCCTTGATTCTCAAAAGAGATAGGTTTTGTATCCGTGTCGTTGAGGACGCGGATTAGGACTCTGCCTATAAAAGGAGGCAGAGGGGAAGAGTTTTCCCGTGGCTTTTGCCCATGGTTGTTGCGGGGGATTTGGTGAGGTCTTTCGATAGAAGATTTTGAGGGGTGCTGTGAAGGGCGCTTTGTAACCACAGAACCAGATTGAGAAATAAAGCTCAGGAGGTCTTCCAAATAGTCTTTTCTGGTGACGTGGTTCTATGAGCACGACAGGTACGCACGAAATGGAAGGAAGAAATCGGTACAATCATTCACCCTCCTCTAATTGTGCTATATGATCCTACAAGTGGTATCAGAGTGGGTTGCTATGGCGTTAGAGAGGTATGTGAATCGTCCTCCCATGCTAGATGGTACTGATTTTGCTTTTTGGAAGTGTCGTATGCAAGCTTATATTGAGGCTCAAGGTAATGATGTTTGGAATAAGATTTCTAGACCGTATGGGGTTCCTGTTCCTGTTACCAATCTGAATAAAATAGATGTTGATCTAAATACTCAAGCTCGTAACTTGTTTCAAGGAATCTCCCGCAAAGAATTTGATCATGTAGCTCATATTAATTCTGCCCATTTAATATGGAAAACTCTTTGCGATTATCATGAGGGAACCACTAAAATCAAGAAAGTGCGTAAAAATATTTATCAAAAAGAGTATTCTGATTTTGCAATGAAATCTGGTGAATCTATTGATGATCTTTTTCTCTCTTTGAGAAGATACTGAGTAGTTTGCGTGGCGTTGATATGATTCCTACTGATGAAGATACTGCATCTAAAATTTTGAGATCTTTAGGTTCTGAGTGGTTGTTGGTTGTCACAAAGATCAATCAAACTATCGATCTAGATACCTTAACCATGGATGATCTTTTCTCTAGATTGAAAACCTATGAGATGGAAACTTTGCCATCTAAGATCGATATATCTTCACCTTTAGTACTTGTGACTAACCCTATGCAGGCTGCTTCTTCGAGCTCTTTTCTTGTATCTACCTTGTCTTCTTTTTCATAGGAACAGTTCGAACAACTCCCTGAAGAAGACTTGGTGTTGATCTCCTCATGGGCATACAAGGCACTCAACAACATGAGGATGAGGAAGCGAGGTGGCATCTCGAGTTCAATCAAGTGCTATGAGTGTGGCAAGCTAGGTCACATTAAGTTGGAGTGTCCAAAGCTCAAAGGAAAAAAGATCAAGGAAGACAAGAATTATCGTCATCGGCCATCCAAGAACAACAACACCAAGGGTGGCAATTTCCGTCGCAAGTTTGCTGAAAAGATCATATTGACTATCAAGCATCTTGATATGAGTAATGTGGAATATGAGAGTTGCGACGACATCGACAATGATGATGATTCTAAAGGCAAAAAGACGAACGACGACTTCGCGGGCATGTGCTTCATGGCAAGCAACGACGACGATAGTGATCCCGATGAGGTAAGACCATCATATGATGAACTTGAAGATGGCTTGATTAAACTTGCTATTGAATTGAAAAAGACAAAAAAGAAACTGAAAGAAAATAATTGTCTTGTTGAAAGCTTAACTTCTAAAATTAATAGACTTAGAGCTTCTATTCCTGATGATGAATCATGTGAGTCTTGTCAAGTTTTACATTCTAAGTTGGAAACTGCTAGGTCAATAAATGCTAAATTTGATGATTTAAGACTAGCACATGACTCTTGTGATGAAAAATTAAAACTTGCAAATGATGAAATTAAAAAGCTCAAGTTTAGTGCTTCTACATGTTTAGAGTCAAGCATTTCAAATACTCAATTTAAAGCTTGCTCTAATTGTAAATTGCTAGAAGTTAGACTAAATTCATCTCAGGAATCAATTCAACAGATGCTTTATCATGAGATAGCTTCTTGTTCTAACTGTCCTAGACTTATAATAGAAATTGAAGCTTTAACCAGACAACTTACTGATTTTGCTGAAAAAGAAAGGTTGGCTCAGTCTAGTGCTTCTAAGAAAATTGTATATGAATATGTCAAATGCACTGCTTGTCCTACTATAGCTAAAGAAAATGAGTATCTAAAGGACACCTTAGAGAGGTTTTCCTGTGGCAAGAAAATTTTGAATATGATCCTAGACAAGTCAAAAGTGAGTGTTAAACATCGTGGTCTAGGATTTAATTTTATTGAACATGCCAAGAATATTCCTCCTAAGATTGTTAAGCTTCTAGAACCTGAAAAATTTGAAATAGAACCTGAACCAAAACAAATTGTTTTAAATTGGCTGGTATTGCAAAGGACTCATCTACCAAAGTGAGTACTCTAAAGGGAAAAGATACAACCCCTCATCAAGACAAGTATCAATGTACTCATTGTGGTAGAGAGGGTCATTTGGTTCAATTCTGTTTTCGGAAAGCAAAGAAAGAAAAGAAAGACAAGTTAAGAAAAATTTCTCATTCGGCAATGGAGTTTGGTCATGCTCCTTATCATCGATTTGCCTGCTGGTTTGGGATATAATTCAAACAATACACGTTATTTTTTGCATTCGGATCGCCTACATGCACGTAGGGGTGGATAACGAGCGAGCTCGGCTCGGCTCGGCTCGGCTCGTTAAGCTAACGAGCAGAAAGTGAGGCTCGGCTCGGCTCGTTAAAAACTCAAACTCGGCTCGTTAGGCTCGTTAAGGAATTGACATCCAGAATTAAAAAACTCGAACTCGGCTCGTTAGGCTCGTTAATGAATTGACATCCGGTGGCGGATGCGGGAGCCCGGGAGCCTGGGACCGGAGCAGGAGGTGGCGGTGGCGGATGCGGGAGGCCAGGAGCCTAGGACCGGAGCAGGAGGTGGCGGATGCGGGAGGCCGGGAGCTCGGGACCGGAGTAGGAGGTGGTGGTAGCGGATGCGGGAGGCTGGGAGCCCAGGACCAGAGCAGGAGGTGGCGGTGGCGGATGCGGGAACCCGGGACCGGAGCAGGAGGTGGTGAAAGAGGGACGCCGGGACCAGAGCAGGAGGTGGCGGAAGAGGGAGGCCGGGACCGGAGTAGGAGGTGGAGGTGGAGCCGTGGAGGAAGTGGGAGGCCGGGAGCCCGGACGAGCAGGCCAGGAGCGGGACGGCCGGCCGTCTGGCGGCAGGCGTGCCAAGGTAGTGGGGTGTGGGGCTGCAGGCGGGACAGGTCACGGGTGAATGAAGGAAGGGAGTTAGGGTTGCGCACGCTACTGGGCTGGGTCAGCGACGCTGGTGACTTCGTGAGTGGTGAAGTGGACTGGCGATTGGTGAAATGCAAATGAGCTAAACGAGTTAACGAGGAACTCGCGAGCCAGCTCGGCTCGGCTCGTGAAGATAACGAGTTTTTTTTGCCGGCTCGGCTCGGCTCGTTAAGGGACCGAGTTCGAGCCGAGTCGAGCCGAGCCCTTAACGAGCCGAGCTGGCTCATGAGTTTCGAGCTTTTTTTCCACCCCTACATGCACGTGATTTTGGTTCCAGTTTTTTTGCTGTTCCTCCTTGTCGTGTATCTCAGTACTGGATTCCTAAATCTTATCTCACTAGCCCTAGTACTGTGAGACCAATGTTTCCTGTGATGTAAGATCAGTTGATGAGTTTGGAGAACATGAGCTTGATTTCATCCCAGTCCTTTTCGTCATTGCTTGATTGGAACACTTGATGGTTTTTCATTTTCTTTGATGGCTTCCAAGAGATTTCACTTTCTGAGAGACCTTGTGGAAAGGGCAACGTTACTCTACACCCTGTTGAGTTTAACTTTTAGATTGCTGATTTTCTCTCAACTGATTGATTCTGCAAGGTTTGCTCTTTTGCTAAGTGAATTGGGTTTGTTGCATCCTATGAGCTTATTCTAAGGGGGAGTTTGGGTTTAAAAGTCCAGAAGCTTTGTTTATTATTTGTGTCAAACAAATCATCAAGTCTAAGCCATTGAAATCGAATGAGTTGTAGAGCTTTCTTTATCATATTTATTTATGTGTTGTGTAGCTTTGATCGTGACTAGTTATAATTAATTTGCTACATTAGAACTAAATCATGACATGGCAGAATACTTTGACTACATTGATTTTAGATAGTACTTTGTGTTGTTCATCGAAAAGAATTAGCTTGATTGTGAGTCTTATTTTTAAATCTTGGATTTGAAGCTCGTATGACTCTCTTTGCAATTCTTTTATGCTCACTCATTTTGGCATGTTATATAAAAAACATTGATGAGAAAGAGAAAATTGAAAAGATGTATGCTTCAAGCATGCCATAAATATCTATGTATATTCAAAAAGAAAAAAAATATGCACATAACAGTGCTCAAATGAAAAGAAGTACGCTTCAAGCATGCCACCAGTGAAAAGAAGTATGCTTCAAGCATGCCACCTTGAAAAGAAGTATGCTACAAGCATGCCACATGCATAAGATTTGATTGTGGAGCAATAGGTTGTTACATGAGACTGCTAGCTCATCTAGATTTAAAGTTTGCCTCACTGATAGGCTTTAACTTTTCATGGTGATACCTCTTTGTGGTGTTTATAATCGGTTTAGTCATTGTTGAGATGCTTGTCATTGAATTAAAATTACTTAATCATTCTACAGACTTGTTTTGACATTGCTATATAGTATATGACTTTATATGATCCTGTTAGCTCTACTAAAAAAGATGGCTTGGTTAACCTATTAAATTGATTTGAATAATCTTCACAGCTTCTTGACTTTCTCACCTTGCTTCCTTCTTTGAAGTTTTCTCTCTCTAAAGTTCTTGCTGAGTACATTGCCAAAGGGGGAGAAAGATGGGAGAAATTGTGCTTGTAGTGAGGGGGAGTTTCTCGATTGGAGTTGACACAATTCCTTGCCTTGTAGTTTTTGAATTATTGAAACCATCTTTTCACAAATTATTCTCTCTATTTTGAAGTTTTGTCAATGTATTCATCTAGGGGAGATTGTTAGACCATGCGGCTTTGTCGTGGTTTTAGCTGATGAATAATTAACTTTTGGGTTGCATTGGAATTTGCGGTTGTGAAAGTTTCGGTCGTTCCGTTTGGGTGGTTGGGAGGAGGTCTTCCAGGTACTGTAGCGAGGATGTCTTCCAGGAGATCTTCTAGGACCACCCAGGACGTCTTCTAGGACCACCCAGGAGGTCTTCCCGGTGGTCTTTCAGGACCATCCAAGAGGTCTTCCAGGACCACCCAAGAGGTCTTTCAGGACGCCTTCCAGGACCAATTAGGAGGTCTTCCAGGACCACCCAGGAGGTCTTTGAGGACCACCCAGGAGGTCTTCCAAGACCACTCAGGACGTCTTCTAGGACCACCTAGGAGGTCTTTCAGGAGGTCTTCTAGGACCACCCAAGGCGTCTTCCAGGACCACCCAGGAGGTCTTCCAGGATCAACCCGAAGGTCTTCCAGGACCACCCAGGAGGTCTTCCAGGATCACCCTCGGTGAGGAGATCTTTTGAGTACTATTCATCCCGAGTACTGCTATAGTGCGTAGACTTCTTGGAAGTGGTCGTGGACCTTGTTGAACTGGTAGTAGACTTACTGGAATTGGTCGTGGACCGTGTTGAAGTGGTCGTAAACTTCAAGGATGATCTGGATAGTGTTTATTGATGATTGAGGTGTGATATGCGTGTGTGAACTGATATTGGTCAAGTTGGAGAACTTGTTCCTGGAATATGTTCTTTGGTCTTTGCATGTGCAGGTTGAGCGTGAAGACGATCATGGTCGATGACAAGGAGGACCAGGACTAGGATGGGGAAATCTGGGGTTCAGGCGGTCGAGGATGTCACAAGGTGGTCGGGCTTACGCTGGAGCACGTGAAGATCAAAGGTGGATGCATGATGCGCGGAGAAGATTGGGGAGGTGTAGTCCAGAAGGCTTACGACGTGTGAGGAGATATGGAGAGTGTTTCATATCTGGATGGCTTATAGAGATTGGAAAACCCGTGTTTGGAAGGGTTTCAGGTCCCTTGATTCTCAGAAGAGATAGGTTTTGTATCCGTGTTGTTGAGGACACGGATTAGGACTCTGCCTATAAAAGGAGGCAGAGGGGAAGAGTTTTCCCGTGGCTTTTGCCCGTGGCTGTTGCGGGGGATTTGGAGAGGTCTTTCGGTAGAAGATTTTGAGGGGTGTCGTGAAGGGCGCTTTGTAACCACAGAACCAGATTGAGAAATAAAGCTCAGGAGGTCTTCCAAATAGTCTTTTCCAGTGACGTGGTTCTCTGAGCACGGCAGGTACGCACTAATTGGAAGGAAGAAATCGGTACAATCATTCACCCCCCTCTGATTGTGCTATATGATCTTACCGAGGATCAATTGCGTTGGGCTTGAAGTTATCTTTCTAACAAGCACAAGAACACTCAAATCGGACTCAGTTTGTGAAAGCTATAGCCTTTTTAATCTGGACTGCGCTGTTGATTCCAAATCCAAATTTGATATTGATTCCAAATCCGAATTGAATTCAAACCTTCCTATCTTCAAATTTTTCAATTGAAATGACTTGATTCCGTGTGAAACTTGACAAAGGAACTCTTGTAAACCTTTAAAAAGTCATGGCATATCTAGATATCCTCCCAAGATGTCGTACAAGCCACGGACTCGTTAACTTTGTCAATCTCGTGCGTCGATCGGTCTGAATGTGCAGCATGCACTCCAATGGCCATAACTTTTTGTAGAAAGCTCCAAATCACATGTCAGTTGATTTGTTGGAAACAAGACTTGATAACCTTTCCATACATACCATACATACATATATACATACACACACACACGTATATATATATATATATACACACACACACACACATATACATATACATATACATATATATATACACATATACATATACATACACACACACACACACACACACACACACACACACACACACACACACATATATATATATATATATATATATATATATATATATATATATATATATATATATATATATATATATATATATATATATATAGGGGCGTATCTAGTGCAAATGGGTATTTGAGTGCTAAGGTGCAAATGGCAATCAGGAGCGTATGATCTAGATTGAACAGCCCAGATTTAGATGCTAATCCCACCTCCAATCCACTTAATCCATTTTTCACTAAACCCCCTACTGCCCACACATTTCACGTCGCCAATCCAACACTTCAACCTCCCGGCTCCTGCCCGCCTCCCTCCTGGCCCCTACCGCCCTTCCCCTCATTGCTGCGCCCTCCCTGACCCTACCGTCGCCTTCCCCCTCCAGGGGACCCCGAGTCCGTACTGGCGGCGAGGTGCCGGGCCGAGGCGAAGAGGGCCGAGGGGACCCTGTGCCGGCTGTCATGAAGTCACAGGAAGGTGACGGGGGGGCAGCCGAGTCGAAGGGCCGAGGAGACCTCGAGGCCAGAGCCGCGGGCGAGAGGAGCCCGAGGCCGAGGTGGGCGAGCTCGAGGTGGAGGCTGGGACCTCGGCAAAGGTTCGAGGTGGCCTTCACCCATCCCACATTTGTGCTTGGCTAGGCACTCCGGCCGAAGGGCGCCGATGGGGGCTCGGGCGGGAGGATGCCACCTGGCCAGTGAGGAGGGGGCACGTGAGGTGGAGCGTGGTGGCCGGCCGTAATAGTGGGTTTCGACGGTGGGAGCCGTCGGGGAGATGCAAGGGCACCTTGGCGTCGGCGTCGGAGATGAATGGGCGGAATGGCAAAGGCCAGAGGGAGGCGGCCCGTGGAGGGAGAGGCCGAGGCGCCATGCTTTGGGTTCCATGGGAGAAGAATGGGGAACGGGGAGAAGGGAATGAGGAATAGAAAGGAGAGAGAATCCGGGGGGTTCTGTGAAAAATGGATTAAGTGGATTGGAGGTGGGATTAGCATCTAAATCTGGGCTGTTCAATCTAGATCATACGCTCCTGATTGCCATTTGCACCTTAGCACTCAAATACCCATTTGCACTAGATACGCCCCATATATATATATATATATATATATATATATATATATATATATATATATATATATATATTATAGAGTTCATGTTATATGTTGTTGATATGCCCTAGAGGCAATCATAGAGATGATTGTATCACGTCTATATTTATGAGTTATAGAATAAATGTTATTATGTTCCTTCAATGAATAATTAGTTATAAAGATTAATAAGTATGTAACTTGTTGGTGAAGCTCTTTAACTTATATGATGTCATTCTAAATGTATCCCTGGTCAGATGTAACTGGTCGGAACATGTGGACATCATGAGGATATGCTCATGAACTTAAGTGATGTTACAATTGGCAATTTGGTTGAAGAGTTGTAGGATTTCCTGTTTTTCAGAAAGATTCAGCAAAGTGTCAGGATAATCGGTAGTACCGGCGTGTTGTGAGCGGTATGACCGCAAGTGTTGGAGTGGTACTACCGCAAATCACTTTGACCGTAGGATTCCCTGAGACGTCCGACTGAAATCGGACGGCCCAAAACTGTAGTGAACGTTCGGACCTCCGGACGTTAAGTGGGCTTCGACGCGGTGGGGAGCCGTCGGGGAGATGCAAGAACCAAGCGCGGCGTCGGGAGATGAATGGGCGGCGGCAAGAAGCAGAAGTGAGGGAGGGGCCCGTGGAGGAGAGGTGGAGGCGCCATGCTTCGGGTTCCATGGGAGAAGAATGGGGAACAGGGGAGAAGGGAATGGGGAATAGAAAGAGAGAGAATCCGGGGTTCTGTGAAAAATGGATTAAGTGGATTGGAGGTGGGATTAGCATCTAAATAAAAACATTCAATCTAGATCATACGCTCTGATTGCCATCGCACCTTAGCACTCAAATACCCATTTGCACTAGATATGTCCCCATATATATATATATATATATATATATATATATATATATATATATATATATATATATATATATTATAGAGTTCATGTTATATGTTGTTGATATGCCTAGAGGCAATCATAGAGATGATTGTATCACGTCTATATTTATGAGTTATAGAATAAATGTTATTATGTTCCTTCAATGAATAATTAGTTATAAAGATTAATAAGTATGTAACTTGTTGGTGAAGCTCTTTAACTTATATGATGTCATTCTAAATGTATCCCTGGTCAGAACATGTGGACATCATGAGGATATGCTCATGAACTTAAGTGATGTTACAATTGGCAATTTGGTTGAAGAGTTGTTGGATTTCCTGTTTTTCAAAAAGATTCAGCAAAGTGTCAGGATAATCGGTAGTACCGGCGTGTTATGGGCGGTATGACCGCAAGTGTTGGAGCGGTACTACCGCAAATCATTTTGACCGTAGGATTCCCTGAGACGTCCGACTGAAATCGGACGGCCCAAAACTGTAGTGAACGTTCGGACCTCCGGACGTTAAGTGGCCTTGTGAGTCATTTGATTGAAATCGGATGGCCGAAAACGAGATGAACTTTCGGACCACCGCACAGTGCCTAGATCTGATGGTTAAAACATGCACTTCGATCGTTCACGTTAATCCAGAGCGTCCATGTGGCAAGTCGCTTTGTTCTGAAGCTTTTTGAGCGATTTCGTGGATCGGTAGTACCGCAAGGTAAAGGTGGTAGTACCACACTTAGGTCTGACCATTTTGATTGCGGTATGAAAATTCCAGAAACGATGTTTTTGGAAAGTTTTGAGTTTTACCTGATAGCGGTACGACCGCAATGTTGAGAGCGGTACTACCATGATGCGGTAGTACTAAATTTTACACGGTAGTAGTACCGCAATTTTTTAGAATTTTGGTTATTTTTGAAAATCTGTTTTCGGATAAGTCATATCCTGGTTTCTCAATGCATATGTGTTGCATATTGCATGTTTTGAGCTAACGTGGGTCAAGTTGTGAGAACTTGTTCCCGGAGACGATTTCTTGGTCTATTGCTGTGCAGGTGGCTTGTAGGTCAATGACGGTCAACGACGAGGAGGATCTGGACTAAGATCGGAGAGCTGAGGTCCAGAACGATCATGGATGCTGGGTGATGTCAGGTGACTCAAGCATGGCGTAGGATGGACAAGGATGATCGAAGCAGGCGATTCGATGCGCTTGGTTGGATCTGCTGCGCAGGGCTCTGCAAGTGCCTTGGTGGTTTCGGTGGGAGCCGGACGGGAGAGACTTGCCGACATGATGAGAGCCATTGATCTACCTACACGTGGCGAAGTAGGCGATTGCTTCACCAAGATTGGACTCAGTTTTCGGAGAAGGACCGAGAAGGGGTATTTTGGTAATTTCACCAAATACTGCCTTGGTGACCCTTTTGGCTAAACCATGGCACAAGGCGACGCATGGAGAAGTGATTTAGGTCAATCGAAGATGAAGACGGCGCTTTGAGATGCGTGCGTGTGTTAACCCATTATGTGTTAGGGTTTAATGGGTGCCCTAACGGAATATTCCCTAGATGCTAGCCTCTAGTATAAATAGAGAGGGGCTGTCACAGCAGCCTCAAGCACTTCATTGAGAAACCCTAATCTGTCTTAGGGCTTAGGAGAGAAAAAGGAGAGACTAGGGTTCTAAGGATTGATTGATCGTATGCTCATGTATTGAGTTGTGTCCTCCAGGGTGGAGTGGCTGTAAACATCAATCCATATCTTCAGATCAATCAAATCATGATTCTGAAAGTGAGTCTCTTTCGTTCTTGTCTTTTGTTTTGGGAGTTTTGGTGCTTTTAATGATCAACTGCTTTTCTCTTGATTCCTTCTATTGATCTTGTTTGTTGTGACTTGTGGGAGACCATCTAAGGTCATCTTGATCATCTATAGCCCACGAGCAAGCCTATGATCAAATTTGGGTATTTGACTTGGTTTTGAACCGATCTTCATCAAATCTGAAAAAGGTCAAAACTTTGACGTGGATCTATTGAATAGATGATTGGAATAGGTTCCTGATCTCCTCTAGAGGTTATGTTTCAAGTTTGGTAGGTTTCGGTTGGTTGAATCAAAAGTTGTGTCGATTTTAGGTTTGATTTTGTGCTATCGGCAAGAGCTCCAGGAAAATCGGTCATACCGCATCATGGACAGCAGTAGTACCGCAATGCGGTAGTACCGATTTCAATATTTATTCAGCATAGTTTCTGGTTTTTGTTGCTGGTCTTTGGGGTTTGCAAAAATTATTTGTGCTCCTATTCAACCCCCCTTCTAGTCGCCTTTCCGGTCCTACAGAACACTAGTGACTTATCGACCAACACATGTATTGATTGATGACCATGTTTCACCGGTCATGGATATAGGGATGTTGACTCAATAATGTGAACACATGTTAGAGAACATGGTGTTAGATTGACCCACCTTGAGATACTATTGAGATTATTATGATTTTATATGTCATCAGTTGGTCTCAAGTAGTGATGATGTATAATCCTTAGACCTGAGATTATCATGGTTCCTACATGTGTAATAGTATATTTAGGGGTTGCCAAATGCTACTTCATAACTAGGTAGTTCTAAAGGTAGCTTTTGGGTATGCTATAAAACATGCGGAGGGATGTGACTAGTCGGATATGAGATTTGCCACTCCTAACATAACAGGAGAGATATCTCTGAGCCCCTCGGTGTGGTCGGATAAAAAAAGTGCATGGCCATGCTACTAGTGGTCGAAGAGTCGACCACATGAAGTTATCCGTCACTTGATCGATAAAGTATTGAATAGTCCATCGATGACAAAATATCTCACCTAGAGTTTAACCAGATATCGTGAGGCAAAGGGAGAATACACAAGCAGGTTATTTAGATCGACCAGATACGGACTGGTCGTATGAAGATACGAGTTGGTTATAGACTAGTCGAACATAATCACTAACTGGTTATAAGGAGTTACGAACTGGTCATGACTAAATATGAACTGGTCGTATAGAGATATGAGCTGATCGTAAGTGATAAGGACCTAGTCGTAGATCAGATCACATTAAGGTTCGTCCGATATAATTTATGTCTATTCGGGGATCGTTATGTCCTGTTAGGAACCGCTAATGACTCGTGGTTGGAAAAGAGTTTCCGAGTCACAACCAATTACGCATGAATCTATAGGGTAACACACTTAACGGGTTGGAACAAACGAATTCAGAAAGCATCCGTCATGGGGTCTTTATAAGAGGATGCATGAGGTTGTTGGGACAGAGAAAGTAAGTTGCATCGCTGAAACCCTAGCCACCATCTTCTCGAGGGGCCTACCATGCAAGTTGGTGCTAGCACACAGGTATACGGTGTTCCAACCCTACACGTGTGTATACTGTAGAGGCGCTGCTGCGATTGCTACTGTGCTAAACGAGAACGATCCACGACCTTTGCAAGGAATGAGATAGATTGCTGGAAGAGAGGATCGACACCGAGGATGTTGGACGATTGACTGCGACCACTACATCGACGCGCTCGATGTTGGATTAGGCTGCTCCAACTCTTCTTCTGCTACACTATGCATCTAGTGGTAACGATCTATGATCTCTTACTTGCATGGCTTCCTGATTTATGTGATAGAATTTTTGAATTACCAGCTAGTGTAGCCTACTCGTATCCCTTTAGTGGTATCAGAGCTAGCTTGTGTAGTTTTTGATCTAGATCGGTCATATATACTTGATATGTAGCAGTAGTAGATTGGATCTATTACTGTTATGTTCTGGTAACCTAGATCGGTTCATATGGATGAAGCCGTTTAGGCACTGGTTGATAAGATCAATCGATTTTCGGCGATAGTAGATAGGTTTGTGGAAGATATGAGAGTTGAAAGCACCAGCTGATTTACTCCACTTGTTCACGATCGCATTGAATGATACTCCCACCGGTTGAAATTCGGCCATCGGGACCGCCGTGCTAGATAATCGTTATCGTGTTATATAGTATTATGTGTTCATGTCACCCGATAGAATTGGATTCTATGCATAACACCTTTTGTATAGATTGATATGAATAGTATGGTCCATTGTGTATGTGATGCATGTATGGATTTTTCATGGCCTGCGTGTCATGCTGTGTTATAGCCACTGAGCTACAAATTATTGTATAACTGTCTATGTGCCGATATGTGATGCTTGATATTATCATATGTAATTCATTGCTAGCTTTTAGGAGTAATTGCTTAGTAACTGAATATGGTGATTTCAAGCATGATGGCTCGGTGGACATGAAGCGTGGTGATGGAGATTGTCATTTTAAGGGTCATACTATTTCATAGTTTAATATGATTATCTATGAATGTTTACTTTGTTCATGTTATGCTATTGATCATTCTTTATCATTAGATGTTTTAACATGGTAGAGTAGTATCACTCAAGAAAAATTAAGTAAATTTGATGCATTTCTAATTGCTGCACCTATCACGATTTTGATTGTTAATTGGTAGGTCTACCAAAGTAGGGTGCCATTAACTATCTTAATAAGATGGGGTGGGTATCGGACACCGACATGCATAGTATTGGGTTAACTTGACAAGGCTATCAAAATGGTTTTGGGCCTTGGGGCATAATGTTGGTCGTCGGGGCACAGAGATGCCACCCAACAGACAAGAGTCATATGAGATATGATTGGCAATCGATTGCTTACCTAAATCACTAGGTTTATAGCAGTCATGCTAAAGCTCACTAGGACTTAATGATATATGGATCTTGAACCCACTATATGAAGTTAGAGGGAAACTTGGTTTATAACATATAGTGGGAGTATCTTTTATTAAAGTGTTTAATAGAAGATCTTACATAAACATAGTGTTGAATTTCTGCACATACATATTTCTCTTGTAGATCATGGCACCTAATACTTCCTCTACATATACCTTTAACTTGCGATCTATTCTTGAGAAATAAAAGCTGAATGGAACAAACTTCATTGACTGGTTTCGTAATCTAATAATTGTTCTCAAACAAGAAAAGAAGGAATATGTTCTAGAGGGTCCCTATCCCGAGGAACCAAATGCAGATGCTACATGTGCTTAAAAGAATGCTTATGAGAAGTATTGCAATGACACAGTCAATGTACACTGCCTTATGCTTACCACTATGAACTCTGAGCTTCAGAAGCAATATGAGACCACAAACGCTTATAATATGATTGTGGGTCTGAAAGGCATGTTTCAGGACCAAGCAACGATAGAGAGGTACAACACCTCTAAGGCATTGTTTTCTTGTAGGCTGTAAGAAGGTAGCCTGGTCAATCCTCATGTGATCAAGATGATTGATCATATTGACAGCTTAGAAAAGCTTGGTTTTCCCCCTCAACCAAGAGTTGGCTACTGATGTGATTCTCCAATCGCACTCTGCGAGCTTTGAGCCCGCCATATTGAATTTTCATATGAATGGCATGGAGAAGTCAATGACTGAGTTACATGGCATGTTTAAAGGTGTCGAGGAGAGCATCAAGAAATGTTCTAATCATGTGATGATGGTTCAAAAGACTACTAGCTTAAAGAAGAAGGGTAAGTCTTGGAGAAAGGGAAAGGGCAAAGGAAATACTCGAGATGAGAACGGGAGTCTCTAGGCTAAGCTTAAGAAGCTCAAGCTGGGTCCTAAGCCTGATACATAATGCTACCATTGTCATGAGACTGGGCATTGGAAGAAGAATTGTAAGAAGTACTTGGTAGAAATAAAAAAAGAACAAAGGAAGTAAGACTTCCAGTTCGGGTATAAATGTTATAGAAATTAATCTTGCCACTTCTTCTGCATGTTCTTAAGTATTTGATACCGGATTGGTTGCTCATATTTGCAATTCGATGCATAGACTGATAGGGAGTAGAAGTTTAGCAAGAGGTGAGGTTGATCTTCGCGTTGGCAATGGAGCAAGAGTTGCTTCATTAGCTATTGATAATTTACCATTAGTTTTCCCATCCGAATTAGTTATGGAATTAAATAATTGTTATTATGTTGCCTTAAGCAAAAACATTATTTATGCTTCATGTTTAGAAGCAGAAGTTTGTGAGTTCAGAATAAAGAACAATTGTTGTTCAATTTATTTCGAAGATATGCTTTATGGCCACGTTCTATTGGTGAATCGATTACATGTTTTGAATCTTGAAGATGTGCCTGTCTATAGCATTAATGCTAAGAAACTTCGACCTAATGGTTTAAATCCCACTTTTATTTGGCATTGTCGTCTAGGTCATATAAATAAGAAGTGCGTGATGAAGCTCCATAAAGATGGTCTTCTAAACTCATTTGATTTTGAATCATTTCAAATATGTGAATCTTGTTTACTTAGCAAAATGATAAAGACACCTTTCACAACCGTAGGTGAGAGGGCAATTGACTTATTGGCCCTTGTACATATGGATGTATGTGGACCAATGAGCACTTCGGCCAGAGGTGGTTTTCAATACTTCATAACTTTTACTGATGACTTTAGTATATATGGTTACATCTACTTAATGAGGCATAAGTCTTAATCCTTTGAAAAGTTTAAGGAATTTTAGAATTAGGTACAAAATCAACTTGGCAAGATAATTAAATATCTATGATCAGATCATGGAGGTAAATATTTGAGTAATAAGTTTGGTGATCATCTAAAGCAATGTGGAATTTTTCCACAACTTACTCCGTTGGGAACGCCTCAATCACTACTACGTAAAATGTCTTCATAGACGGTTCAAAAACATCATCACAGACGGTTTCGTGAGTCGTCTGAGTTTATGGGTCAGTAATGATATGAGGCCATCATAGACAGGTTTTGAACCGTCTGTGAAAAAAACCTATTACAGACGGTTCTGACCAATCACTCTCTGTGACAGTCAATTATTGAAGACGGTTCTTGTTCAAAATCGTCTGTGAAGATAGACTAAAAAAACCGTCTGTGATAGTTTTTTCTATTGCAAAAAGAAATCAAATAGTGAGCCAAACCAATCAATTGCTGGACAGTAGTTTCCATATGCTGTTTCAATAGTTTTCAAGAAGGTAATTAAAAGATACTCTCTCTCTCTCAATCAATGGCTCACTCTTTGACGAGGTCGAGTAGAGGCGTCCATCTCGAGTTGAATCGGCCTCCCTTGTCGACCATAGATGGGGGTCCTCACTGAGAACAAAATCAGATAGGATGGAAGGGACGGAATCAAAGAGAGAAGAAAACCTGAATGGGGATTTGGGGGCAAAACTTTGTGCCCACCTAAGACCAATATGGAGGCGGCTAGATCTGGCGGCCTCCTGCTGCAGATATGGAGCTCCTACGCGTCCCTCCTCCTCCTCCTCCTCCTCGGTTGCATCTCCTCTCCGAACCGCCCCGGGGAATAGAGGGTGGTCGCCGGAGCTCGACATGGGGTGGGGGGTGGGAGGGAGAGACTGATGGAAGACAAGGTGGGGTGGGTATAATATATAAGAACATCGCCAAAACATTTCGCCTCCCGTGCAAGCGTTCAAAAATTTCCACGAATCACAGACGGTTTCAAATAAAAACCGTCTGTGATGAGCTAATATCACAGATGGTTCATATTAAAAACTGTCTGTGACTCTATGGTTTTACCAAAACTTGGACACACACAGAAATGCCTAACTCCCTGATTTTACCATGACTTGGAATCACAGAGTTAGACATTTCAAATTATGGTAAAATCATAGAGATACTTATCACTGACGGTTTTTAATACAAACTATCTGCGATGAGAAACTTATCACAGACGGTTCGTATTAAGAACCATCTGTGAAGTATCATAGACGATTCATGATACGAACCGTCTATGATATTAGCTCATCACAGATGATTCTTAGCGTATACAGTAACAGAGACGGTTGCGCTGGTAAAACCGTTTGTGATTACCATTAACACTGACAGTTTTGGAAAACCATTTGTGATGAGGTGTCTAGTATTAGCTTTTTTTGTAGTAGTGAATGTAATGGGGGTGTTTGGACGGAATCGAACATTGTTATACAAGGTTCGGTCAATGATGAGCCAATCTGATCTTCCATAGTATTTCTGGGGATACGCTCTAGAAACAACGGCTTTCACTTTAAACAGGGTTCCATCAAAAATAGTAGAAACGACACCACATGAGATGTGGACCGGGAAGTGTCCTAGATTGTCTTTTCTCAGGATATGGGGTTGCGAGGTATATGTAAAACGTTTGACGTCTGACAAACTCACACCCAAGTCAGATAAGTGCTTCTTTGTGGGGTATCCTAAGGAAACTAAAGGATATTACTTTTATAAGCGGGATGATGACAAAGTGTTTATTGCCTGAAATGGTGTCTTCTTGGAGAAAGAGTTTCTTTCCAAAGGAGTTAGTGGGAGCAAGGTGCAACTCAAAGAAATTCGGGAAACATCTGAAAATCTTTCAACTTCTACTGAACCTCTACAGGATGAACAGAATGTTGTAGAACCTGTAGATAATGCATCATCCCCGCGTAGATCTAAAAGGCCACATGAATTGCCTATAAGGTATGGACATGATGTTTTATTATTGAATAATGATGATCCTAAGACTTTTGAGGAAGCGGTGATGGACCCAAACTCTAAGTCATGGCTTGAAGTCATGAGATCCGAGATAAGATCAATGTATGTCAATCAAGTTTGGAACTTAGTTGATTCACCTGAAGGTGTTAAAACCATTGAGTGCAAATAGATTTTTAAGAAAAAGAAAGATATAGGTAGAAATGTTCACATTCATAAGGCACGACTAGTAGCGAAGGGTTTCAAATAAATTCAAGGTGTTGATTATGATGAAACCTTCTCGCCTATCGCTATACTTAAGTCTGTCCGGATCATTCTAGCTATTGATGCATATTTCGATTATGAAATATGGTAAATGGATGTCAAAACGGCTTTCCTAAATAAAAACCTAAGTGAGGATGTGTACATGACACAACCTAAGAGTTTTGTCGATCCACAGGAAGCTAGAAAGGTATGCAAGCTTTAGAAATCCATCCATAGATTAAAGCAAGTATCTCGGAGTTGAAACATTCATTTTGATGAAGTGGTCAAAGGGTTTGAAGGTAACACCCCAGCTCAACAATGAGCCTGGAATGTTACTAAACTACCTTAACAACCTACTTTACATCTACTTGTAATAAAATTTCAGCAAGCTTCTCTTCATCAAGTAAACTAGCATTAATCTAAATAACAAGTACAAGATACACATAACCATGTAATTAAACATCATGGAATGAATAAAAGGAGTCTAAGCAATTATCTAGTTCTTGGTCAACAACTTTCCAGTCATAATAAAATATTATATCATAATGAGTAGGAATTCTTTACTAGCTATACTTTTTTTTCTTCAAAATTCGACAGAGTTTCACTTAGATTTTTAAAACTAAACAAGATTCTCGAAACAGTCTAACAGGAGAGGATTTGATAAATCAATAACGAAATTCTAAAGCATATTCAAAAGCATCCGCAGGAAGTACTCAACTATCTCAATTTTACGAAGGATGAGCATAATCTTAGAAAAGAAGTAATAACATGTTCTCTTCGATGCATACTCAAACCTATGCCTTCTAGCACAGGGACCTCAAGCCCACACTCCATGAGTGTAGGGACCTCTTGCCCATCCAATACATGACGGGGACCTCAAATGAATCAATACTTGGCTACCATGTAGTCCAAGACTCAAAGATGAATGTTTTGATGCAAATGAACATAATATTCTTAATCGATCATGAGCAAATATCATTCAGCAGCAAGATCATGAATAAAATTTCATACAAGTAAAACCATAGCAATTTTCATGAATTTATCTCCGCATATGCTATACACTACTTGCACTTGCCTCAACCGTGTGATGGGTGACGACGAGTAGAGGGCACTAACCTCGGTTTCACACCACCACCTAAAAATCGTACAACATACTAAGAATACCACTCAAAAGCACACAACATTGCAATAAAACTAAATAGACATAACCGCTTCTAATCGCAACCCACAACTATACTATTCCTTCTCAAACACCATTATGTCCAAAACAGAACAACCACCTTAGAAAAATCATAAATTTTGTTATTTAGCTCCAAAAGTCATGAACTTAGACTTTACGGAATCTACACAACTATACCCACAATTTATCAGGTGATTGAAAGTTCAGATTATTTAGTCTAAACCCTTGTTTTTAACTCCGAAGACCAATCTATCATATTCAGTAAACTCAAATTAGAAATATCATATCTTTTAATTGGTTCATCCAAAAACAGTGATCTAAGACATTCTGGAATTCACAGGGAATTATATACCAAAATAAATTTAATCTAATTTTTTTACTCTGCAATAAATTTTTCTAACTTAACATTTTCCCCGACTGTCCTCAACAGAAAGACAGAACTGAATCACATAGATAAAAAATTCATAACTCCTATTATACTTGTCCAAAAAAAAGTGATCTAGGACTTTATGGAATCATTATAAAGTCATCTATCTAATTCATGCATATCAAAATCCCCAATTCGTCTATTTTCCAATTTTAATTTTCAAAACCATGTTGGCTGCCTGAAACCCAAGAACTGAACAGGCACTCGGATTGTAGAAATCATAATTAATTATCTACTCATCCAAATAATGTGACCAAAGACTTTCCTGAAAGCTATTAAAATTCTATACTTATCTATAGGAGATGCAAACCCAAAATTGCACACTAAACTAATCCAAAACTATAGATCAACGGGATTGCAGATTATCGAATCACTAACAGCAGGGAAGCCGATCTGCTACTCGATAACATTCGCATAGAAAAAGAATTAACCTAACTAATAGGGAACTGAAAATCACCCTTGAATACAACGCTGGATCCCGCTGAAATCCCCACGAGAACTCCCTTTTTCCCCTTCCTTCTCTTCCTCCTTTCTTTCTCTTCCACCTTCTTTCTTCTACTGGCCGAGCAAGGAGGCAAAGAAGAATGGGAGGAGGCACTACAATACCCAAGAAGGATACAAGAGCATGGATATGGTTTGGGTGGCCTTCCCCTTCCTTTTAGGGCCGACCAATTCAAATGGGCCAAGACACCGTGGGCCAAAATCCCAAGTTTTCTTACTCTCCCTCAGAAATCTGAATTTCTAAATTTGATTTATTTAATTCTCTCTCTAATTCAATTGAAGTCTCTAATGCTATACAGAATATTACATTGACTTCATCAAGAATGAAGAAGAACCTTGTGTTTACAAGAAAGTTAGTAGGATCAAACTTGTTTTTCTGATCATATATGTGGATGACATACTACTGGTCGGAAATGATATTCCTATGCTTGAATCTGTTAAAACTTCATTAAGAAATATTTTCTCTATGAAAGATTTAGGTGATGCAGCATATAATTTAGGCATAAGGATCTATAGGGATAGATCTAAAAGGTTAATTGGATTAAGCCAAGATATGTACATTGACAAGGTGTTGAAGCGGTTTAACATGCAACATTCCAAGAAAGGTTTCTTGCCCATGTCACATGAAATTAATCTTAGCAAGAGTCAATGTCCTTCGACACCTAATGAGCGAGACAATATGAGTAATGTTGTAGGTGTAAAAACCAAACACAAGTGAGGGGGTGGACGTCGGCCGTCTGACGGGCCATCGTCCACGAGGGTAAAAATGACACGAGGGTTTATCTGAGTTCGGGGTCCGAGAGGACCGCCCTACTCCTGTCGGTGAGCCAACGGGGGGTTACCTCCGGAGAGGGAGCCCCCGAGGGCTCACCAGTTTTAATAGGTTGCTTTATTGCTCAAGAGAGCCATCCCTTTGAAAGGAGGGATACATGGGGTATTTATAGGCACCCAAGCCTGTATATATGACGGAAATACCCTTCAATGAGATAGCTAGCCTATGAGTACAAGCAAGGGGTATTACAGTCTTTTATGAGTACAATAGTATTACTTGGGTCTATACGCGTGTCTTCTGAAATGTGGGCCCTGCCAGCGTGATTGAATTATTCTTACAACACTAGCCCCCCTGCCCCTTGGCGTTTTAGGGCAAACGTCGAAAGGGGCAGTCTTGAATTGTGCCTTTTATGCAGAGGTTGGTATTCCAAAAAAGTCCTTATGGTTCTGAACGGTAGTTGCATTCCGACGCGCGAGGCTGCTCCGGTCTTGTGGGCGTTGTGAGGGCCGCGAAGGCGCACATGCTGTGAGGGCACGATGCCACGAGGACGTGAGGGCACAAGAGTGCGATGCTGCGATGAAGCGAGGCCGCGGCGAGGCCACGAGGGCACAACGCCGCGAGACCACGATGTTGCGCGGGGCGCCGAGACCATAGGGCGTGGGGCCGTCCACCAGGCGCTTCATGGCAGGGTCTCCAAGCGCACGCGTGCAAGGCGCTGGCCGGGTGGATGTACGAACTAGAAGCTCCTTTGCAGGTGCGGATACGAACTAGAAGCTCCGACACGACTGAACAAGACTTGGTCTTTACTTTCTCCCTTTTTTTACGTGAGGTGCCAGCAGCTTTGTCTTCACATGAAACAATGTGGCCACAGGCTGTTGTGCCACTGCCATCCTTCATGGGAATCCAAGGCAGGCAAGTGCCTCTCCGCCCCATTTTTTTCGGAGCTCCTCTCTCTCGGCTGCTTTTTCTGCTAGGTGCCAGATCTGGGAATTCAAGGCAAGGGCCGATTCTTTCAGTGTTCCCCAGGAATCCAAGGCTAGAGGCTTCCTTTTATCTCATTCTCTCCCTTCCATTTGCTTGGTCAAACACACATGACCATTTGCTTCTTCTCTCCTACCCCTTTCCATTTCTCTCGGCTCTGGGATTGCTTGTGCCGCCTCTCCTTTGATGGCACCTCCGCTTCAGCCTGGCCGCTTGGCCGCCACCGCCGGCCGGCCTTCGCTTCTCCGATCGCTCCCAGTGCCTTGAGCTCGCTACCGAGCCTCCTTCTCTCGTCACGGCCGGCCAGAGCTTTGCTCCCTTGAGCCATGGGCTCAAGGCGCCGCTCCAGATGGCCATGGCGCCGCCTCTCCCTATGCCTCTGGCTCGGCCTCGCGCTCATCCATGCCACGGCCTAGCCCGTCCCGCTGTGTTTACGCGACGGTGGCCTCGGCACTGCCCTCGAGCCCGCCTCCGTGCCTCTGTCGTGCCGCCACACAAGGTCGGTGTCGTCGTCGGCGTCGCCTTCATGCATGGCGCTTCCTTGGTAGACGGAGGAGCCCCGGGTGGGCGGCATCCTTAAGCGTCGTCATGATCGCCAAATGACGGTGAAGGCCAGATTTTCCTTAATATTCGTAAACTGTCGATTCTCGCAGGAGAGAAATTACTTGCTTTTAGTCAATATATACTTCCCATGAAATTTTTGGAAAGGTCTTTGGTTAAGATGAGGGGTGGCATGTAGGAAAGGAGATCTTTGTGATATCCGGTGATACTAGCCTAGAAGATGTAATTGGCAATGGATCGATTTAATACCACCGATGCAAAAGTTCTGCTTGGTTCCATCAAGGCATATTATACGGGGAGGGCATCTCCCTTGTGGGCGCATCGAGAACTGTCATTCTAGATGTTTACTTAAACCCGTCTGTTACTCGTCAGGCAATTGGGCGTGCGTTCAGGCCAAAGCTATGGTTTGAATGGAGCGAGCACTGCACTTCAAGACATCGAATCAATCGAGTTGATATTGATGACTCGAGATGAATTGTTGGAGAGCAATGTCATGCGCCAGATAGAAGGTGAACTCTTTCTCTCTTTGTTTTGCAAGTTAGTGGTGTGGTCTAATCTAGAATTCTCTTTGTAGGTGTCAAAAGTCGGTCGGCCGAGTATCTCGTGGGTCGCACTGAGTTTGTCAGCAAGCTAGGATTTTCCTTTATTAAAGTCACCTTCCATCCTATGTTTACCGAATGGCTTCCTTTGTAATATATGCCGATTTGGGATAGCGATTAGAGAGCTGATCCCCTTGTCTCATTCTTGGTTATTAGTTCTAGACAGGTTCTATGTGTTGGTTACTTGTGTTCGCTTGTTGACGATGAACAATAAGACTCGGGCGCGAGGGTTTTGCGAAGACCTCGGGCGCGAGGGCGCGCGAGGGTTTCACGAAGGCCTCGGGTGCGAGGGCGCGCGAGGGTTTCGAGCGCGAGGGTTTTGCGAAGGCTTCGGGCACGAGGGTGCGAGGCTTCGAGGCCTCGAGGGCATGAGGCTTCGAGGGTCCCGAGGCCCTGAGGCCTCGAGGGCACGAGGGCGCACAAGGCTACGAGGGTCCCAAGGCCCCGAGGGCACGAGGCTTCGAGGGTCCCGAGGGTGCGAGGCCTCGAGGGTCCCGAGGCCCCGAGGGCACGAGGGCGCACGAGGCTTTGAGGGTCCCGAGGCCCCGAGGGCACGAAGGCACGAGACTTCGAGGGTCCCGAGGCCCCGAGGCCCCGTGGCCCTGAGGGCACAAAGGCACGAGGCTTCGAGGGTGCGAGGGTGCGAAGCTTCGAGGCCTCGAGGGCATGAGGCTTCGAGGGTCCCGAGGCCCTGAGGCCTCGAGGGCACGAGGGCGCACAAGGCTTCGAGGGTCCCGAGGCCCCGGGGGCACGAGGCTTCGAGGGTCCCGAGGGTGCGAGGCCTCGAGGGCACGAAGGGTGCGAGGCCCCGAGGGCACGAAGGGTGCGAGGCCCCGAGGGCACGAGGGCGCATGAGGGTGCGAGGGTCCCGAGGCCCCGAGGGCACGGGGCACGGGGTATAGTCAAGGATGTCTGCGTAACACGTGCGTGTAGCGTGCGAGTATCCAATAGGCCTCAAACCACTTCTAGTGGGTTGGTGGCCCAAGCGCCCGGGGCAAGGGGCTCACGCCCGCCCCTTGTGCAGACTCGTCGAAGTATAGATCATTTTCAACGGGAGGTGGTTGGATTCCTTAACAGTGTAGGCCCCTGTCCCTTGGGCACTTGTAAGGGTGCCCAAGGGGTAAATAAGAATGCTCGGGTGTGAGGGTACGTGTGAGGGAACGCGAGGGCTTCGGGCGTGAGGGCACACACGAAGGCACACTCGAAGGCACGAGAGGGTGCGTGAGGGCCTCGGACGTGAGGGCACGCGCGAAGGTACGCGAGGAGGCAAGGTGGCCCGATGTCGACGAAAGGCGTTGCGGCGGCCCTCGGCGGCCACACGAAGTCGTCACGAAGGTGCCCCGGGGCCGAGGCTTGTGCGGAGGTGAGTTGGTAGGATTCCCCAACATTCTAGTCCCCCTGCCCCTTGGGTGCCTGCAAGGACGCCCGAGGGGTAAAGAAGAATGCCGAGGTCTTGTATCCTGTTGACGAATATGCTTGGCCAAAGACTTGGCCAAATTCCAACTTGACGGGAATGTACACGCTCGCGGTTTTGCCAAATTCTGACTCGGTGCAGCGCGAGGCACGAGAGCTGAGGAATATGCGCAAGGGCACCCGTGACTTAGCCAATTTTGGCTTGGTGGGTACGTGGGTGCCCAAAGACTTATGCTTATTTTGTACTCCATATCGTGTGAGTGCTCCACGTGAGGGCAGGTACTAAATTGACGCTTCTCGTTGGCCCTTCGTGTGGGGTGGTTTTTGTTGCTCCATCCCTGAAGATGAAGTACTGAATGCTGAGGCACCCCACCGAGGCACAACCTCGTAGGCGGGGTGCATCCGAACGAAGCTGTCGCGAGCAAAGTCATGGATGCAAGACCGCCCACCGGCACGACCTTCTAGGCGGGCGGCGATCATCGTATGGCTCAATGTAGACGAAGTCGTGGACGTGGAGCCGTCGAGCCGAGGAATAGCCTTTGAGGCGGGCGGTGCGTCGAAGTGAAGCCTATGTAGGCGAAGTTGTGAATGCGAGGCCGCCGAGCCGAGGCATAGGCGGTGCGTCGAAGCGAAGCCTATGTAGGCGAAGTCTTGGACGCGAGACCGCCGAGCCGAGGCATAGCCTTCGAGGCCGGCGGTGCGTCGAAGCGAAGCCTATGTAGGCGAAGTCTTGGACGCGAGGCCGCCGAGCCGAGGCATAGCCTTCGAGGCCGGTGGTGCGTCGAAGCGGAGCCTAAGTAGGCGAAGTCTTGGACGCGAGGCCGCCGAGCCGAGGCATAGCCTTCGAGGCCGGTGGTGCGTCGAAGCGGAGCCTAAGTAGGCGAAGTCTTGGACGCGAGGTCGCCGAGCCGAGGCATAGCCTTTGAGGCCGGCGGTGCGTCGAAGCGGAGCCTATGTAGGCGAAGTCTTGGACGCGAGGCCGCTGAGCCGAGGCATAGCCTTTGAGGCCGGCGGTGCGTCGAAGCGGAGCCTATGTAGGCGAAGTCTTGGACGCGAGGCCGCCGAGCCGAGGCATAGCCTTCGAGGCCGGCGGTGCGTCGAAGTGAAGCCTAAGTAGGCGAAGTTGTCCTCCTCTTGCTCCGTGGCTTGATGAGAGTTATCGAAGTAGAACTCCTCAGAATGGTCGCGGTTCGAGCTAGAAATGTTGCAGTGACAGGTAGATAACACGAGCGTCTCTACGGGAAAAAGAGAATGATTAACACTTATTTCTTGTAGCAAGATAACATTCGTTTGACATGAGCATTGATCGAAGTGTTGCCGAGGGACTAGTAGAGTCCCATCACTTTCGATACTAAGATCCCCGAGGTGATAGCCTTATGCGAGCATGATGGTCCTTGATCAATATTCGAGCCAGGTCAATGGTAGATGATTTGAGCTGTCTATGAGACTGAGTCATGGACATATCGGAGGGACGCCCACGAGGCTAAGTCGTGGGACACTGAATAGCCACTAGGGGTGGTAGCCCCCCAGCGGACTTGGAGGTGCCCATGAGGCTAACTCATGGGCACCTTGGACGTATGCCCCTGACAGTAAGTCATGGGTACATCTGTGCCGCTCACGAGGCTAAGTCGTGGAGCACTGAATGACCACTAGGGATGGTAGCCCCCCAGTGGACTTGGAGGTGCCTATGAGGCTAACTCATGGGCACCTTGGCCGTGTGCCCTTGACAGTAAGTCATGGACACACCGGTGGCGCCCACGAGGCTAAGTCGTGGGGCACCGAACTATGATGGCAATGAAGCCCTTTTACCCCGTATGTGGGTTTTTTGTGGTGATCGGGAATGCACGAGAATGGTTAACCCTTTTGAAGCAATGGGGCTATGCATGCAGGGACCCGGAGGTCGTTCGGCGCGTGGCCTGGAGTCTAAGGGGGACGAGTCCTCAGCACATCCATCAACTTGGTACTAAACAAAAGTTGTCGCTCATGCCCTAGGTCTAGTAGGACACGAGCCGCCATGGTGGAGGTGACGGACGCCTAAGCCACCATGGACTTTTGGTAGGGGAGACCACAGAGGTCGTACGCCCTATGCACCACGAGGGTGGTCGCTCATGCCCTAGGGCCAGTAGGACACGAACCGCCATGGTGGAGGCGACGGACGCCCAAGCCACCATGGACTTTTGTTAGGGGAGACCGCGGAGGTCGTACGCCCTACACACCACGAGGGTGGTCGCTCATGCCCTAGGACCAGTAGGACACGAGCCGCCATGGTGGAGGCGACGGACGCCCAAGCCACCATGGATTTTTGTTAGGGGAGACCGCGGAGGTCGTACGCCCTACACACCACGAGGGTGGTCGCTAAATCTCTTGGAGGGAAAGCGTCTTGAGAGCCCATACGAAATTTTTATGTCGGGACTGTCCTCTAACAGTAGTGCGTTAGGGGGCAGCCCTCGTAGCGAGCCTTCATTGCTCATGCCGCATGGATGTCATGCGTCTCGGGGGTGATTGTTGGCCTCAGAATCCTTAGCCTCCTGGCTGCAAGGGTGCCTTGAACTGCTCGCCCTTGGCTGGGCCTCGTATCGACTCGCACAAGGGAGGAGGATGCGCATGGGAGCCCCAGGGCATGTAGGACGTTGCCATCCCGAGGTGGATGGCCCTGATCTCCGACGAGGGTGCTCGGCTGGGGATCCTTCAAAGAGCGAATGGGTCATCCACGAGATCATTACCCTCCAGAGCTGGGGGAGGTTTCGTGGACTTAGAGTATTTTTTGGTAGGAGACATAGCCTTTCATCGATTAGCTACGTCCCCACAGTCGGCGCCAATGTTGTAGGTGTAAAAACCAAACACAAGTGAGGGGTGGACGCCACCGCCCGACGGGCCATCGCCCACGAGGGTAAAAATGACACGAGGGTTTATATAGGTTCGGGGTCCGAGAGGACCGCCTACTCTGTCGGTGAGCCAACGGGGTTACTCTCGAGAGGAGCCGAGGGCTCACCAGTTTTAATAGGTTGCTTTATTGCTCAAGAGAGCCATCCCTTTGAAAGGAGGGATACGTGGGGTATTTATAGGCACCCAAGCCTGTACATATGACGGAAATACCCTTCAATGAGATAGCTAGCCTATGAGTACAAGCAAGGGGTATTACAGTCTTTTATGAGTACAATAGTATTACTTGGGTCTATACGCATGTCTTCTGAAATGTGGGCCCTGCCAGCGTGATTGAATTATTCTTACAACAAGTAAAATTCCTTATGTTTCGGCTATTGGATCTATTATATATGCCATGCTTTGTACACGACCAGATGTGTCGTATGCTCTAAGTGTTACAAGCAGATATCAGTCAGATCCAAGTGAAGGTCACTTGATAGCAGTCAAGAATATCCTAAAGTACTTAAGAAGGACTAAGGATGCATTCCTTGTTTATGATGGTGAGGAAGAGCTGGTCATAAACAGTTACACCGATGCTAGCTTCTAAACCGACAAGGATGATTTTAGATCACAGTCTGGGTTTGCGTTTTGTCTGAATAGAGGAGCAGTGAGCTAGAAAAGTTCCAAGTAAGGAACAGAGGTTGAGTACATTGCGGCTTTCGAAGCTACAAAAGAAGCAGTATGGATTAGGAAGTTCATTAATGAACTAGGTGTGTTCTCTAGTGCTTCCAGTCCAATGGATCTTTATTGTGATAATAGTGGAGCCATTGCACAAGCTAAGGAGCCTAGATCGCATCAAAAGTCCAAACACATACTTCGATGGTATCACATATTATTCATGAGATTGTTGAAAGAGGTAATGTGAAGACATACAAAGTGCATACAAATTTGAATATTGCTGATCTGTTGACAAAGTCTCTCCACAACCTAAGCATGAGCTACACACAAGAGCTATGGGTATTAGATACTTGTATGATTGACTCTAGTGCAAGTGGGTGACTGTTGGTGATATACCCTAGAGGCAATCATGGAGATGATTGTACCACGTCTATATTTATGAGTTATAGAATAAATGTTATTATGTTTCTTGAATGAATTATCAGTGATAAAGATTAACAAGTATGTGACTTATTGGTGAAGCTCTTTAACTTATATGATGGCATTCTAAATATATCTCTGGTCGGATATCACTGGTCGAAACACTAGTGACTTATCGGCCAACACATGTATTGATTGATGACTACGTTTCACCGGTCATGAATATAGGGATATCGACTCAATAATGTGAACACATGTTAGAGAACATAGTGTTGGATTGGCCCACCTTAAGACACTATTGAGATTGTTATGATTTTATGTATCATCAGTTGGTCTCAAGCAGTGATGATGTATAATACTTAGACCTAAGATCAGCATGGTTTCCTACATGTGTAATAGTATACTTAGGGGTTACCAAACACTACTCCATAACTGGGTAGTTATAAAGGTAGCTTTCGGGTATGCTATGAAATATGCGGAGGGATGTGACTGGTCGGATATGAGATTTACCACTCCTAACATACCAAGAGAGATATCTCTGGCCCCTCGATGTGGTCGGATAAGTGCATGGCCATGCCACTAGTGGTCGAAGAGTCGACCACATGAAGTTATCCGTCACTTGATCGAGAAAGTACTGAACAGTCCATGGATGATAAAATATCTCACCTGGAGTTCAACCAGATATTATGAGGCAAAGAGAGAATACACAAGTAGGTCATTCAGTTCGACCAGATACGGACTGGTCGTATGGAGATACGAGCTGATCATAAACTGGTCGAACATAATCACTAACTGGTCATAAGGAGTTACGAGCTGGTCATGACTAAATATGAACTGGTCGTATAGAGACATGAGCTGGTCGTAAGTGATAAGGACCTAGTCGTAGATCAGATTGCATTAAGGTTCGTCCGATATAATTTATTTTTATTCGGGAATCGTTATGTCCTGCTAGGAACCGCTAACGACTCGTGGTCGGAAAAGAGTTTCCGAGTCAAAACCGATTATGCATGAACCTATAGGGTAACACACTTAACGGGTTGGAACAAACGAATTCAGATAGGATCCGTCATGGGCTCTTTATAAGTGGATTCATGAGGCTGTTGGGACAGAGGACGTGAGTCGCGTCACTAAAACCCTACCCGCCATCTTCTCTAGGGTCCTACCACGCGAGTTGGTGCTACCACACCGGTGTACGGTGTTCCATCTCTAGATGTGTGGATACCGTAGAGACGCTGCTACAATTGCTGTTGTGCTGAACGAGGATGATCCACGGCGTTCACAAGGTATGCGATAGATTGCTGGAAGAGAGGATCGGCACCGAGGACACTAGACGATCAACTATGACCACTACATCGATGTGCTCGATGTTGGATTAGGCCAATCTAACTCTTCTTCCGCTGCACTGTGCTTCTTGTGGTAACGACCTATGATCTTTTGCTTGCATGACTTCCTGTTTTACGTGGTAGAATTTTTGAATTACCAGCTAGTATAGCCTACCCGTATCCCTTTACTATATTCTTCCGAGTTGCTATGAAGATTGTCATGAATTTCAAGATCAGTACAGCGCCATCTATTGTTTGTCTCATGCGCCCCTACCTCCCATGGGCCGCATGCTATTTTTGCAAGCATCAAAACACTCTGAGAAGCATCGTATTCTTGATCTTCCCATAAACCTTCTCCTTCAATCCTAACAACAAGCGATGACCCGCTATTAGGTAGTATAATATTCTCAACTAAATTAAAAGGATATTCAGAGAACATATTCACATGTTGGTTAAGCTTTTTTGCACAAGCTTCACCCACAAGCTTCTCTTGTTCTTCAACTCTTTTAGTAGGCTCATGTTGTTCTGACGTACTTGATGAATTGAAAACACTATATAGAACAACATAGCTACGGATGTCCGCATCCTCCTTCCTTTCTTCAAGAAAAGCCATCATCAGCTTTTGATAGCCTGAAAATGTGCTACACAAAGAAAACAACGTATATGTATGTTATATGTATAAATCAATTATTGTGTTCGTCTGGTTGTTTTGCACAATGGATAGCCCTAAATCATGTCTCAAATTGCACACCTCACTCATATGATTAGATTTCACCCTCCTAATATCAAAGTCATGTAAAGTGGCTGAAAACAAATTTAAGCCTTCCATGCTTCAACTACGCTACTCTAATTACTTATATATTTGAAAGATAAACAAGTAGGCATCATTTATCATTCTAAATAGGAGACACTCTTATTTAAACTCATCTCAAATTGATCATGAAATGTCGCAATAACACTAGATAACTCTACAAGATTTTTGAACATGATATAGCACAAAGAATTATTAGGAGATATTCTAGTTAGAACTTCTTTATGAGTGATAAAATCCACATTATGAAAATTAAGCATATATAATTTAGAACGTGGAATCATCAAAGGAATAATAGAGTTCTTAGTTTTACACACCTTGTTTTGATGAACTATCAATTCAACACCAATAGTGTTACCTTGATCGTCCTCCTCAGTTGATGTATGTGTCGTAGGTATCGTAATGTCATTATGTAACCACGGAGCAGCAAGCATTCCTTCTCCAACCATAGTTATCTCTTCATCTTTCTCTTCCAATGGTGAGGGCTCTTGAATGTCCAACTCCTTATCTTCTTGGCCAACCTGCACAATGTGAGATACAACACTAGAAATAGAGGGTAACTTGTTAGTTTCAAAAATAATCTCACTTGGTCTATCATCTATCTCTCTCTCTCTTTTCTTTTGGTGTATCTCTCACACCCTCAATTGGGATGCTCTCAACCTTGCGTATGGTGGAATCACATAGCTCACTCTTTTTATCACTCTCACTCAATTTGGTTATGTGGCTCTCATCCTCACATGGGTTTTGATACATCTCATCCTTGTAAGACCATGAGCCAGCAATGGAACAATTACCACCGACCACGACCTCCTCACGTGTTGCGGGTTGTCACGAGGCAGAACTACTCATCACCTCAGCCGAAGAAAAAAAATCACATGCTCGACATTCTTCTCAAGTGACACACCAGTGGATGAATAAGAACTAAAGAGTCGACGTAGATTTAATTGATGTGTTTGCATGTCTTTAAGTCTCTTTTCCGCCTTCATAGCATATTTCACAAGATCTTTCAGACTACAAAAATATTCATCTTGAAATGCAATACCGATCTGAAAATTCAAGCCTGCTTTGAAGTATTTCTTTTCTTGATATGCACCAGTGATATTGGCATGGCTCATTGCGTGATTAAACTCAACATAGTAATCTTGGACAACTTTTCATCCTTGTGTGATGCTCTCCACGTGGTGTAGTAGTTTCTGTTCATAATAGGATGGAACAAATTCTCTTTTCATGACCCTTTTTATATAGACCCAAGATGTAATGAATCGTTTCCCACTTAGTTGTTGCCACCAACTAGAGACATAGTCCTTAAAAAACATAGTGGTCACTCTCACTTCCTTGGCTTCTAATTCAAACTTCTGGGATTCAAGCTCGAACTTGATGTCTTGTACCCACTCAATAAACTCATCTGGGTTATTACTACCATAGAAGGGAAGATATGTATACTCGTGATCTGCCATTGTTAGTAGTAAAGCAAAGAATATGTATGTAGGTGTATGTGTATCTCTGTCAGGACCAGATTTCTGAATCCGAACCCTCTGTATATTTCTCCACCAGTCTCAGATCAGTAGCTAGTGCACACAGTGGAAACAACGTCGATAACAAGTTCAAATTACGGAATAACATTCATAAACAACTGAGTACCGGCCTTATGACCACTTATTAGAAAAGAGATCAAAGGACCTTGAGTCTTACAGCAACAGAAACAACAAATGATAAACTCCGAGTGGTGACCCATACAATTGTCCACCGGCATTCGACTGGGGAGCCCAACCTAGTACTCCGGGTGCCCTTCATCAAAGCCACAGGTGAAGTAGTCATAGTCCTCAATGTTGTTGAAGGCTTCTGATATTTAATTTAAGTTTAGCACATGAGTACATAAATTACTCTGCAAGTCTTGGGAAAAATGCATGTGCATAGCTTTAACAAATGAGGCTTATATGGCTCTTTTGCACAAAGTAATATTTTAAGTTTCAATAGTTTTCATAAAACGCATTTCACAAAAAAGTAGTTTCAATAATTAAACTAATTATATCACTAGTGGAGGTTCTAGCTACCAACCACTAGTATCTAGGCTCTAGCCGCTAAGGTTCAGAGGATAGGGTTCAAGCTGCCCAATAGGCTCTAGCTGCCAAAAAAAACTACCGGAGAGTCCCAACTGCTCCCGGGTTCCTAAAATTTACTCTTTTAAAATCAAAACCAAAATCTACCATGTGAAAACGCACCTTGCCTGTTGTTGGGACCCAAAAATACGATTCAAGAACCCTCTGTGTATTCCGAACTAGTCCCAGATCAGTAGCTAGCTCACATAGGAAACAGTGATGAAATATCATCCATTTATTCGATTTAACTAAAAAGATCTCAAAGTAACAAATAGTAATAATAACAGGACCTTATGGTCAACGGTTACTTAACTTGCCACGCAGGGCTAACGAAACAAGTAAACTCTTGCAGTGGAATGAAACTGTTGAAATGGCCAATCAACATGCCCACAAGCAATCGAGTGGAGAACGCATCATAATTCGCAAAACCTTCATAGTCCTCCTTCTGAAAGAACTCCTGAGTAGCTTGATATTCTTCAATTGATCAACAAAGGCATAAAGCTGTAAGTACATAAAGCACTCAACAAGTCGTAGGAAAATGTATGCAAATAGTATTCATGCACAGCCTGACAAAGGTTAGCTGTATGGTTCTTTTACAGAAAGTAGCATTGACGATAAATACAATAAATAGATTGAGATGCGTAGTTAAAAATAATAATAAATAATTAAATAATTTCTTTTAAAACAACCAGTGAACTTTCCATTCACTTCCCAACCAAACCAATGATAAGTGAATCCCCAATTCACCAATCGACACAACCCACCAAGTGAATTACCTATTCACCAAACAAACATTCTATTCATCAAGTGAACTTCTCATTCACACTCCGACTCATTTTATAAGAAACTCTATCTCTCGTGTGAAATCCCCGGACATGGCCATAACCGAGGACGCGGCTATTCAAATAGATCAATTAACACTTTGCAGAGGTTGTACACTTTACCTACAGGATATAACCAGTGTAGTAAGCACTGATCATAACAAAACCTTTCAAAGGTTTCATCTCAACAATTGACACTCCCGTTGTGCATACAGCCCTCCCAAAACCTCATCGTGGGTTGACGCACAACGTTGGACAGGGATGCGGTGAACCGTCCCGCGATGTGGCCATAGAAAAGGATACACACCTGAGTAGTCCTGCGTGGCAAGTTGGGACCCAAAAATACGATTCAGGAACCCTTTTCTAAGGCCCAAATACTACCTGAGTAGTCAAAAGCCAAAACTCAACAACCTACTAGGTTAGGCCCATCCCATACCAGGAATGTGGTTGTATGAAAGGCCCAATTCAATGGCGCACAAGATTAAGTCCTTGACAAGTTACTCAGGCGAGAATACCACAAACCCACGATGTGTTGAAACACCCCCACTATCCACCATCCACTCGCCTGAGCAAAAACCATTTTTGTTTAACCAAGACCAATGACACACCCCGTCATGGTACACAAATTTTAATAATAGCAGTGGCTAACCACCACGATTCTATATATCATTAAGTCAAGATTAATCATTATGACACATATGATAATGAACACATCGTAACTAAGCTGAACTAAGCATCTGTACGATACCCATGTTGGTGATATGAATATATCCAACTAAAATTATCCATGCTAAGGTGACAAAGGATTCATGACATTCAAATAATCGAAGGAGGTATAATGACAACAGGTAATAACTAATCCCAAAACAATTTGTATAAAGATAGCATGCAGTTGTATAAAACAATATACTTTTAAAATCATAGGTTTAATATGATCAAAGGACTACGGCTTGCCTTGTAATAGATCCTGGGATTGATCTTGATCTTGGTGCACTCCTCCTTGCCCAAAGCTTTCTGAAGTATCAACGTCTACTCGCAAACAAACAAATAAACCAAATAAATAAATAACAGAGACAAGACTAACTCCAAAAATTAAATAAATAGATTTTGAATTTAGATGAATTTAGGAATTTGAATGGACTCAATCGGAGTTCGGATGCAAAAGATATGGCCTTTGTAAGATTGAAATCACATGAAATAATGAAAATCATAATTTCAAGATTTACTGGAATTTATTTTCTACTGAAAACTCAATTAACGACGTCAGTTGACGTTAGCACAAAGTTTCAGCCGAAAGAAAATAAAGGAAAAATAAATTAAGGTGTGGGTCCCACTGGAAGTGGCTGGATGCACAAGGACTAAGTCCACCGAAGTTGATTCTGGCTTTGGATGTGGACCGGCCACACACGCGCTGACGTGGCTCCAACTCAGTGGCACGTGGCTAACACGAGGGTAAAAAGAGGTGACGTGGCTCAGAGGCAAACAAGGCAAAGCAAGCAGGGCAGCCATGGCCAGCGATGAACTTGCGGTGTCGACGGCGATGGTCGGCAAAGGAACTTCGACGGATTGGCAAAACGAATGACTGAGGAGTAGAGGAATGCACTGGTGGTGGTGGTTGGACAACTCTAGCGATGAGATGATGGCGACAGCGACTCTAGCGGTGGTGAGCTCCACGGTTGTCGACGGAAATGACGATACACAGGCGCCCAGAAGAAAACGAAGGGAGCACAAGAGCGGCGGAGGCTCAAGGAACTCGGGGAGGAGCTCAGGACGACCGGGGAACCGAAGATAGCGGACCAATCCGAGGATGAACGCTTGCGGTGGCGACGAGTTCCTTTGGATTGATTCAGTACGGTTGAGACGAAATCAGGGCAGACTTTTTAGGGTTTCGGTAGAGGTGCAAGGAGCGATTGATTTGACGCAGAGGGATTGGCTTATAAAGCACCGAAAGAGAAGGATTTGGGTTGGAGCCGACGCAACTCGCGTGTTGTTCACGGACACCAGGAGATCTCCGGGTTGAAGATGATGCAGACGTGGCAACAGAGGCCCACGGTCAGCAAAAGAAACCAAAAATGAAAGGGAGCTGGCGATGCGGGACCTGCTCGGTAGTGAGTCAAAGGAGAAAAGGAACTGCGGCTGGGCTTCACGCGACGGAAAGGAACAGCAACCCAAGACTCTGTGCGCGGGAGGAAAAATAGAGGTGCAAGCCGGGCTGAGAAAAGAGAAAGGAGTGGGCTGACCGATGGTGTAGAAATCGGGCCGGAAACAAGAGAGATGGGCCAAAGAGTTAGGATTTCAGCCCAAAGATGAATCTGAGATTTAATAATAGTTTTCCTTTTTAGAAAATAGCTCAAAATTCAAATGGCAAATAGAAAATAGCAAATGCACTCGGAAAAATTCTAGAAAAATCTAGAAAATATATCCAAGCACAAAGAACCCAAATAAAATAATTTTGATAATAGTTGATGTTGACATTAATCACATTAAATTATTTTTTGAACTCTGAAAAATTCCAATTAAGCTTTAACTTTAGCAAAAAAATTCAAATGGTTATTTTTCTTTTAAAACTTCAAAACAGACCATTTTTTTGGGATGTTACACCTGCCCTTGACCGCTTGATCCACACGAGATAATCAGCTTATAATGTCCGCCTGACACACTTCCAAAGGTGTGCGACTAAGTGATTATCGCAAGGCCTTTACAATACCTTATCCTTACATCAGCTCGCCCCAATGAGCTTAACCCCAAGTCATGGATGTCAACTACCATGGACCCGGAGCTCACCGTTGTGGGGGATAACCTGCCCAAATATGGACGTCAATTACCATCGCCCGGCGCAAGCCTCGACAGACATGGAAGTTTACTTACCTTGCTACACGACCCAAGATATGGTAGTACACATACCATAATCTGCAGATCTCAAGATATGAAAGTACATTTACCATAACCAAGAGAACAGCTATCACTGTAGCCTGCGAGCTTAATGCTTAGACTCGGTAAATTATTTAGCCAGGTCCTTCCCATTTAGGTCATATGGTTGTATGGTATTGCTCGGTTTGAATAATCACAAGTGTCAGTCCTTAATAGACCAAGGCAAGACAGTGTCGCCCTACTCTAAACAAGTTTTCCACCCTTTTATTTTATTTTCCAAACTACTGGCAATACCTATTGCCATAAATTTCTCAAAAAGATTTACAAAAAAGTTAATAATAGTTTCCTCCTAATGGGTGATCATGACCAACAACGCATGTCTAAGTAATTATACCATTTTAACTATTCCAGCAATATTGTAATCAATATCGTGGATTTTCTATGCTAGGGTAACAATGGATCATAGCTAACAACTTCAAATGACGGTAATATCAAGTTAGGATTAACTAACAACCTCGGATTTGAACTTATCATTTTATGTAAGTAGCAATGCATAATAATTTTTAAACTTAAAATAGATTTAGGAAAATATAGGTACAATATGGTCAAAGGAGACTTGCCTTCACCGAAGGTTGTGGTCAGTGCGTCCAGTTGGTCCAAATTGACTTCAACGGTGTCGGACTCTACATGCGCGAAACGAGTCAAAATAAATAACAGAAAAACAAATAAAATGCAAAAATTACAAAATTAGTACCAATATAGAGATTATGAATTTAGGAACAAGAATCGACGGAATTGAAGTTCGTATAAAGGAGAACGAACACCCGGAAGTTTTGCGGGAAAGAAAATTCCTGGAAAAATAGGAGGGGAATATTCCAGAGAATATTCTTTTTCAGGATTAAAGGATTAAAAGAAAATGATGACAACTGGGCCCTATTTGGAAGTGGCACAAAGAGCAAATAGAAGAAACAGAGGAGGAGCTCGGGCAAGACAGAAAGAAGCGGCCGACGGCGGGGCACCGTGGCAATCGCAAAATGGGTCTTCGGGACCCCGTGGAGGCGATAGGAGGTGACGGCGGTGGCGATGGTGGCCGGTGGCGGTGCCGGCGTGGGTGGAGGAGCACGAGTGGCGTGGGTGGGGTGAGGCGGCGACACTCCGGCGGCGGCCGGGCAAGGGCGGCACAATCACAGGTTGCGCGGTGACCTGGTGATCACGCCGATGAGGTTGGGGTGGCGCAGGGGTGGTCAAGGCGGCGCGGTGACGGCGACTGGCGGCGGGTTGATGGTGGTGGCAGCGGCGACAAGCTCTGGCGATGGGAAAAACCGAATTGAGGTAGGGGATAGGCATAGGAACACCGGGAACAAGACATGACGCAGTTCAATTGACAAAAAACTCATTGGAGAACAAGATCGAGTGTTGGAGGTGAATTCAACATAGAGGAAGAAACGAGGAAATTCCAGTGACGTACTGCACAAAAGATGAAATTGATTGAGGGGAAATACTAATGGAGCTCGGGAACACAATGTGACGCAGTTCAGACATCAAAATTCTTATTAGAGCGGCAGAAGCATAAGACGAGGTGATGGCTGGTGCTCAGGAAGACTGTGAATTCCTTGATGATGAAGCTCCGGAGGTTATGGGGTTTAGAGGAGGTGCGAAGTGGGTGAACGTAGTGCTGTGACTTCCATTTATAGGCTTGGGCAAGAGTTGAAGCGACGGGAACACGAACGCTAGTGACGTTACTGCCCGGTTTTGGAAACGTTCGAATGGCAAAAATGAATAGCGAGGCGACTACGAAGTCATGGTGTGACGATGGTGGAGACATGATGACGTGGATGGCACGGCCAAAACGATCGTGGGCGGTGCTGGAACGCGAGGCGTGCATGGCACACATGGTGCGGCCGGGCCGGGCGCGGCCAAGGCGTGGCATGGGTGCTCGTGAGGGCGGTTTGGCGCTTGCTCGGTTTGGCGGGGGCAAGGGCAAGGAGGCGGGCGAAGGGAGGGCACTTTGGCCGAGGTGACAGGCAGTCTGTGCAAAGACTACCTAGCACTGGCAGCCAGAGGACACAGCTGGCTGGAAACAAAGCAAAGCAAAAAGGAAAAAAGAACAGAAGAGAAAGAAAGAGGAAAAAGGGGGAAAGAAAAAGAAAAAGAAATGGCCAGTGGTTTTGGGGGAAAATTCAAATTACAAATTTTGAATTTGGAATATGATGACGAGAATTGAATTGAGACGATGGAATTTGGATTTGAATTACGGATTTGGAATTTAAATTAATGCAAAAACTCCAAAAGAAGACCAACACTTCGAATTAATTAATTTGATTTTTTTTAAAAAATCCAAAATTTGGGATGTTACAATCTCTCAAACTCATTCATCTTACCAAATCACATTCTTACCTTTCTAAAGTGAATTGAGGCGACAAACTCACATTTGATAGTATAGGTGAGAACAACGTGATAATCGAGCGAATTCAAGAGCAAGTCAAAGCACTACAACATATGTTTATGTGGACCTCGGTATGGATACCTACTTAATCTGAATATTTTAGGTGTTGTAAAGCTAAGTAAATATCTAAACTAGAATTCAATGCCTAGTTGCTGATCACAAAGATATAAGTGAAAATCAAAGCAACTCACACGAAACTTAATGCAATAAAAGAATGAGCTATGTAAGATATAAGAGAAGAACAAAATAGCTCATATTACACAAGTTATAGAAAGATACTAGCTAGTTGCAATGAAATAAAACTAGGGCACAAGATTGCACAAATAATATAGGTATGCTCACAATTGTATCAATTGGAAGTGAGGATTTGTGCTCAATTTATGGTTTGGTCTTTTGCTTTTCTTTCTATTTCCTTTTTCTCTTCTCCTTTTTCTCTTCCTTTTTTTTATACTTTGGCTGAAACACTTGTTTCAACAAAATGAGCAAAATTGCTTTCCCACCTTTTGATTTTTGAACAACTACAACTACAAGAACACAAATATTAATATGTAGCCCTAAGCAATGATTTTGATAGTCATAAATAGGTTCAAAGTATTCGCAAATGATTGAAAGGTTCACAAAAGATAAATTGATGTCTCACTTCTTTCTGTGTTATTTTTGGGTATAATCACTACTAGAAAAACCTAAACTAAGATCAAACTAGGTTCAAAAATAAAAGGCAACACAAAAGAAATTCAAGATCAGCAGACTAAACTTGATTATAATGAATAAAAACTTAACAAACTCACTAAAAATGCAGATTGAATACTCGACTAAAAGAAAATTGTATGGCTTTTTCGTGTATAGGAGTAAAAATAAATCTACTACTAAGGGTAAAGATCCTACTGAGTCAATGGAGCTCTGATACCAAGATGATACGGGAGGCCCAATCTTCTCGATATAGGGTCGAAGATAACTTGCACGCTTTACTTGACAAATCGTAGTTGCTCACCCGATGCCAATGCATGAACTTGCAACTCTTTATTTCGTCCAATCTCATGTATACTCCACCCAACCACCAAGTGAAGTTTTATCGATCCCTCAATTCCCAGCGAAAAGACAGAACAGTCTTTGGAAGATAACACCCTATTCCCCTTCAAGTTGTCGGCCTTCACCAAACTTCTTGAAAGAATCAAGCGTTGAACGCTATTGTTGCAAAAGCAAACAAATATATTAATCGCGGTCTGAGATTTACAATGGGGCTCTACCCCTCAATATATAGGGTTGCTCTGCACCCCTATGGCTTGGCCAAGAGGCCCTACTCCGAGTCTAATTCGGAATTAGAGCCCCCACTCCAATTCGTACACAATCTAAAATAAAAAGGAAACTCTGTTTTTACAACTGTCACATTGTTTCGAACATATCTTCTGACGCACGTCAAACCTAAGGCTGAGAGAGGATCTATTGCGTCGGGCTTGAAGTTATCTTTCCAACAAACATAAGAAAACCTAAATAGGACTCCGTTTGTGAAAGTTATAGCCTTTTTAATCCAGATTGCGCTGCTGATTCAGAATCCGAATTGAATCCAAACCTTCCTATCTTCAATTTCCTTAATTGAAATGACTTGAATCCATGTGAAACTTGAGAAAAGAACTCTTGTAAACATTTGGAAAGTCATGGCATATATGGATATCCTCCCAAGATGTCGTACAAGCCACAAACTCATCAACTTTGTCAACTCTCACGCGTCGGTCGGTCTAAATGAGCAATATGCACTCCAATAGCTATAACGTTTTGTAAAAAGCTCCAAATCACATGTCGTTTGATCCATTCGAAAGTAGAATTGATAAGCTTTCCAAATATATATATTGTGCATGCTAGATCCTTCCGAGTTGCTATGAAGATTGTCGTGAACTTCAAGATCAGTACGGCGTCATCTACTGTGCGTCTCATGCGCCCCTACCTCCCATGGGCCGCATGCTTTTTTTGCAAATATCAAAACACCCCAAGAAGCATCGTGTTCTCAATCTTCCCATAAACCTTCTCCTTCAAACCTAACAACAAGCGATGACCTGCTATTAGGTAGTATAATATTCTTAACTAAATTAAAAGAAAAATCAAGGAACAGATTCACCTGTTGGTTAAGCTTCTTTGCACAAGCTTCACCCACAAGTTTCTCTTGTTTGTCAACTCTTTTAGTAAGCTCATGTTGTTCTGAGGTACTTGATGAATTAAAAACACTATATAGAACAACCTAGCTACGGATGTCTGCATCAGCTGGTACTACTGACCATTCCATAAGTTCTCTATGAAGCCATAAGAGGACAACCTTGATAAACCATTGTCAATTGTTAGGCCAGTTTTTTACTTGTCTTTTTAAACTTTCTAGATCAACCTAGCTGAAAATCACAATTATGCTCTTTTCAAGAAAGAAAAAAAAAACTTATGTTTTATATAATGAGGAAAGCTAAACCCTATTCGAAGCCGGAGAACTTTTTTATTAATTAATATTTTTTAAAATTTTATTTTAAAGTTAACCTCCGGCGAACTTTATTTTCAATTCTGACCCCTTTGGTCATGCTACCACACATGGCGTAACAGAACAACATTGTCACGTCGTAGGATAAGTCCGCTAAATAGCACTTTTCACGCCACTGGTCGTGGCGTGACAAGAGCTTGCCCAAGTACGGGTTGGTGTGATAGCGTTGTTTTGTCACATCACACGTGGTAGCGTGATCAAAGGGGTCAGAATCGGAAATAAAGGTTGCCGGAGGTTAATTTTTAAATAAAATTAAAAAATAATTAATTAATAAAAAAAATTCGAAGCCTAAGGTCCAGCTCGTACAGCCAACTAACCTTAGCCCTTATCTGATCAATAAGCTACCATCATCTATCATCCATATGTCTAAAATGGGTTACTCAGTTGCTTTCATCACAACCTCACTAACAAGTTGAATAAAACCCTTCATTTTATAAAGAGTAATAAAAGTAGAACCCTGAATTTTTGTTGCACACTACCCGACTGGCCGGCCGATCGATGACGAAGAAAGACACCAACCACCCTGATTCCAACAGCGAAAGATGACCATCGGGCTCGCAACGGATGAGCCATTCTGGCCTCAGAGGATACTTTTGTACTGAGCGACGGTATGGCCGAGAAATTTAGCCGATGGGTTCATCATCTGGCGATCGCCCGGCGCCCGTGAAGCGATGGTCGCTACTGTCCGGTGGTCTCTCCTTGATGCCAAAGCCGCCGTGTTCTTCTTGGCGCTCCCGTGTGCCTCTGTTCAGTAGAGTTCAATTAAAATCGGCATCTATCACCAGAACTCTGAATGTTCCAAGCATAATGGTGTCATTGCTTGTTTATAAGTGTTATTTATTAACTTCAAATAGAATTTGTATTAGACTTAGTAAAAAGTCATTGGGGTCATCTGACCCCAATGGTTACATGGGGGATCCGCCCCTGGAAGCGACCATCTAACATCTTAACGGAAGTATAATAGACATCCTTATATTTAGACCCTTGCTTAGACACAATTCAAATCAAAACACGTGTCATTGTAGAGAGACAATTGATTTATTCAACTTCCTGTTATAAGAATATATAAATCATAGGAATATAAGATTGATTAGGTATCCGCAACTAACGGAGCCAACGTCCCCACGCGTTGCCGATTGGCCGCCCGGTCGCGTCGAGGGAGTCCACGCCCCCTTCGCACGCCACGTATTAACCACCGGAAGGGGCACTCCCGCTCCACTGCCTCCCCCCACGACAAGGATCCTCTGCGCCGCGATTCTCCGTACCATTACTCGCAGTCACACCGCCACACTCGCTCATCGTCAAGTCCCACTCGCCTGTTCGCCTCGCCCTGTGCCACTCTCTCCTCAAGCCTTTTCCAAGAAGCGCATGTGACTCGCGGCAATTTGAGCGCCTTTGCTTCGGGCTCTCTCCTGGTGTGGTGTCCGTGCTGTTTGATGCTGACGGATAGGTGGGGAGGGAGGGAGGGGTTCATGGAGTTCAAGAACGGCGGGTCGTTGTCGGAGCGGAGGGCGGCGGTGGCGGAGGGGGCGCCGCTGGCGAGACAGGGGTCGGTCTACTCGCTGACGTTCGACGAGTTCCAGAGCGCGCTCGGCGGCGCCGGCTGCAGCGGCTTTGGGAAGGACTTCGGTTCCATGAACATGGACGAGCTGCTCCGGAGCATCTGGACCGCCGAGGAGAGCCAGGCCATGGCCTCGACCGCGGGCTTGGGCATGGGCGCGGGCCCGCCGCCCGCGCCGCTGCAGCACCAGGGCTCGCTCACCCTGCCCCGCACGCTCAGCGCCAAGACTGTCGACGAGGTATGGCGCAACCTCGTGCGCGACGAGCCGCCGCCAGTGGGGGCGGATGGTGGCGAGCCGCAGCCCCAGCAGCGGGTGACGCTCGGGGAGATGACCCTGGAGGAGTTCTTGGTCAGAGCCGGCGTGGTCCAGGAGAACCCCACCGCTGCGCCGCAGCCCATGCCGCCGCGGCCGGTCCCTGTTGCGCCTAAAAGCACTGCCTTCTACGGGAACTTCCCTAGTGCCAACGACGCGGCCGGTGCGGCGGCGCTGGGGTTTGCGCCGGTCGGCATGGCGGATCTGGCCTTGGGCAATGGGCTCATGCCGAGGGCAGTGGGCTTGGGAGGCAGCGCCGTGGCTGTGCAAACAGCGGTGAACCAGCTTGATTCTGGCGGGAAGGGGAACGGGGACCTGTCATCGCCGACGGAGCCAATGCCATATTCGTTTGAGGGGATAGTGAGGGGGAGAAGAAATGGTGGCGGAGTGGAGAAGGTGGTGGAGAGGAGGCAGAGGAGGATGATCAAGAACAGGGAGTCCGCCGCAAGGTCCCGCGCTCGCAAGCAGGTATTAACATTTCCTAATAAATCCATGCTTGTCTTACTACTTAGTAATGAAGCCATTTGTTATTGCAAGCCTGAATAGTTGAGCTGAAAATATGATCATACAACATGCCATGTACCCTGATATGGTAAGTTTAGAAATTGTAATTTGTAAGTTGAGTCATTGGTCAGTGCAGTCTGACCTTCCTTGTTACCCTGTGTTTCTTTTAAGCAGACAATTTGCCAACTTTCCTATTTTGGGAACAATTTTTTTTTATCTGCATAGGCTTATACAATGGAGTTGGAAGCTGAAGTTCAGAAACTCAAGGAGCTGAACGAGGAACTGGAGAGGAAACAGGTAGCTGCTCATTCTAAAAGGAGGATTTATACTAGTCATTCTGAAGTGCATAGTTTTGGTTCGTAGGCCCCACTGTTAGCTGCTTTGCTAATTTTGTCCATGTTGATGGCATCAGAGAACTTCATTGAAGCATTCACTATGACTTGCTCTAAGTATAACATCTGTTTCTCGGAAACAAACTATAGTGCATCTATTATCCAGCCTTTAAACCGAAGTGTGAAATATTTAGTGTTTCTCTTTTTCATCAACCTTTTTGTGTTTCATCTTCACAACAGTTCGCTGCAGCAGTAGTTCTCATTCGCTATCTATTTTCAGGGTGATGGCTAGAGTATAATATTCATAAGGGTTGCATCTAATTTCACCCCATATATTTTCGAGTATATCAATAATGTGAGCATCTGTGTGCACATCATGGACCATTCCTTTTTCTTGTGAACATTTTGCATATCTATCAGCATATCAACAGGCTGAATATCCGGCTCACACTTCCTATAGTTGTAGACCTGTAGTGATCCTACGCTCCTACCATTGTTAGTGACTAGCACTACAATACGATACTTCGAATACGATTATGAGCTATTGAGCTGTTCTATTCAGAGTCCTGATCTTTTTTCATTGTCTTCATCGTGCAGGCAAAGATAATGGAAATGGAGAAAAGCGAGGTAATTGCTTTTGTCTTTTGTCAATGTCAGACTTTCATATCTTTACTTATATATCAATACGATGTTGTCTCCAGTTTGCTAATACTTTACTAGAAATTTAGCCCATAGTTTGGTACATGTCATTTTCGATAGGATTATTAAGGGGTAATTTGTTCAGTGTCATCGCAATTGTTCGCGAGTTGCAAAATACCATCGCGAATGAGATCAACTGGAAAATACCATCGTAAACACGAAAAACTTTAAAAAATGTTGTCATCATGTTTTCTGTCCCAAGGGTACAAAATGACTCTTCTACCGTAACTCTTTTTTTTTTGCTAAGGCCAGTCCCACATGTTAGGGGCGGATCCTTCTTGGTTCATGGGTGTTCAGCTGAACACCCAAATTTTTTAGGCAAAAAATTAGTATATATAGAGTATAATACATGTATATATTGTAAGGTGAGTTCAATTAGCGTGTAATGTCTTCAGTCTCGAGCTCTCATTGTCTCAAGACCTCATGATCTCGCACCAAAGACAAATAAGATCACCTTTCGATCGCTCGCGTCTCGCTGACCAATGACCCATTCTCGCAGAATCAGAATGGCCCAATCAAGTCAAGGCAATCAATATCGCACGGAGTCACGTCGTCACGGACGCACTCCCAACTCCCAAGGCCCAAGCAGCCAGCCAGCCAAGCCCATTTCGTCGAGGCGTCTAATGACCTGAGGAGCTACCTATATAGGTCCTGGCTATCTATCTAGCAAAAGTAAAAGTAAAAAAAGATAAAAAGTAACCCATCAATTGAGAATAATCCCACAATGCATGCTAAGTTGCTAACCATCTAGGTCAAGTTCAGACTTCAGAATTCAAATCGTCGACCGATCCCAAACTTTCTATGACACGCAGTTCGGCAGTGAACTAGTCATTCAATGACCGGCCAGCGATCGATCGATCACTTGCTACCACTTGATAACAGGGTGGACCCTGTTAGGTTCATGGGTGTTCAGCTAAACACCCATTATTTTTGCAAAACATCCACTCTATAGTAGGTGTAATACATATGTAATAAAATATACTCTTAATTGGGCCAACTAGACCATAATTCCCTCCCAGCCCATCAAACCACGCCTCTATATGGTGCAAACCACACCATTCGGCATTTGCCCTTTCGGTACTGGACCATTCGGTCCAGCCACAACAAGATCATTCCCTCTCATCTCTCTCTCTCTCTCTAATCCTAACAATCAACATATAGTAGCTGACTCTCACATCTCCTTCCCCTCTCTCGACGCGGCGACGCGGCCACGACAAAGCCAAACGCGGCGGTAGGGCGGAGGTCGAAGGAGCAAGGTCGGGCATTGGCTGCTGGGCGGGCCGTTGTCATTGGGGCGTCGAGTAGCAGAGCGAGACGGGGTGACCGTCAAGCGGAGAGGGCAACCGGGTAGCTCTACAGGCCTGCGGCCTACGACTCTCGGCAAGAAGGTTGCGTGTGGTCGTGGTACCCGAATTCCCAACAGCATAGATGTGAGTTCAATCTGAATTACTAGATCCTCAATTTCCACACTAGCAAAGAGCAAACCCAAATGGCCAAATCAGTGATTTTGTTTGTGTTAGTTTGAATTGTGACCGGTAAATCTTATATTTTTTTGTGAAATGTAGATCTTAGAGCTTCAAAAAAAATGAAGAAGTACTTCGATTTGAAAGGCATGAAGGGAAATCGAGTTAAATTTAAATTTTCTTGATTATTTTGTAATTTCACTAAATTATTTGAGATGTTTTCATTAGTACAAATAATTTGTACTTTGATTTTTGCTACTGTGCACATTTATATTTTATATTGAACAATATTTTTGTAACTTCGAACACCCATTTTGAAAATCCTGGGTCCGCCACTGCCACATGTCATTCTACCCTTGCTTCTCCTCCACAAGCCGTCGCCCATGGTGAAGGACAGTGGTGGTGTGGCTTGGCTTGGGGGATAGGCAAAATGGGAAGTGGTGGCGAGGCTTGGCTTGGGAGATACACAAAATGGATGCTGTAACATCTTTTTTTTTGGAAAAATAAATAATTTAATTGTATTTCAAAAATAAAAACTAAAATTCTGTTGAGAATATTTTAATTAAGCTCAAAATACCCTATTTAACTACTCTGAAATTTTTATAGAATTTTTAGAGCTATCTTGCTATTTTTCTAGTTAAAAAAGTATTTTCAGCTTTTAAAAATTATTTACTGTGTAAAAATTTAAACCAAATTTAAGTTGAGAATATTTTAATTAAGCTCGAAATACCCTATTTAACTACTCTAAAATTTTTAGAACTATCTTGCTATTTTTCTAGTTTAAAAACTATTTTCAGCTTTTAAAAATTATTTACTGTGTAAAAATGAAACCAAATTTAAGTTGAAAATAATTTTTATAAGTGCAAAATGTCCGAGGGAATTTCTATGAATTTGCCTAGAATTTTTTAGCTTTGTTTGGTATTTTTACGGATTTAATCCGTGTTTTCTCAAACTATTCTCTACGAGGAGTAATGTTGGTATTTCTGAAATTTTCTCTCTAAGAAAGGCTCTAACCGCTGTTTTGGATGGAAAACGTGACGACAATGGCATTTTTCAGAGTTTTTCGTGTTTGCGATGGTATTTTTCAGTCGACCTCATTCGTGATAATATTTTGCAACTCGCAAATGATTGCGATGACACTGAACAAATTTACTCGATTATTAAGTTAGAGGCTAGAGTGCTAAACATGCTTTTATAACATCAATAGTTACATGTTCCTTTTTTAGGAGAATCCCCAAACTACCTCATGTATAAACTCTACTATCTCTGTCAAGTTGTTCCCTACAGCTTTCAAAAAAAATTGTTTGATCTTCCATATTTTTCGTCCCAAATAACTTTTTTTTAGATAATGGAAGAGGACACCCTCTCCCGGCCTCTGCATCCGAGATGCACACAAACTTATTTTATTAAAAAGAGAAATGTACCGAGTAACGGATCGATAAAAATGGCTTAAGCCTTACAAACAAATCTTGATGAAAATTAAACTCAATCAAGTACAAATTCTTTGACTAAAGCGCCACCCATGAGCATATAAAATTTGCTTCGCCATAACCTCCAGACGGATGCTTCCATCCAACATGGACTCATACATTAGGTTTACAGAGGTTTGCCCAAGCCCTCGGCCAAGGCTCACCAAGGATAACTCAGAAGGATTAGTGACAATCTTTTTATTAAAGACGGCATCATTAAGATAACCAGATAATCAAACATAAGGCACTAGCTCCCACCAGAGTTGTGACTTTAAAATTGTTGGAATTCCAGCTAACCAATTCGAACATGTTTGCTATGCTCCTAGGGGGGATAAATTAAACGCACAACTGACAACCCACCAATTGAGATGAGCAAAAGTACAATCAAGAAAAGATTTGAATTGTTTCCTCTTAATACGTAAACAACACCGCTTGTTACCCTCCAATTTCGTTTAAGCATTATCTTTAGTTAAGACCACCCCTCTTTAAGATACCAAAGGAAAATTTGCACTTTTAACGGAATTTTAATTAATAAAACAAATTCTTACTAGGGACTTGAAAATTGTTAATTAAAGCCCCATAGAAAGATTTAACCGTAAACAGGCCAGATTTATTTAAATTCCATCTGAAGGTATCCTTTTGAGATCTAAACTGTAAATTAGCAATTCTCAACACTAGATCATTCCAAGCATTTAACTTGGGACCGATAATGGGTCTGCGAAAGGAAATATTTAAAGGTGTAGATCTCATAATATTGGCCACTGTATCATCCTTTCTTCTTACCACATTATAAAGAATAGGGTATTGTATGCTCAAAGGAGAATCTCCTAACCAATTATCTTCCCAAAACCTAGTTTGCCTTCCATTTTGAACCTGGAAAGACCCGAACCGAAGAAAATGATCTTTAATTTTCATAAGACCCGACCAAAAATGCGAAGTCCCAGGCTTATTAACCACCTGTGACAGACTTTTGTCACCCAAATATTTCCTCGATAATAACGATTGCCAATCACCTTCTTCATTCAGAAGTTTAAATAACCATTTCCCAAGCAAGCTTTTATTTTTTGCATCTAAGTTAGTAACGCCTAGTCCGCCATGCTCTTTGGGCGAACAAATAACACTCCATTTAGTAAGCCTGTATTTACGTTTATGATTGTCACTCTGCCAAAAGAATCTAGATCGATAAAAATCTAGTCGCTTGAGGACTTGTCTAGGCACTTCAAAAAAAGAAAACATGAACATTGGAAGGCTGCTTAGTACTGAGTTAATAAGTACTAACCGTCCCCCCACAGACATATTTTTTCCTTTCCAGCTACTAAGCTTTTTCTCAATTCTATCCTCAACCCCTTTCCAATCCCTATTCCTTAACTTTTTAAAGTGGATAGGAATACCCAAGTACCTGAAGGGAAAAGTACCCACTTCACAACCAAATAAATGTTTAAAGCTGTGATTCAACAGGTTTTGGCGAGAACAAAACAAAAATCTCACTCTTATGAAAATTTATCTTTAAACCCGATAATTGTTCAAAGACACAAAGAATAAGCTTAAGATTTTTGGCTTGTTCCAAATCATTATTCAAAAAGATGATCGTGTCATCAGCATATTGTAAAATAGACAAACCATCCTCAATCAAATGAGGAACTATGCCTGATAAAAGGCCTGCTTCTTTAGCTCGAGAAATAAAAATGGCAAGCATATCCCCTACTATGTTAAAAAGAATAGGAGACATAGGATCCCCTTGCCTAAGACCCTTCTGAGTTTGGAAAAATGATCCAAGATCTTCATTAACCTTAATGCCAACACTCCCTCCCTTAACTATACTTTCCACCCAGGAACACCACTTAGCAGAGAAGCTTTTCATCTTTAAAGTTTGAATTAAAAACGGCTATTTAACCTTGTCATAAGCTTTCTCAAAATCTATCTTAAAAACTATTCCATCTAGGTTTTGTTTATGCAATTCATGGATTGTTTCATGGAGAATAACAACTCCATCAAGAATAAATCTCCCCTGCATAAAAGCCGACTGTGAATGTCTAACCACCTTTTGAGCTACCTTCATAAGCCTATTAGTAACAACTTTAGTGAAAATTTTAAAACTAACATTTAAAAGACAGATCGGCCTATACTGCTGAATTTGTTTAGCATCCGCTTTTTTGGGAAGCAAGGTAATGATCCCAAAATTCAATCTATAAAGGAAGTAACGATTATGAAAATCCTGGAACATAGCTAACAAGTCAAATTTAATGATATCCCAAAACACTTGATAGAACTCTGCAGGGAAGCCATCTGGTCCAGGTGCTTTGTTATGTTCCATTTGAAAAATAGCTTCCTTCACCTCTTTTTCAGTGAAAGAATCTGTAAGGAAATTATTTTCCTCCTCAGAAACTTGAGGTATGTCATTCACTACGGTATCAACCATTGATAAATGATTATTTTCGGAAGGCCCAAACAAAACTTTATAATAATTAGTGATGTACGCTTTTAATTGTGCATCACCCGTAATTATTCCTTCCTCCTGTTCGAGCTGGAAAATTCTTTGACATCTTTTCTTTCCATTCGCGATCAAATGGTAATAACGCATATTTCTATCCCCCTCCAAAAGAAATTTCGCTTTAGACCTTTGATACCACTTAATTTCTTCTTCTCTCAGAAGGTGTGCCAATCTCTCATTAGCAACCCTTTTCAGATGAAGCTCATGATCAGACAATCTCACAACCTCAGCTCTTTTATCAAGCTTATCAATTAATAAATTAAGCTCAATTTTTTCTTTCTTATACATACCACTGGTATTTTTGGCCCAAATAACTTATATGTGGCCTTTTAAAGTTTGGCTTTGTTATGCTTCTCGTATCAGCAAATATCCTAATCATAACCACCTATATAGGTAATGATTGGACAATTGTTTCACTGCTAACAGGTAGCCGAAATGGTGAAGGATCCATTCGGGCTGAAGAAGAGAATTTGCTTGCGAAGAACACTGACTGGTCCCTGGTGATGATCGAATAGTCGATGACATGCCACACGCCTACCTTCAGTGGCGCTTGTACATACAATTTCTGTCCTTCAGTGGCGCTTGTACATACAATTTCTCTGTTGTAAACCGATGATGAACTGTGGAGATCTTGTGTATGATCATAATATTAGTGTTGAACAATTTGTATTGGTGTTGATGTGTTTAGGGTTAAACTCTCGGTTTGAGCAAATTGTCGGGTTTGCTGTCAGGCAGCCTGCAGTCTGACCGGTAGAGGGCCGGTGGTCAGACCTGTCGAGGAACAAAAAGTGGAATTTCATGGAATGTGATCAAACACTTATGTGGGAGTATTGGAGGTGTGTTTCCACCAGGTCTTATGAAAAATGGAGTTTTGAGGCAAAACTAGATATATTTTTGTCAAAATGTCCAAAGGGTGTTTTCCAAGACTTGAGAAAATTCTAGGTACGGTATGATCGGGCGGTCAGACCGGCCAAGTGGAGGTCAGACCGACCCAGCTGGTGGTTAGACTGGCTGAAGGACGGCGACCAGATCGGCCGAAGCGCGATCATGCACAGTAAGATGTGATAATCTTGTGGAATTGGGCAAAGTTATGGGTGTCAGTGCATAAATGTTGCATGATGTATGTTTTCACTAACGTAGGTCAAGTTGTGAGGAATTTGCGCCCGGAATTGATTTCTTGGTCTATTGTTGTGCAGGTGGCTTAGAGTCAACTACGATCAACGGCGAGGATGATCCGGACTAGGCTAGGAGAGCTGAGGTCCAAAAAGATCGATGATATCGGGTGAAGTAGTTGGACTCAAGCATGGCGCAATATGGCCAAGAACGACTAAACGAGAAGTTTAGTGTAATGGGTTACATCAAGTGGCTTAGGGGGTCGGTGTAAGTGCCATGATGGTTCCGATGGGAGCCAAATGAAAGAGATTTGTCGACATGAAGAGTTGTTGACAAATCTATGCGTGGTGAAGTATGGGATTGCTTCACGTTGATTGGACTCGGCCTTTGGAGAGGGATCGAGAAATGGTATTATGGTATCTTCACCAAAATACTCGATTGGTGACCTCGCAGAAACCGCGATGACGCAGAGAGAGACAATTTAGGTCAAGAAAAGACGAACATCATAAAAAGACGGATTCAAGAGACTAAGTTCGTCATCCGCTTTGAGAAACGTGCATGAGTATAGGCTCGTTTGTGTGTGGGCTTAACGGGTGCCTATTAAGGTTTTCTATCTAGATCTAGACTCCACAGTAAAAAGGGGGTGTGGGATTTTTACATCCATCCAAGCCATAGAAACCCTAATTTATAATTTAGAGAAAGAGGATGAAACAGAGGAGATTAGGGTTCGAGAGAGATAGATTGAGAAATTAAGAGCTCAAGTGTGAGATTTTCCTCCATAGTGGAGTGGTTGTAAACCCATAATCTCCCTAATCAAACCAAAAGATGAGTTTTATCTTTTTCTTGTTCTCTTTGTGATGATTTTGTGGTTTTTGTGTTGTAAGGGTTTTGGCTGTGTCTTTTGTTGTGATCTAGTTTGGTAGAATTTATGGGAATTGATCTAGGGTTATCTTGATCATTTTCCACCCCGCGAGCAAGCTCTTGGCTCATGTTTTGGTTTTCCTTGGTTTTCGTGTCTTCTTGATCTTATCCAAGAAATTCGTAGAACTTTGGCTTCGGTCGTTGATTAGAATAGGTTCCTGACCTTCTTGATGAGGTATATCTGAAATCTCAAGGGATTTGGATATCGGAATCAAAAGTTAGCCCGTTTTGGAGATCTTTTGGACACCCAGCGGTCGGCCCATTGAGCGGCCAGACCGGACCCGGTGGTCAGACTGGCTAGGCAACGGCGGTCAGACCGGCCGAGAGGTATTGAGCTCGAGGATTTTCGGTTTCAACGCAAGACTTCCGCTATGTTCCTGTGACTTTGATCTTCATAGCTTTCATAGCTTTTGGAGTGAAAATAAGATGAATATCATTGGTGATGAAAAAGATATGTGCTCCAATTCATGCCCCTATAGTTGCTTAATCGGTCCACATGAATAAACTTGGGCTTGATTGATATACTAGTTTCCTTCTCCTGCTGCTTCTTTAGCAGCTTCAAAGACTGACATGTAGACTATGCGGTAGAGGAGTGAAGCCGTAAGAATAGCTTTAGTTTAGAAATCCTGCAGAGTTTGTGTAGAGTTGTCTGGGTTTCCATCGTGCCAGTCTTCTTCTAGTTTTGCATCCTAGAGAGACTAGAGAAGTAGAGAGCTTGGATGGGTTTCAGAGTTCTTCTAGTTTTGCATCCTAGAGAGACTAAAGAAGTAGAGGGCTTGGATGAGTTTTCGAGGTCGTTGTAAATAGGGTGCGACTAGCGCTCGAATGTACGGTCCGAGCGCTAGCGTTGTATGCCCGAGCGCAATATCATTGTGTGCTAAACACAACAAAATTCAGAACGTGCGCAACATATCAAAAATTCATACGCTTCATTTCAAAGAACATCACTGTGAACAGACGTGTTAACATCATCAACATCACCATGAATATCATCTCAAAGAACATCATAATCAAAACAAAGCATCTGGATAAAAAAATGCGTTGAAAAATCTTGCAACATCACCGTGAATAGTATGCAACATTTTTTTTCTACAAATGCAACATTTTTTCTACAGATGCAACATTTTTACAATAGGGCGTAACATCTCAAAGAACAGTATGCAACATTATTTTCAACTGGTCGCAACATATCAAAAACTGGTGGGTTGGGAAATAAACATTTCTGAAAAGAGTGGGATGAGGTGAATAGTCAAGGCCACGTGGGCGGGACGTGCGAGGCGTTCTTGGAAAAATCTCGATCCGGACGTCCGAACAGTAGCATTTGCCCTATAAATAAGTCATGGGTTCAAAGAGACGCTCTGCACCCGGTTTGATGGCTGGCTAAGCTAGGTACACATCTGATGGTTGAACTTGTTGTCTGTGTTGCTGCTTGTGTGTATTGGGATAAGCAGACTTGTTAGGGTGCGTTTGGTTGGGTGAACCAGGGTGAATGGGATGGGATGGTACAGAATGGATAGAGATGGTACAGAATGGATAGAAGTATGATGTTTGGTTGGTGGGATAGAATAATACATGATTTTATTTGGTTGCTTGGATAGGATGGTCTTAGATGGTTCAAGATGGTGTTTGGTTTGATGAATAAGGTTGTATTTGGATTGCCATTTTTTTCCTTTCCTTTTCTTCCTTTCTCAAGAAAATTACATAAAAATTTAATAAAATATTTTTGAATTTAATTGAAGTTTATTTTATTCATTTAAAATATTTGGATTCTATACAAAATAAAAACAACATCGAGAAAAACCTAAAAATTCAAAGTGCTAAAAAATGCATGAATTTTCTACAGTAGCTAGATGATGATTTTAGATGAATTTAGGTGAAAGAATTATTCCATTTGGAGTTAGCAAGTGAAAGTTGTAGTAGTTTGAAAATTAGGTTTTGCAAAAAGGCTAGAAAATACACTTCGATTACTATTCATCCGATTTTAATTATTTAGTAAAATTTTGTAGAACAGTGGTGAAGATAAGGATTACATAGATAAATAGAAAATAAAATTATAAGACTAAAATTGGACCTCTATTCAACAACCTAAGCTAAGTTTGAATTTAGTTTAAGTAAATAACACTTGAACAGCGAGGTTTCAAATTTTATTTGAGTATTAGCACATCCTAGGAACCTCTTTGAATTATTTCAGAATTTTAGATTTTTTTTTTCTATTTTTTTGCTATTTTATAGAGCTCGGGTCTGTTCGGACCATCGATCGGAGGAGACGTTCGGATGGTCCGAGATGTTTGGACGGTCCGAATGTCTCCTCCAATCGGACGGTCTAAACAGATCCTGCTCTATAAAATAGCAAAAAAAATCCTAAAATAATTCAGGGAGGTTCTTGGGATGTGCTAATACTCAAATAAAATTTGAAACCTCGTTGTTCAAGTGTTTTTAGTTTAAACTAAATTCAAACCTAACTTAGGTTGTTGGATATAGTTTGAATTTTGTGTGGGTTGAATAGAGTTCCAAAATTTTAGGAAAAATTATATTTAATCATGATAAATATTATAGTATTTGAATAAATTATTTTTACAAAGGTCTTTGTAAGAGCTTAACCCCAAGAATAACAGAACATAGGATACATTATTAAGACAATGAGCAGTGGAAACATCATATTATTTTAATGATGTCAACATTAATCACCTTGCTGTATTAATCACCTTGCCGTCATTAATCACCTTGAATGTGGACGCAGCGCATCCTGGACCGCATGGTACCATCAATTTTGTGGAACGAGTTAGTTTAGCATATTTAATGTATATTCCTTTGACTTGAATCATGTCATCTCGGACGGTTTCGTTCAATTCCTCTAACAAAACGTATGAACCATGGTATATTTCAAACCATCCAATACAAGTACCACATGATTTATCCATCCAAACACTGCCTTAGTTGTTGAAGTCCGTTGCTTGAATCTGTTCTTCGTTCTGTTCTCGTTACTCGCAGGGGTGCCGTATCATGTAAGTATTGGATTGGATCAGAGTCGCATTCCGAGACATGGCCTCTCAAAAGAAAACAAAGTTTCGCAGTTTGGCAAATGGATGTCTCATTGACACCTGGGACTAGACCCACGTATCAGCCTAACAGCCGATGCCATTTTTCAAAACCATATCGTTTGCGGTGGCATTTATCCGATTTTCCCAAAAAAAAAAAAAGACATGGCCAACCTCAGCTGTTGGTTGAGATGGGCTAAACGCAAGATCGGCCCATTAGCCGGCACGAGATGGGCTAAAGATGACGGATCCATGGTCCGGAATTTCTCTTCCGGGCTACCACGAGTCTGTGCTCCGGTTAGCCGAGCCGGCCCCGCTTGCATGATGGGAAGCAGGGCAGCAGCAACTTTGCCATGCCATGGAGATCCGGGCACGCCCGTACGACGGCCCATCGCCTCCAGGGCTCCAGGCTCCTAAGGTCCGGCCTAGCCTAGATAGCCAGCTTACGACTGCTGCAGCATAAATACAGTGCAAGATCTTCACGGGATCTCCATTGGATCCTTGCCTGAACTGAACATTTCGTGTGCTAGGTCATGAACTCATGAATCATGATAAACTAGAGCCTGTGCGCGCCGTTTGAAGCGCTAGGAGCACAAGAGCAGTCGTTCTAGTATGTTGTACTGAGGGGAAAAAAAACAGTTGGAGACAAGAATACGCACGAACGGATACTGTCGTCCGCTATTTTTTTTTTGGCAGTACATAGTTTTTTTGAAGACGTAGTTTGTCGTAGAATATATTACAGACGTAGGGTACTCTGCATATGATTTTCAAAAGATCACATGATGTGTTCTAATCCGAGATAGTTTAAAGTGTTTAGATACAACGCAAAATAGAAACGGATGATGCAGCTGGTAAAAGGTCGCAGAGCATGTTGAACTCGTTGTTTGTAGTGACTGAACTGTTGGCGTGATATAGCGTTGTGGTGTGTACAACCAGCTACACGGCGGCTGGAATTGATGTGAGAAACTGTAAGTCATATATAGATTAGGAATCGTAAAAAGGGAATTATATAACTTTGGAAAGGATGTACCTGGTGTTTACTACGAAGGACTGTCATCCTGGATGGATGTTTTCCGTACCACAGGAGGGAGTTGGTTTGGTAGCTCCCTCGTGTGTGGTGAGCTGTATAGTACACATGATATGTGAGCTTTTTTTTTTTTGGTTTTCTGTAGTTCTATATGCAGCTAGTTGTATATGTAAATGGGTGCCACTGAACTGATTAGTAATGTGTGTTAGGTATGCTGTAACTATGTGAAGCAGCTCATTGGATAAAGTTCTCTCAGCCAGTCCTACTTTACGGGCCTCAAAAGGGAAATTCCAATTGAACAATACAGTAGTTATTTCTGCAATTGCGCTGCACAATGCTTGAATCTTTTCTTGTGGTAAGAGAATCATTTTTGTAAGAAAAAAATCACTGCAAGCCAAATGATCATGGATTCATGGTTTCTTGCTCCATTTCTGATAAATTGAGGGACAATTTGAAGAACCTACATAATTCCCTAAACTCAATAAACACACTCTTTAAGCTAAATATCTTGCTTCTATGTTATTTTCATGCAGTCAAGGAGCACTAAGAATAATAGCTTTATTTTTTTTCTAACAGACTGTCCATACCTGCAATGCAGAATAAAGTGGCCGTAGAATGTGAGGATGCACATTCTACAATAATGTCAGGTTGTATTTATGGATGTAACCTGAGCAAGGAATTAAAGAAACTTCAGATATCATCTTACAGAACATCATCTAATAAGGAAACATAACAAACCAATATCCGTATAAAGGACGCCTACACAATGTCTTTTACTGCATGCAGTAAATCATCTGATTCTATCTTCAGGGACTTACTCTAACAATGTATTTGAGAGGTCATGAGAGCAGTCAATGATCAATGGACTAATGTGTGGAATTACCATATAATTAATGATTAGTGAACAAATATGTGGAATTACCATCTGACAAGGAAATAATTGTGGCATATTTCTTAATCATTGCAATTCAAGCCACGACAAAAAATAATTGTTGACCAAAATTAAAACTCCACAGAAACTTGCTACAAGAAAAAAAAATGTATTATTATAATGCAGGCCACAAAGATGATTAATGAACCACCCAATGCTACATGGTCACAAACAGTTCAAGGATGTAAAGCTGACAAAGTTACTCAAAAGAGAGCAAAGTAGAACGTCGTAATTTATATTGGCTGCCACACGTTCAGGAATAAAGAAAAGATGAACTAAATGATTCAAATCACCTATGTATAAGCTCATGAAACATCCAGCACATATAACTTCAACAACCACGGCAATCCTGCATTATTGGAAAGTGAAAAGAGCATAAAAAACCAAACAGGAGTGTTTTCTTTTTTTCTTTGAAACCAAAACAGAACAGCAATGTTATCCTGCCAAATAAGAAACCAATGCAACCTATGTGTGCCAAATTTGCGTAAAAGGTGGAAAATGTTATATGCACCATAACATTACTTGGCTTTGAGGTTGCTGAGGTCATGTATAAGATTTAACAAAATAAATGATACCAGATGGTTTTACATATTGCTTACCCAGTCAACCATTTTAACTCCACCAGTGTAATGATAAAAACTAAAAAAAGCTAGGATGCACCTAAGAATTAGTGCACTGAAAATTCATATGCATATTAACTTTATTTTACACAATACTATAACAAACCTTGACTTGCGCTTCAACTTATTCGAACGACCCAATAATCCAGGTGCTTCACCTGAACCATATATGCAATCAAATAGGTAAAGTACTAAACCTCGTACTCAAAACATCACAAACCATGCAAAGACATTCCTTTAATTTACCTTTTAATATGCAAATAATTCTTTCGCTAACAAAACACAACACCTATTATTGTAACTTTTTCTATTTATGACAAGGTAAACCACTTCACGAAAGCATGTATGCAATTGAAGAGTTGTACCTGAGCAAAGCTGAAACTGACAATATTTCTATTTGAGGTTGCCAAACTATAATTAAGAGCATCAGGGAAGTACCTGCAACCATAAGTAACATTAACAATTCATTATGACTGTCCGGGGAAAAAACATTTTTTTACTCTCAAATAGTTAATATGCACATGAATATTAAAAAATAAATAACAATATTTCTATTCTAGGATATCGGTTTCTAATGTGAACGGGTTATCGAATCAACAGAAGGAAAAATTAAACAAAGCCACATCAGTATGTCCTCATCCATACCATATGAGGTCTACAAAGGGAGAAATGCAACCCAAGATACCAAGATAATCATTACTAAAAGCAAACCATCCTAATTCTCCTTGAAAGCTTTAAGAAACAAATGATCGATGTTGGCAATAGAACATAACCCAGACTTCGTTAGCTGATACTTACCACAAGCAATGGTGGCAAATGGAAGTCGAGTGATATGCTTCAGTTTCTAACTAAAATCGTAATATCCCTTCATTTTACAAGCAGAAACTTGCTACATGATATGCTAACATTGACCAATCCCATATCCTAATTGACATAAGATTGAAACCATGGAATTATGGTGCTTCTATGCTTGAGCATTATATCAGCAAGTAAATCTTTACGAATATAATATGTTAACCAACAATTTAAATAAAGGCTTCCTTAACTGGCTCCAGTGAAGGCAAACACTTACATTGCAGTCGATGGTTAATACTACTCATTGATGAGAGTGTATGCCATACCATCATGTGTATTGTGTATATAAATAAAAAAAATAAAAAGAACGAAAAAAAGGACAGTAAAAGAAATGACAAGTTGAGAAAATCTCGATATGGTTGTAACAACAAGAATAATCTAAGTAGCAATAGACTGATAGGAATGTTAATTCAACATCAAGTTGACCTGTTGACACTAACTTTCTGTTTTTACATTATATATTTTTCCTATATCCAAGTGTCAACAAAAAGGACAAATCCTCCATTTGCTCTGACATGGAATTGAAGGATATAGTTTTCTTTTCTTTTCCCTCATGTACTTGTAGCCGCACTTTTGTAACCTGATTGACCCACTATTGTTGGAATATACCTGCAAAAAAATTATGTCACTTGTAAATCTATAGCAAGGATACAAATGTGAAACTAAAATGTATAAAACATACATGATAAACAGGAAAAAACAAGGAAAAATTTACAAGAGTATCTAACCAAGAGATTCAATAAGAACTCAGAATAATTAGAAGGAAAACATTGCAATTTGCATAGCAATGGAAGGATCATGTTTGGTATAAGGACAAATATCCATGGAGATGCTATGGCAACAACGGCATAACCTGCCTATAGAAGAAGGAATGAAGTTCAACTGTTAGAAACAACATCGTAACAATCAAACGGGTCAGAGGGCTGTAGTAGATCTAGGATACACAAATTTCTCGGATAAATTCAAAATAAGAGCATGTATCTGAGGTAATCTATGTACACAATAATAACAAATAACATTGCCCTACCACTGTATAAAGGAAAAACTTGAAAGCAAATATGCACTTGCCAATAAGATGCAGTACAAGGTTCCACCCATGGGCGGCGGCAGGGGGGTGCCTATGGTGCACAAGCACCCCCCCCCCCAAAAAAAAATTGTATTTTTTTTAAAATATGTATACGTATGAACAATTGGCACTTGGACTGACCAAATTTCAGCAATTCAACCGAAGAAGTTTTGGAAGTACTAAAATTGGGTGAGATAGAAAGTGGGCGGGGATTAAATCAAGAGATGGAGTTAGCTAGGCCCAGTGACACTCCTTGGGGTTCTCATTATAGAACTATTTTGCATATTATTGGTATGTATTCAACAATCCGCAAAGTACTTATACAGCTTGGAAAATACCCCTCACAGAAGAATGATTGGCCAAAAATACATGCTATGGTGGGAGCCTTTGAGTCATTTGACTTTGTTTTCAATGCACACTTGATGCTTGTCATACTTAGATACACATATGAGTTGTATCAGTCTTTGCAAAAGAGAGACCAAGATATTATTAATGCTATGGCACTTATTAATTTGGTTAATGATAGAATGCAACGAATGAGGTGTGATGGGTGGGAAGAATTTCTTCAAGAAAAGGTAATATCATTTTGCACTAAATATGGCATCAAAGTTCCTAAGCCGGATGGTAGATATGTGCCTTATGGAAGATCATCACGTTTTTACCCAAAACAAACAAATGATGATCATTTTAGAAGGGAAGTGTATCTTGGCATCATTGATTATGTTCTCCAAGAGCTTGACAATCGGTTTGACAAGGTTAATATGGAGTTGCTTGTTTGTATGTTCGCTTTAAATTCTCTGAATTCATTTGCTTCTTATGATAGGGACAAAGTGCTTAGCCTTGCCAACTTTTATCCTAATTATTTTTCAAGCATGGATTTAATGATACATTCTTTCTAATTTGATAACTTCATTGATGATATACGAAGCGATGATAGATTTAAGGGCCTAAAGAATCTCGGTGGACTTTCTATTAAGCTTATTGAAACAAGAAAGCATGACATTTACAAGTTGGTTTACTTACTTCTCAAATTGGTATTGCTCCTACCAGTGGCAACAACGAGCGTTGAAAGGGTATTTTCGGCGATGAATCTTGTGAAGAACAAGTTGAGAAATAATATGAGTGATTAAGTATTGAATGATTGTTTAGTCACCTTTATAGAGCGAGATATCTTCTCGAAGGTTAGTGATGATGATGATACAATCAAGTGCTTCCAAGGAATAAGATTGCATCGTGTGGTATTGTGATTTCCATTAGCTATTTAGGACTCTTTTATTCATGTAAGATTTTATTTGAACTATTTGTATTGTATTGTAAACTAAATTCGAACTCTTTTGTGTAATTGTGTTGGACTTGTGAAATTATATATGTGTCGTACAAGTTTTTTTTTTCAACCTTAAAGTGTGCACCTCTATTGCTAAATTTTTTGCTCTGCCACTGGCTCCACCAACTATGCTTCTAGGCTGCCGTTGACCAGATAGAGGTGCTTCATGCAGTATGTCAACAAACCTAGATAAGGGAAATGGCCAGAAAAGAAAAAATGTCAGAATTCCACAGTAGATTACCGTAAACTAGAAACAAATTAAATCAATATCATGTAAAAGTTCAGAGAAATACACTCGGTGCTATTATTTCATGTTTATGCTCGTACTTTTGAGTTTTAAAGCTTTTATTTAGGGAAAAAAAACTTGGCATCCCTGGTATAGTGATATATTAACATGGAGATAAAGCAAACAAAAGAAAAGCTCCAAAAACTGTGACGAGCAAAAGCATTAGGATCTTCTATGCTAACAATTTGAAAAGGACAACACAAAAATGGTTACTAACATTTTGCCATCTCACCAGAGCAACCGTACCATTTTTTCAACAACGGATTGCTTTTATCCATCTATTAGGCTATCTTAGTGCAGTTTCTTAGTGCATGAGGAGTATTATAATACTATCTTTCTAATGCATGATTTTTTATAGTGTAGTATCTTAGGTTGTTTCATTTAATTACATGCATGATTTTTACTAGTATTTGAGTATTATGGCCTATTTATGGTGTGTACTAAAGCATTGTGACACCGCACAGGATCGATCACAATACATTTTATGCGTTGGATTTCGAGACCGAACTGGTATCCAAATTAGATACTAGAGTACCCTCTTTCTTCATTAACTATGGTGCCACATCATCATTTTGCCTACATGATAGGCTTAAGATACCAGTCAGAGTGGAGTATTGGGAGCAGCCTTACCTCCCACTGAAACACTCTCTCCCTTCTCTGCTTCTCTCATAAATTGGTACAAAAATAAGAGCAACCGTACCTTTTTTTTGACATGCAATTGGAGATGGAGAACTCATTGGCTCCTTGCATTAATCATGCTCACACAACAACCAAGCAAGATAGGTCACAAGTAGCTACATATATCCGAGCTTACTATTTACCAAGAATCAGCAGCCTAGAACATGCAGAAAAGAAGCGTTGGATTTTCCATGGATACTGGATAGGGCCGAGAGAGCGAATCATTGTTAGAGTGATCTCGTGCATTTGGCCCAACGGCCAAATGCCACCCTTTTGATCGCATACGATCGGCGCCCAATTAATTGGTCAAGGGCCCTGTCGCCGCCGCCATATAAAGAGAGGTGGGGCGGGCAGACGACGCACGACGAGGTTGATCGTGCCGCCACAAACCCCACCAAAACCCTAATCCGATCTCGAGAAGGGCGCCCAATGACGGAAGTTCCACCACCGCCGTCATCCAAACGCCGCCGCCAGAAGACGTCGCCGACGACCCAATGATGGCTAACTCCTCCTCTACCTCCGACGGTCAAGATCCTCTCCTCTACCTTTCCTCTCAGATCTAGACCCCGAGCACGAAGGCAAGAAAAGGCGGGCAAACAATGGTATCGAGCCTCACGGTTCGCGCCCGCTCCGCGATCCTGGCCAGGGCATGCCGCCATGCCTTGCAGCATGCCGCCGCCTCAGCGCTTCTGCTGGAGCCGCTGCTGGTTGAGCCGCCTCGGGCCGCCTCCGCCGCCAGCGTTTGGGCGCCTCGGGGCCGCCTCCGCCCGCCGCGCGTTGGCGCCCGAGCCGCTGGCCGCGCCGCTGCCCGGCCCCTCGGGGTCGCGCGCCGCTCTCTGCGTGGGGTCGGCCGCTGGCCAGCCAGGTCAGGCGCTGCCGCAGAGCGCCCCGGAGGCAGCGCCGCCGCCCTCTGCGTGGGGTCCGGCCGCCCGCCATGAGGTCAGCGCGCTGGCCGAGCGCCTCCCTTTTTTTCGGATCTGAGGAGCCGGCGCTGCTTTTTTTCGGGTTGGGGCAAGGGCATTTTGCCCTAGGGTTAGGGTTATGCTTGGTGAGGTGCATGCGAGGCCGTCGGATGGGATCCGACGGCCAGTTTTTTTGGGGCGCGGATGCGCTTAATGGGCCAAAAGAGAATATGGGCCAAAATGGGAAATTGCACAAGAACTCTTACTAAATGAAAGTTAATGTTTTTCGAAGCATTTATGAGTGAATTTGATCCATATTATGGGGCTCGCCGCACTCTAGCGCCCCTCGAGTGCAGGCGCAGACGATGGGCAGCTGACTTCGCTCGCTCGGCCCTAAGCCTCGGCATGAGCCTCGCCACGCTCGATCGAAGCTAGCCTAATTGATGAATAGAATATGATTCAAATCTCTGTAATTTTTGCACCAACGTGTTAATTTTTCAGAGATTAAAAGTGTCTGAGATAATGCTTCAATAATGAATTATTTTAGAATAATTACAGTTTCATTGCAAAAGTTAATGTTTGATTACTCTTTCAATTAAATTCAACCAACGGAGAATTTAATTTTTGAGAATTGTTGTGAATTATGATATTGTTATTTTCCACCAACGTTGATAGTAACAAGATTATAATTTCTAATTGATGTTTTTATGCATTATTTCTATTTACCAACGGTGATGTAGATTTAGTGTATAGATAAATTTGATTTAAAATTGTATGTCGATTTTTGACCAACGTTGGAAATAAGGCATATAATTTTGCGATTATGTTCTCATTTTATTTGAATTATTTTTCAAAGTGGATACAACTTGATGAGTTGTATCAAAGAGATCCCACTCTCAAAGGAGATAATTATGGAGAGTGGAAGAAAAAGATAGACTTAGCGCTTATCTTGGCCGAGGTGGACTGGGTCCTCACTACAAGACGCCCCATCGAGCCTATGGCACCGGTGAGGATCAAAATGAGGATGATCTTGCTGGCGAGAAAAGACAGAGGATCAAGCTCCTTACAGATGTCTTATGACCTTGAGCATAAGAATGGACCACTGACCAACAAGAAATGTATGGTCGTGATAAAGAACACGATTGAGCTCGCAATTGTGGGCTCAATCGCAGAATGTGACACGTCACGTATACCTTGAAAAAATAAAGAGTCGGTTCATCGCTCTTCAAAGACATATGCTACACACGGTGATTAAGCGACTTGTGATGTAAAGGTATTCGGTGGTGGTAGTGGCATAAGAGAGCACATACTAAGGATGAGCAATTTGGCATCCAAGCTTAAACCAATGGATTTGGCTCTCAAGGATGAGTTCCTTATTCATTTGATTTTTGCTTCCTTCTTCGAAAAGTTTGACACCTTTGTTGTCAACTACAACATGCACCGAGAAATGGGACTTAGAAAAGTGCATAGCTATGTGTGTGCAAGAAGAGGAAAGATTTAAATCCTCACATGGTGGTTCTATCAACTATGTGAAGGACAACAAGAAAAAGAACTTCAACAATCACTTCTTCTCAAAGAACAAGGAAAAGCCTCATCCATCGGCCTCAACAGTAATAAATTTGTCAGAGACAAAGATCGTTGTCTTCATCAAGAAGAAGACGGACACTACAAGAAGAACTGCCCCGATTACTTAAAGATGATAATGGCAAAGAAAGGTGAGAACATTATTACCTTTATAAATGAATGCTCAGATGTGCAATATTCAAATCCACTTGGTGGATTGACTCAGAGCAACTGCTCATGTTGCTAATTCCTTCAGGATTCCGCTCGACGAGGACTACGCAAAGAAACGAAAGATGCATTAAAGTTGCAAATGGAGTCCAAGTGAAGTTGAAGCCGTATGCATCTTTCATTAGAGTTAGCTAATGGTTCCAATCTTTTACTTAGAGATGTCCTTTTTGTTCCCTCTTTACAGAGGAATTTGATTAGTGTTTCATGCTTGGACAATAATGGTTATGATTGTCATTTTGGAAACGGCAAGTGTGAAATAATGTTTAATAATGAATGTGTTGGTCTTGCCATCTTACAAAATGAGCTTTATTTGTTATCATTATGTGATGATGTGAATGTCCTATGCGATAATGGGAACGTCAAGCGCGAGAAAGTAATTGAATCCTCGCTCACTGAATGTAAATGTAAAACTAAAGAGAACTCATAATGAATCATCGAAATTATGGCATCGCTGCTTAGGCCATATTTCGAGGGGAGAATAGAAAGACTAGTTAAGAATGAAATTCTTCCTCTATTAGAGTTCTCAGACTTAGAACAATGCAGAGAATGCATTAAAGGAAAATATGTAAAGAAAATTAAGAAAGACGCCAAAAGAAGCACAGGAGTTCTACAAATTATTCACACGTACATTTGTGGTCCTTTTCCGTGAAAAGTGTGGATGGTTATGACTCGCTCATAACATTCACGGATGATTACTCCCGTTATGGATATATTTATCCAATCAAAGAAAGAAATGAAGCCTTAGATAAATTCAAGATATTTAAGGCTGAAGTTGAAAACCAACACGATTTGAAGATTAAGATAGTCCGATCTGATCGTGGGGGGGAGTACTACGGTCGACATACCCCATATGGACAAGTTCCTGGACCTTTTGCAAGGTTTTTACAGAAAATGGCATAGTGGCCCAAAGATTCTACACCGTAACCTCGGCAAAATGGAGTAGTGAAAGACGCAACTGCACTCGATGGATATGGTGCGAAGCATGATGAGCTATTCCACACTGCCATTGAGTTTATGGATGGAGGCGTTGAAAACCGCCATTCATATTCTCAACAGAGTGCCTAGTAAGTCGGTGCCCAAAACACCGCATGACGAGTTGTGGATGTGAAGAGTTCCTCACTAAACCACTTACGTGTGGGGAGTCCTGCTGAGGCTAAAATATTTAACCCAAACCTTGGGAAGCTTGATCCCAAAACAGTAAGTTGCCATTTCATTGGCTACCCTGAAAAGTCAAAAGGTTTTCGTTTCTACTGTCCAGACAGATATACAAAGTTTATAGAAACGAGACACGCTGTCTTCTTAGAGGATGAAATGATGAGAGGAAGTATGGTAGCTCGTGAGATTGATCTTGAAGAGAAGCGGGTGTATGCGCCCACTCCGATGATTCAAGAGCCATTCTTCACAATACCTGTTGTCATGCACCGCAAAGCAGTGCAAGACAACTGTGGTGCCAAGACTGTTATTGTTCCTCCTGTGGCAACAATGAATGATAATGAGGAACCCGTTCTTCAGATCCTATAGAACCTATTGCCACGAGATGAGGGGAGCAACAAAGAACCTCAAAGCAGAAGATATACCAAATGAGGAGGCCCCGAGGAGGTCTCAAAGAGTAAGAAGATCACTATTTCGATGATTATCGATTATCATCTGAGAGGAGTTTCAAATGGAGGATGATCCCACCTCATTTGAAGAAGCCATGAGAAGCTTAAAATTCCTCAAAATGGCTTGAAGCCATGGAAGAGGAAATGAGGTCCATGAAGACTAATAAAGTCCGGGACTTGGAAATTATTCCTAAAGGAGCCAAAACAAGAGGGTCAGAATGGGTCTACAAGACAAAGCTTGACTCCCAAGGGAATGTAGAAAGATACAAAGCGCGACTTGTGGCAAAAGGATTTACGCAAAGAGAAGGGATTGATTACAATGAGACTTTTCTCCGGCCTCATGTAAAGATTCTTCGTAATCATAATGGCATTAGTAGCACATTATGATTTAGAGTTACATCGATGGATGTAAAGACGGCATTTCTTAATGGGGATTTGGAGGAAAATGTTTACATGGCACAACCGAAAGGTTTTGTCATGGAAGGAAATGAAAGAATGGGATGCCGCCTAAAGAAATCGATTTATGGGTTAAAGCAAGCTTCAAGACAAGGGTACTTGAAGTTTGACAAGACAATAAGAAAATTTGGGTTTAAAGAGAATGTAGAGGACAAGCGTGTTTATGCAAAGTTTAAAGATGGGAAGTTTATCTTCCTAATCTCAGATGTGGATGATATCCTCATGGCTAGTAGTGATGTCACTGCCATCGAGACAAAGAAGTTTTTGTCCTCAAACTTTGATATGAAAGATCTTGGTGAAGCTTCGTTCGTTCTAGGGATCGAAATTCACCGGATAGAAACAAAGGGATATTGGGACTATCACAAAAGACATACATAGAGAAAGTCTTAAAGAAATTTGGGATGCATAAATGTAGTCCTTCACCTGCACCTATAGTCAAGGGCGACAAATATGGGGTTTTTCAATGCCCCAGGAACCAAGATGAGATCGATCAAATGAAAGCGGTTCCATATGCTTCAAATTGTCGGAAGCTTACAAGATGCTCAAGTGCACACATACGACTTAGCATTTGTTACCGGGTTACTTGGCAGATTCCAGAGCAATCCTGGAATAGAACATTGGAAATTGATAAAGAAAGTCTTGCGTTATTTGCAAGGAACAAAAGGCCTCATGATGACATACAGAAGATCAGATTTACTCCATATAGTGGGGTATACAGATTCTGATTTTGCGGGAGATGATAGAAAGTCTACATCCGGATATGTGTTCACTCTCGCAGGAGGAGCTATATCGTGGAAAAGCTCAAAGCAAACCGTCACTACATCCTCCACAATGTATGCCGAGTTTGTAGCATGTTATGAGGCTACAGGCGGTGAACTGCTAAAGAAGTTCATACCGGTTTGAAAGTGGTTGACGACATCAATAGACCACTTAAGTTGTATGCGATAATGAACCCATGAAGAACGTATGCCCACAACAATAAGTCAAGTGGTGCTGCCAAACACATTGACATAAAGTACTATGTTGTGAAAGATAAAGTTCGGGATCAAATTATAAGTCTTGAGCATATAAGTATCAAGAAAGATGCTAGCGGATCCGCTTACTAAAGGCTTACCACCCAACATGTTCAGAGAACATGTAGCCGGCATGGGTTTAAGGGAAAGCCTATGATTCCTGGACTAAAAGATGGCCCAAAAGATTAAAGTAACTATTTCAGTACAGAGAGGTGTATTGTAGCTGTTGAATCTATCGGCGATTGACCGTGATGATGAGACATGTTCTATGCACTAACTGTGATGGAATGTGTAAAGTCAAAAGTAATTAAAGATAAAGTATAGATTGAGATCAAGGGGAGAATGTTAGAGTGATCTCGGGCATTTGGCCCAACGCCAAATGCCACCCTTTTGATCGCTACCGATCGGGGCGCCACCAATTCAATTGGTGGGCCCCTCGCCGCCGCCATATAAAGAGAGGTGGGGGCAGGGCAGCACGCACGACGAGGTTGATCTGTGCCGCCACAAACCCCACCGAAAACCCTAATCCGATCCGAGAAGGGCGCCCAATGACGGAAGTTCCACCACCGCCGTCATCCAAACGCTGCCGCCAGAAGACGCCGCCGACGACCCAATGATGGCCAACTCCTCCTCTACCTCCGACGGTCAAGATCCTCTCCTCTACCTTTCCCTCTCAGATCTAGACCCGTGCACGAAGGCAAGAAAAGGCGGGCAAACAAATACATGTAATGTGAGTTGGGAACTACAAATCATAACCCTTAAATAATATCCAAACTTGATGCATTTCTTGCTCTGAATAAATATCGCCCTTCGCAAATACTCCAAACCATACTTATGCAATCAACAAATACATCTCTATATCTAAAGACAGAATCTATTTAGTTTATGCACTACAGGCTTCTTGAGAAGTCCGGGTTACTCCGAATGACCAAAAACGTTATCTAATGGGAAACAGCAAACACTTTGCAATCAAAATAATAGCAACAATAATAGATAAGCACAGAGTCACGCTTTCTAACAAGATGCCCAAAGGCCTGTCTAGTTAGTTCGGCTGATTCTCTTGAACTAACACCTACGGTTTCATAACTAAAGTTGTGCAATCCAACTATTTACTTCGGAAAGGCAAGAAGTCTGTCTGACAAAAAGGCTCTCAAACCCCTAGCTCTTGCAAGTTAATGGACGCATGTACACTATTCGGGAGGAGTATTATCCCCAAAATGATTTGGATTCGGATTCGATTGCTCACAGAGAATAACACAACAGATTAGATCAAAGTGAAATCAACCAACCCAAGCAGGTTAGGGATTCCTTACCAACGAACGAAACTAGTCCAGATTGAGGGCTCTAGGGGAAGGAGGTTTCAGGTAGCGCGGCCAGGAGTAGCGGAGGAGAGGAGTTCGAGGTCGCGTGCATCTGTTTGGGGGATGGGGTCGAGGCACGCTCGGCTGGCGCTGTCGGGGAAGGTTGAGACCTCGGTGGGCAGCGGCTACCACAAATTGGTATCTTTGCACGCAGAAGCTTCGCCCACAGGACTCATCCCTCATCTTCCAGAGGTACTGCAGGCACATCCCATTTCCCTCTTCGTGGCCATCTTCGGCGAGGAGCCTCCATCCGACGACCTTGAGGAGGACCCTGCGTGCGTCGTCGCTGGCGAGCGGGGTGGGGTTGGGGTCAAGGGGGAGGCGCACGAGGGAGAGCGCATAGAGGAAAGGGAACGGGAGGAGGTGACGTGGGGCGCGAGGAGAGGGAAAGAAGCACGGAAGCTGCGTGCTGGGGAAGCCGGCTCGACACGACACAGCCTGACGTGGCGAGCGGAGTGAACACGCGCCGAGCGAAGGGCGAACGCGATCGTACGGACGCGGACACGCGGCACAAAGATCCGATGGCCAGCCAAAAAATGTCGACGTAGCGCGTCTGGCTGCGCCTCGAGTCTCTCCCCATTTAACCGGTAGGGCTAGCGGCCTGTGCACTCCATACGAAGCACCGAAAAAGAAAGACTCGCGCCTAGCGGGACAAGGTGGGGTTGGGCCATGCGATGCGGGACGGTCGTCTGCTGCTGGCTGGCCTGCTAGCTTCCAGATGAAGCTCTGGTGTCTTCCGACTGCTCCACGTGCATGTCTTGCGAGGACGCGCAAGCAAACGGGAAGGCCGAAGGCAGCGATGTATCGAACGCCGTAAAGCGAGCAAAACGCAATCGAACGGTCAAAAATAAAATATCGACGTGGCCCGTGTCCTTACGTGTCAAAACTCCCTCCTTTTACCCTTTAGGATGTTTGACGTGGACTAGCTGACGCGGAGCTGCAGGGAGAGAGTAAACCGGGACATGACACCTCGTTCTGAATGAAGATCTTGCCCTGGTATTGGCAATTGTGCTGTATACTACGTTTGTTGGGATCCTGGTTCAGTGGCGAGGGAAGATACGTGTAGTGGACAAGAAACGAAGTGACGTTTAATGGCACGTGGTGCTGACCGTGGCTTGATCCGACCGTTACGAGTGGCTTCGATCCAAATCAACATCAAGGACTAACCGAGCCAGGCTAACCTTGCGCAACGGAGCTCTCACTACTGGCTAGGAGTTTTCCAGCGATTTATCACCGATATCCGCTTAGGCGTAGGTATGAAACGCGCGTGAAGGCCGGGGTGCGTCGGTGCGTCTGCACGATGCGGCAACGGTCGAGTCCACGAGCCCTGGCGCGGCCGTACGCGCGTGGATGCCCCTGACCAAAGATAGTGCAGGCGCAGGCCAGACGTCGCAGAGTATGCAACTATGCATGTTGGAGCGGTGCACACGGGCGTAGCTGACGTCGCTGTTCGTGCGGGCTAGCTCCCTGTCCACGAATGTAACTAATGTGCTATCTCACCGACACGCCGCGGAAGCAGCAGTGCTTGTGCCAAGGTAAGGAGGACGAGGTCAACGGACGATGTTACATGACCAACCGTTGGAGTCCGCCCTGCACGGAGTCGGAGTCGGAGGACGTGCGCCGCATGTCGCGCAGTGACCGCGTGTGCCCGCCGCTGCACCGCACCGCCGGCTGGATCCATTAATTGGCTAATGCTGCAGTGAAGATTCTGTGCATGTGACTTCCTCACGCAGCAAGATCCGCCGACAAACTGGTCGGAAGTAATTGGCAGATTAACGGTCCACAACTCCACAAGGAAGAGGAGAGCACGTAGACCTGGCATAAATTTGGTCCCGTATATGCAATGCACATAATGGGATCACTGTGGCGCCAGACCCAAACGTGCACAACGATAACGTACGAGTGACTGCAATTGCGTGGGGCTAGCAGCAAGATTCGGATCAAACATGCAACTTCTCGGCCGGCCGGAACGACAAGATAACGCATACCAGAGACAAAGACTCGTTTTCGTTCGTTACTTGACAGCGGATGGTCCCATCACAGTGAGTTAATTTAGACATGCGTTCGTTACTTGACAGCGGATGGTCCCATCACAGTGAGTTAATTTAGACATGCGTGCGTGCTAGTACGGGTGCCTGGGTTGATGAAACAGCAGTATCCCCCTTCGGATTCGACCAAGAAAGGGGGAGAGACAGACATCTCTTGTCAACGAGCAAGAGACAAAGAGCTCTTGGAGATCAACGAAACGGGACGCGTAGAGAACTCACTATCAGAATCGTCGAAGTTCCCGAGTGCTAGTAAATTTCCCGAGTGTTTTGAATAATACACTCGGGAACTTCCCGAGTGCCTCATGAAACACTCGGGGATACAATAAAACACTCGGAAAATTTTAATTTCCCGAGTGTCCGATCGGACACTCGGGAAACTTTGACGGGAAAATAATCTCCGAGTGTCGACACTCGGGAGCTAAAATGCAGCAGCGCCATTTCATTTCCCAGAGCGTTTGTAACCAGGCATTGTAATCCCGCTGCGTTTCATCCCAATCCCGCTTCTCTCCTCCCCCTCTCCGCCTCCCCCTCCTCGCCCCCCGCTCCCCCTCGACTCTGCCTCCTGGCTCCCTCCCCGACCCCCGCCGTCACCCTGCGTCTGCCTGCCCTGACCTGACCCGCCTCGACTCGCCTCCCCACCCCTCCTCCGCCACCCCGACCTGCTGCCGCCCGACTCCGCCTCCCGGCTCCCTCCCATGGCGCCGCCCCGACTCCGCCTCCCGGCTCCCTCCTCCACGGCGCGCCGACTTTGCCTCCCGGCTCCTCGGCCTGTGTGACCCAGGCTCCGTCTCCCGGCTCCTCCTCCTCCGCCGCCCGGCTCCGCCTCCCGCCTCCCTCCTCCGGCCGGCCCGCCCCCCGGTGAGCATCCATTGTAGTCCTTGCTTGAGATTAAAATATGCATTTTCCATATATTTGATACATATGATCAGAGTAGTTAGACTTATTGATCTCGTTTGAACAAATAAGCTCGAAAAAATGGATATATACCATAATTGAGCTCAGAAGCATGGGACATTGTACTGTGAACTGCAAGTGCAAGTTTAAATCTGCTTCGGGCTATGTAAAATCATGGCAATTCCATCAACGTTGAAAAGACATAAAGGAGTACATCATCTCTGACAGTTCATGCATGTTGAAGCAGATAAAATTAATCTTTTTTCATATCGCCTTAAGAAAAAAAGGCTAAATTTGACATGTTATGATGTTTGACTTTTTTAGATATATAGGATGCTTGTCTAGAGTTCAACATGTGAATACAAACTGGAAAATATGGACAAGAACTAGGGACTTCAATTAATCCTCAGGGGCTTTCAGCTCCCAAATGAGTGTGCTGTTAATGTGCAAAAACCTTGATATAAACCGGATGCAGTTCAAGGGGGATTTGTAGTTCATTTATTTAAGCAGCTCAAAGTAAGTGTTGACTAATATAATGAAATCCTATAAACTCAACTTTCTACAAAGACATGAGGTGTGGTTAATACATAGCTAGTTAATTTATCCTTCTTAACTTTCTATTTCTGGATTAAAAGTGTTATACTTGGAGTTATATTAATCTAGCTTCACTACAAGTGTGATAGTGTTGATGAATCTACGAGTAGAATCCAATACGTACATGCATTCATTAGTTATAGAGGTTGAAATGGCTTCAAATTTATTGTTTTTGCATCAAATTAAAGTTATATCTTGAAGTTTACGTTGGCAAGCTATACAATAAAAAAGGTGGTTGTCAGTTGTCACAATAAACTCATACATAATAATATGATATGTGCCCAAATGAATATTACTTAGTGTAGTTGTGCTGTGTTCTTTATAATTCTTTGTTTTGAAAATAGATATTTATAATTCTTTGTGTCCATTGCTTCATTGCTTTGCCAAGATGCAAAATATTGTACGGAAAGTCATATGTATCTACATGTGTGAGGATATAGAAATACCTTGGTTGATACAATATCATTGGAGAGCCTTACAAATATACCAAAAGACTTGAGAAGTTGGGGATAGCCCAAAACCCACTTGAAAGTCTCCACAGTTTTTATGTCATCCATTCCAACAAATGACGCACATGCTAGGAAGAAGGCTACAACACTTCTCATTGAAACTTCGAGATGTTCGCTCATTGTTTTCGGCACATAATCTTCATCACGCCATTTTAGTTCTTTAATGTATGCTTGAACTAATTGCTTCCACTGCATTGAATATGAAAATCATTTAGCATGTTCATATAGTTGCTAAAAAAGTATCAATTGCATAGTAGAAACTAAGATCTTGAAGTTTATATGATATATGTTGTGCTTGTACATGATTGTTAGATAAGTTCCATTGCTAAAAAAATCATTAATTATATTTATGCACGCCGAAAAGTTTTACTAGGAATATGGCCTTTCATGCAAAGATCAATTTCTACATGTATCGAGTGGAAAAGATCAAATAAAGTTGCGACCAATCAATATATGATTTATAAAGAACTGTAGATGCAAAGGATAAATATAGATTATTGCTCCTCAAAAGTAACATAAAATTGAGTTTTCATATATTAAACCTTGAGAAACTTTAAAACATGCGGTTTTATACTTTGATACCCATCATATCTAGTTTAAATTTATTTCATGAACAAATTTACGTAATATGCAATTCTTTACTTGAAAATTGGTTCCCGTCTTCACTTTATGTCAGTAACACACAATTGAATTCAAGAAGAACATAACATTTCTACACCTATATCATTGTGATTCTATCTTTGCAATGCCCAATCATAAGATACTCCTCCATATTCGATTACTTGACGCCGTGATGAGTAAATAATAGTTGTCCAGCGACAACTATATAAAAACGGAGGTAGTATTTATTAGATGATACACATTATTGCTTTTAGAGCATCTATTTCAAACAATCGACTAGTGCAGTGCACGATCAAATAGAAGACTTGCCGCTTCTTTTAGATAAAACACACAGTATCTCTCCTCTGGTCCTAATCGATCCTCAAAAGAATGAAATGTCTCCAATATATATAAACACAAATCCTTCATGTATTCTGGAAGCAGAGCTATTGCACTTTCATCCCACCCGCATTTTACTATGTTAGAACCTAATGCTTGTGGTAAAGAAATATGTAAGTCAGAATGAAAACTGATCTAGAAACACGAGAAACAAATTTTTTCCTTACAAAACAAGGATATTGTTGTCTTTCATGGCTTCATTTAATTTGGTTTCATACTTTGTGCACTTATCTCGTTATTACTTTTCATACATATGACTGCATTTATTACATTAAATGAACTTGTCTTGCATGCTTCTACAGCCCATGGATATATGTACCATTTGTTGGCATGTTGCCATGACATTTAAGTTGCTATCCTCTATGGATATTGTTGCTTACTTTGTTTTCAATACAATCCCTAGTCAAGACATACATACTACGCTTGATTGTTTTTCGGTACTTGCCTCTGATCTTGCCGCGCCGCCTCCTCAGCAGACCACCGTCGCCAGAGATCTCAATTCACTTGGCGCTTCCCTCGCCGATCGCCTCGACCAGACACACAACTGCAGCCATCTTCCCCACCGCAGCTCCTCGGCTCCTCGGCCCAAGAAGTGTTGTAAGGTAGTGGATAAGTGGATTGATATGCTGTCATGTATATTGTCTTCATTTCATGTCAATCTGTTCTAGTGTACATATATAGGACATGCATCCTAGGGTAGCTTCTAGCTAGCTCTATAGTTGTAATTTTTGTTTTGCATTATGTTTTGCATTAAAATATGCGTTATGTTTTGCACACTAGGATGGCTGAGGATCGTAGTTGGATGTACACTGGGCGTAGAGCGATGGATGACTGTACCCAAGAAAGGATGGAAAAGTCGACAGATTTTGTGGATCGAGCATTTGCTAGGCGTAATGGACGGGTGTGTTGTGCCCTTGTTCTCGTTGTTCAACACACGGCCACAAACGAGGGCAACAATGATCGCACACTGCAAGTACGGATTTAGGGCGAGCTATACCGTGTGGGTGTATCACACGAGTCACAACATAGCGCATCGATGTGCTAAGGGAGAAAACGGACGATGGCGCCACAATGAGAGTAGGATAGAAGACATGCTAGATGATGTGCGCCATGCATATGGGCCACCGCCGAGGAAGAACCGAGCTCGCAACAAGGGCTTTTTTGATATGTTGTCCGCAATGAAGTCAACCACTTCACAGGCACACACAGTGTCCCAACTAGATGCCATCACACGACTACTTGTCATCAAGTCTCGATTCAAAGACAAGCATTGCTTGCTTTGATGCATTCTAAGCGTGTTTAGCACTCTTCTCCCAGATGGTCACAAACTGCCCGCTAACTTGTATGAGGCCAAGAAATTGATAAGCGCACTAAATATGCCATATGAGAAGATAGATGTTTGTCCAAATCATTGCATGCTATTTAGGAATGAGAATGTGGACAAAGATCACCGTGATAAGTGTGGTGAGTCTAGGTTTGTTGAGGTTGACTCGTGATGGTCAAGAGGCGACTTCCTATTGGCGTAAAAATACTTCGCTATCTACCATTTGTGCCACTTAATCCAACGGTTATACATGTCCGAGGTTTCACCAAACAAATGGTATGGCACAAGTATGGTCGCTTGCACCATAATGACAAGATGGTCCACCCATCCGATGGTGAAGTATGGAAGCAATTTGATCGAGACTATGTAGAGTTTGTCATGAGCCTCTAACGCTTGAATTGCAATTGCAATCGATGGGTTTAACCCATTTGGTATGGGGCTGCGCCATACAAATTGCTATTCGTGTTTGTCATTCCCTTAACCTTCCACCCGGCGCTTGCATGCGTATAAAGACATATTCCTTTCGTTGATAATCCTCGGTCCCGAATACCTGTGGAAGAATATGAGTGTATTCATGGAGCGGTGGTGGATGAATTGTTACATGCTTGGGAACAAGGCATAGTGACATATGATCGGGCATTGAAACAGAACTTCACTATGCGGGTCGCGTATCACACATCCATGCATGACTTCCCGGCGACGGGATATTCTCGTGGGTGGTCTGACATGGGAAGATGCCATGCCCAATCAGGAGACGTTGCGTGGTCATTGGCTAAAGCATGGTCGCAAGCACTCCTTCTTCGATTGTCATCGTCAATTCCTTCCAATTGACCATAAATTCGAAGTGACACAACCGGATTTAGGGCCAATATTGCTGTCCATGAGGGACCACCACGCCGTCTGGCAGTGAGGAGGTTAGCACGGCTAGATGCTTTGAAGCCTCTTGATGATGGTGATGGGTTCGAGAAATATGGTGAGGAGCACAATTGACTCACATTCCAAGTTTGTGGCGGCGCCATACTTTCATAAGCTCATTCTTCCCCATAACATAGATGTAATGCATAATGAGAAGAATGTTGCAGAGGCTATATTTAGCACATTCTTTGACATTCCGCATAAGACGAAGGACAATGAAGGCTCGCCTTGATCAGAGGAGCTTTGCAACAGTGCCCTCGCTGAATATGATCCATAAGCCGCCCATCGCAAGTGGGAGAAGCCAAGAGCTAGTTATTGCCTAACTAGGGTTCAGAGGAAGGAGATTTTGGAATGGTTTTGCACCTAAAGTTTCTCGATGGGTATGCAAAGAAATCTGAGAAGAGGAGTGAATTTAGCTACCATGCGCATCAATGGCCTAAAGAGCCATGACTACCACATATTCATGGAACGCCTTTTGCTCGTGATGATCCGTGGCTACGCCCCCGAGTGTGTTTGGCAAGTGATAGAGGAGTTGAGCTTTTATCGACACTATGTGCGAAAGAGATAGATCCCATGGTAATATCAACTATGGAGCGTGAAGTGCCCGTGTTGCTTTGCAAGTTGGAAAAGATCTTTCCACCGCTTCTTCAATCCAATGCAACATCCGATTCTCCATCTTCCCTATGAAGCTAGGATGGGGGACCAAGGCAAAACCGTGGATGTATCCAATTGAGAGGAGCAAAAGGAACTACAGGCAAAGCAAAAAATCGATCACGTGTTGAAGCATCCATAGCGAGGCGCATATAATTGAGGAAATTTCCCATTTCACATCAATATACTTTGTCGATAATGTTCGTGACGGTGCACAATCAAACCTCATGATACAATATTGGCATCCTCAAAATAATTGCTAACTTAGCCTCTTCACCGGAAGAGGTGACACTTCAAGCGGTGGTACTCCCAAAGTTTTATCGCGGGATGAGTGGTTGACTGTGATGTTGTATGTCTTTACCAACCTCTCCAAGTGGATGATTACATTAGGTATGCAACAATTATTTTTCCCAATAATTGATGCATGAGTGCTTTAATATACTTGTGTTGTTACCTATAGGGAATTTGTTAGAGCGAGTGGAAGCAACGCCGAGACCCATCCGAAAAACAAGTTGAGACCCTTCTTAGGAAGGGTCTTTGGGAATTGTAAACCTAATTTCCGACTTGGTTCTATCGTAAAGTAACTTTCTATTAGTTAGTACCCCTTGCACATAATATTTACTAAGTAAAGATGAACTAATACATGAAACCCATTCTATTTATGTCAGAGAGTTTGAAGGACAAGTCTATGAGCAAATAATTGAGGCAAGTTGCTCAAGGATGCCACACTCGGTGTCTTGTCCTATAGTACCTACGATGTGAATGGGTACCGCTCCAACATCGACACATGAGAGGAACGGCCTAATGCAACAACAATTAATAGTGGATTGGTGACTATAGGACAAGATGGGAGCGATACACTGTTGAATACTATGGAGTAATTGAAGAAATAATTGAACTATATTTTCATGGTAGCAAACCTCTCAAACTTATGTTATTCAAATGTCATTGGTTCCATCCGCTCAGGAGTCGACGATACATCACTTGGGTGGTTGAAGTTGCACATCAATCAATCCTACCAGTAATGACCCATTTATTGTGGCTCACAAGCCACCCAAGTATACTACATCCCGCATCCATGCAAAACTATGAGTAGTCTCATCGATTGGTGGGTAGTACATAAGGTGCAACCATATGGTAAACTACCTACCCCTAGTGAGCAGACTACAACATGGAGACCAACAATGGTGTTGACCTATTCTTTCAAGAAGATGGGCTACCAGGACTTTTCAAATAATAATTGGGGAAGAGGACGATCACATGGATGATATTCAAATCGATGCCGATGAGGTTGTAAACCAAGAGGACTTGGAACTACTTAATCGCTAGACATTGATGGCACCGAAGGATGACACCGAGTCAACACCTCATGATAGTGACGATGACTTTTAGAGGGCCCATCTCATGAGGATCCCATTGTAGACTACTACTTCTAAGCATGATCTTGTATGTCTTCCATTTATTTGCTACATGTTTTTAATTTTTGTATGAGCTTACTTGATTACGTTATATTAATTGATTTATTTTATTTTATTTCATTTCAGACACCAAAAATGAGTGGCGCCGACGAGGCAAAGATACTCTAGTCGAGGCAGACGCTTGTTTTCCACTCGAGGAGGCAGAGGGCAGCCGTGGCCACTCGACGAGGCAGAGGGCAGCCACGGCCCCTCCAGAGGCAGAGGGCAGCCACGGCCCCTTCAGAGGCGATGGGGCAGCCGTGGCCACTAGACGAGGTAGAGGGCAGCCACGGCCCCTCCAGAGGCATGGGGCAGCCATGCCCCTCGAGGCGGGGGTCTACCTCTAGTAGATCAGCTCCTCAGCCCCTGCACCCTCACGTGGCCGATGATGTGGAGCGTGAGGCGAGGGTGAGGAGGAAGAGCAAAGACCTTGAGGCGAGGGTGAGGAGGATGAGCACCATGAGGTACAAGAATATTGGATGCGAGGACTGCGAACCCGCCACAACGACCAACCCGAGAGGAGGAGAAGATCACATCGTCCTCTGTTGCATACACGTAAGTAATGTTTACACTTTCACTAATTTAGCCCACTTACTTGCATACCTAAAAAACTAATATGCGTGCAATGGCGAGAAGAAGGCGGGGTGACAAACGAGACTTCCGAACGGCATAATTGGCGTGTTGCTTCGATGGCACTTCCTGCTTGGTCACATCTGAGAGGACGGCGGAGAGCTCAGATGGACATGGTGCCACCACGGGTCAGCTGCAGATACCGGCCAACAAGGAGAGGTTCCATTTGACAACTGCTTGCGGTGGTGGAGGAAAGTTTTGGGTAAGTGACTAAATATTCAAATCGCTTTTATGTGTTCCTATGCATGTTAGGGTTGATTTGGCCCCAATGTTCAATCACCTAACGACAACCAAACTATTTAACTCAAAGATTAATTTTTTCCAAAGGTATTAATACAAACTAGATCACTAAACAACCATACTAAACTTACGGTAGATTAGGCTAGTTTTGCTCAATCTATTCATGTTAGGATAGTTATCTTAATTGTGACAGCATAACCAAATCATCATCAACTATTTATTAGTGGTACATGGCTAAAATGGTAGTTTTCAGTCCAAAGACCTATCTAAATTGCACAAGGAGTACTAACATTTTGAAGAACCAGAAGCCATTTGAGGACAAAGTCGATATTTTGTGTTTTTATGCAAACCTAACCTAGCTAATCTCACTTGTTTGGTACTAAAACTTTAAGTAGTCTGACATGTTTAATTTACCTCTTTTGGATGTTTAGTAGCCAAGTAATAAATGTCAACTAACTTAATCATCTTATTCTTTATCAATTCCTTTTCGCTTTCATCAACTAACTTAATCATCTTATTCTTTATCAATTCTTTATTCTTTGATTGTAGTGGTGGTTTCGATGAAATTTTGGACAGAAGTCGATTCTAGGCGAGTGCTTCAGTAATTGTGTTAAGAAGCTCATCCCACGATGTTCTACGGCACGATCCAAGCGGTGATCTGTTATCACACACAAGTGCTTCGACAAACAGATTCATAGGGCCGACGCCGCCAAACGATATCACTTTCGACGAGTACATGCAGTAACCAACCGAACAAACGATGTCCTTGATTACAATCAATTCTAGTTTATTCATATTTAACACTTGGTTAATTTAGGCAATACCTTGGTGGGCCCCAAGTGTGAAGATGCATGGCACAGATTCTCCGAGACAGTGGTGCAATGAACGATGGTTGCAGCCTCTCGTCGCTAGGGAGCGGCGATTGTTGATGGACGGACAAAGACATCGCCAAGGCAGCTCCTCCATGGCTCGTTACAAGAAGAACTCCGTAGGTCAACATGTTCATATTGATTGTATGTTGCGATACATATTTATTGACCGCCGTGGTTTTTTTGGGTGCAGAAAAGAAAAAGCAGAGGCCTGCTCTCGATATGGAGGCATATATAGAAGCTAGGAGGGTGATCAGAGGGCACCTTGTGCAACCAAATACACGACAGAGAGCACTTAGTACGATTTCGATCATTTTGTCCTCGATGATTTCCGCTCCTCGATGATTTTGTCCAACAGTCGCATATATCGATGTCGCTAAGGAGATTCATGGCCCGAGTACGACGCCATGAATTCGCCACTAGACGCGAAAGTGTCAGGTACAAGGTCGGCAAGGGAAGAAACATGGTCGCTTTCTTCATGGGTGCCGCTACATTAGCACACCGACCACCTCTCCGAGGTCCGATCCACGAGTGTCAGATCAATCGATGAGGTACACCTTCAATGTCGACAAAGAACCACCATCACATGTTTAAGTCTCGGTTTTCAAATTTTGAGACGAGGCTGCAAGAGGAAATTGAGGCTAGACAGTGGTTAGAGCAAATGCTCATGCAGGTTAGTTGGAGCGTGGTAGTACAATAACAAAGTAATATGCAATATATATATATATATATATATATATATATATATATATATATTCATACTTGGCTAATGTATGGCAATGTGCAAACAAATATGCAGGTACTCGGGACCGGGACTCGACCTAATGCCTCTCCGTCGGGGGAACCACTGCCTCACTTATCTGCTCCTGCTAGTAATCGTGCAATCGATTATTATATTGTTAGTCTCTTATGAGTGCTTGATTCGAATACATTGAAATGACATGCAATGTACTTATTGGTCGCTATCGCAAATTTCTTATAATGCGATTTCTTATGAAAATGCAGGAACGGGATCGGTTGTTTCGATCGCTAATCCTCAAGATGGTGTACATGTTGAAGATCATGTGAATGCATCCATCGCCGAGAGGTCACCACCAGTGTGCTTGCTATTTTCATGATCTACTAAAAGGATACCAATATTAGAAAACATTCACAATCGTGTGATTGCTAAAAAATGGAAAAAATAGCTTCATATATAACTAATTTTCTATATCTATATCATAAATTCTTTTGAAATGTGTCAACATATAATAATTTGTATGTACACCTTTGTATGAATTTGATGATAAGTGCTTGAGACATAAATGTTGATCAAGAGTTCACAATGACAAAATTTTGAGAGTTGCAAGAATGATCAATTAGGCCACAAGCTAGTCGCCCACACCCCTGCATGCCCTTAACTCGATTTGCTATGTTATTAGGTTGCTCATCATGATTTAAAGGAATTTTTTGCTTTGTCAATAGTTTGGTTAATTATCTTTTCATGTATCAATTCCTAACTTTTGTTGTAACATGGTACTAATATTAAGTTTTGCTCTATCTCGCAGAACTTTGAAAATGATGCTCTTATGCACTAAGATTGAAGCAGAAATTTGCATGCATGCAAATGGTTGTAGTGATACTTGTTATTTGGAACCGCTATATGTATAATAATGCCTTATGCCTACATTTTCTAACTTGATCTTGAATGTTGTGAGCTCGAACTGTTATGATGTCTTTTGTTCGATCTATACATTTATATATACATATATTGTGGAATGGATGGATGGATGGATTATTTGATTGTTGTGGAATGGATGGATGGATGGATTTGTGTCGACGATCGAATCGCCGATCTTACTTAAAAATAAACGAGGAAAAGACGTGGAATATCCCGGAATGGAATGGGGTCGCTCTTTATTGATATGAACTGGATTTACAAGATGTGGCTAAATACTACCTGAATTACATCGAATGGAGGAATGTTTAACCGGCAATCGACTTAGAATATGAGTCTAAGGTCGATTATCTAGCTTCTAATTCCACCGCTTAGGCTTCGTGCATATCTTTGCCTTGGCCTTGTTTTGTGTGTCACCTATCGCCTCCCTTCTTGTCTCTCGTGCTTCACCTTTAAATAACTTCCAAGAGGTGGCAAGCACTCGGAGAAGACGCCCTCGTGAAGCTACGACCGGTTGGAACGGTAGAGCAGCTTAGCAATGTGCTAACTTCCTTGCGGTTGCTTGTGAAAAGCTTAACCGTAGGGTGGTTAATAGTCAATGTCTCGTGGTTGTACCATCGCATGGTTTGGAACGATAACACGGTTCCATTCATCATACGATAAGAAATATCATTCAAGAATTTTACGAGCGGTTATCTCGGTCGGGATTAGGCACAAAGCCTCATCCCACTGTGGTACCCATTAAGTAACCTTCGAATACTAACGCACTGTGGAGGTCGGTCTTAGGGGTTACGACCATGAAGACGTATGGTCTTTTACTATATATTAAAATAATACATAGATGTTTTAATCTCGCCGCCTAGCCCCTAACTTTAAATGAACTGGTCGTATATACCTTTTCCGATGAAATCGATCGGCAATCCCATTTAATGTCGTGGTATACGGCGGTCTCGTGTTCACTTTAAAGTTGAGAACTTGCCTTGGGAAACGAAGAGTTCCTTCTGTCGCTTGAACAAAAAGAAGCTTTTTGTCGCTTGGACTTTGTGGAATCCTTCGAAAGTATCGGAAGTTTATAAAATCTTCTCTCGCGGGCTCTTAGAATTTTTATGCTTCCAAAATCCCCTTCGATCCCCTTTAGCTTCTCGCCAAGAAATCCTCCGAGCCTTTTCCCGTTCTTCCGACCACAAAGTCTTCAACTTCCACTACTCATCCTTGAGGATTTTCGCCATGTCGAGCAAATTACAAAGTGGTTGCCTTCGAATTGGGCAAGAAAAAGCTTGAGGCTTTGGCGAGGATGGGAATGCTCCCAGATAGAAATCGATTAATTGGAGACCGCGATCGGAGAGCATTTTCCGAGCCGTGAAGATGAGGAAATCCTGCTTTTCTCGCCTACATCGAATGAAATTTGAGATTATCGGTACACAAATTCCTCCTCGCGTTCTTGAACATTACGGGTGGAATTAGTGAATTTGGCCCAAAATTCGATTGCAAATATCAAGATTTTCAGATATTTGTGCGAGGCATACCCGAATACAACCGAACTTGAAGCTCTTTAGTTATTTCTACCGCATGGTGATGGGAAAATCTGCGGCAAAATCTCAAGCGACTCTCGGGAATGCACATTGCGCCTTCATGACGGAAGGCCGATGAGTACATCCTCATGTACTTAAAATCTTCGTGGTCGCTCATGGAAAAGTATCGGTTTTATATGACGGTTACGAAGACGATGGCCTCTACTTCACGAACTAGAGCAAGTGAAAACCCCAAATGGAAGGAGACCAGAAGAAGACAGGATAGTCAAAAGATGGGCGGATGCCATCTATGACTTGCGTAGTCAGGGCCCGACTTCGTGGCATGTGGTGAAGGATTTCACCTTTCGCCGATTAGCCCATTGAAGCTCCTGACTCATTCCTCGCTCCGTGCCTTGATCGTGATGAAGCTACCTCAAAAGGTGGTAAGTCTTTGAGATAAATTCGATCGGTATTTTGATTTGATTAATGTATTACCTTAAAATCTGTCTATTCTTCCTTCATAAAGCTCTTTCCCCGGGAAATTAGAGAACGAGTCAAGATGATCTGTAAGGGGAGCTCGGAGAAAAGGTCAATGCCCCAAGATCTTAGCCAGAACTCCTATTGAAGGAGACGGCAAGGCTTAAGGTAATTTAATCAAAAATTCTTTTACCATGTGTATACATATATTCCACCAGATTTCCAATCGTGTTCTACTTTTGCAAATGGTCGGATTATGAATCATACAATCTGGTGAGGATCAACGCCCCACCTTAGTTCCGACCGAGTCGTGCCTCGAGGCACTTGAAGGAGATGAATCCTCGAGGTAATAGAACATTTCGAATCATATATGTACGAATTTTTAGATAAAGGATTTCTTCACCCAATCAAATTTGTTCTTTGATTTAGGTGGATAAGTTCGAGGGCCCGCAGAATGTAATCATGAGGTCAGAGACTCCAGAGTGGTCGTGGCACGACCTTACGGTTGTTATCAAACAATCGATCCGAGATTGATGAAACCACTCCTCCCACCGGATAGTCGAATGCGGTCCTTGATGAACCGGTCGAGGACATAGCTTCCGACATCTTGTTGGAGGATGTGAGGTTCCAACAAACCTTCTTTGGTCCGTAACCAAAGAAATTGGAGGAGAAGAAAAGGAAGGCTAGCGGCACGATTTCTCTCTTGCGCTGTTTCAGAGTCAAACCTTGAGATTAACAAGGTATGTACAAATGAAAGTGGTCGATAAGTATGTACCTCTAATAATTCCTTGATGATTTGATACTTTGAACTTCCCATCTTCGGTTTGCATAGGTCTTCGGTGTTCCGGCTGCTTCACTGTGTTCTTCCCGAGGACTGCACTGTGGAAGTTCCCGACCAGAGCACTTCTCAGGACAAAGTTCCTGAGGAAGTAGTGGTCGAAGAAGCCCCCGAGCAGGTGACAAGGGCAACGGCTGAGTTGGATCCTTTGGTGATTGAAACCCCTTCTGTGGAGGTAGATGCCTCTGAGAGGTCTCAACAGGTTCCGATCACTGCTGATAACCCTTCCCAACCTAACAAGTTCCCTTTTCGTCCCCGATTCATCGAGGATAAGGAGCTTGATGAGGCGTGGCAGAAAGTATCGGATACTCAGCTCAAGATGCACCCTGATTTGATTTTTGCGGTTATAATGACCAGCAATTCGTAAGTATTCTACGACCGACTTCATAGCTCTTCTTTAAAAAGTTTATAAGAAACTTAAGAAAGAGAACGCTATTTGTGTAGCATTTGGTCGAGAACTTTGTTGGATCGGAGGATGACCAAATGAAGTTAAGGACTTGGAGCAAAAGCACCGAGTTGGAAAGTAAGAACTTTTCCTTTTGAACTTTTGTTTCTTCTTCAATACTTTGCTCCTCTACAATTATTCTCCTTATCGTATTCGATAGATCCGGAGAAAATAAAAGAGGAGGTTGTGGTGAAAGCCAAGACGGCTCTTCTTGAAGAAAAAATAAAGCTAAAGATCACTATTTGTCAAGCAAGTTCAAATTTAAAGACCTGTTGATCATTGAAGCAACGACCAAATATGAAACACTTAGCAAAACAAATGAAGGTAATATGTCGTAAGCTTGATTTTTCCTTCACTTATGCTTGTGTTCATTAACTCATTTGTTTTTGCAGAGCAAACGCAAATGCTGAACAGAGTAAAGAAAACTCAAATTTGAGCAGATAAGGAGGCGCTCTTGCTCAAAATATTGATGAAAAGATTCATGCTTTGAACAAGATGATCTTTGATATGGGATCAGATCAAGCCCGCCTTCCTTAGGAGATCCAATAGAGAAAATGAACTATTTGGGTCAACTTCTAGAGGACCTTAAAGTTCGCTCAAAACTACTCTGACGAATTATGCCTGTGCCCTAAAAACAAGCGTTGTAGTGGAGTTAGTTTTGCTTTGGCAAAACTGAAAGCTTCCGAACCCTCCATAGATCTCCAAGCTATTAAAGATGACTTCAATCGCCCACTGAGGAGGCTACCAAGTTCATGGAAGAACTCAGCCACTCTTGAGATATAGTTGTAGAGGAGATGGAGGTCTAATCTCGACAAACAAAGAGTTAGGCAGGAATATTTCTTAGAGTAGGTTCTGCAAGTGTAAAAATATTTGAATATCTATGAAAACTTACCTTTTATGTCATTGACAAAGCTTTTGTTTATCCTGCTTGACTTTTTTAAAAATTCTCAGATATTTCCTAGCCCCGATCGCTTTATAGTAGAAGAACGCATCGCACAAGCAAAGTGAGCCAAGAAAGAGAAAAAAGAGGTCATAACCATGTATGTGAGTTTTTGAAGGTATGTTTGGACATGTAAGACAAAATCGATCGTTAAAGATTAGGAAATCAAATGTGGTCGACTAACAGATGATTTCGACTAGTTATAGATCTTTGTTTGTCATAATGGAAATACCAATCAAAAACACTATATATGGTCGGAAAAAGACTTTGTCAAACTTGACATAAGAAGAAATGCAAATATGTATGCAACAAATTATAAGTGAACTTTGTTTATATCTATTGTCCCATAACTGGTCGGAACTAATGCTAAGACTCAAGGCATACGACACATTTCTTGAAACGTGTTCAAATTCTCAGATCCGATCGTAGCGAGGATCGTGAAGAAAAGAACCGCCGCTAGGAAGCTCCTTCCAGCAAGGTGACCACGCGTAAAAAGGAGAGACTTCGACTAGGAGGCTTTCCGTGTCCCAACCAAGAACTGCACAAGAATAGACCGTAATCTTAAAATAATGAAGCATAATCTTCGAATCGTAAGCATATCATTCATGAGATAGTTAGTTGTGTGGCGCTCGATTACTCATTTTCTTTGAGAAAAGAGTGTAGTCGCGTGGGAATCATTTGAAGAAAAATGCTCACGACTAGGACCATAGAGTATCGAGATCCTTAAAAGGATATCGAGAGAAAAATGTCTTCTCCCACTGCACTAACAATAATAAACCACTGTAATGTAGGTGTATATATATAAGCAAGGTTGCACTTCTTAATTAATTAATGAATTTAATGAAATTGAAATTGAAAGAAATGAAAGAATGAAAATTAAACATAGAACTTACGCAATTGATCGATGTTCCAAGAATTTGACAAAATTTGCCCATCGACATAGCCAACAGACGGAACTCGGGTCGGGTTACTTCGACCACGCAGTAAGGACCTTCCCATTTAGGAGAAAGTTTATTGCATTTGTTTGGCTCAATTTTTCTCGAGAACCAGATCACCTACAAAGAAGGTCGCGAGGTCGCACTCTTACGACTATGGTACCTTCGCATGGCTTGTTGGTAGACCGCCGATCGCATAAGGGCTTGGTTTCGCTGTTTCAAGGAAATCGACGCTGCCGAAGTCGTTGCTCATTCTCGATCATTTTTGTCAAAACGATCGATTCGAAAGCAGAGCCAATTTTGAGTTCGAGGAAGCATAGCTTCAAAGACCATAAACCAAAAAGAATGGAGTTTCACCGGTCGCACGATCGGTCGTGGGTTCGAACGCCCATAACACGTAGGGAAGTTCTTAACCAAGCGCTACCGACCGCTTGATTAATCGGGTCGAATACTCGGCGCTTGATCCTCGCATAAGGATACCATTAGCTCGCTCAATCGCTCCGCTGTTCGCGGATGTGCAATGTAAAATGAACTTTGACACTAAGTTCATCGCAGAATTCTGGAATTGATCGCCGGAGAATCGGGAACCATTGTTCGTGATGATACGATCGGGTACACCAAATCGCGCGGATCACATTTTTCAGAGAAATCTCTTAGCGGCCTCGCTTGTTATTTTAACGATCGCTCGGCTTCAATCCATTTTGTAAACGTGTCAATCATGACGAAAAGGAATTCAAGCCCCGGTGCTCTTGGGAAAGGTCCTGTAATGTCCAAATTCCCAAAGTTGCAAAAGGCCAAGAAAGAGGAATTAGTTTGTAAGGCTTTAGCCGGCCGTGTACTTGTCGGCTATGAAACCGACATTGTACACACTTCATCACAAGCTCTTTTGCATCATGAAGGGCGCTTGGCAAGAATAGCCTTGCCGGAAGGCTTTACCGACTGTGGTTCTCAGAGGAATGGTGTGCTCCATGACACCTTCATGGATTTCGTTAGCAATCTAATGCCATCCGCTTGAGATATGCATCTCATCAACACTCCATGAGATCCTCGCTTATACAAGGTACTTTCGATTAGAGTGTATGATTTGGCTTTTTCGTATATACGATCGCCTCTACATCATCTTCTCGAATTGTGTCATGTCAAGATAATTGTAGATCGATGTCATCCGCTTCTACCTTGATCGTGATAAATACCAACCGTCAACGATTGTGGAGCATCCATGTTCCCTTGATTAGTTTGTTCAACTTGCAAAGAATCATGTATGTTCTCAAGGCTCAACTACCGAGGGTGAATTGAGTTGCTCGAGAAAAACTCCCAAGGGACTGGCCGACCTCGTGGAGGCCATCCGTGCTAACCGGGTCCGCCAGAAAGTTTTCCTTTCTAGGAATATGTTGATCCGAAAACCAAGAAGTGCTTTTGAAGTTTTCGATTCCGCCAGATAAGATGACATCTTGGTACTAGAGCATTGATACTTTTCCCCACTTGATTCGCTACTAGTTGAGAATCGCTTTCACTAGTAATCATGAATCCCGAGTGAACGAGCCGCCGAGTCCCGCCAAGAAACCTTCATATTCTCGCCACATTATTGGTGGTGAAAATTTAACCGGATGGCGACTTGATGTGTTCGCCAAGGGATATCAAGACCACTCCGGCCCCGATCCTTGTAACATCAAGGAACCGCTGAATACATTGTCCACTGTCGTGGTGTTCGCTTTCGGGTCCTTGGGTGGGTTCAGGTTTGTCCATTCGCAATGAATTTCGCTATTGCTCGACTTTATTGTTGTTCGTGAAATGAAATGGAGATCGAACGCCCTAGCTCGACGCCCATTTGGCTATTCGCCCCGATGATTCCTCGCTTCAAGGACTTGACCAAGGGGATATCCGTAGGTACGACCACTTTGTGGGCTCGAAAGTAGTGCCTTAGCTTCCTTGAAGACATAAGGAGGCCATAGAGCAACTTTTGTACTGTGGGTATCTTTCCTTTGGTCCATGTAAGACTTCGCCACGTAATAGACCGGTCGTTGGATATTATCCTTTCTACAACCAAGACACCGCTAACTCGTCGTGGTGTTGCCGCCACGTAAATTAGCAATGTTTCTCCGGCCTCGAGAAACTAAAACCGGTACTTGTAAGGTACTTTTAAGTTCCTCAAAGGCATCGCTTGCCTCTTTAGTCCACTCAAAACTTCCATGTTTCCAAGAAGTTTAAAGAAAGGTAATCCTTTTTCCCTAACCTTGCTATGAAACGACTTAACGCCGCCATACACGGTTAGTTTTTGGACTTCCTTCTTCGTGGTCTGAGGGCGATCCGTCGATGGTCGCAATTTTTGCCGGATTTGCTTCAATACCTCTAGCGAAACTAGGAAACCGAGCGCTTTTCAAACAGAAACTCCTAAACACACACTTTTCCGGATTTAACTTGAGGTTATGTCTTCTCAAGTTATTAAAAGTTTCTTGTAAGTCGTGAATGTGGTCGCCAAATGTTGGTGGTCTTTACGACCGATCACAACATAAGCTTCTAGATTCCGACCGATTTGTGGACTAAAAGTTTTTGCATCAACCTTTGAAAAGTTGCACCAAGATTTTTGAGACCAAATGGCATCTTAATATAACAAGAAGTACCATATGGGGTGATGAAGGAAGTTTTTCCTCATCTTCTTTACACATACTAATCTGGTGGTACTCGAATACGATCTAAAAAACTTAGTAACTCGCACCCGTAAGTAGAGTCTACTAGTTGATCAATGCGGAAGGGAAAGTCATCCTTCTGACAAGCTTTATTAAGATCTCAGAAAGTCGATACACATTCGCCATTTCCCATTATTTTTCCTAACCATTACAGATTAGCAAGCCACCGTGGGTGGTCGACTTCACGAATAAATCCCGCCTAGAGAAGCTTGTCAATCTCCGATCGATTGCTTCCTTCCGATCGGGTGCAAAACGTCAGAGTTTCGCTGATCGGTTTTTATCGCCGAGAGCAAGCTCGCGTGCTCGATCACCTCCCGGGGACTCTGCATATCGGACGCTGCCAAGCAAACACGTCTTGATTTGCTCGGAGGAAGGAGACGAGCGACTCTTCCTATTTAGGGTCGAGTCTTGCCCCGACTAGAATCTTGCGGGCGGTTGGATCTGGTTGTCCTGACCCATGTGACGACTTGACGCTGTTCGGAGAAGCGCTTTTGTCGAGTAGTACCTACTTGGTCTGGTCGGATGGTTTGGGCGTCATCTTTGGCTTCGAGTGCTTGACCTGCATGGGAGACGGATTAACCTCTCTGGTCGGAAGTTCATCAACCAGTGCAAAGGATTTCCGATCGCATACGTAAGCCATTTTCTGATCTCCTCGAATTCTGATGACTCCCTTCGGCCCTGGTATTTTCAAACTTTGATAACCGTAATGCGTGGCTATCAAGAATTTTGCTAACGCCGGTCGACCGAGGATTCCGTTGGCGCGGATTCAAGTTTACTACATCAAACGGATCTTCTCTGCTCGAAATTGTCGTTTTCCAAACGCCACCAGAAGGAAACTTGTCCTATCGGTTTAGCGGTAGAACCCTAACTATGCCATGAAAAGCATATTTCATGTGTTTCACCTTTGACATGGGGACTCAGATTTCTTCTAAAGCTCCTACAAATAATATATTCAAGGAACTACCCCATCCACTAAGACCCGATTAACCCGACAATTATTAATAGTTGGTTCAACGACGATGGGGAACCTACCCTACGAGCCGATGGGATGGTGCAATCGCCTTTTTTGTCAAGGAAATTATGTGTCCGACCACTTCGAGTGCTTGATTACAGCTTGGAGATTCGACGAGGTTGACCTCCCGCCCATGGCCTTGAGATGACGCTCGACTCAGATGAAGAAGATCCTCCAAAAATCATGTTGATTGTGTGTTGGGGATCCCTGTACTCCACCTCCTCGCCGCCATCCTTGTCCTTTTGGAGCTCGTTTCTCCATGTTCCTCAGATGTCGAAATGGTCCTTACCCGCATAATAATCCTCCAGCTTTCTTACGCCAGACACGACAAGCGCAGATCATGCCCTCGTCACGTGAAGTGGACACCACTTCTTATTCGTCTCGAATCCTTGGTCGGAACTTTTGCTTTGCTTCGACCAAGATAGTCCTTCTTGCCCTTCCCGATCTTGTCTCGAACGGCGAGGACTTCTTTGTCGTCGGTTCTGCGGTTCTTTTTCTTCTTGAGAGACTTCTTGTTCTTTTTTCTCCGTTTGTCCGCATCGGCCGGGAATCTTGTCTTCCGATCGATTGCTTCACTAGCAAAGGGCATATTTGTCCGCCATATCAAAAAGCTCAACGGTTGTTCTTGGAGGGTTCATTGCTATGTCCTCCGTGAAACCGCCGATTCCTTAGACCTGCTTTTAAAAGCCTGAATAACAGAGGACTCGCGACTTCGGTATAGAGTTACGAACCCGGTGAACCTCTTGATATATTGACGTAAAGTCTCATCGATCCTCGCCGGATTCGTGGAGATCGTCCTCCTTCCTGTGGCGGTCGACGACTCGAAGTTGGCAATCAAGATCACAGAGTTGTTCCCAAGTATATATGGATCCGGCCGGTAAGTTTAACAACCACGGCCGCGTAAGACCTTCGAGCACGGTGGGTAAATAGTTGGCCATTACATTCTCATCGCCACCAAAGAGACCTCGATAGCGGTGGTATATATTTGGAGAAATTCCAATGGGTTTTGAGTTCCATTGAATTTGTCCAAGTTATTTGGCCGAACCGGCTAGGCTAACGACTTGGAGCCCAGCAGAGAAGGCTCGATAACCTGTGATTGATTCATGGCGCTTCTCCGGGAAGGTGCCGGATTATAATCGGCCGGAGACCGATCCCTAGGATTGGAACCGCCGATCAGATGTCGAGTGTGATCATCCCCACATGGCCTACGCACGCTGGAGGTTTCATCGACACCGCTATCCGGTGACGTTGACTCTGGAATTGCCGGTCAAGGAGAGTATCTTTCAAACGGCGATTTCATCAATGGTATAGAGTTTTCCGGGTGATGGAGCTGAAATTTCTTCACTGCTTTCACGGCCGAGAAGACCGGGCTTGAAGAGATCTCTCCGGCATTCGAACGGGTCGGAATGGCGGTTCTCTGGTTGCGCCACCGGTAGTGGCGGCGATCTTCATCCATCCGTCGACTCGCTAACGCCGGCGCGACGGCGAGCCGGCGAGGAGGATGAGGAGGATGACTCGCCATTTTCTTCCATGGCGCGGATACATCCTTCCATGTCGAGGTTGGCGAGTCCGCCAATCGAACCGTTTTCCTCATCCCAAACTCCGCATAGTCGCATGAGCGATTGCAAGTAGTTTTTGGGCGAGGATTTTCTTGAGCTTAAAAGAAAAAATTTCTTCAGAAACTTACGCCTTCTTCCCCACTCGGACGGCGCCAAATTGCCGACGATCGAATCGCCGATCTTACTTAAAATAAACGAGGAAAATGACGTGGAATATCCCGGAATGGAATGGGGTCGCTCTTTATTGATATGAACTGGATTTACAAGATGTGGCTAAATACTACCCTGAATTACAATCGAATGGAGGAATGCTTAACCGCAATCGACTTAGAATATGAGTCTAAGGCCGATTATCTAGCTTCTAATTCCACCGCTTAGGCTTCGTGCATATCTTTGCCTTGGCCTTGTTTTGTGTGTCGCCTATCGCCTCCCTTCTTGTCTCTCGTGGCTTCACCTTTAAATAACTTCCGAAGAGGTGGCGATTACTCCTGGAGAAGACGTCCTCGGTGAAGCGTTACGATCGGGTCGGAACGGTAGAAGCGATTAGCAATGTGCTAACTTCCTTAATGTTGCTTGTGAAAAGCTTAACCGTAGGGTGGTTAATAGTCAATGTCTCGGGGTTGTACCATCGCATGGTTTGGAACGATAACACGGTTCCATTCATCATACGATAAGAAATACCGATTCAATAATTTTACGAAGCGGTTATCCGGTCGGGATTAGGCACAAAGCCTCATCCAGGTGGTACCCATAAGTAACCTTCGAATACTAACGACTGTGGAGGTCGTCATCTTAGGGTTACGACTATGAAGACGTATGGTCTTTTACTATATATTAAAATAATACATAGATGTTTTAATCCTCGCCGATTGATTATTTGTTGTGGAATGGATGGATTGATTATTTGATTTTGTGGAATGGATTTTAAATGAATTTGTGAAAATTAAGCAAAGCGAGTTTGTCGATTTCCCGAGTGCCTTATCGCTTTACCGAGTGTTTGGTACTCGGGAACTAGACCAAAAGTTTCCCGAGTGTTGACACTCGGGAAAGAGACCAAAACTTTCCCGAGTGTCGCCGACACTCGGAAATTGAAACTTCGGGATAACGAAAAAAGTTTCGAGTGTAGACACTCGGAAAACTTGACCCGTGGCAATTTCTCATGGATCCGTCGGAAGATTTCCCGAGTGTTTTTTCCGCCATGCACTCGGGAAAAATGCCACGTGTCAATTTTCCCCGGTTCGTCGATCAAACGGTGGGAACATTCCCGAGTGTTTTTTGACCGTATTCCCGAGTGTTAACACTCATTAATAGTTCCGATTCTACCGGAGAAGCCGCTCAATGGGTTTTTTCCCGAGTGTCGACATGTCCCGAAAGTGTCTCTGGATACACTCGGTAGAATATATATTTCCGAGTGTAACACTCGGAAAACCATTTTTCTCCCGACTAATCTATCCCGAGTGCTTTTTCCTCGAGGGTGACACTCGGGAAATATGTTTCGAGTGTTGGCTTTACTTTCCCGAAAGTGTTTTTGGCACTTTCGGGAAAAATCTATCTCTTCGGTAGTGACTGCCTACTTTACAGTTTACACATTTCAAGAGATTCGTAGTAGAACACCCGGGGGCTAAGCAAAGCAAGCCGTCGGCCAGATTCAAACAATCTTTTGTGCAGTCGAGGAGATGCATACATGGCACTAGGATCAAGGTGCTCGTCCGTTGAACTTTTTTTATTACTTAACCCTTTTTTAATTTTTATTTTAAAGTTAACCCTCGGCGAACTTTATTTTCAATTTTGACATATTTGGTTACGTCATAGGATAAGTCCGTCAAATATCACTTTTGGTCACACCACGAGGTGGCGTGACCAAATAATACTGACAAGAGCTTCCCCCAGATACGGACTGGTGTGACAACGTTGTTTTGTCACGCCACGTATGTTGGCGTAACCAAAGGGGTTAGAATTGGAAATAAAGTTCGTCGGGGGTTAAGTTTAAAATAAAATTAATAAAATGATTAATTAATAATAAAAAATTCTCGTCCATTCTGCAGATCTTCTTTTGCACCCATTTTTTTGCAGATGCGTTCCGCTGAATTGTTTTTGCCTTTCTGGTAGCTGACGATGATTAAATTATTAAATATTAATTAAAAATCACATAATTTATGTGGTCGTAAACCTCATAACTAACGACCCCTATGGTCGTTAGAATTTCAGGAGTCACCTGATGGGTAACCTGGTCGGAGGGGGTTCTATACTCATTGCTCGATCAGATGACTGCTCGAAGAGTCTTTGAACTGGCATTTGGACCCAGTTCTAAGTACATCCTTTTCGTGTGATGAATGGAATATGTGTCTTAATTGCTTCAAACCACACGATGTTTCCGGCCCTAAGTCACTGACAACAACCACTATATGGTTTTGTCTCTCACTAACATCAACCACGGATGGTGACGTGACAAGAGCTTCCCCCGAGATACGGGCTGGCGTGATAGCGTTGTTTTGTCACGCCACAGGTGATGGCGTGACCAAAGGGGTTAGAATTGGAAATAAAGTTCGTCGGGAATAACTTTAAAATAAAATTAATAAAAGGATTAATTAATATAAAAAATCTTGTCCGTTCTGCAGATCTTCTTTTGCACCCATTTTTTGCAGATGCGCTCCGCTGAATTGTTTTTGCCTTTTTGGTAGCTGACGATGATTAAATTATTAAATATTAATTAAAAATCATATAATTTATGTGATCGTAAACCTATGGTCGTTCGAATTTCAAGAGTCACCTGGTGGGTAACCTGGTCAGAGAGGGTTCTATACTCATTGCTCGATCAGATAACTGCTCGAAGAGTCTTTGAACTGGCACTTGGACCCAGTTCTAAGTACATCCTTTTCGTGTGATGAATGGAACATGTACCTTAATTGCTCCAAACCACATGACGTTTCCGGCCCTAAGTCACTCACAACAACCACTATATGGTTTTGTCTCCTGCTAACATCAACCACTGATCAGTTGGCGTTTTACTAACTACCACTGTCCCTTCGACCAGACGCGCTTCTTCAAAAGGATATCTCTTCCAGAAGTAACTGTCATTTCTTTGCCAGTTATTTAAAAATGGATGACGAACAACAGAGGGAGGAAGCCAAGACAACCAAGGGAGAACAACCGCAACACATCTGATCCATCATAAGGCAATTAGATTCAAGGAATACACTCAATGTAATTAGGGCTAGTCTGTCGCCTTATTCAAGGCACCCCTGTAAAGATCCAGTTCATTGCAATAAAAAGCAACCCCATTCTAATCCCAAGAACTTTTAGCCATTTTCCTCTTTTTATTTTTGTAAGATCAACGACTTAATCGTCGATAACTGGCGTCGTTCGTGGGGTAGAAGGCGTTGAGTTCTTAAATATTCCTTCACTCAACAATGCTCATTTTCCTTTTGTTCTGTTATCGCCTATGCGATCATGGCAGGAACATGGGATGAGGAGAATTGGTTCGATTTGGTGGACTATTCCAACCTCGACATGGACACATGCATCCGCGCCATGGAACATGACACAATGTCATCGTCATCCTCTTCCATCACAGGCTCGCCACTCGCTAAGACCAGTGAGAATGACCGGATGGAGGAGGATTCACCATCACAATAAGTGGCGCACCAAGAGGAGTCGGTTCCTCCGACCAGTTCGGAATGTCCAAACACCTCTACCAGCCTAGTTCTTCCGACTAGCAAAAATGGCAATAAAGGCTCAATGCTGTAATCGGAGGGTCAATGTACTCTCGATACGGTCATGGGCGATCGATATTCGCCGACAGCTCCTACGTATTCCGGGTGCCCACCGACACCTGATGAAGCTGTCAATAAAGTTGCCACCGTTCGAAGGGCAAGTGGGGATGACAAAACTCAGCATACGATCGGGAATCCACTGGATCATGCTAAGTTCACCACAAAGCCCACCAGAGGTGGTAATCTCCGATCGTTCCCCATTATGGAGGCTCCTTGCCGAAGTAGTGGAAGGTTCTCCCTTAGTTACGATGGGAGCTTGTCAGAAGACTGTCGCTGGAGGCACGAGGCTAACACAATCGGTAATACCGATCTAGATACTGTGCACGATCCTCCACAGCGTAACCCGCCAACACCCGTTGGTGGAAATGGTGCAGGCGCTCAAGCACCTACCTGGGATGGCAGAGGCAATGGAATTGGTAGACATCAATCAGTTAATTCGCCTATTTCTACCCAACTGCGCATAAGGGGTCGAATAGGGCAAGACAGAGGGTCGGAAGGAAACTCAAGTCATCGAACACCCTCTGCCAACAGGAATCCCTCGAGACCCTCGGTAACAATTCAAAACCTACAACGAGTTTGTGATATTTTAAATAACCCGGACTCTGCTTTGGTAGAGACTCCACGATATGCTTAGCTTGTAGGACAGGTATCGAAGATCCTTCAACAGATCATGCAGCGTACAGAGATGTACAGAAAACAAAAGAATTCACAAAGCCAAACATTGACTTCATCCCAGCATTCCTCCCTTAGCAGGGGTCAGCATGGTCGGACTATGGACCGATTGATACCCGGACCTCCTTAGAGATTCCGACCAGGGAGTCACGAGGGAAGACGGCTCTTCCAAGCAGCCACTCCTTCCCCTAGTCAAGAGGAGCAACTGCTTGGCTCGGATGATCTTCGACATCATCTAAACCAAGCAGGTGGTCAAATGCGTTATACCAACGTCCACGACTGGATTGGGACACCGGATACTCGGTATATCAACCTGAGGAATCGGTCCCCAACTGATTACAATCCGGCGTCTTTTCAAAGAATGCACCATGACTCAATTACGGGTTGTCGAGCGTTCTCAGTAAGACTCCAAGCAGTACGCTGGCCGGATAAATTCTGACCAACAAACATAGAGAAGTTCAATGGGACTCAAAACCCACTGGAGTTTCTCTAGATTTATACTACCGCCATCAGAGCAACTGGTGGTGATGAAAATGTGATGGCAAACTACCTGTCCACGGTCCTTGAAGGATCTATCTGATCTTGGTTACTTAACCTACAGGTTAGATCAATCTACACTTGAGAGCAACCCTGCGATCTCTTGATCACAAACTTCCAGAGGACGTACGACTGCCCTAGAAAGGAAGATGATCTTCATTGGATCCGGCAGGAACCTAACGAAAATCTTCGGTAGTACATCAAAAGGTTCAGTTAGGTCCATAACTCTATTCCTGTGGTTGGAGACTCATCTGTTATTCAGGATTTTAAAGTAGGGCTAACGAATCGACGGTTTACGGATGATATTGCGATGAATCCTCCATGAACGACCGTTGAACTTTTCGACATGGCTGATAGGTATGCAGCCGCTAGTGAGGAGGTTGAATGGAATAAAGCCATCGATCAAAAAGAGAAAATCCCTCAACCCGGCCTGGATAAACCAAAGAAGAAACACAAAAAGGTTCTCAAGGGTAAGAAAAATCGCAAGCCCAATAATAAAGAGGTCCTTGCAATTCCCGAGAAGTTTACCAAGGGCAAGTAGGATTATTCTAGTCGTAACAAAGAAAAAGTTCTGACCGATGAATACAAAAAAGAATAAGAAGTGGTGGCCACTTCGTCAGGCGGCAGGGCAAGATCTGCGCACTTGCCGAGCCTGAAAAAAGAAGTTAGAGGACTATTATTCAGCTAAAGGTCCTTTCCTATCTATACAAAAACTTGGAGAGCCAAGCTCCAAGAAAGACAAGGATGGCGACGAAGAAATAGAGTATCAGGAGCCACAGCACACTGTTGACATGATATTTGGCGGATCCTCCTCATACGAATCAAGGTGTCATCTGCAGGCCGCAGAACAGGAAGTGAACCTCGCCGAATCTTCGGTCACCGTCAAACCATTCAGGTGGTCAGAGACATTTATCTCCTTCAGTAAAGAAGACTATCCCATCCCTTCAACTCGACTAGGTAGGTTCCCTATTATTGTAGAACCTACTATTAATAATTACAAAATTAATCGAGTTTTGATAGATGGTGGTAGTTCTTTGAATATTTTGTTTACTTAGAGGAAATGCTAATTCCCAGGTTGAAAGTAAAGCCTATGAAATATACCTTCCATGGTATAGTTTCAGGATCTACTGCTAAATCGATAAGACAACTTTCCCTACTGGTTACGTTTGGAAGGCCAGATAACTTCCGAACAGAAAAGATTCTATTTAATGTAGTAGATTTTGAAACTACATAAAATGGAATTCTTGGTCGTCCAACATTAGCTAAGTTCCAGATAGCTGCGTATTACGGCTATCAGAGTTTAAAAATGCCAAGACCAAAAAGGGTCATTACGGTTCGAGGGGATAGAAAGATGGCATATGCATGCGATCGTAAATCCCTAGAATTGGGCGATGAACTTTTGACCAGGAATACTGATTCACCTTCCACGCAGGTCAAGCACTTAAGACCAAAGATAGACCTGAAACCATCCGACAAGACCATGGAGGTTCCACTCGACAATGGCGCTTCTTTGGAAAGCGTCAAAACGTTGCATGGACTCGGAAATGCTAATGCAACCAACAAAAAGGTACTGGTCGGAGTAGGACTCGATCCTAAATAGGAAGAGTTACTCGTCTCCTTCCTCCGAGCCAATTCAGATGTATTCGATTGGTAGACATCCATATGCCCGGAGCCCCTAGGGAGGTGATCGAGCATATGCTAGCTCTCCAGCCTGACAAAAAAACTGATTAAGCAGAAGCTAAGGCACTTTGCACCAGATCAGAAGGAGGCAATCCAGTAAGAGATTGACAAGCTTCTCAACACTGGATTTATTCGTGAGGTCAACCACCATAGTGGCTCGCTAATCCTGTAATGGTTAGAAGAAGTAATGGGAAATGACGAATGTGTATCGATTTCACAGATCTCAATAAAGCTTGTCCGAGGGATGACTTTCCCCTTCCACGTATCGATCAGCTTGTAGACTCTACTTCTGGGTGTGAGTTATTAAGCTTTTTAGATGCGTATTCAGAGTACCACCAAATTAATATGAGTAAAGATGATGAAAAGAAAACTTCATTCATCACACCATATGGCACCTATTGCTATGTCAAGATGCCATTTGATCTCAAAAATGCTAGTGCAACTTTTCAGAGACTAATGGAAAAAAAACTTTTAGTCCGTAAATAGGTCGAAATCTAGAAGCCTACGTTGATGACTTGGTTGTAAAAAACATCAATGTTGGTGATCATATTTCTGACCTAGAAGAAACTTTCAATAACTTAAGAAGACATAACCTTAAGTTAAATCCGAAAAAGTATGTATTTGGAGTTTCCTCTGGAAAGCTTCTTAGATTCCTAGTTTCGGCTAGAGGAATTGAAGCAAACCTAGTAAAAATATCGGCTATCGAACGGATGTGCCCTCCGACCACAAAGAAAGAAGTCTAAAAACTAACCGACTATATGGCAGCGCTAAGTCGTTCCATAGCACAGTTAGGACAAAAATGATTACCTTTCTTTAAGCTCCTTTAAAAACACGGAAGTTTTGAGTGAACTAAAGATGCAAACGATGTCTTTAAAGAGCTCAAGAGGTGAATGCCCCGATCTTTGTATCTTTAAGATCAGGAGAAACATTACTTATATATGTGGTTGCAACGCCACAAGCAGTCAGTGATGTACTAGTTGTTGAGCGCGACAACATGTAACTATCAGTATATTACGTAAGTGAAGTCTTACATAGACCAAAAGAACGATATCCACACGTACAAAAGTTGTTATATGGTCTCCTTATGGCTTCAAAGAAACTAAGCCATTACTTTTAGGCCCACAGAGTTGTCGTACCAACTGGATATCCTCTTGGTCAGGTTTTCAAAAACAGAGAATTGTCAGCACGAATAGCAAAATGAACGATCGAGCTTAGGGCGTTCGATCTCCATTTTATTTCACGAACAACAATTAAGTCCCAGGCTTTAACAGAATTCATTGCCGAATGGACGAACCTTGAGCCCACCCAAGGGCCCGAGTACGAACATCACGAAGAGTGGATCATGTACTTTGACGGTTCCTTGATGCTCAAAGGCTCAGGGCTGGAGTTGTCCTAGTGTCCCCTACTAAAGAACACATTAAATACGCCATTCAGTTAAAATTTCCTGCTACAAACAATGTGGCAAAGTACGAAGGTTTATTGACAGGACTCAGAGCAGCCAAAGCACTTGGAATTCACAAATTACTAGTGAAAGGCGATTCTCAACTAGTAGCGAATTAAGTCGGAAAAGAATATCAATGCTCAAGTCCCAAGATGTCATCTTATTTGGCGAAAATACAAAAATTCGAAAAGCACTTCTTTGGGTTCCATATCCAACATATTCCTAGAAATGACAACTTTCTGGCAGACCAGCTGGCACGAATGGCCTCATCAAGGTCATCTGTCCCACCCGGAGTTTTTCTCGAGCAACTAGATTCACCCTCAGTGGTCGAGCATTCTGAAGACACAAATGCTCCACTGGAGGTCGTACAGATTGATCCTAGTCGTGATTAGATGACATCAATCTACAGTTATCTTTAGCATGGCACACTTTCTGAAGACGATATAGAGGCTGATTGTATAGCTCGAAAAGCCAAATCATACACTCTGATCAAATGTACCCTTTACAAACGGGGAACTCATGGAGGTTTGATGAGATGCATATCTCAAACGGATGGTATTAAGTTATTATTCGACATACACGGAGGAGTCTATGGAACACATCATTCCTACAGAACTCTGGTCGGTGAAGCCATTAGGTAAGGATACTACTGGCCAACTGCCCTCCATGATGCGAAAGAACTTATGACGAAGTGCGTACAATGTCAGTTTCATAATCGACAAGTACATCAACCGGCACAAGCTTTGCAAATAATACATCTTTCTTGGCATTTTGCAACTTGGGGACTAGACATTCTGGGACCTTTTCCAAAGGCACCCAGGGGCTTTGAATTTCTTTTTGTCGTGATTGATACATTTACAAATGGTTCGAAGCTGAGCCAGTCATTAAAGTAACAATTGAAGCTGCCAAGAAATTTCTCACAAAAAATATGATCACACGATTGGTATACTCAGTCATATAATCACAGATAACTGTACCCAGTTCTCAAGTTAGAATTTTCAGGAGTTCTGCGAAGATCTAGGTATCAAGATACATTACGCTTTTGTGGCTCACCCGTAGAGTAACGGAGCAGTCGAGCGAGCTAATGGCATAATAATACAAGGAGTGAAATGCCGAGTGTTCGACCAGTTAATAAAATGGTTAGGAGCTTGGGTTCAAGAACTTCCCTCTGTATTATGGGCCGTTCGAACCATGACTAGTCGTGTGACCGGCGAAACATCATTTTTTTCTACTTTATGGTGCTGAAGCCATGCTTCCTCTGGAACTGAAAATTGGCTTTGCTTGAACTGATTGTTTTAATGAGAATGATAAGACAGAATGACGACTCGATGACATCAATTTCCTTGAAGAAAGGCGAAACCAAGCCTTGATATGATCGGTAGTTTACCAACAAGCCATGAGAAGGTACCACGGTCATAAGGTGCAACTTCGCAGTCTAGCTGTAAGTGATCTTGTTTTTAGAAAAATTCAGAACCATACAAATCGCAACAAACTTTCGCCAAAATGGGAAGATCCATATATTGTGGTCAAAGTAACCAGACCAGGTTCGGTACGACTTGCCATGTCAAACGGTCGTGTTTTGTCAAATTCTTGGAATATTGATCAATTACGCAAGTTCTATGTGTAAATTTTCTTTCTTTTTTTAATTTTCAATTTCAATAATGATGCATCATTTCTTTACTTTCCGATGAGTAATGTTACTTATATTTCCATTATTCATTGCTTGGTCACATACTATTACTGTCTAAGATCATCGGAAAAGATCAATTGCTTTTAGACATCTTTTTAAAGGATATCTTTTACTTTTTGGCTTTAACATAGTTGTCAAAAGCCATAAGGGTCCTTATCGTGACCATCACAGAGATGGTTTCTACGAGCGACCATACACTCTTTTCTCAAAGAAGCAAATAAGTAAAAGGAGTATAACACAGATGACTAGATATAGTTACCTACATGCTTAAGAATTCAAAGGCTAACTTTCTTCATTTCAACATTCTGTTCTTATCTTGTTTTGCAACTGGTCAAGACACGAAAAACCTCATAGTTGAAATCTCTCCTCTCTACATGTGGTCCTACCCACTGGAAGAAGTTTCCTAGTGACGGTCCTTTTCTTACGATCTTTGCTACCTGTCAGAACTTGAGAATGAATACGTTCTGCGAAGTGTCAATTATGTCTTTGGTTCTTAACACAATCAATACATGCTTTGTACAGTGGTCGTGAAAAGTGTTTTTTTTTGCTTGGTCTACTGCTTCCATAGCAAGTGTTTCTACTACACAAGCAGTCGGAGGCTAAAACATATATGAGTACTCAAGTTGAGAGGTAAACATAGGCTTTACTGATGATAAAAGGTAAGTTTTTATATTTACAATTTTATATTACATTCATTCACTCTTCGGGGCCACCAGATTGGTCGCTATGGGATGGAGATCCGACCTTCATCTCCTCTGCAACCTTGTTTCCGAAGGGTATCACTCCTTTGAAAATCTTGGCTGCTTCTTCCTCCGAGCTGTCAAAGTCCACTTCAAGAGCTTGGAGGTTAATGGAGGGGTCGGAAGCCTTGAGCTTTGCCAAAGCAAAGCTAACTCCATCCGCAACAGCGTTTTTCATGGTCTGCGTGTGGTTTCTCTGGGAGGTGGCAAGCAGGTCTTGGAGAACCTCCAGCTGTAGACTAAGGCAATTGGCCTTCTCCAGTGGTTCTTTTGAAGAGGACGGGAATGCTTCCGCTCCCATCTCGGAAAGCATCTTGTTGAAAGCAATAATTTTCTCTTCAAGACTCTGCTCGAGTTCTTTTTCCTTATCATGCTTGAACTCAAGAGCTTTCTCTGTTTTTTTTTTCTAATTTTTATGCTTGCTCTGCATAAGTAGTTCAAAAGTTAAAGAAATATAACTAAAACGCAAAGTAAACTGGTCAGATTTATGACCAGTTACCTTGAGTTTTCTTCTCAAAAGCCTCGATGGCTTCCTTGTGCCTGAGAGAGGCCTCATTAAACCTGGTCAACTAGTCTTCGATTGACTAGTCTTTTGCATTGCACCTCTCCTCAAGTGAGGTTATAATGGCTTCCTTAGCCCTTAACCACTTTCTCAAAATTCTCCATTTCTGTTAAATATGATAAGGGGAGAAGTTGAGAGATAACAAGGAATGAAATAATCAAAAAGGGAAAAAGAAGTCAAGAAGAAGCATTTACCTTTCAATTAAGAGTTTTTCTTCTCCAAAGAAGTTAGTCGCTGAGTCAGTTCTCCGACCACAATGACATTCTCCAACATATGCTATTAAAAAATATATAGTACACTTCATAAAAATGCCATAAGAGTGGTTGTAAGGTATTTACCTGGACCACCTTGTCCGCATATTTGGAGTAAAAGGTCCCAGAATTTGTCTTTAATTGACAGTCTGAGATTTTCCTCCAAGCCTCCTCGAGTCTTTTATCGTCAAAGACTCGGGGTTGGTTAGGGATGTCATTGAGGTGAGGAGACCTCCTCTCCACAAGATCAATCACCTCAACCATATGAGCCTCTGCCTCCATAGGCGGGATCGGAGACGCCAAGGGTTCCTGAGCAAGCATTAGTGCTTTCACCTACTCAGAGGCTGGCTCGACCAACCCCTCCTCAAGAGGAAGTGCTCTGATCAGAAGCGATCGGATCACCAGCGGATATGTGGAAACCGAAGAAAGGAAGATTTCAAAATACAAGAAAAACTAAATGTATGAATTTATACAAAAAAAATCTTTATTTTACATACCAAGTCTTCTTGGTCTTGATTTTGAAACGCCCAGGAGTAAAGTCCAGAGCGCTTGCCTTCCTCCTTTTCGTTTCGTCTGATTTTACTGGGTTTGATCTGGTAGGGTTGGTCAAACCCCTCACATCCTCCGACCGGAGGTCAGAAGTAATATCCTCGACCACTCGGTCAGAAATAAATATCCCGACCATCTGTTCAGAGATTGTGGTCTCGTCGACCTCCGGAATAGTTACTTCAGCGGCAACCGACTGGTCGATCACAACCGCTTCGAAGTCCACGACCACCGCAGCTTTGGTCTACAAATTTTCTTTCTCTCCCACCAAATTATAAATTAAAGTTAGTTTGGCGATGAAATTCTTTATCTAGAATGTACATTTCTTTTCGGTACTCTTTTTTACCTTCGAAAGACTACCATCCTGAGTGGTCGTTGGGGGCAGAAGTGGTCGGGACATCGACTAGATTAGAGCTCTCAGAAGGCTCATTAATCTCTGACACGACCGATTGCACATTAAAGGAGTATTGTGAAATAACGATCGGAAAATACATGAACGATGAAAATAAGTTGTTATCTTTTTACCTTAAGCCTCTCTATTCTTTCCTCTGGAGAGACAACAGCCAAAATCTGGGGAACATCAGCCTTGTCGTTAGGCTCCCGATGCAGATCATCTTGATCTGGTCTCTAATTTGTTCAGAAGAAATGGTTGTAAAAGAGAAAGAAAGAGACTTAAAGATTACAAAATAAACAACTAAAACAAATTAAACCAGTCGAGATTTTTCAAGACTTATATTCTGAAGAATCCCTGGTCGTATCATCCTGACCAACATACCAAAGCATGGTACGTGATTGGAGCTTCAAAGGACTTATGCGACGTGTGGAGAAATCTTTCACCACATGCTAAGGAGTCAACCCTTTGATACTAAGCTGGTGGATGGCATCAATCTATTTTCCCACTTTTCCCTCCTTCTTCACAGAAGATCGCCAATTTGGATTTTCGGTCGCCATCTTACTGGCGAAGCAGAGGCTATCATCCTTCGTAACCGCCATATAGAACCTTCTTCCATGACGACCATGAAGATTTGGAATACATGCGGATATAGTCCCCAGCCTTCCCGTCGTAGAGGTGCAGAGCACACTCCCCAGGCGCAGCCATCAACTTCCCCGACTTCGTCCTCTTGTAGAAATACCTAAAGACCTCCAAATCTGGCTTGATCCCTAGGTATGCTCCGCAAAGATAGACGAAGGTTGACGATCGATTTAGGAGCAAGGTTCACCAACTCAACCTCGTAATACTCAAGAACCTTAGAGAGGAACGGGTGCACCGGCAGCCTGAACCCGCACTCGATGTATGCGAGAAAGACAGGGATTTCCCCATCATTGCCGCTCGAAAAATGCTCTTTGACCGCTAATCTCCAAGAAATCAAGTTCTTATTGGGAAGCATTCCGATCTTCTTCAAAGCATTGAGCTTCTTCTCTCTCAAATCGGAAACCAACTAGTTGGTGATTGAGTCCGACATTATTGGAATTTGGGCGAGAAGATGAAAGGGAGTTGAAGAAAGTTCTTGACAAAAAGATGAAGGAAAAAAGAAAATTTGGGAGCGTAAAAACCCTAAAGCAATGCGCCACAAGGATTTTATAGGCTCACCTCATTAACTGCAAAAGGGAGTTGCCTGAAGCCCAACGGGCACAAATCTCTTCGGTTTCTCAGACAGTTTCTCAACTTTAAAGTAAATACAGATCACCTATCTATGCCATTAAACGAGGGTTTTTCCCAAAACAGATTTCGTCGGAAAGGATTCACATTATAAATTCACTTAAAGTTCGGAGGCTAACTGACGAGGATTAAATTCCTAAATATTAATTAAAAGCCACATAGCTTATGTGGTCGTAAACCTCATAGCTAACGACCCCTATTGTTGTTAGAATTCCAGGAGTCACCTGAGGGGTAACCTGGTTGGAGGGGGTCCTATACCCATTGCTCGACCAGATGACTGCTCGAAAAGTCTTTGAACTGGCACTTGGACCCGGTTCCAAGTACATCCTTTTTGTATGATGAATGAAGCATGTGTCTTAATTGCTCCAAACCGCACGACGTTTTCGGCCATAAGTCACTAACAATAACCACTATATGGTTTTGTCTCCCACTGACATCAACCGCTGATTAGTTGGCGTTTCACTAACTGCCACTGTCCCTCCGACTAGACGTACAGGAGTTATTGCCACCTCTTCGCCAATTATTTAAAGATGGATGACGAACGGCAGAGGGAGGAAGCCAAGACAATCCCAAGACAACTGAGGGAGAACAACTGCAATACATCTGATCAATCAGAAGGCAATTAGATTCAAGCAATACACTCAGTGTAACTAAGGCTAGTCTATCGTCTTGTTCAAGGCACCCCAGTAAAGATCCAGTTCATTGCAATAAAGAGTAATCATATTGTAATATCAAGAACTCTAAATCATTTTTCTCTTTTTATTTTCGTAACATCGACGATTTGATCGTCGAGAGTAGTAGTATTTTGGTTGGGTCACTTAAGATCTTGTGTGAGGGCTGCAGCCAGCAGGCAAATGATTATCATCTAATAATGCTCTCTCTGATCGCAATGAAATTTCGGAGAAAACCAGCATCGGCAAGCCTCCCTTGCACGGCAGCCTTAGCCACGGACGGAGGCCCCAACAAAAAACCAGGTGGATCCGCCCCCAAAAGCTCATACAAAGCCGAGCTGTGACCGAATCAAATCATACCTGCTGCTGCCGCCGCTGTCCTCGTGACCTGGTTGTTAACTTGTGAGTGATTAGCACCTGCAACCACGAGGCCCCTCGTCATTGGCCACCGAGAATGTCTGGCCCGCCCGCACCCCGGCTCCTCGCGCGCGACCGCTGCAGGACGCGAAACAAATAACACACCAACGAGGCCGCGGTGTCGCAGGTTGGGCCGCGAAGCAGAGCAGAGGCCTCCCTGCCTTTCTGGTACGTACGTGCGTGCAGCAGTTACGAAAATATAGCGGCAGCCGTGGGCTGGCGCGGTGTCATCGAGCCCGCGCCGCATCAGCACAGACGCTGCGGCAAGATCGTGTCTCGTCTTAACGCCTATAAACTACTCCCGTCTGGCCGTCCCGTGTCTCCTCACGGTCGGAAGCGACCGTGCCATGCAGCCTCGAGCGAGCGTGCTTTACAGCGGTACAGCATCGTCATCAAGATCGGATCGGGAGCTTCGCTAGCCGCTGGAGTGGAGGGCGACGAGGCTGCAGGACCCCAGCTCTGATCGCCCGGCCGGCGTGAAGCGTCCCCTGGGGAACACACGCTTTACAGCAGCCGGACGTACGTGCCCGTGATTCGATATTATATGCTCCATACTAGTAGCAATATTGGCCGTTAGGAAATTTAAGTGCTAGTGGCCTTGCCCTGCCTAGCCGGAAGGAATATTGGCCGGCACGGGCGATATGGTAATGTCCGGCCGATGCTTCACGCACGGCCCGTTCAATTCCCAGCCCACAATAATTAGATGATTAGGCGTGGGCATTATTAGGGCATCAGCTGTCTTTTAGCTGTCATATCACTTAAAAGTCTAGTTAAAGAAGAGAGAATATAAAGAGAGAGAGAGAGAATGTAACATTTTTTATATAAGAGACAAGTTAGACACGTAAACTATCGCGTTTGCGAGTGTTTAAGGAGAGAGTTGTGTTGAAAATAAATGATTTTATAGATAACTTGTTAGAGATATTGTCTCTAAGTTTGTCTGTAAATGAGTTGAAGGTTTTAGAGCATCTCCAATAGTTAGAGATAACATTGTCTCTAACATATGCTACATCATCCTTAGAGACAACATCTCCAATAGATAGTCTCTAGCACACTCTCCAACATTTATATTTTATAATTTTCTTTTGAAACGGGCTTACATGTCAACTAGAGTATATTAATGTATTATGTCTTGTTTCACAAGATTTACGTCTCTTGAGAAAGAGATTTACACGCATTCTCTCTCCTCCCCCTCTCTCCTCGATATAGGATTTTGTTGATGTGGTATAGCTAAGAGACGACACTAAATACACTATTGGAGATGCTCTTAGAGACAACCTAAGAGACAAACAGTTGTACATGACCTTAAGACCAGATCGGGATTAATTAGCTGTAGTAATGGTCATTATATTACTGTAATCGCATAAATAAATGGTACTACTACTGTGGTCCAGGAATGTCGTTCGTTGCTGCAGTTAATTCCTTCTCGTCGAGTGACCCCTGGGGAGCAGAGGCGGAGTACTTGACAACCAGAGCCCGTGCACGAACTCGCGGCTGTTCTGTCTCATGCGCCTCGGATACTTTTAATACGAAACCGTGAGTTAATGCGTGCTTGCAATCGCATTGCATATTTGCATTTCATTGCGTGGAGTTGGTGGTGTACATTGACATTTGCAACAGCTGGCGGCTGTGGTCCAGGGATACACAACGTGACAACATTAATTTGTACGTACTACCATGCACCCTGAATAATCCGAATTAGTTTGAGATACTGTCCAGCGGAATGAACTATACTTTGCCAAGCAAAATGAGACAAACTGCAGCGTACTGTGCAACCGACTTAAACTGTCTTGAGTCCTACTCTTGTCTCGGGAGTCAGAAAAACCAAGTGTGAACTGTCCATGTAAGACTTTGTCGAAGCCTCGAAGGCGATATGGTGGAAGCTAAGGGGCCGTGAAGGACCACAAAAGAACGTGATTTCTGATGGACTTTGAGATAACAAGCTGCAATATTTTGTCAGTTGCTACTTGCGAGAGTTGGAATTGATCGTGGCCCGTTTCGATAGGTCCACCAAACTTATGTCTAATCCGCGCTCGTTACAGCAGTGGTTGCAGCTAGAGTTCGTAGGTGCGTGTCTTTCCGGGGCAATGCCAAGAGCTCACAGACAAGTTCAGCGTTCAGTGCGACAGGGATAAGTCCTGAATTTGTCTGCAGAAAGGTACACTAACCTTTTTTTATTATTGAACCCAGGGCCCAAAGATCGTATCAACCGGCAGCAATAATTTCCGCTTGCAAATAGATGAGATCAGATCGACTATATATGTAACTTTTCAAGCTTGCTTAAATTCATAGATCCCCCTGGGGGAGGAGAGGACACAGCCACCGTTTGTTGGCGAGCATCACAGTATGGGCACGTATTTTAACCAACGGTCCGTCTGTTTCATGAACATCTGACTTCGATAGCCAGCTAGTAGCAAACAAGCAGGTAAGATGCATGAAACTACGAAAAGTGAAGGATTGAGATAGGACGGGAACGACAAATACATGTTTATCAGACAGACTCTGGAGATGGAAAAACATATGTGAAAACCTTTGCAAACGCTTAGGGCACTCCCAGTGATTCACTGTGTACAATGTCTATAGAATTAATTAGCTATCCACATAGGATGAGAGATGGTGTGGCAAAGAGTTAAGAAAAAAAAGAGAGGAAAGCAGTGTCCTGCATGAGACATTGCATAGGCACACAATCCAATCATTAAGAAACATCAAAATCTTGCATTGGGGAGGAGAGTAGTGTCTATGTACATTATTTGTTGGGCCACTGCATTAAACGGTGTCATGCTTTCATTATCGTCGCCCATGTTACTCACTACCGCGCAACCAAGCTGCTCGACGTTGCGCTTGCCGGCACGGGCCACCGCGCCCGACCTCCACACTGTGCTCGATGCCATAGGCTGCCACGCTCGCCATCGGCGCACGTGTTGTGGCACAACCGAGTCGCCTACCACCGCGCCTGAGCTTGTCGCTGTTATGAATATTGTGTGTATGTATTCAGAGGTCCGATGGGCAATATATATATGGTGTACAAGGGGTGCATGCCATATACAGATAAGGAATACAAAGGATTCCTATCTCTATCTCTAATATATCTCTAACACCCCCCCTAAATGCAAAGCGTATACAATAGCATTGCATTTGAAGATGATTGACACTAAAATATGAAAAATCCGAAGTCCGAGTCTTGATAATGTCGTTGTAGCATGCAGCTCTTGGAAAAAAAATATGTCGATAAAAGATCTCCTCCCATCCGGGGTCGCGCAACAGCAAAGTCGACCACGGCAACATGACGAAGAAGATGATGAAACCGACAAATAGAGAAATCACAAATCGCTTCGGATAGGAATAGATGAAGCATGGCGTATGCAGATCGAAGCTCAAGAGGCGGCGGCCAAGAAGGCACAAGAAGCATAATAGTTGCACAAATGCAAAAGAAGTGTGATAAAAGCACGAAGCAAGCGGATGCGTGATCTCGGAAGAAGCGCAATAATACACGTATACAACGAAGATGCACGATTACAAGAAGCGATGCGACGGCCCAATGACTCGAAAAAAAAAACGGCATTCATTGTCATGCAAAGAAAATCCTATGCTTTTATGACTGACAACAAATTTGTGGACTCGCATTGGCTTAGACGAACTTAACGATTAAATGATACGGACTTGGGTGGACGCAGCGAAAGAAACGACACAAATAAAAAAAAACTCAAAGGATAGCTAGCAGCAATGAGCACCAGACAGGCCAAACATCAGTAGCACGACCTATATGAGCGAACCAATCAGACACAAGTCATGGCCCATGACCATGAGCAAACACCACCAAGAGCCCAGCCATCAAGGATAAGATAACTAGCAGCGGCTAGCACACTGCGAAGTCTCCCAATTATCTCGATAGCATCCCACCATCTAGCAGCACACGGCACGCAGAAATCATGTTACCAAGACCAAGAGGAGCAGTAACACCAGTGCAAGCAATCGATTTGTAACACCCTGATTTTTAGAGCCTTTTTGAAAATTTTCAAAATAAAAAGAACCATTTGATTTTGATGATAATTCAAAGCTTAACTTGAGAATTTCAGGATCTGGATTGTTTAAAATGACTAAGCTAAACTTCAACTAAATCAAAGTTTGGTTCTTTTGATGTAGCTCTAGCTCTCTGGAGCTATCTCCCTTTTCTTGATAGGATTTCCTCTCCTTCATCCTGTTTGGACATTTTTATATGTTCAGACCGTCCCCCTTGTTTGACCTCTGTTGTTGTCTGGATCTCTTTTGATCCTAGACCACAATCTTTGTTGGGCATATTCTTGTGCCCAGTGCCTCCTCGGGTTGATCTAGCCGGACCTCCCTCACATCTTTTGCTTGAGTCTCCTCTTGCTTCTTGGAATGCCCAAGAATTCACTTGAACCTACATGGCCAATTAGATCTTCTTTGCATTCGATTGAACCACCTTTGTGCTTAATTGGACCCCTTCTGATTTCCCTCTGAGCCGTCAGACCTCCCATGTGAAGGCCTGAACCGTTCAGACCTCTTGTGATCATCATCCAAGGATCCGGACCTCTTTAGGTCTAGATCTTCTAAGTGCTTGGACCTTCCCTGGTCCAGATCTCCTTCTTTGGCTTAGACCTCCTCAGGGTCTAGGTCTCCTTTTTATAACCACTTGAGTTCCTTCCATGCTCTTGTGAACCTCTTGGTGATCACTTGGATTCCTTTTCGCCCCGATCCTTGTAGCCTTCTCTTTGGAAAGGTCCTTCTAGTGCAATCCGGTATTACCACCCCAATTCACGGTAATACCATTCTTTAGGACCTCTTTCCCATTCGTTCAGACCTTTCCCTTTGAGTTTGATTACTTTGAAACTCTTTGTTGGTTTGGATCTCTTCGGATCAGACCTCTTTTCTGTTCAGACTTCTCTTAAGTCAAGACCCCTTGTTGCTTGGGCACACTCCTTATGCCCGCTTTTCTTTTCACCAGACATCATGGTATTTCATGGGTCTTTTGTGTGCCTTTGAACCACCTCGACATTTCTTCCTAACCGAAAGGACTTTTCGTGGGTTCATTTCGACCTTACTTCATTGGATTGAAGATTTCCTTGAGTTACCTTGACCTTGGCGGCTCCATCTAGAACTACTCTGGGTGGAACTCCTCTGTAGAATCCTCTTTCTTGAAACCCCTTCGCTTTGGACCTCTCTTTGTTTTGAATCTAACGGTTCGGACCTCCCTCATTTCAATCCTAAGGTCCAAACCTCCCGTGCATTACTCTCCTTGGAACCTCACCTTCACGCTTGATCTTGGCCGTTGGACCTCCTCTTGGAGATCCAACCGTCCGGACCTCAACTTGTCCTTAATCTTAACCACGGACCTCTTGGTAGTTCTTGGACCTCTGCCCAAGACCTCTCCGTGGCCTTTTAAACTCGCTCTCGACCTCCTTGCTGACCTCCCTTGTAGAGATCCCGACCGTCAGACCTCCCCATGTCCGAGACCTCCTCCGCATCTCTCGACCTCCTCCCTTCAGACCTCCTTGAGTCGCGGGACCTCCTTTGATGAAGTCCCGGTTGTCCAGAACCTCACCACGTGGACCTCCTCCATGTGTATTTGGACCTCCCATGTTCGGACCTCCTTTGTGTATATCAGACCTCTTAGTTTCTTAGACCTCCTCGAGGACCTCTCTTTGGGCAAGACCTCCCTATTTTGACCCGATTGTTTCAAAATTGATCGGGCCCACTTGCCACTGGTCATTCTCATTTCTCGCCACGAAAATATCTTGGGCATTTAATGCATGTCTTGTTGCATTAAATGCATCCACATACGTGGTAATTACTTTGAATTGGGTCACTTAACCGCACTCGACATTTTTCTTAGTCCTTCCCAAAGCAACATAAGTCGTCCTTCCTCGTACTTTTAACTGAGGTGGTAGTGACACCGCTCTGCCACTCACCTATCTTTGACCTATTTCCATACTTATCCTTGACATATATATTTCTAGTTTTCTTCACCATTTTGATTTCAGTTAGACCAAGAAATTATATCACATCACCTTCCTCCTTTCTCCACGCTCTGCTATCTTGGTTCTCGCTCGGTGGCTCCCGTGGAAGATCTTCTTTGCTCACGATCTTCCTTCCATCTATTGTTCTTCCTTGTCCTCGTAAGTCCTCGGTGGTCCGCTTCACTCTTATTTTGGTCCTTTGATTGGCGGGTCATGTCCTTCACAGACCTCCTCTCGTGGACTCTTTTTGGGTTTCTATGGCCCTCGTGATGAGAACCTCCTCTCTGGACCTTACCCAAGAACTACTTTCCAGACCTCTCGTGTATTGTTTAAGTCACTCCTTGGGGTCTTTTGCTAAAGACCACCCTCCTCTCGTAAGTTTAGACCTCCTCCCTAAGAACCTAATCAAATTTAGACCTCTTGGTTAATTGAGTTTTAAGGTTCCTCTGGAGTTATTTTGGTTCGTTATTTGGAGCTCTATTGGTTCTTTATTTGATCGTTGTTTGAATCTGTTCTCTTGCCGTAGATCTTGGCGCTTCCAGAGAGCAGGCGGTGAGAAAATAGAATCTTAAGCTATCAAGCAAGAGGCAAGTTACACTTTTGATCATATTGCACCCAGTATTTCAATTTATTTATGTCATGTTTCAAAGTATCATGCATGCCTATTTCTACCAAGTTATTTCAATACCAGTCTTTAAACACATAGTTATACCACTTTCTCTTATATGGCCAACTTTGACATTGAACCAAATTTGTTGTCACCTTAGGCAAAATCTGGTTGACACAATAATGTGAACCAGGAATCATTTGAAAAACTCATGCTTAGTTAAGCTTAGACCAAAAGTATTGATTTGGGGAAATCTTTACCAACATGACCAATTGTTTCTTTTAAATGTTTTAACCATGACATTGGGTTGTCATGGGGGTGTGAAAATATTGCTGGGGAAGCAAAGAAAATGAAAATGGATTTGGACTGGGGCGAATTGGTTGCTTGGCTGGTGCAATGTTTGTGCACGGACTCTATCCTGGCAAAGGTGGAGGTCCAGGGGTTTGAGGAAGTCGCCTAGTCATTTGAGGACCGGTCTTTGAGTGACCAATGCCATGCCTATAATGGGCTATGCCACAATCGTGCAACCACATGTCTCCAGAGTGGGGCGTGGGATCTGGCTGATTAATTTGCAAAACTCTACCATATGCTGCTCCATTGGAGGTGTGGGAGGTCTTGTTTGGCCAATGGTCTTTTATAACCTACTGTTCCCACCGGTGCAAGAGGGGCTTCCCGACGGATTGCTATCCACAGGGGGGTGAAACCTTAGCAAGGAAAGGCTGTGGTGGAGCAATGCATTGTAAAGGCCTTGTCATGAACTCTAGACCTCTTACCTTGGCGGTGAGAGGTGGCACTTCAGCGCATGCCAAACAAACTAGAGGAATCATGTCGTGTGGGTAAAGTGCACAACCTCTGCAGAGTGAAATCTATTCGAATAGTCGTGTCCGCGGTCATGGACGTGCTGGCAAAGGCCACTTGAAGTTAGATGTTGACTTTGGGAATTTCCAGAAATGAATTTCAAGTCTGTTTTTGGGATTTTATCCCATGGGTTTGGGCTGGGAGCCTAATGTCAGGAGGGTATCCTTCACCATCTTATGATGAATGTTATCCAACTGAAAAACTGATTTGATAAAATGAATTTTAATTATTGTATTACTGCCTTAGAACTTAATACAGGTATTTGAAATAAACATGGCTTTATGCAAATCAACCATATTAAGACTTCCATTGTGATATCCATTATGCATGTCATCTCTGTTATCCAACGGGTGTAACTTGTGAGCACGGTTGTTGTGCTCACTCTTGCTTGATGCTGTCTTTAGCAGGGATGAGAGCCTCTGGGTAATCTGCGCGGTGGACCTAGTGGTCCTGATCGACTAGGATTGCGCCTTCGGTCGGTTCCTGTGGTGTATCGGGTGGTCCATGAGTTTATCTTTATTGTGTTTTGCCTGCTGGCTTGTAAGCCCTCTTGTAAACAACTTCTTTGTTTATCAATAAAGTTTGTGTTGCTGCTATGTTACCATTGTTGTTCCTTGTGAAGAGCTAGCCATGATCCTTGGGACTGGCTCGGGTTTCACAGAGAACCACGGAGTAAGCTCAGTTCTCCCCGACCACCCTCAGAGTTGGGCGTGTGTGGTTCTGTGGTGGTCTCAGCCCTCCACGACCTCCTCTGGTGGGTCGTGGGTGGTCTTGGGATGACCACGAACCTCCACACCTTCCCCTGGTCTGGCCGTGGGAGATCTTTGAGGGTGCTCCATGGCTCCACGACCTCCTCAGGCTTGTTCTCCTGGACTTCCAGGAGGTCCTACCGGACCTCCTGGGAGGTCTTGGTGGACTGTCCGAGAGGTCCTTTGTGGACCTCCTGGGAGGTCCTGATGGACTTTCCAGAAGGTCTTGGAGGACCTCTCGGGTGCCCTAGAGTTGGGTCGCTACACGATTCCAGATCTGAAGACCAGCGGAGACCAGCGACTTCGAGTCCTACGCCTCTCAGAGGACCAAGACATCTCCTTCGCAGGGGAGGCCACAGGCAGAGGAGCTTGGGGCGGCGGTAGAAAAGCTCGGGCCACGATAGAGCTCGATCCAAGGCCCGGGGTGGCACTCGGCGACCAGATCCAGCGGCGGCGGCTCGTGAGGCCAGGCGGCGGCGGTGGATCCGGCCATCCAGGTGGCGGCCGCCCGTGATGCGGATCTCGTTGGCGTCGATGGGCGCCTCCCCGCGCGAACGCGAGAGCACGCCGCCGCCAGACGAGGAAGCTCCGCGTGGTGAGAGGTCGGCGTCACTCGGGCTCGGGCCGGAGGCGACTCAAATCAGGGCAACCGATCTGGAGCGGCGGCGCGGACAGGCGACGACTGAGAACCGGATGATGCTAAGATGGCGGCGACCACTGAGCCGAGCAGCGGCGGCGGCGACCCAGATGGAGGCGCAGTAGGAGGCCGCCCCCGGGAGCGGAGATTGCTCCTCCCGGGGGCAGCGGGCAGCGGAAGCGGCGAAGGCTAGGTCGTAGGCTAGGGTTTAGAACCTTTGCTCTGATACCATGTTATGAATATTGCGTGTATGTATTCAGAGGCCCGATGGGCAATATATATAGGGTGAACAAGGGGTGCATGCCATATACAGATAAAGAATACAAAGGATTCATATCTCTATCTCTAATATATCTCTATAGATTGCCATGTTGCCGTGCCCAAGACGCTTTCACCGCGCCAGACATAACGCCACAGACATTTCATTGCCATTGTCAGATACCAGCCCTCATGAGGCCACTGTCGCGCCATGGTTACCTCTATAGGGACGTCTCATATCCAAGATCCGGCCAGGTCTGGGAGGAGGGGGGAAGCGGCGAAGGAGGACGGGGCAGCCGATGTGAGTGAGTGGGCGAGGTGGCCGACGAAGAAACCGTGGGAGGAGAGGGAGGGAGCGGTGATGACGACGGGATGCTGCCGGTGGCTGGCAGAGACGGAAGGGGTCACAGGCGAGTGGGGAGGCAAGGGTGAGATGGGTGAGGGACGAGAGGGGTGGTTTGTGGGAGGGAGGAGAGGGGGAGAGAGAGAAACATGGGAGAAGGTGTTGGTTTATTGATTGGGTCCACGGGTAAACATTTCACATTGGGGAGTAATATTTATAAAGGATTTGCTATTTCTAAGTCGCCTGAATTTTTGTAAGTTTAAGTCAATTTTTGTGACCATTAGATCTGTGTAGAGATTGATGTGACATGTGATTGGATGTTGATCCAATGGATAAAAATATGACTTATGCTTCAAAAAAATTCAATCACGTTACACATAGACAATCCCTATTTATAATTGTTTCTAGGTGAGGTGAAGCGTATACATTAGTGTCTTGTTAGATATATGCACACTTTTGTGATTGTTATAATTTTTAAAACAATAATTGAATCGACAGCGGCATATATACTAGGCATATTTGGGACTATGAATAGTAGCATGATCATCAACTCAAATATATCTATTTCATATATATGCATTAACAAGGCAAAGCCTAGAACAAATATGCTACTAACAGTAGTAGACATCAACATCATCATATAACAAATATCTAGGAAACAAAGCCTAACCATATGAAATGTTATCACCGCGACTTACAGAGGAACGCTATGATGAAGGTCGCGATAGAGTCTGATCCGAAGAAGACGACACGCAGAGAAGGAAGCAGTGAGCAGTCACACGAATGCTTCCCAAGAACCTGATTTGCCCCAACCCATGTAGGATCGCGAGGGACGACGGCTTCGGAGACACTACTCTCCCCACGTCGGTACACGCCAGGGAAGGAATGGAGTAGCCGGGTAGCATAGCAATAAGGAACCGGGCAACAGCACAAAACTAAGTCTATCTATTCTGAGAGTCTCTCTTTATTCTGATTGTGTCTGATTTGAGAGGAGATGTCTCCTTTTTATAGAGCTAGAGTCAGCAGAAAAAACTGTCGCTATAATGCTGATTAGAGACTGCCGCTATAATGTTGATTAGAAACTACCGTCATAAATGATACTACACCGTTTTAACCGCGGTTAAGGCATGCCATAAAAGCCAATTGAAATGTATCCAGTTTTTAGTTTCTGATCAGTGTGCATGGTTATGAGGTGCAAAAGAAGTCATAGCTCCCTACCAACGGACAAGAAATCGCCAGATCATTTACGCTGCGTCATGCGGCGGGCGATGGCGTGATGGCGAGCGGCAGCATGTGTTCTCCTTTTACTTGCTTCAACTAGATAAGACCAACTCTACCTTATATGTTGATCTCCTCCCACCTAGACTAGTAATATAGTACTAAATTTCTTATCTTCCACCATGCATGAGTGAACCTTTGAGATTTTTCTAGGATTTAATTGAAATATTGTATAGACCAAGTCCAAAATTCCAACATCTCTTTCACCGGGAATGCCCTTGTGGATAGTGTCGGCGAGAATTACTGTTGGTGAAGATTTTGCATTGTAGCAATGGCTTCACTGTATACTGTCGAGACCTTTTCAGAGCTCAGCACAGGACCACATCTACGTGAATGTCGGGCATGCACACGGGAATCGGCGGGCGCCAACCGCGACGCAAGCCGCTTTACCTGCTGGCTGCTGCGTGCCCGGCGGTGAGCACGCCGGTGCATTAATGGTGCTCACCCTCTCCCAAGTGATCGATCGATAGATCCCAGAGCTGTCGATCACAAGCAAAGCGGGAAGGCGCCAGCCTTGTTGACGTACGACGCCTCCACGGGGTAAAGTCGCATGCACAGCACAGGCTACCCGCGCGTGTGCCGCAGCAACTTGCCCAGCGAAAACAAGGGACAAGCCTTTCCTTTTGGATGAGTACACCGTGGCACAAGGAAAGGAAAGGGACGGACAGGCTAGTGCATGCGTTTATCCTCCCCAATGTTCGTTTCCTTCTGCTTAAGAAAAGTTAGCGTGAGAGAGGAATTGTTAATTAGTTACTGGTACAGCACAGAATGATGTTTCTTGTTGCATTAAGGACTACGAAGCTACAAAGAAAGAAAAGGAATAGCAGAGAATGCTGTGTTGATTGGGATGCAATTTGGAGTATGCTGAACACTGAAGGAAAACATGCATGCTACCTTCCAAGGGGGTGAAGGGACTAATGCGATGGGTTACCAACGTTCTGAAGCATACGAAATCTTGTATCCAAACTTTCGCATGATCCCTTACGTTTGGATTGATGGAAGTTTCGCAGGGTCTGATTGTTTTCCTTTGGATATACTAACTCAGTTTATTAGAAGCAGCGGCATACAAGCACCCACCCAACGTGACCGGCAAAGCTTCGACAATACTAACGGTATCCAACACATACAAGAAAAAGATATCCGAGGAGAGAAAAAAAAAGGCAGAGAGGAAGGTGGCTGCTCAGTGTTAATTTACTCTGGCAATATAGTTTTCATTTCCGGGACACTGTTTCTTACGATTAACGGTTCGTCATGCACATGAACATAGCTTAATTTACTTTTGTATTCATGCACACGAACGTGGGCTAGTTTACTTTTATCCCTCCTATGCGGGAAAAAAAAAACAAAATAAGAGAAACAAGAAACGGCAGGCGCCAACATGTCCGGCCGACGGCGGTGAGGTCACGACCTCGCCACCGCCTGCGCGAGGCGCTGGACCTTGGCGGCGATCTCCGGCGGTATCCGCACGGCAGGCCGCGGCCGCTCCATGCCCCGCCGGTGGTCCAGCCCGAGCGCATCCGACACGTCCTCGGAGCTCCACCCGGCTCGCCGGAGCGAGTCTGAGCACCGGTCCGTTTTTAGCAGTAGTGCGTCAAGCACAGCCTCGGCGTCGGCCGCGGGCGCTGCATCGTGGCCGTCGAACAGTCCGGAGGGGTCCACCTCGACCATCTCGTCCACCTCCCTGTCCCTCCAGCCACCTTTCTTGAGCACCGATCCGAGCTCGTCGAGGTATTTGTCGACCCAGCGTGGGGTCGACCTCGGAGGTGGCGAGGGGCAGCCTGAGGTGGACGACGAGGAGGCGGTGGAGGCTTCGGAGGAAGAGGAGTGGCGGCGGCGGCGGTCGGAGGCGGCGTCGCTCCAGAACTCGATCCAGCGAGGGGCCTGGCCGCCGCAGACGGCGTCGAGGCTCCGGCGCGTGTACGGCGTGCTCAAGCCGGAGGAGGGAGTGGCCAATGGGGAGGTGAGGTCCAGCGGCTGGAAGGACGACTCGCGGGTGAAGAAGTGGAGGACGTCGAGGCCGCAGCAGAGGACGCGATCGTCGGTGACGAAGAACACGGGGTTCCCCGCGAGGCAGGGGCGGCAGGGCAGGTAGCACCGGTCGAAGAGCGGCACGAGCAGCGGCGCGCGCCGGATGGCGGAGCGCGCGAGCCGCCGCGCGCGGTCGGGGTCCGCCGGCCTCGGCCCCAGCACCGCGGCCACAGTGCGCCCTCTCGATCTGTAGGGACGACGTCACGACGGGCAGGTTGAACGCCGCTTGGAGCCCCGCGTGGCCTCGCCAGTCCGGGAACCCCGGTCCCGACGGCAGCCCGAGCGCCAGCACGGCGCGGAGGTCGGGCAGGAACGTGAACCCCATCTCGGCCTCCGCTCGGGCGAGCTCCGCATCCGAGAGCCCCGAGAGGACGGCCACCCCGGACTCCCGGAGGTGGGAGAGCACGGCAGACGCCACGCCGTAGAAGGAGTGTAGCCCGTGGCGCGGGGACGCCGACGCGGGGCCCGCCGCCGCGCGCGTGGACAGTCACCGCAGGCCGGCCGCGTGCGCCGCCGGGGCCAGCCCCGCCATCCGGTGGTCCACGTCCACCATTGCAGCCGTCCCAACTTTCTCTGTGACCTCCCTGCTTCCCTTCTGCTTTCGAATGCGGGAGTGAGGAGCTTCTGAGGGGCGAGTAAACGGCGGCTTCGCTGCGGAGTGGAGAGGAGAGGAGATGGGCGGAGGGATGAGGTGGAGCGCGTTATATTAATAGCGGGAAGCCGCGGCCGTGGGGCGGAGGGGAGGTAGGACAAGGGTGGGCCCTACGGCTGTGGGCTATGGCCCCACTACAGAGATCTGAGGTCATGCGGCTGGGCGTGGCGCGAGAAAGCGATAGCCCAGAGGCCAGAGGACGCAAGCAACCGTGCGATTCGAGAGCTCGTTTGTTGCTGCTTCCGCCTCTTCTCTGGTGAAAACGTCAACCAGAGGCACACTAGTAACTTGTTGTGTTCGTACGGTACTTGACATGTAAGACTTCTTTAGGACTTTAACAGTGGTATGGAAAAAGTGCAAATGTGGCGAGCACTTGCGGCTTACGACTTACGAGATGAGCAATGTAGTACCACGATAGATAATCTTTTCTGGGCCAGCGCAATAAGTCAACAACAATCTAGTAAGATTTTGAAATAGACAACATTCTTGTAGCATTTGGAAATTATAGAAACGGAGTATTACTAACCTTAAAGGCGGAGAAAAAGGGCTGCGTCCGGCGCATGCTACGTCGCCCAAAAAACCTTCGTCGTCGGATCGCGTTCGGCTCGGATCAGAACCGTTCGATCAGGTCTGCGTGCGCGCTGCCTGGTCCGTCGTCGGATCGTGCCTGCTCGCTTGTGGTTCGTCCGATCGGGGCCACTCGCGCATGTCCGCCCGAGCCCTAGGGGGCTGCTCGCGCGTGTCTACCTCTCCTCCGGATCCCCTTTTGCACTACCACGCTTCCTTATCGTCCCCCGCACACGCCCGCCCGTCTTCTTCTCTCGTGCCGCCTCGCCAGCTCCTCCTCCTTCCCGCTGCCGCTTCGCCTTTTCTCTCCCACGACCGGCAGCGCCTTCCTCTCCTACGCTCCTCTCTTCCATGCGAGACCGATCGCCTTGCCTCGCGCCACTCCTCTCCGCCTCCTCGTCCTCTCCCGCGGTTCCTCCTCCCCGTCACCACCACCGCCATCCTCTAGCCTCCTCGGTACTCTCCTCTTCTTCTCCGCCTCCTTCTCTCTTGGTGTTTTCTATGTTTTTTGGCAGATTTGTTGGATTCTCGGCTGACTAGAGCTACCTGTGGCTGCTACTTCTTTGTGAGCTGCCTTTTGTTTTGAGGTCAATTCACAGGCAAGTAAACATTTTTGGAAAGAATCGTGGTCACAAAGTGAGCATTGATGGAAGAAATTGAGTTCAATGAGCTACTACACTTTAACAATGTGCATGATCATTTACCTCATAGTCATGTATATTTAGCGTGTTTACACTAAAAATCTAAACAAAAGACAATCATAATGTATAAATTAAACTAGAATGTCAAGGGAAAATTCACTGACCAGGGTCCGCTTTAGCAGAACCTTTTTTTATTAATTAACCCTTTTTTAATTTTTATTTTAAAGTTAACCCTCGGTAAACTTTATTTCCAATTCTGGCCCCTTTGGTCACGCCACCACCCATGGCGTGACAAAATAACTCTGTCACGCCATAGGATAAGTCCCCAAAATAGCACTTTTGGTCACGCCACCACCCGTGGCGTGACCAAACAACACTGTCACGCCACTAGTAGTGGCGTGACAAGGGCTTTCCCAGATACGGGCTGGCGTGACAGTGTTATTTGGTCACGCCACGGGTGGTGACGTGACCAAAGGGGTCAGAATTGGAAATAAAGTTCGTCGGGGGTTAACTTTAAAATAAAATTAATAAAAGGGTTAATTAATAAAAAAAATTCGCCTTGGCAAGGAAGCGAGAGAGTGCGGTTCTTATTTGCTTCAAGTGAAAATTTTCAACCACATGGCTAATTAGATAAAAACATACAACTATTAAAAACAAAAATGCAACCATAAGTTTTAAGTTATATATATATATATATATATATATATATATATATATATATATATATATATATATATATATATATATATATATATATATATATATATATATATATATAGCAGATACCTAGTAATTAACCAACGCAAAATGAGATTCAACGGTGTGATAAGCTAGCCTCACTCTGATTATAGGTTTGAAGCTTGGACAGCAAATAGGCCAAGATCTTGACATGTTGTTATTACTTATTAGTAGTAATTAGTAAACGAAATCTTGATACAAACAACTTAATTAGTTTAGGCAAAGTTAGAAGCTCCATCCTTTTCTCTTGCAAAACAATAACAATTTCTTGTGAAAAAGGGGTCTCCCTTATACATACATTTCCTTAGTTTCTCTTCTTTCCATCTTATAGTTGAAGCATACCTAGAAAGCTCATCTCCATGCCCTAAAACCTGATTTGTATTTTTTTTCGGAATGAACTATTATTTATATAATCATGTGGTTTGTTGCTGAGAGGTCAAAAAATAGCCACTAGCATAATGTAAATCAACAGCACATTGAAGGTTTTATAGTAGTAGTATTTTCGGAAGACTTATTAGGTGCAGATGCTTATTGTTTGCACTTTATTTTATTTATGTCATTGATCAGCAAGCCATTGATCACCACACTGGAAGCAGTACCGATTTCATATAGGAGATATCCTTTGGACAATGTAGTCAAGAGAACGCACGGTAATACTAATCGTACAGATGTGCATCCTAAATCCAAACAGTAGATTTGTGTATGCTTTGACTGCTACTTTCCAATAGAGATTGAGACCTATCGATGAGATTTGATGGTATTGATAGGAATGCTCGATATGACGTTCTCAGATCGGCATCGGATGGTCCACGAGCACCTCTGTGGGATCCATAGACATAGTTCGTATACGTGCTTAGTATCATATTTTATTGAGTGTCTAGCCAAGCATATCAAATTATTAACATGTCACAATCCAGAGATGTAATTCCGTAGTTTTGTTGTTTATTTGCACTTCAGTGGACACATACAATCATTTACTTCACTTTACACTTCTACTCCTTTTCAGGATTTTCAGGTATACATGCTTAGTACGATGTAGATTCAAAAGGAAATGCATGTTTTATGTGTCAACAGTTAGGAAATTTTCGTTAATAGTCATGTCCTCCTACAGTCAAGTTAGTTCTTTCCTCCATTCACTTTACATTTGCTTCGTAATTAGTTCAGTGGGTTTTTCTATGATGGTTCCGATATGGGATTCTATTATTGTTTTGTTTGCGCTACAAGTTCTCACTAAAATATCGTTTTTCCCCATAAAATGAGAGGTATATATGATGGTCCAACATAGCACTACATCTAAAATTATTATGTCAGTTATGTTCTGTTGTGAGATATAGATTTTGTGTCCCTAAAATGAGAAACACATGTCCTGCTCCAGTATGTCATTGTATCTAAAATTACTCTATTAGTTATGCTATGTTGATATTTGTTATATGCATATTTTGTTTTGAGAAAATTTGTCTTATGCGCTATGGCACGTCAAATCCTAATGTTCAAAATGAAATAAGTTCGATTAGAATCTTACCATCCGCGTATAACAGCCACAACTGTAATATTTAGCGCGGATTGCCTTCTAGTGATTTATGAATTATTATGAGCCTGCGAGGCGCCGGGGATAATGACACCTGTGTTCATAACTTGGAGGCCAGAAGTACATGTGGATAGCTTCGGATGTGCCAGGAAAAGAAAAAGGGAATGTTCGGTGTGTTTGGTTATTTGCACTAAGTGAGTATATGTATATGTTAGTTAAATAAAAAAATTATTCGTATGTTCGGTTGCTTAAATAGAACTATCACATCCTAGTTGGCCGCGGCCTTGGTGTTCATCTTATATAAAATTCAATAATGCTGCAAGAAAAATAGTGGTAACCCACCTGTTCGCCGTGATTTTGGTCTCCCAGAGGCTACGCACCTGTTTATGGGTTCACTCGAGCCCGCGTTACTCAGGTTCGGTTTCGTACTCACTGTACGGCCATGTGTACACCATACGTACACAACATGAAAAAAAAAAGAGAATCGATTGAAGTTGCTCGTATTTTCTTGGAAGTGTTGTTCTGCGAAGCTGTAGTCTGAAACATTATGCAGTCTTAATGCCCAGTGGAGTGTACAGACGTTTGGTCCTATCATTCTTCAATTCCAACGCAATAATGCATAGTGTAAATATGCCATAATCGATCCAAACGAGTGCTAACTTGCAAGAATATGTAGTCCTGTGCAAATAATCTGGAACAAGTAAATTTCCTAAAAATTTATACAGACATAGTATAGTTCCGAACTAGGTCTCTGCATGCTTGCTACGAAGTCTGTGCACCAGAAATGAGCCTTGACCCATGAACGAGTTTTTGGCGTGGACGACATGCTAGCTAGGTGTGGGAATGGGTCAAGTTGGTCCAATGGACCACCGATCCGTACCAAAATTTTCAGCCAAATGGGCCAGAGGTTCAGTCCAAAACAATATCAGGGCAAAAGCTTCTAGAGTCCAGACGCTCCGTTGGATTGGACGGGACCCCAACCTTCGCTCTAAGCCTCCTCCCCCTCAATCCTCCCGTCTCCTGTCTCCATAGTCCAAATAGGCTGGAAGCCTCCTCCCCCTCAATCGTCCAGTCTCCAAAGTCCAAACGTGCCTCCAGCCCGCCGCCGCCGCCCACCGGAGCAAGGGTGGATCTAGATGGCAACCCCGTCGCGCCCCTCACCATCTGCATGATCGGCGCCGGCACCTTCATCGGCTCCCACCTATGTGAGAAGCTCATGGCCGAGACGCACCACATTGTCCTCGCCGTCGACGTCTACTGTGACAAGATGCGCCATCTCATCGACCCGCGCCACCCCACCTCGCCGGCTGCATCTCCCTCCACCGCCTCAACATCAAGAACGACTCCAGGCTCGAGGGACTCATCAAGATGTCCGATCTGGTTCGACTCTCGCCCCCGCATTCTCTCTCTCTCTTTGGAGTATTTTGTGGTGGGTGTTCTTCTGGTTGTTGATCATGGTTTGCAAAAATCCAGGGGTATTTTAGCTTCCATTAATAACATCAAATTTTGGGAAATTTCGAAATTTATGGACGGTTTTTTTGGTTGATTTTGTGGCCAATTGTGCTTTTATCCATCTTCCAGTTCACCTTAATTTTGGCATGTTATTAACGAATTTTGCTTGCTTTCCTTTCTTTGCCTGCTCGGATCTGCGAAGACGATAAACTTGGCAGCGATCCGCATGCCGACGGACTACAACATGCGGCCCCTCGACACCATCTACAGCAACTTCATCGACAACCATTTCTCTCCCAAATCCCCGCATATTTTTTGTCCAAACTATAGTTTTTTTCCGTTATGCCATTATGCATGATTGGGATGTAATGTAAAGAGACTCTGTTGAAAGGTTTAAACTTTAAGATTTATTGGAGCATTAGGGTCACTGTAGTTGCTCTAGATAGAACAATCATTAAGATCTATTCCACCTTTCAAGCAGCATAGGTTAGAGACGGGTCGGACCTGTCCCTAATCAAGCCCACCCCTAATGCTAGCCCTCACCTCATCAACTGCCGCAGTCATCTCATTGATCAAAGTGACCACTAGCTCGACAGATTCACCACGAATGCAGGTAACTAAATCGCGACCGTTCCGAGGTAAGACAAGGAAATCTTGTCCATATTTCTACAGGCTTGTCCCTCTCGATACACGTTTTCGGCATTTGATGCAGTGCCGTGGCCCGTGGGGCCAGGCTAATGTATAACCCGTCAAATCGACGTGATGTCGAAACGTTCGGCGTCGCCGCCGTCTAACTTTGCAGCAGCTGATGCCTTGTCACAGCAGCACTAGTGCAGTGAACCAGTGACATTCCTGGGCGATTACTTGTTGCAATTGCCTACATAATCCATCATTCGACGCCTTGCTGTCTTGGGTAATCTCCGACCTTCCGTTTTTTTCTCCTTGGCTTTTAGTTTGGCACTGTCTGGATACAAGTGACAATGGCAGAATTAAGTGATAAACACCAGTAAAGAAACCAAGGAATTCGTATGATTTCATAGATGGGCTCACTGCCTTTTCTGGATCAGAGGATTGCCCTGGCTAGCTTAGTGATGGAGGTCTCCCCTGCACCTTAGATTATCACTGTGCTTTTGTTGTAGGTCGGTGTCATGGTGAGGGAAATGACCAGAACCTAGTAGCAACATGGTACACGAAACTGTGTCTTAATTCGGAGAGCATGCATTGGCGTTCGACAGTGACAAGGCAGGCTTTCACGCTCTCATCTGGCAAAACAGTGACTGTCCCTGCGAAATGCAGATCTCTGTGCATGTGGAAAAAAAAAATCCAACAAAAACTGTAACCTGACCTGGGCAGAAAACAATCAGGCTGGATCCAGGCCTTAGACTAAATAGGCCTTAGCTAGAGTCCTAAAATCCTTACTAGTTGTACCCCCAATAGTAAATGGCCCACAAATCTATATAATAGTGGGCTAGCCTGAGTCGCACGGCCAGCCTAGGGCTAAAGCACCAACATGCAGCAGGTAGGCCGCATGCCCATTGAAACTTGACAGCCCAAAGGCCGAAGACCACCATATACAACACAGCCACGAGAGAAACCTAAACCCTATTCCCTGTTTTGAGCCTTCGCTCTCTCAGTCGCACGCCCGCACGCATCGCTCAGCCTCGACAGAGCTCTCCCTCACTGCTCCTCGAGGGCTCGCTGTCACCTGCTGCCGCCGCTCTTGGGGGTTCGGCTTGCTATCGTGATAGCCGCCACGGTGCCACTAGCCGTCGTCGCCACTTCTTAAGGGCTCCGACTTTTGGGCTCCGCTACTCCGAGGCTCGCACTCACTGCCACTTGCCTCCAAGGCTCCAACGCTCTTGGGCGCTCGACTCGCAGTCACCGCCACGGTGCCACCGGCCGCCACCACCCTCAAAATCGGCAAGACGTGGATCGCCACTGACAGACCACTAGGAACGGGCAATTGGTAGAGGCAGAGCCACACCGCCGCATCCCCTAGTCCTTAAGAGTCGATCTGGATATTCTTTACCATCTGGTACTCCGGTACTCTCTACTCCTACTCGGCTCCACTCTTCCCCATTGATGTTTGATCCTTTCTACTGAAATATGAATGATTGCCATGTGCTATGTGTTTTTTTCTAGGACTTACTGAACTGAATTAGTACCGAATTAGGGATACAAAGAATGAAGAGTACCGAATTATGTTGTATGTTGAAGCATTGAACTAAATTTTTATGTCAATGATGTATTTATGACTTATTTTTGTTATGCCATGGTATAGGTATAAATTGGCATTAGTTCTGAGATGTTAGCCTGCTAGCGTTTAGCCTGAGACGTAGTAAAATCTTGGATCCACTGGAAACAATGGCATGCTTACACTGATGCAGAAGAGTTTTTATTTATCTGCTAGCAATCACATTCCTTAATGATGCTTGTTCCTGGAACACACCGAGTGCATACTGACATTAAGGCCGTGTACACGGGAGAAAGGTCGTTACTAGTGTAACTTACAAGTTTCCAGCTTTTGTCACCTTCTCGGACAAAACTGACAGCTTCCTGCACTGAAAAATTACTTACTGACGGCAGCAGTTATCACTGCCATCATCCGCAACAGTTACACGCGCAAGTACCAATCAGTTACAGGAGATGTCTTGCAGTTTTGCAAATCAGACTAGTACTATTGGATTAGTAAGCTAACCCCGAAACTTGCAGTAAAAATGGTAAATATAAGTACAATCTGAGGGAAGAGGATGGGATCGCATGTGCGATTGTGCGGTGAGGCGCGGCCTGGTTCGTGCGGGCAACTACAATGTCAACCCGAGAAGGAGCGCCGCGCACGTGCGAGCATGTGCGGCCCGCCAGGCCGCGGCGCGTACCAAGTAACCGTTGAGGTTTTGGTGGTGGCTTGTGCATTGGAGTCACGTCTCCACATGTACCATTAGTACGTCGTACTTAGGAGTGTAGTACGTTAGTTTTCACTTAAGGGTTTATTTGGATACGGAGGGATTAGATATAATCTCTTTGGATTGAAAAACATTTAAATTTAAATTTTGTGTCAATCTGAAGGGACTGAGTCAAATCACAATATATCCAAACAAGTTCTGAGGGTTTGTTCCGAAGCCCCAAATCCTGTCGGAATTCCAACAAATTCCTGCAGGAAGAACCCCACATCGGAATTACTAGCTGATGAGTAGCAATCTTTTCAGAGATTGTCCTTCCTCCCATGGCTTCCTCATCCTCGAACCTAGATTTTCGGGCGGCGGTGCTCGGGAAGCAAATCGAGAAGGAGCGCATGTGGCTAGAGTCCTCTCTTTCCAGCCCTGACTCGGCGAAATCCCGGCATCGCTCGCCGCTGCCCAGGGTTTCCTCCTCGGTCGTTGCCCCTCGGTCTTCGTCAGGCCAGTGCTGCCTCGGTCACCTTCCGCCCCTAAGCTAGGACCTCTCAACAGGAATGCTATGGGTAAGGCCATCCTTTTCCTAGACGGCGGACTCCAACCGAGCCGCGCGGTTGCCAACCTGCTGGTCGCTACCCAGGTCGCTCCCTCCGGCCAGGCCCTGAAGAGAGACTCCTGACAAGAATTGCGGCATCACCGCTCCTGGCATAGAAGGCCACAACCTCGTCGCCGACAAACTCTCGCTCCTAGGCTAGTCCCATGAGACCTCATCGGCTTGTGCTTCAATTGCTTCACGAGTGATCATATCGCTGTGGCGTGTCAGAATCTCACTCGCTACTTCCGGTGCAAGGATCCATCTCAGCTCAGTGGTCCCAAAGCCTCTGCGGACAAGGAGTCCCCATCGACCACGCTAGGACCTGCCAGGGCGGGCTCACGTTGGGTTATGTACGGGGACGTCGACGACGTTTTCTTACCCGGGGACCCCCTCAATCATCCTGAGCGTGAAGTTTGCGTCGTCCCTCTCTCTCCCACCATGTAGACATGTTCATGGGCAACCCGGCCCGGCCCAAGCCCGACCCGGTTCGGACTGGGCTTGGGATTCGATTTCCAGCCCACAAGCCTGACAGATGTAATTAAAAAAAAAATCAAAAACCCTTTTTATTCTTGAAATTAATTAAATATTACTTTTTATTCTGAAAAAGAATTAAAATAATAGTTTTAAATCGAAAAAACAAATTTGCGGTCGGGCTTTCTAGGCCCGACCCGACATTTGAACAGGTCTACAGCCATACGAGACATGGAACATTGCCTTGAGCGAGCGGTTATCATCTGCATGGGAGGGACTCGAATCCCAGCGGGGACTGCCTTAGTCCTGTTTTTCGATGCACCCTTTCTTCCCAAAAAACTTCCTGATTGTCTGCAACACCCTTGCTAACAAAGAGCATCTCCTTCGCGGTGGCTCCATCAAAACGGGTCGCTTTATCCTTTTGCTCTGGCGATGGTCGAGGCTGGTGCAAGCGTTTAGCCGCCCTTTGTACTTCCGGGTAACGATCTCTCTGGAAGGTCTCTCGATCCACACATGGAGTTTGGTGACTGTCTCGGCTATTCTTTCACCCTCCCGCTGGATTGAATCCTTCAATGAATCCTCCACGTCGAGAGCATACCTCTCTGCATTCCGCCTAGAGGCATGGTCTCTCAACCCTAGCGTAATTCGTAGGGAAAAATCGGTCCTCAGCGCAGAACTGGACTTGCTTCCGAACGGGTCGGTCATCGATCATGGGTCGCAGGTGTTCCGCTAGTCGTCCGGCTCTAGAGAGTTGCACGAGGCTTTGTCCTACAATGTCATCATTCACATTCACACCGTTGAAGATTTCTCCTCAGCGGCTGTGAAGGACAGGCACTTCGCGTCGTCAAGTGACGATTCTGGCTTTGGGGGCTTGCTAGAGGTGGATTTTGATGATTGCAGCCCCCGCTGGCATGTTTTCCACGTTTCTGCTAGCAAAGTCGACGGTTCGGGTCTCGTCAGAGGTCAGGAAGAAGCAGAGGGCGGGCAAGCTGCGCTAGGCTGGGGAAGGTCACATTCTTGGAGATTGCCACCCATATCAGACGAGGGACCCACGGCATCGAGTGGGTGCCTTGGTTGTGATTCGTATTTGGGGTAGTGTGCGAGGCGACCACTCGGGGCTCTCGTGGTAGTGATTTGGTCCTTGCATAAAGAGGCACTGAAGACATGATCACCTTCCACCGAGGGTAAAAGAAGGGGGGACGCTAAATGCTTTCGCCACCCCTTTTGAACCGTCGGGTGGTAGCTCGCTGCAGCCCCCTTGCCATCTTCAGCTCCCATGCTCAGCTTTACCCTCGCCTTGAGCAAAAGGCACGCCAGCTCCCAACCCTATTTTGGAAGGACAACCGAACGCCCCTAGCTCCCCCAGCTCACGTGAGCATAGTCAAGGTCAACCCTTTGACGATCGCTTAGCTCTAGGAGCCAGCTGATGTCACCCTAGACTCCCCTCAACAAACGCTTGCGCCTGCTCCAGCTCAATTCAGTGACAAAGAGGCTCCAGATGTCACCATCAATGAGCTCGTTCGACAGTCAAACCCCCTACTCTCCCCCAAGGGGCAAGGACTATCACCGTTTGGTATGATCACTGCCTGTCCAGACTCGGTCGCCCTAGGCGGCCCAGCCGTGAACCCAAATGATGCACTGCTAACCTACTCTCGATGGGCAAAGCTTCACCTTGATGCGCTCATCCTGCCTTCTCCATATGTTCAGCGTCCACCCCGCTTTCCTAGTTCCAGCTTCGTGCCACGTCGTAGCATGCGGTTGGCATCTGCATCAAGAAAAGTTGCCCTGGTGGGACAGCACACACAACTCATGCTAGCCAGGAAGCTTGGTTTCTCTCAGGACCAAGGCGTAGCCTTGACCAAGTTCAAGGAGCTCTTCGACACTCACCTCTCTAGGGAGCACATCCTCGCGCTAGCTACAATATTTGGGATGCCAATAGTGGCCTCTCTGACGTCCGAGCTTCTAGAGCTACCGATGGTGGATGTGGTCGAGGAGCACTCAATGCCACTGCCAGCCTGCTTGGCTAGGAGCATCCAAAGTCGTTGCTCGTCTATCTAAACCTCCGTTGTATCCCAATGGTATGTCCAAATTGTAATTTTCTTAATTGGAATGTTCAGGGCCTTAACAATTGGGCAAAAAAGGACCATGGTTAGAGACACAGTGGTCACCTCCCTCGCGGTAGTCGTTTGATTTCAAGAGACTATACTCGATGCAATCGATTCCATCTTAGCAATGTAAACCCTCGATCCTGCATTAGATGGGTTTTGTTATTTGCCGGCTACCCAAACAAGGGGGGCATCCTTTTAGCTTGGAACTCAAGCAAGGTCACTGTCTCTACCATCAACACAAGACCACATTCCATTACCGCCAAAGTAGCTTTTCCATGTGGGTTGTTCACTTGGCTCTCAGTTGTATACAACCCCCTAGATGCTCAAGGTCGAGTTCCTCCATGAACTGAGGGACGTCAGTGCCTCCCTAGGCAGCCCATGGATGCTGCTTGGCGACTTCAATCTCATTCTCCAAGCAGCTGACAAGAGTAATGCCTGGATAAATAGGTGGCAAATGGGAAGCTTCAAGCGAGTAATTGATGATCTTGAGCTAAAAGAGATACACTTGAATGACAGAGCCTTCACTTGGACAAACACTTGGGAAAGGCCTACCTTGGAGCTCATTGATAGGGTGTTCATGTCGACAGCCTGGGAAGCATTGTTCTAGGATTGCTTCCTGCGTGTGTTGCCTTCAATAGCCTCGGATCATTGTTCACTGCTGTTGTCCACATCGTTCAGCTTTGCAGCCAAGAAAATATTCCGCTTCGAGTCATTCTGGTTCAAGCTGGCCAGGTTTCAAGAGGTGGCAAAAGCGGTGTGGCGCTGCGATGCTGCCATCCTAGACCCGATCTGTCACTTAAATACGCTCTTCAAAGCCACATCCAAAGCCTTGCAAAGCTAGAGCCAACACCGATGTGGTAACGTGCGCCAACAAATTCGGATGGCCAACAAATCGATTTGGCCAAAGAAAAGTGACTACTCTCGCCTTGGGAAGAATGGTTCCAGTCAGATCTCAAGAAGAAGCTTCTTGGCCTATGTTCATTCGAGCGCACAATAGCATGACAACGGGCGCATATTCGTTGGCTGCAGGAAGGGGACACTAACATGCACTTCTTCCACCTCCATGCCAACCACTCCAAGCGCCGCAATCACATCTCTAAGCTCAAAGTTGTCGGGGAGTGGATTGAGGGACAGTCCCAACTGGAGGAGGCTTTTCACTTGCATTTTGTCAATCTCATTGGTAAGCTGGCTACCCATGCCCACACTTTGGATTTGGAATTGCTCAGCATTCCTTCTGTTAACCTTTCGGCGCTGGACGCTGCCTTCTCCGAATCAGAGGTGTGGGAAGCCATCAAAAGCCTACCTCCAGGAAAGGCGCTGGGTCCTGACGGCTTCACTAGCAATTTCAATCAGCGGTGCTGGGATTTCATAAAGCCTGGTGTGATGGTGGCTTTCCATTGCCTCGGTCACATGGCTGGGGGTAGCTTCGGGCTCCTCAATCAAGCATTGCTCACCCTTCTGCCTAAGAGGCTGGATGCCCAGGAAGCCCATGACTACTGCCCCATAAGCTTGTTGCATAGCTCTGCTAAGCTATTCTCCAAAGTCCTGCGGCTAGTCCCAGAACTCGCCGAGGTAGTTTCGCCTAACCAGTGTGCTTTCACCAAATCGAGATCGGTTCAAGACAACTTTCTTCTAGTGAAATAGTCTGCATGTCTCCTTCACTAGCAAAAGAGAGCGGCTTTATTGTTCAAGCTGGACATTGTCCAAGCCTTTGACTCCTTGTCTTGGCCATTCCTGTTGGAGGTCCTTAGGCGCAAGGGTTTCAGGCCAAAGTGGTGTGATGGTGTGAGTGGCTAAGTATCATGTTTAGATCAGCCTCCACTCGGGTTCTCATTAACGGTAACCCAAGATGACCCATTTGGCATGGTTGCGGCCTGCGCCAAGGAGATCCATTGTCGCCCATGTTGTTCATCATTGCCATGGATGTTCTGAACAACCTGCTTGCGGTGGTCGAATCTGTCTCCTTGCTCCATCCAGTCAACGGACCACGAGGCATTCCACACCAGCTGTCACTATACGAAGATGACGCGGCGGTCTTCCTCACCCTGGTTGCTTCTGACCTGCACGTCATCAAATATTTACTTCAGTTGTTCGGTGAGGCATCGGGTTTGCAAACAAACCTTGCTAAGAGTACCATCTCGCCAATACGGTGTAGCACCGAAGAAGTGCAGCTCATCTCCAATGAATTGAGGTGCGCAGTTTCAGATTTCCCATGCAAATATCTTGGGCTGCCACTATCCTTGAGAAAACCATCCGGGGTAGATTTTCAACCATTAAACGACAAGGGCATAAACCGCCTCCAAGCTTGGCAAGCAGGCATGCTGTCCCAAGAAGGGCGATTAGTGCTGGTTAGGTCAGTGCTGATATCCATTCCAGTGTACAATTTCATGTCTCATGGCCCACCGCTCGCGGTAATAAAATAAATCGACAAAAGGAGGAGAGCGTTTCTTTGGAAAGGTACAGAAAATGTATCGGGAGGCCATTGTCTAGTTTCTTGGCCGTCTGTTTATTGACCCATCTAGTACGGAGGCCTGGGCCTACACAATCTGCATGTGCTAGGCAAGGCCCTTCACATCCGCTGGCTTTGGCTTCAAAGAACATGGCAGACAAGACCTTGGAAGGGTCTGTTGGCGTGAGCTGGCCATGTAGAGAAAGACATGTTCAACGCATCGCTCCTCGTGCAGCTCGGCAACGGTGTTAACACCTTGTTTTGGTTAGACCGTTGGCTCAACGGTCATAGTATCCCCACCCTTTTCCCACACCTGGCTAAGGCGATTCCCTCATGCCTGCGAAAAACAAGATCAGTCACCCAAGGTCTTCACAACGGCGCCTGGATTTCAAACATTAGGGATCCTATTGATGTACGCTGTATTGGTGAGATCCTTCATCTTTGGGGAGCATTGCAAACTGCTGACCTCTCCGAGGGTCAGCAAGACAGGATCATTTGGCGTTGGGAAGCCTCAGGGCACTACTCCTCCAAGTCGGCCTACAAGGCATTCTTCTTTGGTTTGCGAGGGTTCCCGAGTGCGGAGGCTATTTGGCACGTGTGGGCACCTCTAAAGTGCAAATTTTTTGTGTGGTTAACAGTCCATCATTGTTGCTAGATGGCGAATCGCCTTCAGCGTCATAGACTTCAAAATCAAGGTGTCTACGTTTTCTGCGGGCACTCCCAAGAGACTATCGACCACCTTCTTGTTGGGTGCGCCATAACCTCTTAGGTTTGGGTACGCTTCTTCACGTGCGTGGGTTTGTCAGGAGCAGTCCCGGTTGGACAACTCTTTTTTCAACAACACTGGCTTTCTGCTCTGGATGTCATACCGTCACATGCAAGAAAGGATCTAGACTCCTGCATCATTCTAGTTTCTTGGATGCTTTGGAAGGAGCGGAACTACCACTACTACAGAAAAGACCTTCTCAGACGGTTTCGTGAGCCGTATGAGTTTATGGGTCAGTAATGATATGATCATCACAGATGGTTTTCGAACTGTCTGTAATACATAATATCACAGATGATTATTAACTAAAAACCGTCTGTGATAGTCGACAATCACAGACGGTTTGTAGATGCAACCGTCTGTGATAGTCGACTATCACGGACGGTTTGTAGATGAAACCGTCTGTGATAGTCGATAATCACAGACGGTTGCATCTACAAACCATCTGTGATAGTCGACTATCACAAACGGTTTCAAGATGAAACTGTCTGTGATATTCTTTTGCATTGCTAAATCTAATTCTGTTTATTGGCTAGCCTTAGGAAATGCTAGCCATACCCTTAAAACAAGCACATCCAATTCGCATTCATTTCAGAAGCAAGCACATCAAATTCGCATTCATTTCAGAAGCAAGCACATCAAATTCGCATTCATTTCAGAAACAAGCACATCCAATTCACAAATCAATTAACTAAAATTAACCAGTAATGTACATTTACACACATGTACCATTAAGTTCAATCTTATCCCAATCAAGTTCAATCTACACTTTGTGGAAACTCCCATCGGGATTTATGACCGACTGTTCGAAATGACGCAAGGTGTGATCGAACTTTTATGAGCTCGCCTGGTCCAACGCAGGTTTTGGCGATGGTTCCAACTCGTCGCTAGGAAGATTAAATTCGTGCTTATATAAATTGGTAAGTATATATGAAATAATTGTTGCAAGATTGACAAACCTGAGGATCATTGGTGATCGTAGAACCGATGAGTAGTTCCATGTTGTGACAAACATAGTATCCATAGACGCTATGACCGACTACACCGGTGGCACCGCAAAAATAGAATTGGTTAGTTCGAGAGGCATTACTACGAAGTGTTATATAGGATTAATGTGTACTAGCTAGCGAGTACCGGGAATTTTAGATCGTGTGACATCTTCCTTCCCTTGTTTTTCGCTCCTTTAGCATAGTACACGCCGAACACCCTACATGACTCCAAGAAGTTAGTCTTAGCTATTGCAAAGGAAGGAAAGACTACAATAGAGTTTCTATGGAGGAAATATGTTTACTTGTTGATTAAATGCTGGATAACTATGAAGTTGTGAGGGGTCCTCTGTAGGGAATCTATGTATATTACCGAGCTCCATTTTGGTATAATTACAATTAGAATCCAGTGGAACCTACACAGGTATGTTACCATGGTCATTAAACCTAAGTTCGTGTTGCTTATAAAGTACAAATCAACAAGTATAGCCAATAGTGCAACACTTACTCCTGGTTGTATGGCAAAAGTATGTATTCCTTGTTACGGCGATCCAGCAAAAACGCTATAACGTAATTCTCGACGAATGTTGCATTTGCCCTGATGGTTTGCTCGGAGACCACGTGTGGATCAAGGAAACCTACCGGTGAATTCCTTCTTTCGGCTTCAGACATCATGTATCTATATACAAAAGCAAGGAGTTATATATAACATTTATCGGTATTACACCTAACATTGACCGTGATTGTACACACTTACGATGTCCAAAGATCGCATGAGTGAGACGCCGAAATGGTCGAGGTTGAAGAGACAGAACAAGTCCTCGAAGGTCACCGTGAAGACACGCCTTGAAGCTCGTGGTTAAAATGAACCTTCTTGAACTTGACGATGACACCCAAGCGTCGTTGTTCATCCGCCTTGTTGGCCTGCTCCATGTACCATGTATGCAATGTCGTGCAAGCCGATCCTAGGTAGGGCTATCTAACCTCTCGACCAACGGCCGCCTAGCACAATTTTCGCCAGCGGCAAGAAGGGATATCGAATAGAGTCGACCGTCTTCGATTTGCCCTTGCTGCCTCGCTTTGTAGAGGTCGACTTCACAAGAGTCGACTAAGCACGAGGTGTAGATGCATCTAATGCACCGGGCCCTTGCTGCGTCGGTGCAGGTAGTTTCGGTGCAGTCAGCTCCCATGGACTTGATACCGTTGCAGGACATTCCCGTGAAGTTGACACCGGAGCAGGTAGCTCCAGGCAGATGTCCCACTTGAGCCACTGGATGAATGTTCCAACGGCTTGCTCTAGAGTCATGACCTTATCGTTTGGGGGAATATGCAACGGGACGGCCCCGAAATTGGCACAAACACCGTCCACATTCACTTTTGCGAAACCCGGCGTTAGATTTACACCGTGCACCAAAGCCCCGACACCGGATGGATATACCTGGCCCCAAGCAGCATCTAGGGCAACAGAGGTATATCTCACTTGGAGCTTGCACTTCAAAGCCACCTACATAACGATACAAAATTAGCTACTCTAACAGGCCTATCAATGGATTGAGCATTCCAGAGATAATAATTACTACCTGGATGTCATCGACAGGAAATCTGCTATTGCTTATTGGGGTAGGGTTGGACGCACAGCTGCTCGGAAGTTTGGGGGGAGGGGGGTGGCTAGCACAGTAGGGGTAGGGGCTTGCAACTGATTTGGGATTTGCAATTCCCTAAGCCTTTCCTCAAAGCTCTCCAGCTGCTGTTGCGTCGCAGCTCTAACGCGATCATTGATCTCATCTCTGAGGGATTCACGAATCTCATCTCGCAGCTTTGCATCGCACTCGGCTTTGGCTCTCTTCGTACTCCAGTACGATCTGTAGTCCGCTTGGAACCAATCTGCCCATGTAACATAAACACTAGCGCCTCTCGTGCGACCCAGATGCTTATTGTTTCCTAGGGCCACGAAGAGTATATCTTTCTCCCTGTCTGCCTGGAATGAGCCTTGGAAAGATTGTGCACTCAGCGTTACCTGCAATAGCCTGACATGTCATTTCACTTCCTACGAAGTTATGGAGTAATTACAAACTAGGTAGTTCGATATCTTATCAGGCGCTGGGACACTTTCTGGTCTGCGGGGTTTGAAAAGAAGACTCCCCCCGTAGACAGGGTACGTAACCTCCCAAATAACTAGTTTCGAGTGCGCACATTAGTGATCTCGGGAAATGGCGGCGAGACATTCGAACGGCTTACTCGCTTGGTCCCGATCCTCCATATCGATTTTACACATACCAATGGTGCCAAGTATGTGGGGGGGTGCTTGTTTTTTGTTTGGAGGGTCATCCTTAGCGAGGCAGGACTACGGTGGGATGACGCATTGTAAAGGCTTTGTCATGTGCTCTAAACTGCTTACCTACGGTAGTGAGCGGTGGTATCGACGGATGCCAAACAAACTAGAGAAGTCGTGTCATGTGGGTAAAGCTGTATACCTCTACAGAGTGTAAAACTATTCGAATAGCCGTGTCCAAGGTCATGGACATGCTAGCAAAGCCACTCCAAGTTAGATTTTGGTTTTGATTTCAAAAGACTTTATCAAATGGTTTTGGATTTCTATCCAAATGGGAATTGGGCGGGTAGCCTTGTGATAGAAGGGTATCCTTTACCACTCGTTGATAAATGTTATCTGAGTATAAAACTTGAGAATTTAGAAAATGAATTTTAGTTATTGAATATCTGTCTTGGAACTTAGTACGAGTATTTGGAAAGAAAACATTGCTTTATGCAAAATCAACTCTATAAGCCTTTCTTTGATATATCCATGCATGCATTATAACACTGTTATTGGGTTTAACTTGTGGAGTACATTCATTTCTACTCACTCTTGCTTAATAAAATGTTGTTCAGAGGAGGAAGACTTTGCACCTGCTAAAGATCTCGACGACTAGGTCGCTACCCTAGTCGATTGTCTATGGCAAATTAGCTGGGCTCTACTGCTGTTCATTCGTCTTCCGTTGTGTTCTGTATTGTTGGCTCGTAAGCATTTCTTGTAATCGAATCTGTTATTTATTAATAAAGTTTTTACGATTATGGTTGTGTTACCATATTTGTTTACTGTGTGAGTTAGCCACTGATCATGGGACTAGTTTAGTAATGCACAGAGGATTTGGGGCGTTAATCCCGAGTCCCTACACGTATGGAGCATCCTTTCCTCTCGCAAGCCTTGTGAGATAGATTTTTTGCAGAGTCATGGCCTTTGGTAACATTTTTGAAGAGGTATTTAAGAACATTTGTTTTATTACACCACTCTACATTAATGTGGGCACCGTATTTAAGAACATATTATATGGAACAACCCATCTATTGTCCAAACGGATATTTCCTTTTAGACAAAGCGACCATTGTTAGGGCGTTTATAAATAGTGAAACCATCTTCGTCTATTGATGTTTCATCTTGAAATGACTTTGGATAAAATTTTGGATAGGAACCGTTTTTCATGCATGGACACCTATCATTGAGAGTGTCGCATGGACCGTGCATCATGTGTTTCGAAACTAAAGTGTATCCTAAAAGATCAATCTCGGGATTAGGTATCTCAGCACTAATGAAAGAATCAATAAGCGTAGGCATCGGTTCAGTAGTATCTCTAGATAGCCAAACGATTATGTGAGCGTGGGGAAGACCACGCTTTTGGAATTCGATAGCGTGCAACACTATTAGAAACAAGGAAAGACGAGCTAGATCATAGTACAAAAATAGAAGGCAGCTAAACCGGAAGAAACACAAAGGAAAAGGAAGAAGTGAACAGTGGAGAGGCACATACGTGCATCAATTGGACCAAACGCAGTACCATCTTTGATGTCGTCCAACATTTCCTCAAGCTTCATATTATATACTCTGTCAACGATATCAGCTCGATCGGTACTACATTGTCCTGGTTCAGATTGTAAAGCATCCGAAATTTCTGGCCACTTAGGATTACACATGAAAGTAATAAATAAGTCGAGCGGGCTATGGACATGACATATTGCAATAGCATCATGGTAGTTTTGAATCATGTACCGACGACCACCAGTGTGACTTGCAGGTAAGGCTATACATTTACCAACATCACTACCATCTATAGACCCACTTGCAACAGCATCGGCTACACCTTGCAAACTTTCTACATGGATTTCATCTTGGTGGTCTAATATATATTGTACTCGACATTCATTCACATAAGCACGAGCATCCACCTTTATCTGCGATGATAAGCGACCGCATTTGAGATAAGGATTTGCTTGGTTATTTCTATATTGGAAACAATAGCGGAAGTAATCCTGCATCGTCATCTTTTGCCGTATACTTGACTCGGTACGACTGACACCGATATAGGGCACACCAATCTTGAAACCACATTCACCATACGGAAATAGCAACGGATATTGTAAAAGCCATAAAGGATGGATGCAAAGGAGATATGTGTTGTATTCTACGGCCTCTGTTGTGAATGGCAATATCTCATTTATAAGTGACGAGGATATAATAATCCTCATTTTACCTTTTATCTATAATTTTTATTATAGGTAAATATGACGTCATGTGAACCCTGAGTGTACCCCTTAATGTTATGAAGGAAGAACCAAATGGATGGTCGTAAGTTCTTCTACGACCACCCCCATAGTCGTAAGTTATGCTACGACTATCCCATAGTCGTAAGTCTTGCTACGACTACCTCATAGTCGTAGATTCCTCTACGACTAGGTCAGCCACGACCACCTTATAATCAAATGAACCTGCAGACAAGTGGGTCTTATTGATTAAGGGATTCAAACGATCATCATCTGTTGTTATTCTACGTAATAATGGCACGTAATACCCCATTATCTACGGTATATAGTCATTGAGCGACGTGGAGGAATTAATACACCGTAATTACTACCAACATGCGCGATTCATAGAGGTGATGAGGCGCCGCTTTACGAGTAATCGCCGCTCCTTCACGCACTATAAAAGGCGGCAACTAGAGAAAGGGAAAGAGGATGGAGGATCGAGCCATCAGAATACAAGCACTATCTGTAATAGTCTTAGTTTTTCCCCGATTGTTCAAGATACACTCAATACCATACACACACAGAGTAGGGTTGTTATTCTCTCCGGAGAAGGCCGAACACGTATAAAAATTCCGTGTCAATCTCTCTGCATGATTCTATTCTAGGAGACCCCGAATCAAACAATCTTTACGTAAGTTCGGTTCTAAAACACCGGCGGTTGGCGCCGTCAGTGGGGATCTTCCGTAATTTCTTGTCAAACATTCTCTTTGTTTTCCAAATCTCATGCACTCATGGCAGGAGAATGGAACGAGGAGAACTGGTTCGACTTGGCAGTCACGCAGACGTCGACATGGATGCCGGATTGATTCTGAACCGAGTGATGACTCATCCTATGGCATTCTTGCCTCCGGGATCTTCCCACGCATCCAGAGACAATGTCGCCGGTGGAGTTGAGGAGGATCCTTATCCCCACAACAAGACGCCCAAGAGAGGAATCTACCCTCTCAAGGGCAAGGGTCAATCGACCAGACCACACCCTGTGGACTCACGACACGACGAGAGTTTTTCCTCGGTGTCCAAGTTCCCTAAGGCGGTCCGACTTGGTGAGGCAAGCTCTAGAAGCCACAATGCAGGACTTCAGGCATCTCGGTGATTCTCTCTCTCGATAACGCTAGAGAGGCGGGATCAAGCATGCTTTTCCCCGCAAATTCGACCATCTCTCCAGCAGTCACACCGCCGACGGAGACAGTTATAACCGGACTTCCCTACTTGGAGGATTACTCCAAGTCGCCAGATGGTGTCTCGACGACTCCTCAAGCGGAGAGGCCTCGGCGCAAGTGAGAATCATCAACGGAGGTCTTCGTCCTTCCTCGGATCAAGATCACTCTTCTAGAGACCGAGATGGAGACCCTTCCCGAAGGTCACACTGCGCGCCCTCGTGGCAATGGCCAGACACCACCATGGCGGACACGACTAACGCCTTCATGAACGCCAGGAAATCCTCGACATTCTCGCTTCATTGAGGCAATCTCAAGAGTCTAACATGGAAAATCTTGAGGCAATTCAAGGAAGAAGATTGAAGCTCGGAAGAATTTGCTCGGGCGATTCAATATCAATCGAGGAAGCTCGAGAGCTCCAAAGACATCAATGATTTGCTCGAGAATCCAACTCAAGAGCTAGCCCGAACGCCAGCTACAACCTCTTATTTGAAGAGATCGCACAAAGGCTTCGAGTACAATGAAAAAAGCCGAAGCTCCTCGTCGACATCATTCAAGTAGTCGTACCCATACGACTTCTTCGCCTACCGATCAATCCAACATATCACCGCGAGAAATCGGCGCAATAAAGAAGTCGTGTCGATCTCCTACTCAAGAAATGTCTTCCAAATGACCGATGATCAACAAGCTCCTCGGAAGGTGATCGCTCACCACTCCGACATGGAAATCTACAACAAGAGATAAACTACGAGGAGTATTCCCTCGTGGGACCGAGACCTATTATGTGTCGGGTCAACTCACATCGGGTATCGCCGAGTACGACCACCGATGATATCAACCCTTCTTTTCTCGCAGGAGGCGTCAAGAAGTCATTCTTGGATGTCGGGCATTCTCGCCGATCTCCGAGCCGCTCGCCACCTCGTTTTCGACCAAAGTGAACATGGAGAAGTTTGATGGTTCCCAAAATCCCATCGAATTCCTTCAAATTTACACAACAAATTGCTCGAAAGCGGCGGGAGGAGGAGAGCATGTGATGGCAAATTACCTTCCAAGCGTGCTCGAAGGATCGCTTCGATCGTGGTTACTAAACCAACCACTCGAGTCGATCTATTCTGGCAACATCTCTGCGATCTTCATCGCAAATTTCCAAGGCACATACAATCGCATACGAAAGGAGGACGACTTGCCGGATGAGACAGAACGACAACGAGACATTGCGCCCGATTCATCAAGCGCTTGATCCAGTTCAGTAACTCAATTAGGAAGTTTCGATTCATCATCATCGGGGCTTTCAAGCAGGAGTCCGTAGTAGAAGGATAACAGAGGATATTGCTTTAAATCCTCCTACTTGTCGCCGAACTCTTGAAATGGCCGATCGATATCTCTCGCCTCCGAGGCGGTCGAGTGGAACAACACAATCGATCGTGAAGACAATCCATCTCGAGAGCCAAAGAAGTTGGTAAGAAGAAGGATAAGAAAGCAAAAAGTCCAAGAATAAGATGAAGGGTCAAAACCCAGCGGTTCCAAGGAGGTATTGGTCAGGAATGATAAAGAGCCACGCACATCAAGCCACACTCGACAGAGGCAAAGGTAAGCATACGATCGGAAAAATGATAAGCCTAGGTGGTGTCCTTTCCATAAAAAGGAAGGGCATGACCTTCAAGAATCGCCGGTCTTCCAACGAAAGCTTGAAGACTACTACAGCAAGAAGGACCACTTCCCACCCTCGAAAGGTAGGTCAAACAAGTGGTCATAAATCTTCGATGGCGAAGAGGAGATGCCGTTCGGGATCCGCAACACACCATTGAACACATCTACGGGATCATCGGCATATGAATCAAAGCGACGGCTCAAAGTCTGCGAACGCGAGGTAAACTCCATAGATCCTCCTCTCGTCAATAAATTATCGAAGTGGTGGAAGTCACCATTTCTTTCGAGAAGGGTGATCGCCGATCCTTCGACTCGACAGTCGATACTAATCGTGGTCGAACCCACCATCAACAATTGTCGGGTCAATCGAGTTTTGGTTGATGGTGGAAGCTCGTTAAATATTTTATTTACGAGTGCCCTGGATGACATGCAAGTACCCAGGACCAAAGTAAGACCGGTACGATACTCTTTCCATGGGATTGTAGGGATCTTGACCAAACCAATTGGTCAAGTTTTCTTCCTTTAACATTTGGTTCACCAAGTAATTTTCAGACGAGAAAATCTCCTTTGATGTGGTCGATTTCGACATCTGAGATATAACGCCATACTCGGACGACCAACTTTGGCAAAATTCCTAATGGCTACTCATTATGGATATCAATGTATTAAGATGCCAGTCCCAAAGGAGTAATTACAATCCATTGTGACAAGAAGATGGCGATACCGCGATCGTCGATCCCTTGAGATGGTAGGACAAATACCAACTCGAGAAGAAAGTCACCTTCGACTAGCAAGTCGGGCTTCAAAGTCGCACCAAAGCCGAACGACAAAGTCAAAGAGGTTCCTCCGACGCAGGGAGCCCTCAAGATCGATTCGCATCGGGATACTTCCGACCCCAAATAGGAAGACGCCTCATCACCTTCCTCCGAGCTAACGCAGATGTATTCGCGTGGCACGCATCCGACATGCCCGGAGTCCCCAGGGAGGTGATCGAGCACAAGCTAGCCTTACAACCTGACAAAGTACTTGTAAAACAAAAATTGCGGAGATTTGCCCCTGATCGACGAGATGCTATTAAATCGGAATTGGATAAGCTACTTAAAGCAGGCTTTATAAGAGAGGTCAACCATCCAGAATGGTTGGCTAACCCTGTAATGGTTAGAAAGTCAAACGGCAAATGGCGTATGTGCGTAGACTTTACTGATCTTAATAAAGCTTGTCCAAAAGACGATTTTCCTTTACCTCGTATCGATCAGTTGGTTGACTCTACTGCAGGTTGTGAAATGTTAAGTTTTTTAGATGCATATTCTGGATATCACCAGATTAATATGTGTCTAGACGATGAAGAAAAGACCGCATTTATTACACCATTTGGTATATTTTGCTATGTCAAAATGCCATTTGGTCTAAAAAATGCCGGCGCTTCTTTTCAACGCTTGATGCAGGCAACTTTTTCATCTCAATTAGGCCGAAATCTAGAAGCCTATGTTGATGACTTAGTTGTCAAAAGCATCAAGAAACTTAATCATATTACCGACCTACAAGAAACATTCGACAATCTCAGAAAACATCGCTTAAAACTTAATCTTGAGAAGTGTGTGTTTGGAATCTCTTCAGGGAAATTGCTTGGATTCCTAGTATCTATACGAGGAATTGAAGCTTAATCCCTAAAAGATAAAAGCCATTTTACAAATGCCCTCCAACTACACGGAAAGAAGTCCAAACTCTTTGGGTGCATGGCGGCTCTAAGTCGTTTCATCGCACGACTGGGAGAAAAGGGACTACCTTTCTTTAAACTTCTAAGGAGACACGAAAGTTTTGAGTGGTCGAAAGAGGCAAACGCTGCCTTTGAGGATGTCAAGAGGTACCTTACTGAGTGCTCCTATTCGGTCTCTCCGAGGCCGGAAGAAACGCTTGGTTTACCTAGTCGCCACGCCACGTGCAACAAGAAGATCTTGGTTGTAGAACGTGAAAATGTACAACGACCGGTTTACTACGTAAGTGAAGTTTACACGACCTAAGGAGCGTTACCCTCAGTCCAAAAGCTTCAGATGCCCTCCTCATGTCTTCGAGGAAACTACGGCATTATTTTCAAAGCGCACAAACTAGTCTGTCTTGCCCGAGTTTCCTTGGGAGCGATCCTCCGTAATAGGGAAACAATGGGGCGATGGCAAAATGGTCGGTCGAACTTGGGGAGTTCGACATCCATTTCGTGTCCCGAACGGCCGTTAAATCCCAGATCTTGGCAAACTTTGTCGCCGAATGGACAAATCTGAACTGCTCAGATCCCCAAGATCTGATTCCCACGACCAAAGTGATTTATGTACTTTGACGGTCGCTTACTTTAAGTGGCTCTTGGGTGGGTGGTCTGGTATCTCCTACGGAGAGACCTTAAAGTATGCCATACAATTAAACTTTCGTGCCACTAATAATGTGGCGAGAATCTGAAGGTTTGCTAGTCGGTATCTGAGCAATGAAAGCGCTCTCGATTCGCCGACTACTCGTGAGAGGAGACTCTCAACTAGTCGTGAATCAAGTCGGTAAAGAGTACCAAGGTTCTAACCCGACAATGTCTCGGTACTTATCGAAGTACGTAAGCTAGAAAAGCATTTTTAGGTTTCGAGGCACAATTCATCCTCGAAGGATAATTTCTCGCATGAGACCGGCTTGCTCGAATAGCTTCTTCCGGATCTGAAGTACCAAAAGGAGTCTTCTTGGAACAACTCGAAGCCTTCTCGGTCGAAGAGCCGAGACACCTCCTATTGAGACAGCCTCTCTAGAATACGAGGATACATGGATGGCGCCCATCTATGATTATCTTCGAAGGGTTACAGACCAAGACGATCTCGAGGCGCATCGCTTATCGAAAAGCCAAAATGTATACTTTGGTGAAGGAGTTCTCTATAAACGAGGTACTCAAGGGGTGCTCATGCGATGCATTCCGCAGAGCTTAAGGATTAACACTCCTTCACGACATACATGGTGGCATTTGTGGAAATCATGCTTCCTACGTAACGTTGGTCGGCAAGGCTTTTCGACAAGGTTTTCTCGCCAATGACCCTATACGATGCTAAAGAGTTGGTTAAAAGTGTGTCCGATGCGGTTTCATAGCGAGCAAATACACCAACCGGCTCGGGCATTACAAACAATACTCTATCTTGGCCTTTTGCAACATGGGGTCTTGATATCACGGGACCGTTTCCTAAAGCTCCGGGAGGTTTGAGTTCCTTTTGTGGCTATTGATACGTTCACAAAATGGATTGAAGCGAACTCGGATCGATAACAACGAAGCAAAGAAAGCGGTTTATGATGAGATGCGTAATTACTCGATTTGGAGTACCAAGTCGAATAATTACAGATAATGGTAAGCAATTTTCGAGCGCAAAATTTCGTGAATTTTATGACGAGTTGGGTACCAAGTTATGTTATGCTTCATGGCCCATCCCCGAGTAATGGGGCAATCGAACGTGCAAACGGCCAAATAATGAGAGGAATTAAAACTCGAGTCTTCGACCACTCATCAAACGCCGGGGCTTGGGTACAAGAATTACCCTCAGATATGGGCGATTCGTACAACTACCATCAGACACAGGAGAAACACCTTTCTTTTTAGTCTTGGTCTTTGAAGCTATGCTTCCTCCTAACTAAAGATACGGTCAACACAGTCGAAACATTCACGGACTCCAACCAGAACAAATTCGAGCAGATGATATTAATCTACTTGAAGAAAGGAGAAACCAGCCCTAATTCGTTTGGCAATCTACCAACAAGCCTGCGAAGATACTACGATCGAAGGTTCAACCTCATGACCTTTGTTGTAGGTGACTTGGTATTGAGGCTTTGCCAATCCAAGTCTAATCGAACAAACTTTCTCCCAAGTGGGAAGGTCCTTACACGTTGGTCGGGTTACTCGTCTGTGGTCGATGACGATTGGCAATGGAAGACGGCGAGTTCTCTCGAATTCTTGGAACATTGACCGATTCACGCAAGTTCTATGTGTAAACTGACCATTAGGACAATAAAGAATCAGTTTTTTCTATCTCTATTGTCTTACTTTTGAGTAGTGCTTTCATTATTTTTCGACTATGTTTTAAACACCCAGTTTTCTTTACACTGGTCAGAAGGCAGATAACATCACCTAGTCGAAGCCTCTCCTCTCTGCATGTGGTCCCGCCCACTAGAAGGAGTTTCCTAGTGTCGACTTGTTACTCGCTTTTATGGCCAACACAAAGAACTCGGTTTTATTTAGTCGAAATATTTTTGAAGGCCAACTCTTTTCACCTTAGTTTATTTCTTGATTAATTTGAAAATACTCTAAGAAGAGCGCACTTTCTCGATTTGCTTAACCGCCTTGGGTGTACTCGTTTCATCTCAACTGGTTGGAGGAAGAGACACATCTAGTCGAAGCCTCTCCTCTCTGACGTGGTCACGCCTAATGGAAGGAGCTTCTAGCTTTGTTCGCTTCCTACTCTTGCTACCAGATGACTTATCGAGTCCACCGGAGAAGGACGAGTAAATATTTTAAAGTCCTCTAGACGCTTGCTTAACTCAAGTTGCCGTTCTCGATTTGATTAAACTAGTCGGAGATGTTAACATTACCTAGTCGAAGCCTCTCCTCTCTGCACGTGGTCACGCCCACTAGAAGGAACTTCCTAGTGTCAACTCGTTACCACCCTTTCGACCAAATTGCATGACAATTGAGACCCAAAACTACAAGTTAAACAAACCTCTCTTTTAAACCCTTTTATAGACTATTTACTTAGTTTGTCTAAACAAACTCAAAGCAAATAGTCGAGGGCTAGGATAATTTGATTTCAATTCTTAGTCTTTATTTCGTTAATTATCTTTTGAGTTACTAACTACTCGACAAGATGATTTGTAGAGACAAAACTATTTACTTAGTTTTCACAAACTAAGCAAATAGTCGGGGCTAGGATAAAGTCATTACATTTGACTTCATTTCTTAGTCTTTAAATTAGTTAATTATCTTTTGAGTTACTAACTACTCGACAAGATGATTTGCGAGGAACAAGATGGATTACATCAACAAAAGACTGCTTTTTCACAAGTTCATTACAGACTACTCAAGAGGAGAGCCCAATGCATCTCCTCTGAAACTTTCCTACCAACCGATTGCATCTCCTCCATCGACGCCTTCCTTCGCTTCAGAGCGCTTGAAGTCGGCCAGTGGTTGCACATTAAGGTTGGGGTCATGAGCTTTAAGTTTTGCTAATGCATAACTTATCGCATTTCGACCGCCTCCTTTATCGATTGACTTGGTTGGCCTTGAGTGGTCACCAGATCTTGCAAAATCCCGACTTGATCCCCAATGGTACTTGTGTGAGCAGCTATTGTATCATCTTGAGGAGTCTTTCCCTCACTATGTAGCTCACCAAGCACATTGTTCAGAGCGTGATGTTTCCTTGAAGTTTAATCTTCATTGCTTCCATCTCTGTTGGGTACAAGTCGAAGCCTCATGAGCTTTTTGTTTTCACCACTTGCTCAAGAAATAAGATTGGTCAAACAAAAATAAACTCCTAGAGGAAAAAGAAAACAAAAATAATCACGGGTAAAAGAATTTCTTACCCACTAGTTGAGAATCCAACTTCTTGACCTCTTCATTATGGGAAGCAACGGTCTCAAAGATACTTTTTCTCCCATGATACAATATCCTCTACATTCTTCTTTGCAATAAGGACGGTGCAGTTATAAATCACGGCTTTATCCGCGATTTGATCTCAAGTTCTCTCAATTTAACGTCCATTGCTAGAAAGGAAGTGGAAGTGAGAAAAGGAAATAACTCGTAAAGGACTGCAGGTAAAGAATTACTTACTTGATATTCGAGTTCCCAACGCCTCAAGGTTTTGATCTTTATTTTTGGACATACGAGTAAGCTCGTGAATAATCAAGTTTTCTCTAACTTCATTCTCGAGCTTTTTCGTCTCGTCTTCTTTTTCGAAAAGAAGCAAGAGTTAGGTAAAGATCAAAGATATAAGCGATCTTAAGTTCAAGACTTCATCGCTTAATTTTTCCTGCGACTTCATGGTTGCAGAGTTAGCTTCTTTAAGCTTTTTTAGGAGGTCTAATACCTCTTCCTAAACTTTTTCGACTTCTCTTTTTCATAATCGAGCGAGTCGGCTAAGGTCTTAGCGCCTTTGTTTAACCCGCAAGGATAATAGTGGACATGAGCATGGGTCAATCGATTGTAAGTTCTTCTACAACCATTGACCTAGTCGTAAGTTCTTCTACGACAAAGCCACTAGTCATAAGTCTTTTACGACCATTACCTAGTCGTGAGTTTTTCCATGACAAATCCCGTAAGCACTATATAAGTAGTCAAATCCAAGGTGACTATGAATAGCAAATGACTTACCACCTCTCTGCTGCTTGCAGAGTTCCTCTTTTTCCTGTCGCAGCTCTAGAAGTTGTCGATGATATTCACCGACAACAGCGATTTGCTCTATGGCTTTCTGCAAGATGAAAAGACAGTGAGAAACAAGAGAAGATTATACCTATATATATAAGTACGATTAAGTACTTACATTCATGGTTGATCGAGCAAACATCGAGTAAACCAGCTCCGGGATCTTCAGCTTGTCTACCCTCGTGACTTGGTCCCACCAAACCTTCTCAAGACGCTCATTATCAAAGGTATCCCTCTATTGGGAATATCGTTGGGATGGGGACTTCGGTCGCGAGATCTCGAAAGCGAAGACCCTACGATGGAAGCAGCCCAAAGAAGTCGCCGCAGGTTGAAATACTCTTCTTCTTCCGATTACAGAACCGGTTTCTCTTTGGGGTACGGAGGAACGTCTGAACGATCTCCTTTCCAAAGACGGTGGATGTAATCGCCACCATCTTGACCAGAGGCTTCGCAATGCCTCTGTTCTATCCACGACCATCTCGGTGGTCGAGCGATCGCCTCAAGAGTCGCGGTTTGTTGTCGGAGCTTTCACGACCATCTCGATTGGTCGCATGTCGCTGGAGTCTCCACGACCATCTCTGTGGTCACCGCCGCTACTTCAGAGGTTGTAGCCGCTACTTCATCGGGTACAACAGTACCTCATTGGTTGTCGTAACCACTTCAGCGCCACGACTTCCTCTACCACTGGCCGAGGATGATCCTCGACCACTTCCTTGTTGTCTCTCCAAAGAAATGGAGAGGTAGCAATAGGCTTCTCAACGGAAGCATTCTCGAAATGGGTCAAGGAGTCGGGCTAAAACAAGAAAAGGAAAGCAATTCAGGTTGTGAAAAGGAAAAGGTAAATTATGTTCTTACACTTTAGTATATTTCACATACCTCTACACCTTGGACCTAAACAGAATTTGGGAGTCACTTTCCCAACGGAAGATTTCTTCTTCTCTCGACCACTTCGGGTGAAGTTCGAGTTGAAGAATGGGCTTAGCCACCACCACGTCCGTCGTGGATTTTGAACAGGACCATCTCTCGGTCTCTCGACTTTCTCGATGGCCGAGATCGGTCTCGACCACTCCAAGAGCAAAGATTGTCATCACCATAGGCTCTCATCGAGCGGTATTATCCTTCATTAAAGACATAAAATCCTTCCAGTTCTCCTTTTCCAAGTGCTTAACAAAACCGGGAGTGGCGTAAGCCGCGAAAGATTTTTTGTCATAATAGAAGGGTACCTTGGCCTTGCGAGGTTTGCGCTTTAGAGGTTCAGCTACTTGACCTCCTCCACTTGACTATTTTAGCCTCGGCTTCGATTATGCTATGTTCCGCCACAAGCTTTGCAGAGGATCTGGTCGAAGGACTAGAACTCGAGCTCACCCCTCCTTTGTCGTCACCCCTTAAAAGTCGACGTCTCTTGGACGAAGGAGCTGAGCCTTTGTCCTTTGTCAACCCTGCACCGATGGTTATCAGTACAGCTTCTTCATCATCCCGACGATTTTCCATGCCTACTTTCTGTAAAGCAAAACAGAAAGAGAAGAATTACTAATTGGTCGTAAGATTTTCTACGACCAAAGATCAAGTCGTAAGTTTTTCTCGACCTTTCCTCGATCAGTAAGATTTCCTACGGTCACGACTAAGTTGTAAGTTTTTCTACAACATTTCTCTAGTCGTAAGTTCTTTCTACGACTATAAAGTCTTAAAGATAAAATCAACTACCGATTACCTTTAGGCGAATCATCCTTTCCTCTGCGGATACGATCGCAAGGATTTTAGGAACCGCCACACTAAGTGGCGGAGACTTTCACAAACGAAGTTTGACTCTAACGCCAATCTCCATTTGGTGAAAGATCTGCTCAAACAGATAAAGGCATCTTTTAAACAACTTTGCAGAAAGACCAAACTGAGAGCTAAGTCGAAAATTCACTTACCCTCGTTGTAGTCCCTGGTTGGGTTTGTTAGCCCCGAGTATCTCCACATAGGGATGCTCGTTTCTTCAAAGGACTAATTCGGGCGGTGATGAAATCTTTCACCACATGCCATCCGGTCCACCCTTCCTTCTTCAAGTCCTTGATAGCTTGAACATAAGGGCAATCCTACCGATATCTTCGAGTCGAATCCCATGAAGATTGCTTTTCAATGACCTTTCCCACGAAAGAGAGATCGTCTTCCGAGGTGACTTTCCAAGAAACCACCTCTTTCTCCATCCCGCCACGAAGACCGGGTGAAACTCAATATACTCCCTCGACTTCCGTCATGGAGTTTTAGACCACAACTTCCAAAGAATCCCGCTTGCCGAGACATTCCATAGAAATATTGGAAAAGCTCAAGGTCCGCTGAATTCCTGTGCACGCCGCACAAATATCTAAAACGCCAAGATGGTGATAGAGTTAGGACCAAGGTTCACTAACTCCACCCCAAAATGCTCGAGCACAACGGTGAGAAAGGGGTGAGCAGCAAGGCCACACTCACAATAAGCCCGAAGACGGAATTTGCCCATTCTCCTCGACGGCCAATGTTGCCCAAATGGAAGCCATTTCACAAGAGTCTTCTCTGGAATCTTCCGGCGACAACTAGGGCTTGAATCTTCGCGCATCCATCTCCGACTCTTCCCAATCGAAACTTTCCGCCATCTCTCTCGGAAGCAGAAATTTTGGGTCGAAAAAGAGGGCACAATTGGAGTGGCAATGAGAAGGCAAGAACGACTTCGGCGGAGAAGGCAAGAGCTTGAAGAACAAAGCAGGAGCAATTTGGGGAAAAGTAAGATCTTAGGTTTTACCTCCGGTGAGTATATATAATCACAGCACCTTGAGCCGAGGCGTGATATTCCAAGGGTCGCCACCGCCTCGGGAACCGCTTCAACAGACAAAGCTAAGCGCCGTTTGAGATTCCCCAGTGTGTCCGCTCGAGAAATTCAGGTTTATGCTACATCTCAAGCGAAATTACTTCCTTGGTTAGATCTTTTCAACCAAAGGAAATGATAATCGGAAAGTTCCTTCTTCCGATCACTATACTACGACCACCTTGTGATCGAGAAATGCTTTTACGACCACTTGATAGTCGTAAGCAATTTTCTTGACCAAGCACATTTACGGTCAAAGTACACAATCGAAGAGTTTTTCCTTCGATTATTTTCTCGATCCTCTCATGATCGTAAGACCATCTAGAACCCTTTACCAAGTAAGTTGCTTTCACTTGAAGTGGGGGCTAGATGACGAGGATATAATAATCCTCATTTTACCTTTTATCTATAATTTTATTATAGGTAAATATGACGTCATGTGAACCCCGAGTGTACCCTTAATGTTATGAAGGAAGAACCAAATGGATGGTCGTAAGTTCTTCTACGACCACCCCCATAGTCGTAAGTTATGCTACGACTATCCCATAGTCGTAAGTCTTGCTACGACTACCTCATAGTCGAGATTCCTCTACGACTAGGTCAGCCACGACCACCTTATAATCAAATGAACCCGCAGACAAGTGGGTCTTATTGATTAAGGGATTCAAACGATCATCATCTGTTGTTATTCTACTGAATAATGGCACGTAATACCCCATTATCTCGGTATATAGTCATTGAGCGACGTGGAGGAATTAATACACGGTAATTACTACCAACATGCGCGTTCATAGAGGTAATGAGGCGCCTTTACTCGAGTAATCGCCGCTCCTTCACGCACTATAAAAGGCGGCAACTAGAGAAAGGGAAAGAGGATGGAGGATCGAGCCATCAGGAATGCAAACACTATCTGTAATAGTCTTAGTTTTTCCCCGATTGTTCAAGATACACTCAATACCATACACACACAGAGTAGGGTTGTTATTCTCTCCGGAGAAGGCCCGAACCTGTATAAAAATTCCCGTGTCAATCTCTCTGCATGATTCTATTCTAGGAGACCCCCCGAATCAAACAATCTTTACGTAAGTTCGGTTCTAAAACACCGACAATAAGTCTCTAGAGTAAAATCAACAACAACCAACAAAGCCAATTCGTCACAGCTAGGTAGATTATACTGAACTAGATCACCTGGTCTAGCTCCAATAATTCTTATACCTAAAGAATCATTACCAGAATATTCTAAACGGTCTCTCGTGAGCCTAAATTGTCTAACTAAAGGATTATGCTCGTCAAGAAGCTGTATAACATCAGCAACTATGGCAGAATCTATGATCCCCTCAATATATTCAGTTCGGTCCAACGCACACATTCTATTATCAACCTTATTATCAAGATTATATATATATATATATATATATATATATATATATATATATATATATATATATATATATATATATATATATATATATATATATAACTCTACAAATCTAGGATGACTATCGGCAGAGTGTAACATCCTGATTTTCAGGGCTATTTGAAAATTTTCAAAATAAAAATAACCATTTGGTTTTGTTGTATCGCTAAAGCATAACTTGGAGATTTTGGAAACTAAAAGCGATTTAATATGAATTAAGAAAACTTCAATTAATGCGAATTTGGTTTATCTGGATTTTATTGGAGTTCCCTAGTATTTCAAAATTCCGTTTCGCTGATTCGTTCTGATTTCCGTCGGTCGTCCCTTTCCCTGCAAACTCCACCGCACCAGCCTCTTGGTCACGACCACCTCTTGGTTTCGACCAGCCTCTTGGTCACGACCATCTCTTGGCTTCGACCAGCCTCTTGGTCATGACCACCCTCTCGTTTTCGACCACCCTTGCCTCGGTGCATCTGTATCTCTCTCTCTCTCTCTCTCTCTCTTCGCAGCGCGGTGCGCATTAAATGCTGTTGCAAAAGTCTCCGCACATTAAATGATGTCGCCTCCGACGCGCCCGTTCCCTCTCTTGTCTCCTCCCTTACTTGTGTAAGATCGAGGAGGCTGACTAGAGGGAGGGTGAATAGGCGTTTTAAAACTTCTTTGGCTAAAACCGATTTCTATTGCGGAAGCTAATACAAATATGATTTTGCACAATTAAAGCCTAAAACAACTAGGTTCAACTAAGTGCACCAACAATACAAGTCTATTGAAGAATATAGGAATTAAGCAAGACTTGTAAGCAATTCAATTCAAGCAATGTAAATTGCACAAGGTAAAGTAAGCATTCATACACAATAAATGTAAATGCAATAGTAAGCCACAAGAATGCAAACCACAATTGACACATCGATGTTTTACCATGGTGTTCGGAGACTTGCCGGTCTCCCCTAATCCACGTTGAGGTAAACCCAAACCAATTGGGTCGGCTCCACAAATTAAGCCTTCCTTCGAGGTAAGTCCAACCACTTGGACCGGTTCCAAACCGAACCAACACCTCGCTCCACTAGGGTTGCTCTTTCCTCCACTCCGGAGATGGCGAACACCACACCACTCACAAACCGTCCGGGTCTTCTCACAATCTTCTTTGAGAAGCTCACCGGCGCAACGAGCCACCACGCCGTCTAGGTGTCGGCAAACACCAAGAGTAACAAATCTTAGACTCTCACTTGAACTAATCAAGTGTCTAAACTCAAGTGGATACACAATCCACTACCTAAGGCAACACATGCACTTAGGGTTTGCCTCTCAAGCTCACTAAGTGCAACACATGCATAAATGAGAGTAGAGGGCTTGCTCTTTGCTCAAGGGAGTGTATAATGGCACCAGCAACTCTCCCACACACGGCCAAGGTGGGTATTTATAGCCCACCCACAAAAACTAGCCGTTATGGAAAAGTCTGCTGAAAAATCAGCCAAGTGAAGCGTCGTATCATAAATCATCGAAGCAGATTATCAGATTTCCTCCAACGGCTATAAACTAGCCGTTGACATCGGAGCGACGATCGCTAACCAACACGCAGTACAATCGCTGAGGCGGCCGTATCGCCAAGGAGCGCAGATTACCGATTGTCAAGGGGAGGCCTTATCCCAAAAACACTGGTACTGTTTTAAACGAATCGCTAATCGGAAATCGAATAACCGATGCGGTCATACCGCACCAAGATCTGGTCGTACCGCAGAGCGGTTGTACCGCAGACAACATGCCGGTACAACCGATTTTCCTGAGAAATCAGCAGTTTGCATCCAAAACAAATTCAATTGCAAAACACATTTGACAATTGACAAGGTGATGCAAACACGGGTTCAAAGGCAAGATTCTTACCAAGTTGCAAAACATATTTGCCAACTTTTAGAATCAATACCACAAGAAATAAGGTACATGGACTTAAACCATTTGCAAAACACATTCGCAAACTTAAGTCACATGCTACAAGGATTATCCATAAGCCAAAACTATTTGCAAAACACATTCGCAAATATTGACAACATGTTAAGTTGAGCTAGAGAAAACACAATGAGCTATCAACACATGACTAACTCAAGCTACTAGTCAAAGACCCCTCTTAATAGTACGGCAACCTATACTAGCAATCCGGTCTTCCATCCAAACACCAAGACCGGTAAAATACTAAGAACACATCATCAGCCCTAGCTAGTCATACCTTTGTCTTGAGCAACCACTTGAAGCTTGATGACGCACATCTTCGCTTCAAGTCCGGGTCATTGACTTGATATGCATCAACTCATGATGCATCCTTCACTTGACTTCCATCAACATATGATGGGTCTTCTTTTTGACTTGATGATCAACTCATGATCATCTCTTCTTAGAGATCTTGGTATGCATCAACATATGATGCATCCTTCACTCCAAGCTCTTGACTTCAATATCATTAACACATGATGATCTTGTAAAGTCTCCAACTATGGAACTCAACCTATTCATCCAACTTATGGAAAATGTTAGTTCCACAATGTGATTGTCATTAATTACCACAACCTACCATTAACTCATAATGGTGGGACAAGATACCACAATCTTTCCCTCTTTGGTAATTGATGATAATCACTTCAATTGCAAGTAAATGAATAGATTGGTATGAGTATATATGAACTACACAAGTTGTATATACTCAAAGGATATATGAGCATGTATGAGCTACACAAGTCTCATATACTCATATGAATATATTAACTACACAAGTTATATATACTCAAGGATATGTTTCAAAGTAAAGATCCCAAATATATGTGGACAAAGGAATATGGATCAATACTAATGAAACAACAAAACATAGAGTGAACTCCCCCTAGATGTGTGCATACATGAATGTATAAAGAGAACATACACACATATTCAAGTTATACTTTTAGTGGAGTTCAACCTATATTTTGGATTTGAGGAATGCAACAAGATATAAGATTATGATGTCGAATGCATACCTCTTTTGATTTTCACCTTTTTTTTATCCAACTGAGACTAAGCAGTAAGTATGCCAATGAAAGTGTTAGTCTCACAAATAGATTTGTCATTAATCACCAAAATACTCCATTAACATATAATGGTGGGTCTAGATTCTTCAACCTGCCCCCATCCCCTCTTTCACCTACTGGCTGTGCACCCATGCCATGCCGCCGCAAATCCCGCTACTCCATCTTGACGCCCAGTTCCCTTCCTTCCTCTATAAATGGAGCACCAGGAAACCCTTTACCTCCTCTTGTTTTCCCCTCAACTTTTCCCTTCTCCCCTCCTCGCCACTGGAGAGTTCACTGGAGTCCACGCCGTCTTCAACCTCCTCGCTGTCGTAGAGTTCGCCAGAGCGTCGTTTGCCGTTCACTGTCCTCCACCAACCTCCTCCTCCAGTCTCTCTCTCGGTCCTGGTGAGTTCCTCGTGTCCTGTTCTCCCTCGTGTTCTTACGATCACGTTGAGTAGTCGTATCCTTCTTACGACCAGTCGAAGCCTTCGACTAGGTCGTTGAACCTCCTTCCGACCACCTGTCGTTAGGTCCCCTTCCGAGGACTCGTTCTCCTTCATACGAGCCCCGATTCCAATTATTCAAAATTTTAAATTCATATAAAATCAAAACCTACCTATCTATACCAAAATTATTTGATTTGGAGTTCATTTGAATTCATTTGAGTATTATTTGAATTTGGTTCCTTTTCACGTGTAGATTTCGACGACTCCGGGAAAACCGAATATTGCGAAGAAGTAGATCCTCAAGCATTTCAGCAAGGCAAGTTACATCATTGATCATATTGGATCCCAATATTTTAAATTATTTAGATTCTGTTTTAAATTATTATCGCATGCTTATTTAAATTCAAGTAATTTAAATTCTCGTTTCAAGCTTTAAAGTTATTCCATATTCCTTTGTATAGCCAACTTATCTAGTAAATCAATCATTCCTTGATACCTTAGTTAAAACCTAGTTGATACATTAGTATGAGCTAGACCATGTTGTAAAACACTATGCTTAGACAAAACTTAGACCAAAATGTTTACTTTGAGGAATTTAGCCAAAAACTCAACTATGATTTAAACAATGCTATGATATGTCTTTACCATAGAAATCTTTGAAATGATTTAACTTATTAAATAAAATAAAAATTGGTTTGGACTTGGGCGAAATGGATGTTTTGATGGTGCATGATTAATGCACGGGATCGAATCATTTCTATGATCGATGCCCATGGGTTGTATGGAAAGTCGCCCAAGTCAGTTAAGGACTGGTCTTCAAGCGCATTTTGTTAAGCCCTATTGTACTACTACATGTCCTGAATGGGCAGGACCTGGTTAACTAATTTGCATTCTTTCACCGTGGCCGTGCCATCCGGTTGCGTGGTTATCTTTTATGACCTATTTTTATGTATTCCCACCTAGCGCAAGAGGGGGCCTGAACTCGGCGGGTTTCTTTCTAAAGGGGGGGGGGGGGCGAAACCTTAGCGAAGCGGGACTACGGTGGGATGATGCATTGTAAAGGCCTTGTGATAATTGCTTAGTCGCACACCTACGAAAGTGTGTGAGCGGACAATATAATTAATTATCTCTTGTAGGTAAACCTGTACAATCTCTGCAGAGTGTAAAACTATTCGAATAGCTGTGTTCACGGTCAAAGACATGCTAGCAAAGCCACTCCAAGTTAGATTTTTGGTTTTGATTTCAAAAGGCTTGTTAAATGATTTTGGATTTCTATCTAAATGGAAAAATTGGGCGGGTAGCCATGTGATAGGAGGATATCCTTCACCATTTGTTGATGAATGCTATCAGACTATAAAAATTGAGATTTAGAAAATGAATTTTAGTATAGAGTAAACCGCTTTAGAACTTAGTATGAATATTTAAAGGAAAAATGTCGCTTGTGCAAATTGAGCTATATAAGCCTCCCTTTGTTGAATCCTTGCATGCATTATAATTCTGTTAAATTGGGTGTAACTTGTTGAGTACATTCAATTGTACTCACCTTGCTTAATAAATTGTTGATCAGGAGAAGAGTATTACGAGGAGAATGAAAACTTGGATGACTAGGCTACGCCCTCCAGACGATTGCCTGTGGTGAATCGTGTGGTCTACCTTACCGCTTTACTTCCGCTGTATTTTGCCCTTTGGCTTTACGCCCCTTTTGTAAACAACTTTAAGTATTTCAATGAATGACGTTTTATGGTTATGCTATCCACTTTTGTTGACTATGTACACTAGCTGTTCCTGGACTAGTGTGTGACTCACAGAGAATCCGGAATCCTTCGCTCCCGGGTTCGACAAGGAGGAACCAAAGAACCAATGCGATAATGTTCCTGGCCATTAATTTTAAAAACATATGGGCCTCCACCCGTATTCATGGACTGGTCTATGTTGGCACCCATGGACGTGAATGCAAATAGGCAGTTGTACTGGCGTATGCTACGCAAAAAAATTCTTACATCGAGCATCACCATTGAACCTCAAAAGGTCAGCCAGGAAAGGTGGAGGCTCTCTAAAAGGAGGGATATAGACCTTACCACCTTTACAACAACTATTATACATGAATCTCTGTCCCCTAACAGAAGAATGCCTTTTTGATCTCTCACAGAACCAAAAGACCACACTACAGTGGGCACATTCATACTCAGGTGGACCATAGTATGATTTGCTTGGATAAGAGGCTTTGTTGCACAGCCAAGAGAGACGAAGGCTAAGTGAGAAACAAAGGAAAAGAAGCAATAGGAAGGAAGCTAGGAAACAACATATGCACACACGGAAGTAAACATAAATACCTTTAAGGGCATCAATATATTCCTAAGGGAGGCGGACCCAAGAAAGTGAAAGGGCACTGTCAGACAACAAACCTAAACCAGCCATATGACAGAAAAACCAGCAAAATAAGGGGGAAAACAATAAGGTAAATATCTTTATTAAAGAGAGAAAACAAATGTATATATAGACAACAGCTATAGTAAAAACATAGATAAATAGAAAGAACCGAAGGAAACACCTGAACGAAGCAATTGGCGTTGAGCAAGTACTCTTCGGCGTTTTTGCCTATTACGTCGTGCATCATCAGCAGGGACAATAGGACAACATATAGATCCTAAAGAATTAAATCAAGGAGAAAAAAATGTTGGCTCCCAAAAAAAGCACCAAGCAAAAGAAAAAATAAACATCGATGGCCACCTACGTGTTCTCACACAGGCAGTAGCACCCTAGGACAGGGACATATCATCGCAATCATCTGAGGAAGGGCAGAATGGAACAAAGATAGTAAGAAATGAATAAAGACAAAAAGGTAAGAACTATTCGCAATAGAAATATGAGAATTAAAGAGCAATATAAGACTAATCAAAACAAAAAACAATATCAGTACTTTCAACAGGCTATGAGCAATGAATCATATAAAGCACCAAAGAAGAAGGACGGCCAGGGTCCATAACAAGAACGAAGTCCCACAGAAGTTGTATCCAAAGGGTGAAGAAATGCATGAGCAAACCCTATCATTTTTTTTTTGCTCGAGTAAACCATAGATAGAAACCAAAACTATGGCACACACATAAAAGAGCTAAGCAGAAAGACAAAGAAGAAAATTCAACTCTAGAGGTGAGAAGGAACCTAAGAGGTACGAATTTGATCTAAACACAATGGCAAGAAAACTGGAACGGAATGGGGGCGACATAATCGATACTTCAATATATTTTATAATAAATCATAGGGATACAGACACAAAGATAAATATATATATATCATAAAGAGAGCTAAAATTAGATATCAGAAAGCGAGGGAAGCTATACTGAACATACAAAACAGAAAATAAAAGTCGTACTTACTTTTACTAAGGCAGGACAAACCAAAATCACAACGAAGATCCATTACGAAGATAAGAAAAACCTACAATCACATAAAAGAGCAAGGAAACAAAAGATCATTAGACAGAAAGAGCAAAAGGAGACATAAAAACGGCGAGAGGGGAAAAATAGAACACAACAAAACCTAACATACATAACAAACAGAGCGGACACAACAGGGAAAAAAGAGGAAGTATAAATGTGTACGAACGTAGGAAAGAACTAAGACTAAACCACGAAAAATACAACGACGAAGAAGCGGGCGACGGAAAAAGGAGGCAAAAATATAACATAATGTAGAACGGCAAAAAAAGTAACATAATGAAGAATAGGATAGCAGGAAAAATAAAGGAAACAAGGATACTAAAAAGGACGTTGCAGGAAAGGGACGAGGAGGAGAAATGCGTGGAACAAAAGACAAATCAGGAACGAATCAGCGAGCGGCATGTGGAAAAAGGCATCAAAACAAAGGAATCGGAAGCACAACAACGGCCTGAAGAAAGCAGTAATAATAGAGAACCATGGCAGAAGCAGATACAAATCGAACTGAAGGATTTCCGGGAGGGAAACAAGACGGAAGAGGGAGCGTGATGACTGAAACAAGGACGAAGCAGCAGCATTGGAAGCGACGAAGGAAAACAAGCACGGAGAGGAGTAAACAACGCGGGCTGAAACTGTGACAGCCTCGACTACTGGTCCGCTTTATGGCACGGGTGAGGTATGAGAGCTCATAGTAGCTGCCTCGATTTATGTTTTCACCTCTGTCTGCCTGAAAGACTGTTCGAATGGACGGATTTAGCAGAAGTGACGTGCGAATGGCACGTTCAGCACAATCAAACGACTAAAAACTAACGAAACTAGGACCGAATGAATGAGTAAAAAGAACCGACATGGACAGCCCACAACCGCGCACTCCACCCATACCGGCCATTAAATGTGGCACAACAGCCAAAACCTGAAAACGCGTTGGCAGCGAAGCGAGCAGCCAAGCGCATCGCTCAGTTGATCGGACACTGCACATCAACCAAAAGGAATCCAACGATGTCACCTGGCGCCAGTGACACGGTATAAAAAGACAACGGCCGGAGCTGGGAGCACCCGAGCGCATCGCTCGATTCATCAGACGCTGCACATCGTCTAGAAGAAATCCAACGATGTCACCTGGCGCCAGCGACACAGGAGAAGAAGACAATGACCGGAGCTGGGCATTCAATGTGGCACACTGACTCAACATCTCCACGTGCTGGTAGCGAAACCAACATCTGAGCGCATTGGCTGGGCAAACGGACAGCGCACATCAACCAAAGCAAAATCCCACGATGGCACCTGACGACAACAACACGCGAACAGGAAAGATGATCAAACGGTGTGCAACAAATGACGACGGCATCAAACGAAGGAAAAAAATTGATGACGTAGCGAGCATGAGAAGCCCCATCGCTGCCTCCTTTTATATAGAGAGATATGCATGTGTGGATGTATGGATCTGATCAGAAGGTTGGTGTAGATCTTAGAACCCTTTTCTAAAAAAATCATGATTTTTAAATTAATTTTTTGTTATCTTATTTGTGTTTATGGGGTTTTCCCCATTTTTTGGTTGCCTTTTCGAATTGTTAGAGATTTTTTTTTCAAATTTGTTATTTTTTCTGGACGTTTCCAACTTTCTCTTGAATATTTATGATATTTTCCAGTTTTTGAGTTTTTTTTAATGTCTCAGATTTTATCCCTATGGCTTCCAAATGGTGTCACGGAATATTACCCATGTACATATGTGGATGTATGGATCTGATGTGAATGTTGGTGGAGATTTTAGCACCATTTTCTCAAAAGTTTCATGATTTTCAATTTTTTTGTTATATTATTTGTATTTATGGTTTTTTTGTTTTTTCGGTGCCTTTTTGAATTGTCATTGATTTGTTTTCGAATTTGTTGATTTTTTTTCTGGACATTTCTGACCTTTTCTTGAATATTTCTGATTTTCCCCAATTTGTTCAGGGTTTTTTTATTTTTTATTTATGTCTGGGATTTTTATCCTTATGGCTTCCAAATGGTGGCAGAGAATATTACCCATGTATGAATGTAATCTGCATGTGTGGGTGTATAGATCTAATCTGAATGTTGGTGCAGATTTTAGCACCCTTTTCTCCAAATTTTCATGAATTTTAAATTACTTTTTTGTTATCTTATTTGTATTTACGGTTTTTTTTTCCGAGTTTTTGGGTGCCTTTTCGAATTGTTAGTGATTTTTTTCTTGAATTTTCTGATTTTTTTTCTGGATGTTTTCATCCTTTTCCTGAATATTTCTGATATCCCCCTTTTTTTGGTTTTGTTTTTCAGTTCTTTTTTATGTATGGGGTTTTTATCCCCATGGCTTCCAAATGATGACATGAAATATTCTCCTGGAGAGACTACCATCAAAATCCCCGCTAGAGGAAATATTTCCAAGGTTTCTTTCTCCTGGCATCAATCCAAACAAGGCCTAGAGGTTAATTCTGATTGGCAGGAAGCTAAGTTATGTACTACTGCTTGTATAATTACAGCTCTCTGACATACTGGTTTTCTTTAGATCGTCCTGGACATAGGATTCATTGCTTTGCTCCTTCGTAAAGTACGTACTTGCACGGTATCTGCCGGCCAGTTGCTTGGTATGGACATGCGAGCGTCTCGTGAGCCAAGAACTTCCAACGAAAATTTGTATAGACTGAAGAGTACATTACCCAGTATAGATCGACTGGCTGTAGATTGCGAACCTGAACAAGTGCCAACAAATGTCCTTGCTAACGAAAAACAAAGGAAACCTTTTTTATATATAAAAATCATCTAATTTATATTAATAACTCAATGGGTAAAGTACATAAGTATCAAACTTTTACATTGAAGATTGTAGATGAATAACATTTCACCATCAAGTCCTTAGGTCAATGAACATGCTGAACTTCATTATCTTCCTCGCCTTCGACTCTGTATCTTACAACTATGTCTTAATTGCCGACAAACGCGACAGTAGGAATTGGATCGTCGATGATCTACATTGATGTGTAGGACTTACGCTTCAATAGCGGTGTTGTTCGTTGAAAGAAAATCAGAGGTGATTTATTTGCACCCTTCTCAACCTGGTGTCGATTTTCGACGTAGACGTCGCTATCGTTGTCTAGGTGAGTCGGCCTGATGAAACCCATTATAGATAAATAAAATTCAGCTAAGAACACGCCAAAAAAAAAACAAAAGTAGAAAATTTAATCTAGGGAGAAACTACGGAAATCTAATATTACGGAAAATCAACGATTTCTGACCCACTCAACACCGGAGAAGAGGGTAGAGGGACCGACGGAGAGAGAACGGAGCTGTGGCCAGCGGCTAGGTTCCCGACTAATTCTGAATTAACATGAAGCTAAATTATGTACTACTGCTTGTATAATTACAGCTCTTTGACATACCGGTTTTGTTTACATCGTCCTGGACATAGGATTCATTGATTTGCTCCTTAGTAAAGTACGTATTTGCACCGTATCTGCCGGCGACTTGCTTGGTACGGACATGCGAGGGTCTCGTGAGCAAAGAACTTCCATTGAAAATTTGTAGAGTTAAGACTGAAGAGTACATTACCCAGTATAGATCGACTGGCTGTAGATTGCTAACCTGAACAAGTGCCAACAAATGTCCTTACTGCATTTTGCACTTCTAAAACCGAGAGGAAAAAAAACAAAGGTGGTGAGAAAGGGGGAAAGAACGAAGGCACTTAATTTGGGCCAAGTCCTTAACGCGAAACTTGTCATATTCGGCTACACCATTCTTTTAGCCCAAGAAGGCACCACTCAGCAAAGTTGCACGAGCAGTACCACATAGTCATTTTCGAACACAATGGCACAATTTTAAGCTATGGATTTTGTCTCGTGTTCTTGCGGTTGCGAGACACTCCTGTGAAACGACAAGGATCCCCCCATTCTATATGTTTAACACGACCGCTTTTGAGTTGTCTTCGCGGTAATGCTCTCAGACAGTATACAACTCTTTGTCGTACAGATTGGGAACCAAGCATTCTGAACCAGTACTTTCCTTTGGCATCCACCGTCATGCTCAAGTTTAGTCCTTTGGATTTAACATATTTCTAATGCAAATGATAAGTTCAAACTTTTTTGAGAGAGAAATGTCTAGTTCAGACTTCAGACTTGTTCTACAGCTACTACGAGCTAGCTGGAGTGCTGGACCATAGAGATCGTTAGTCCTAGGAAACTCGGCCTCAGAAGCTGGCGACTTAGTTCGGCTGCGGTGTCCAATCGCGATAATAAAAGCCCATACTCGTGGGCTGCACATTCTTCGTCCACGTAGAGCATGGGTTGGCAATACTAGACAACGACGCGCACAATTTTCTATGGAGACATACGCACAAGGCACAAATAGGATTTTTGTTAAAAAATAATATTAATTTAAAAGATAATTACAAAAAAATAGTCAATTTTTTTAACAAAAATAAGCCACTGTCACCATTTAGAATGGCAAAATTTCCCTATCGATATTTCAATTAGCGACAGTATCCCTATCGCTAATTGAAACAGTGCGGAGAGGTTCCTATTGCCAATTGAATTGGCGACAGGATAATTTTGCCAGTTCAATTGGCGACAGAGATACTGTCGCTAATTGGAATAGCGACAGTACCCTATATTTAATTTTTTAATTTATATGTAGAGAATTCAGCCTAAAGATTTAGTGTATTTCACAAAGTTTTTTGATAATACCTTGAAGTGTTCGCGTAGTTCGGAATACAAAATTCGATAAGATAACGAAATGTGAAATAGAGAATGTGATATCAGCAGCGCAATTTGGAACGTGCGTTTGGCCGTGCAATAACACAAATAGCTCCCTTCGGAGCGAAATGAAAAAAATATATATGTGGGTTTAGGGTTGTCATGCACGTTGTTCTCTTGGTTGTATTGTTCGTAGAATCGATTCATTCAGGAAAAGATTACGTAATATTTAATAGTGAAATATTTGGGGGAAAATTTAAGTTTGAAAGACTTCGTAATTTAATTGCAAAATACATGGCGCGCTAGGTTTGGTTACGTACATTAGAAACACGAACATATACGAATCAACAAACCGAAATACACCTACGATACATGTGCGCCTTTTTGGAATCCGAAAAAAGGTTGATTGAACGAAATCAATCAGTCTTGACGGCCCATCGGTCCCTTCCCCTTGTCTTTGGACTGCCCACAGCGGTGACCAATTTCGAAGTCAGCCATGTTCTACGAGACGGGCTGGATGATCGAATAATGTTAGGATAGCACAATGTAGGGCCAAATTAATAATCAGGATGAAAACTGAACATAACTTACCTTTTTTATCCGGACTACGCCCGGGCGACGGGGAGAGTTAGGACAGCCGCTGATCTCACTAGTAGGAGCCTTCCCCTTGTGCGCCGCACACTCGGCTCGGTTGTACTCAGCTTCCTATTCGGGGGTCCTCCACCACCACTCTGCTTTCCTGGGCTCCTCCGGTACCTTTTCAGTAGGGTTGGGTACGTAAGGTTTCCAACATTTGAAGGTCTTGGCTCGCATCACATAGTTCAACATGTATTTCTGCTCAATGAACGCCCTATCGTATATGTCTGAGCCGTCGATCCATTGGAAGAAGTTGCATCACATCTCCGATTGCCATTATGCGCGGATGTAGTTAGGGATTTGTGAAATGGAACGTAAGACGTGAAAAATGTATGTGTGTGCAAGATTCGCTTACGAGGATGTTCCTGCACGTGTAGTACGCCCGGACGGCCGTCGCCGAGTGTGTGGAGTGGATGATCTTAGCCGGTTTTTCGCACACACATTGTGGGCGTGGGAACTCCGGTGGTACCCGGCGCATCCTTCATAGAACAATCCGGGTAGGGTTTAGCCCCCTCGACAAGCACTTGTGCTTCCACAACATCTTCGCGTAGATGTTCGCCAACAAGTCCGACATTTCCTTTCTCTCAGTTGGGTGAACCAAGCTTTGGTGAAGTGTTAGGTGTGGTGGTGTAGTCTTCTCCTCTAGTTCTCTTCTCCCTCCTTTTATAATGGGTCTTTTCGGTCTGAAAAGATGGCGTGGCGGAGTGTGGTATTTTCGGTCTGCAAAGGTAGTGTTGTAGTGTGTTGTCATCTCGATCAGCAAAAGTGGCAGTTTGTGGCGTGTCATGATGCATTCTTTTCGGTCTGAAAAGGTGGCATGGCAGAGTGTGGCCTTTTCGGTTTGAAAAGGTAGCGTCGCAGTGTGTTGTCAACTTGGTCTGCAAAAGTGGCAACGTGTGGCGTGATAGGGTGCGGTCTTTTCGGTCTAAAAAGGGGGTGTGGCAGAGTGTGGTCTTTTCGGTGTGAAAAGTGTTGGTGACATGCCCTAGAGGCAATCATGGAGATGATGATATCACGTCTATGTTTATGTGTTATTAAATAAGTGTTATTCTGTTCCTTGAATGAATCATTAGTTATGAAGATTAACAAGTATGTGACTTGTTGGTGAAACTCTTTTAACTTATATGATGTCGTTCTAAACGAATCCTTGGTCGGATGTCACTAGTCGAAACACTAGTGACTCTATCAACCAGCACATGTATTGATTGATGACCATGTTTCATCGGTCATTGATATAGGAATATCGAACCAATAATGTGAACACAAGTTAGAGAACATTGGGTTGGATTTACCTACCTTGAGACACTGTTGAGATTGTTATGATTTTATGTGTCATCAGTTGGTCTCAAGCAATGATGATGTATAATCCTTAGACCTAAGATCATCATAGTTTCCTACATGTGTAAGAGTACACTTTGGGGTTAGCAAACGCTACTCGGTAACTGGGTAGTTATAAATGTAGCTTTCAGGTGTGCTGTGAAACATGCGGAGGAATATGACTGGTCGGATATGGGATTTGCCTCTCCTAACACGACAGGAGAGATATCTCTGGGCCCCTCTATGTGGTCGGATAAAGAAAGTGCATGGCCATGCCACTAGTGGTCGAAGTGTTTGACCCCGTGAAGTTATCCGACATTCGATCGAGAAAGTATTAAATAATCCATCGATGACACAACATCTCACCTGGAGTTCAACTAGATATCATGAGGCAAAGGGAGAATACACGAAAAGGTCTTTTAGTTCGATCAGATACGGACTAGTCGTATGGAGATACGATCTAGTCGTAAGCTGGTCGAACATGATCACGAAGTGGTCAAAACCTGGTCGTAAGGAGTTACGAACTGGTCGAGACAAGATACAAACTGGTCGTATAGAGATACGAGCTGGTCGTTAGTGATATGGACCTAGTCGTAGATCATATTACATTAAGGTTCGTCTGATATAATTCGTGTGTATTCGGGAATCGTTATGTTCTACTAGGAGCCGCTAACGACTCGTGATTGGAAAGGAGTTTCCAAGTCACAACCGATTACGCATAAACCTAATGGGTCACATACTTAATGGGTTGGAACAAACCAGTACAGATACGATTTGTTAAACGTGGTCGGATAGGATCCGTCACAGGCACTATATAAGGAGATGCTTGAGGTTATTGGAAAAAGGCGATACACGTGAATTGTTTCCACCGAAACCTTAGTCACCATCTTCTTGAGAGAGCCTTCCCGTGCGACTTGGTGCTAACACATCGGCGTATGGTGTTCCTTCCCTGGACGTGTGGATACCTTAGAGGTGCTACTGTGGTCGCTGTTGCACTTGAGGACGATCTGCGATCTTCACAAGGAACTACAGAGGTTCCTAGAGGAGACGATCGACTTGCGAGGAAGCTGGATGATCGACTACGACCACTACATCGACGCGCTCTTCATTGGACCAGGTTGCTCTAACTGTTCTTCCACTGCACTGTGTTGGGTCGCGGAGTAGGCTACGATAGCTACAAACAAAATTTCTACCACGCAAACCAGGAAGCCAAGCAAGTAAATGATCACAGATCGTTACCACTAGACGCGCAGAGCAGCGGAAGAAGCGTCGGGCAACTGAGTGCGACGAAGAGTGCGTCGATGTACTGGTCGTAGTCGATCATCCAGCGTACTCGTGAGTTGATCGTCTCCTTCAACACCTCTGCAGTTCCTTACGAAGATCGCGGATCGTCCTTAAGCGCGACAACGTAGAAGCGCCTCTATGGTATCTACATGTCCAGGGAAGGAACAACCGTACGCCGGTGTGCTAGCACCAAATCGCACGGAGAGGCTCTCAAGACGATGGCGGCTAGGGTTTCAGTAGGGCAACTCACGTCAACTCTGCTCTCCCAACAGCCTCATGCATCTCCTTATATAGTGCTCGTGCCGGATCCTATCCAAACACGCTTTACGAATCGTATTCGTACTGGTTTGTTCCAACCCGTTAAGTGTGTGACCCGTTAGGTTCATGTGTAGTTCGGTTGTGACTCGGAAACCCTTTCCGGCCACGAGTCGTAGCGGTTCCTAGCAGGAAATAACGATTCCCGAATACACACAAATTATATCGGATGAACCTTAATGCAATATGATCTACGACCAGATCCTCATCACTTACGACCAGGTCCTATCTCTATACGATCAGTTCGTATTTGATCACGACCAACTCGTAACTCCTTACGACTTGGTTTCGACCACTTTGTGATTACGTTCGACCAGTCTACGACTTGCTTGTATCTCCATACGACCAGCCCGTAGCTGGTTGAACTAAGCGACCTACTCATGTATTCTCCCTTTGCCTCACGATATCTGGTTGAACTCCAGGTGAGATGTTGTGTCATCCATGGACTGTTCAATGCTTTCTCGATCGAGTGTCGGATAACCTTATGTGGTCGAACTCTTCGACCACCAAAGGGTATGGCCATGCACTTTCTTTATCCGACCACTTCGAGGGCCCGAGATATCTCTCATGTTATGTTAGGAGGGCAAATCCATATCCCACCAGTCACATCCTCTGCATGTTTCATAGCATACCCGAAAGCTACCTTTATAACCACCCAATTACGAGTAGCGTTTGGCAACCCCTAAGAGTGCTATTATACATGTAGGAAACCATGCCGATCTCGTGTCTAAGGATTATACATCATCATTGCTTGAGACCAACTAACGATACATAGAATCATAACAATCTCAATAGTGTCTCAAGGTGGGTCTTATCCAACACTATGTTCTCTAACACGTGTCCACATTATTGATTCGATATCCCTATATCCATGACCGTGAAACATGGTCATCAATCAATACATGTGTTGGTCGAGAGTCACTAGTGTTCCACCAAAGGACTTTCGACCAGAGATACTTTTAGAACGACATCATCATAAGTTAAAAGAGCTTCACCAACAAGTCACATACTCGTTAATCTTCATGACTGATGATTCATTCAAGGAACAAGATAACATATTATCAAATATTATGAACATAATGAAATATAATCATCTCTATGATTGCCTCTAGGGCATATTTCCAACACACTGCACGTCTGGTGGTAACGATCTATGATTTTTTGCTTGCATGGCATCCTGGTTTACGTGGTAGAATTTTTGAATTGTCAGCTAGCGTAGCCTACCCGTATCCCTTTAGAAAGGAAGCATCAAAATTTGTTGTCATCTCGATCTGCAAAAGTGGCAGTGTGTGGCATGACCAGGTGCGGTCTTTTCGGTCTGAAAAGTGGACGTGGCAGAGTGTGGTATTTTCGGTGCGGAAAGGTAGCATCGAAGTGTGTTGTCATCTCGGTCTGCAAAAAGTGGCAATGTATGGCGTGACCCAGTGCGGTCTTTAAGGTCTAAAAAGGTGGGGTGTCGCGATGCTGACTCCCTGTCATGGTTACGTGTAGACACAAGAACAAATAGTATCGAAACACGAGACTAACATAATGTAAGTTGTACATGAATTTATATTTACATGACGTGACTGATACTTACAAGAACAAATATCTACTCGTGGACCCTCTTGGGGCGTACCCCACGTGTTGCTCTTGGCCTAGTCCAGGGCAACCGCGGGTGCTGGTACGAGTAGGTCAAAGGATCAAGCGAACGAGGCACCCTATATCGGCACGAGTAGCCTAAGGGGGTGTTGTGAGAGGGTGCTGCATCGGCTGGCTCACTCCGGACGCACCATGCAGCTGTGAAGCCCCCACGGAGACCTAGCTACTCTAGCTGTGCGAAGGCTCACCGCCACCCTGATCAAAATCAAAGTCCCTGGAGCGTAACTCCTCTTGCGACACCAGCTCCTCGCCCCAAAGGGTTGTATGAGCTGTGAAATAGTACGTTATGCATGTAAACATGGCGAAAATGATAAAATAGTAGTAACTAGTGGAGTTCGGAATAAACAACTAACGTGAGTGTTTCATGCTAATCTACGAACTCTACCGGGGTACTCCCAGCACAGCACCGCGAGGACCCACCCACCATGTCCGGGTGAGGAGCCATGGGGCGTGACGCACCGTGGCTCAGCCTAGTCCATGCATAGGTGGGTCCACCAGCTCCTTCGGCCTACGGCAAGACGTAATCGGGATCCCTCATCTCGTCTTCTTGACAAACTCATCCATGATCGTTCTGATCTCCCGCGCTGTCATGCTGAAGCGCTTCCCGAGCATCATACGACACACGGAAGTCGCCAACTCGTGCATCTCCCATTACAGATCGACCTATACACATAATTAACAAATTAGAAACCAAAAACTTACGAAGCAAATAAGAAGTATGGACTGTTCAATACGTACCATGTGGTTGAATGCGGAGTTTGGCTGGGTGGGGTACGTGTCGGACATTGCGGCCACGTGTCGTGGTGGAGTCGTCCACGACCCTAATGCAGTGAACCCTCGTCCTACTAGAGTACCACTTGATGTCCTCTTGGACGACATCCTCCAAGGCACGAATCCGGCCTTGAACCCAATGGAACATCCTGTTTGCCCAGAAAGTCATAGCATGTACTCCCTTCCTAATGTACGTTTGGAAGGCAAAACAATTGTTTCATAGGTATGTAAGGCAAATGGTACGACAAAAGTAAAACATGAACTTACCCATGGACGTTCGATGCCAACCGTTGCCCAAGACGACTAGGACCTCCTGTCGCATCACCCATTGCACGTGGTACTCCTCCATGAAGACATCATGTACCAAGCTCCTCTACGTGTATCAGTACACGTGATCTCACGTGCACAGGCTCAATAGGCCTCGGGGTGCGCACGGGTACACCCTGTGGGGAGTGTACGGTGTTCAGATGACGTGGTCATCAGTCAACTGATCGAACATTGCAATGTAGTATGGGTAGGACTCGTGTATAGTGATCAGAGTGAAGGTGACATATGGAATAGAACAACAGAAACTTAGCACAAGAAATTGAATTACATTATGAAAAAGAATAAATATTCAGAAAACTTACCCGTCGACGAGATCACACCGTACCCATGGTCGGCCGGTCCACATCATCATCATCGATGTACATGGCGACGGTGTAGGCTCCTAGGTCCAGCTATGGTCGTCTAATCTACAAACGCTCGAAAGATCACAATTGAAAAAGAAACGGGCATCTGGAGAAGATGGAGTTGTCCCGAACCCGGTGGGATATGTCGCACAGGGCGCGGTACGTCATGCACAGCACCACCGGCCCCAAACATAGGTTGGATCACCTCCACCTCCTAGTCCGCCAGCTCGCATCCGTACCGGATCATGTGCTTGTCGACGCTGTCGCCGTGGGACTCTAGGAACATCACCCACCCGAACAGCCACAACAAGTAGGCCTCGAAGTGCCTCCTCACCGTGTACTTGGGTGCGTCCTTTGCCATACGCTCCTGCTGTAAGAAGACAGATGCAAATCACTAAGTTGCACACAATAATTGAAGCGGAAGGACAAGAGTTACAAACACTTACGTAGAACTAGCAAACCCACTTCAGCGACGGCCCGTGGGTGCTGCTGAACTCCCTGTAGCTGATGTTGGGCAGTAGCACCCCTTAGAACCTCATGAGGAACTCTGTGCGCCACGTGGCTGGGACGTTGTGCGCCGCCAGGGGAAGCCCGCGCTAGACAACCCGGTTAGGAAGGTCACGTCCTGAAGCGTCGGAGCCATCTCCTTGCACGGGAGGTGGAACGTCTGCATCTCTGGCCTCCACCGGTCAACCAGTGTTGTCAGTAGGCACTGGTCGTACGGAAAGCACCTCGATGTACGACAACCGCCCGTGCGGTCCTGGTCGTCCTCCCATGTCGCCTCCACCATCCTTGCTAGTGGAAAGAGGCCTACCGCTGCCAACTTATGTCGAAATGATTAAGAACAAATGTGAGTCCACCGAAAGTAGTCAGACTGCAATTGAGTACACGAAGGTCACAACTACACGTACCTCAAAACCCAACGTGGGTCCACCCTCCATGCCCTTATAGGCCTACGCAGTCGCAACGCACCAAGCTCAATCGTCGCCTCACCCTCCTAGGGGAGGATGGTACTGAGAAGGCTACGGTGATGCACGTCAATGGCCGCGTCAAGCAACTCGTACGACCATTGCGCAACGTTTCCTAGGTCCGCCATACCTGAAAATTCAGTGCATACATTATAAATACTACGAAACATATACACAAAGTAATAAGAAGCGACATTAATAGAATGTTTATCGTGCACAAATGGAAATCAAAATTAAGTTGGGATTATTTTGATTAAGCTCTACATACCCTATTTAGCTACCCTGCAATTTTTATAGATTTTTTATAAGAATCTTGCTACTTTCCTTGTTTGGAAAGTGTCTCCAGCATTTACAAAATATTTATTGTGTACAAATAGAAACAAAAATTTGGTTCACAATATTTTAGTTCAGCTCTATATACCCTATGTAGCAACTTTGTTTTTTTTACAATTTTTAGAAGTGTTTTGTTATTTTCCTAGTTTAAAAAGTATTGTTGGCATTAATAGAATATTTATCGTGCACAAATGGAAACTAAAATTAAGTCGGGATTATTTTGATTAAGCTCTACATATCCTATTTATCTACACTGCAATTTTTATAGATTTTTAATAGGTATCTTGCTACTTTCCTTGTTTAAAATATGTCTCCAGCATTTATGAAATATTTACCATGTATAAATGGAAACAAAAATTAAGTTCACAATATTTTAATTCAGTTCTACATACCCTATGTACCTACTTTGGATTTCTTAGATAAGTTTTAGAGGTGCCTTGCTATTTTCCTAGTTTAAAAAGTGTTTTCGGTATTAACATAACATTCACTGTGCACAAATGGAAACCAAAATTAAATTGGGATTATTTTGATTAAGCTCTACATACCCTACTTAGCTACTCTACAATTTTTATAGATTTTTAATAGGTATCTTGCTAGTTTTCTTGTTTCAAAAGTGTCTGCAACATTTCAGAAATATTTATCATGTGCAAATGGAAACAAAAATTAAGTTCACAATATTTTAATTCAGCTCTACATACCCTATGTACCTACCTCTGGATTTTTTAGATAATTTTTAGAGGTGTCTTGCTATTTTCCTAATTTAAACAATATTTTTGACATTAATAAAATATTTACAGTGCACAAATGGAAACCAAAATTAAGTTGGGATTATTTTTATTAAGCTCTACGTACCCTACTTAGCTTTTCTGCATTTTTTACACATATTTAATAGGTATCTTGTTATTTTTAGAGGTATCTTCCTATTTTTCTGGTTTAAAAAGTATTTTTGTCATTAACAAAATATTTACCGTGTAAAAATGAAAACTTACATAGTTTTCTTAATATTTTTGCGGATTTATTCTAAATCGTTCGTGTACTGCAACATAAATAACATCTATACGATGAACTAAATTATACACAGCTAAAATGATGTACCACATCAAACAGCAATACAACTAAAATGATCTAATTCATTGAATTTTATGTCGCTATTTTTATTTGCTAACCTAAAAGGTTTTGAATTTACGTACAAAGTTACAAGAACATTTACCTGCGAAATGGGCGACCAGATCTGTTGCTCCGTCTCTCTCTCCCCTGCTAGGAACCGACAAGGCTTCGCTACGTCTCTTCTCCCCTCTCCTCCTCTCTCCTCTCTCTTTCTCTTCTCTTTTTTTTCGAAATTAAAATGACTTTTCACCGAATTTTGGGGGTATATATAGCCAGTTCCATTCGCTAGTTGAACCAGGGATAGGAACCCACGGGTTTCTATCGCCATTTCAACTGGCGATTGCACACTTTTCAATACAAATTGCCAAGCGACATGTAGTTGGAACGATGACTGGTAGTAAATAGGTTCCTATCGCCATTTGAAATGGTAACAAGAGCCTGTCGCCAGGTTAAATGGTGACAGATACCTATTTTTGTAACTTTTTTTGTAATTATACTTTAAATTAATATTATTTAAAATTTTTTTTGCACAAATAGCAGACATGGTCCAAAGCTGGTTGGGCTGGGCTAGTTTGGGATGTGGGCTAGCTAAGGTCTCGCCCAACCTTATATTTACCCGGTTCAGACCCAGTTCGATGCAGCCCAAGAGAATGATGGTTGCGTTAAAAAAGGGTTTTGTCTTTGTCAATATATATGTTTGTTGACTATTTTTGGGGTGAAAGAAGCCATTTTTGGACTGTTGGATATAGATTGGATGCCTCAGATCTCTCGGCTTCACCTGAGACTTGGTGCTAGTGCTCATGGGAGAAGGAAGTGGAGGTACCCGAATTTTGAAGCACATTCAAAGGTTAAAAATTCGACTGAAATAAAAGAGAAAACTTAGTCAAGTGTCGTATAGCAATTCCTTTGAAAATATACTTTTCTTTCATGCATAAGAAAAGGCAACGTATAGTAGCTTTTTTTTCCGGTTAACCATGGACTGATTGGTGATGACTAATATATAATCAAAAAACCCCACCCGGAACACTAAACTTTGCACGAAACATAATAAATCTCCCAAAATTGGTTTGTCGATCCTCCGGCCACTATTTTGAACCATGCAGCGCAATCTACCAAGATAAGCACGTAGCTTTCCAGCTGAGTCAGTTGAGTGGTCAGATGGAGCAGCAAGTAGAACCTTCTCCAAGACCCTTTGCCCCGTTTGCGTCCTCGGACGAAATCAGCAGAAGGGCCAGCTAGCAGCAAGCTTTGATCCTCCCCCTGCTGGAGCCAATCTGCATGCAACATGTAAAACACAACGCAATCCGTCGTGTGGATTTGGCAACATGTAACTGACCGTCGAGAAGTTGAGTGGAATCAGCACCAAAAGTCAGCATGTCATCACGCATCATCGGTCAGCAAGAACCTCCCATTCCCATAATAGCTCCCTCTCCACCTTCCCCCGACCGGCCTCATTTTCTCCATCCCGCTTTTGTTTCAGTTGGTGAGGCGTTTACTTGCAATCACCGAGTTGGGCAAGCAACCAACCCCCGGGGGAAGAAAAACACGGCCAGCCACCGCACGCTAGTCCAAAACGGGTCCGGGCCTATCCGTCGAATTTGCCTCTCTTTCACCGTCCGTTAACATCGTGGTCTGATGTTGAGTAGGATGCAATGCAACCTAGTCGGTACATATCCATGGAAGATGGGACTTTGGAATAGAGAAATGATACTGGTAAGATATAGTGATATAGAATCTTCTTCTCTGGTCTAAAGAGTGATGTGGGAGTTGGTGTAATAGGAATTGCTACTGCAGACATGCTCTAGAATGACGTCTGAGCACCATTACTTTATTAGGGTTCTCATTGGATTGAACGCGTTCTCCGTACCGGGATTATAGATAAGATGCATGTCAGGGGTGAAGTACAGATGCTACAAGATTCGTGCGGATGCATGATTGGGTGTGCACAGCGCCCGCAGTCGAACGGGCTAATGGTGGTTTGTTTGAAACGTGCGCACGCAGGCAGCCGGTTGTCGCAAGTCCAACGCTGTAAATGTCACCCGCGTCAGCCCGACGGCTCAACGCCGGCTACACTTCTGTGTTTTCCCTTTTCTCATTAGTCGTTGATTAATTCAACGCTTTTGCTTATGGTACTTATCGATGCTTTCTTAAAATGATCGTATGTATGCTTATTATCTATGAGAAATCATGCTTTTGTCAAGCTGATCTCGCAGATAATTAAAATTAAGAATAATTTCCCTGATCATTATGTGAAGTCCATTAAAATAGACAACGTCGGAGAATTTACTTCGAAGACATTTGATGATTATTACAAGGCAATAGGAATTACCGTTGAGCATTCATAACCGCCTGTCCACACCCAGAATGGACTAGCAGAGTCATTAATTAAAAGAATTAAATTTATTACCCGACCGCTTTTGCAGAATTGTAATTTATCAACTACATGTTAGGGACACGCAGTCCTGCACGCAGCAACTCTCATCAAATTTAGACCGTCGTCATATAACATTCATTCACCTATGCATCTAGCTAGCGCAAGGGTCAGCACCGAAAATCTCTCATCTCTGCAGATTTGGTTGCAAGGTTTATGTACCTATATCACCACAGCAGCGAACTGCAATGGGACCCCTCTGAAAGTCTGGGATATAAGTTGGTTATGAGACATCATCAATAATCAGGTATCTGGACCCTATGACTGGAGATTTGCATACAGCCCCACTTCGCTGATAGCATATTTGATGAGGATAGTTTCCCGTCATTAGGGAGAGGAAATCAATCTCTTGATGAAAAATATCGGGAAATAACGTTGCAAGCAACGGGAATCCATGCACATGACCTGCACACTAGTGAAGCAAATAGAGAAGTCCAGAAGATAATTAATTTACAAACATTAGCGAATCAACTGCCTGACCACTTTAGAGATTTGAAGAACATGACCAAGTCGCATGTGCCTGCACGCAATGCACCGGAGAGGGTTGAAATACCAAAGAAAAATGAAGGTATCCCTCATCCTGTCCAGAGGCCTCAGAATAAAAGGACGAGAACTCCGGCCCCTCGAATCCCAAGTAACCGGGGACGCCTGGCGAAAAAGGATAAGAAGGACTTGACACAGCCGATCACTGAAGTTCCCTAGAATAAGAAGGGAAGCCAGTTGAGACCTGACACTAGTATGGAACCTTCAGTAAAAGGCATACCGGATTTGAATATTTCCACGGAGGGAGACATCAGCATGGATGTGTGCGCACACGTCGGAGCTGAAAAACTAAAGAGACTTGCCCCCGCAATTGGAAGTAGTGATGAGCGAGTAGAATCATTAGTAGAATCGCCCCATGAAGAAATAGCTATAAATTATATGACTACAGGAGAATCTATGAATAGAACAATACCCAATGTCGATATTTATTTTGCAAGAAAATTGTCACAATCATCGATCTTGATCCAGAGCCTGCATTGCTCGCTGAATATAAGAAAAGATCAGATTAGAAAGATTGAAAGAAGGTAATAGAAGCAAAATTATTATCTCTGAATAAAAGAGAGGTATTTGGGCCTGTAAGTCGCCTACCTCCCCATGTGCACCTTGTAGGGCATAAGTGGGGCCTGTAAGCCGCCCGCCTCCCCATGTGCACCTCGTAGGGCATAAGTGGGTATTTGTTCGAAAGAGAAATGAAATTAATGAAGTTGTAGGACATAAAGCAAGGCTGGTTGCACAAGGTTTCACTCAACGACCAGAAATTGATTATGAAGAAACCTATTTCCCGATCATGGGCAGAAGTACCTTTGGATATTTAATCTCAATGGTAGTAAACCTGAATTTAGAAATGAAATTGATGGATGTGGTAACTGCATACCTTTATATAAACTTGGATTCAGACATTTATATGAAGATACCTGAAGGTATCTCTGTCCCAAACCAAGACAGAGCAAATAGAAATCTGTACAGTGTGCAACTCAGAAAGTCGTTATATGGACTGAAGCAATCAGGCAGAATGTGGTATAATCGCTTAAGTGACTTTCTCTGCAAGAAAGGCTACACGAACAATGAGGATTGTCCCTGTGTATTTATACGACGATCTCATGATGGATTTTGTATAATCTCAGTATATGTAGATGATCTGAATAACATCGGGACCCTAGAAGATATTAGGAAAGCAAGCACTTACCTAGAATCGGAGTTCGAAATGAAAGATTTAGGTAAAATCAAATATTGCCTAGGCTTGCAGCTTGAGTATACCCCTGAAGGGATTTTAGTACATTAGTCAACCTACACTCAGAAAGTGTTAGAAATGTTCGGCTTTGAAAAGGCATATCATTCGAAAGTGCCGATGGTCGAGAGATCCTTACAGCAAGACAAGGACCCGTTCAGACCTAAAGAAGAGGGGGAGGAAGTCCTGGGACCGGAACTCCCATACTTGAGCGCAGTTGGAGCACTCATGTATTTAGCAAACTGTACTAGACCAGATATTGCATTTACCGTGAACCTACCAAAAGGCATTGGCAGGGAATAAAGGACATTTTCCGATACCTCCAAGGAAGCAAGGATCTTAGACTGTTCTATGAAAGAACCAAGACCTAACTATGATTGGCTATGCAGATGCCGGGAACCTGCCAGACCCGTATATAGCTAAGTCGCAAACAGGCTATATATTCTTATGTGGTGGAACTGCAATTGCATGGAAATCGTCTAAGCAAAGTCTTGTATCAACTTTGACGAACTACTTAGAAATCATAGCACTGTATGAAGACTCGCGAGATTGTTATTGGCTTCAGCGGATGATTCACCACATCCAGCAGTCGTGTGGATTGAATACCGCGCAAACCCCCACTATTATCTATGAAGATAATACAGCTTGTGTTGCACAAGGGCAGATGGGTTGTGTGAAGATTCCTCTTACAAAGCATATCAACCCCAAGTTCTTCTATGCTCATGAATTGCAATAGATGGATGAAATTAAAGTACTGCATACTAAATCATGTGAAAATCTTGCAGATTTATTCACTAAATTACTTCCAGCATCTAGTTTTGAAAGATGCATACATGGAATTGGAATGATGAGACTTAGAGAAGTGCAGAATTCAGCGAGAGAACCTTCATGAACACTTTATTAAAACTTGATCATGAAGATCGAGTACCCAAAGAATAAATCTTGGAGATTAAATGAAATTGGGTAGATTGTACTCTTTTTTCCTTGACGAGTTTTCCTGAAGTTTCTCGGCTAAGGTTTTTAATGAGGCAATTCGTGCAGCATAGCAAAACATGTTTTATGTACTCTTGCTCCTAATTTTTTCCACTGGGTTTTTATGAAGTTTTGATGTGACATAAACATAACGGATGAGTGCCTAAGGGAGAGTGTTAAGAAACTGGGCCCAGGCCAGGAATCCTGACGCAGGTAGACTCCTCATCCATCCAGTAACCTATATATAGGCGGGGGATCCCAACATTATATTCATTTTTCAGAAGAGCAATAAAGAGAAGCCTGAAGTTGCCTCATATCTCTATGTTTAATCTACTATTCTGTTCTTTTGTTCTTCCATTATTCTTACGATTCTGAGTTTGTCTACGAGGTAATCGCTCGAACTAAACTCACTAACGATGGTTCCTCGACAGTATGTAATCGCCTTTTGCTCAAGAGAGCTTCTCATGTTCGGTTTGATTGCACTGAAACACCTTACTACTATTTGTTCCATCTTGATATCCGGCCTAGACCAAACAAGCCAATCCCAGTACACAATCCACCGGCTATAAACAAACTGCAAACATGTAAAGTCAACGGGCGCATCGTAGCGCACCCTCCCATCCAAGTTTGTACTAATGAAAGTAGCCAGTCCCAATGATCCAACACGCTCCACTGGTATTACGAAATTTACAGACTAAAAGAATTCTATTTTAAAGAAGCAACAGTCAACCCTTCCAGATACAACATGAATTACGTCAAAAAAACATACAGTACGAATTCTGTTCGAGGTATCAAATGTGTTGGACCGAAAAGGCGACTAGAGGGGGGGGGGTGAATAGGAGCACGATATCTTTTTCACCTTGATCGAATTGAACATGATTTTCACTTAGTAGCTAGCTCACACAGTTGCAACGTCGATGAAATCATATCCATACAACAAACTATAGATGAAACAGACAAATTAATATTAATAGTAGCAAAAGACCTTATGGTCAAGTCTTACAGAGTTGTCATGTAGGGCTTAACAGCAAAACACAAACTTGCAGCAGTGAACAAAACATCTCGTGGTGGTCATCCGATGTGCCCATAGGCAATCGAGTGGAGGACGCGACCTAGTTCGCAAAGTCTTCAAAGTAGTCTTCTTCGTAGAACTCGGTGCTTCCTGGTTCTTCTTCAGCGACTGATCAACCAGAGGGCATAAAGTCGTGAGTACTTTGAATGTACTCAGCAAGTCGTAGGGAAATGTATGCAACTAGTATTCATGCATGGCTTGCCAAGGAAAGTTTTATGGCTAATTTTGCAGAAAGCAATATTGACAGTAAATACAGTAAGTAGATTGAAAGCACAATTTAAAAGATTAATACATAAGTTAACAAGTTTCTTTGAAATAACTAGTGAACACCCCATTCACTTTCCAACCAACAAGCAGTGAATACCCGTTCACTTCTCAACCGTTCCAAACCATTCCAATCATTTTATGAAAATCTACCCCTCGTGTGAGATCACCAAGCATTGTCCATAACCGGGGACACGGCTATTTGAATAGTTTTACACTCTACAGAGGTTGTACAACTTTACCCATAAGAGATAATCATCTTATAATGTTCGTTTAACACACTTCCGAGGTGTGCGACTAAGAGATTATCACAAGGCCTTTACAAAGTTTTGTTTTGACCCGGTTCTGCTCGCTAAGGATTCACTATTCTGGGCCCCCTCTTGTACCGCTCAACAACCAACACAGAACCAAATCAAAGCATGGCTAATTAGTTGACCAGGTCCATCCCATCCTGAACATGTGGTTGTACGGTATGGCCCAAATCAATGGCTTACAAGGTTAAGTCCTTAGTGGTCGCTCAGACGAGACTTTCAGCATCCCATGTGCTGAGCGCACCTAAGTACCTCTCGTACCCTATAATATGCCTCCCACATTGCCTCGCGCATTCCTCCTTTTCCATCCAACCACTCACCCGAGCTTAAATCATTTTCGTTCAACCCGGCCAAATGACAACCCTTGCCATGGCACCACAAATTTTAACAACAATGACATCGCACCACAATTGACACAATCAGGATCTCGCACTACGCTTGCACAACAAAGGGTATCGCACCATAGTTCCATATATCATTAAGTCAAGTTCAATCATTCTTGAGTATGTGATCGTGAGTCTATCGTATAACTAGAGCATTGGCTAAGCATCTATGATACCCAGGTTGGTAGTATAATAATGTCCAACTAATAATTATCCATCCTAGGGTGTCCAAGGATTTATGGCATTCAAAGGGACATGTCATTCTCAATTTATCAAGGAGGCATAATGGCAATTGAGTAATAACTACTCCTGAAACTATTTTTATACAAATAGCCATGCATGTCTATATCAAACAATATACTTTTACAAAATGGGTTCAATATGACCAAAGGTCTACGACTTGCCTTCGTTGAAGAGTAGAGATGCTTCGGTCGTCGGGCCCACGAATTCGTCCATAACACCGGAATCTATACGTGCGAACAAAGCTAAATAAATGAAATAATACCAAATAAAATCCAAATAAATACTAATAGAAAGATAATGAATTTAGAGGAATTTAGAAATTTGAATCACTCGAATCGGAGTTCGAATGAGGAAGTTATGGCCTTCGGAAGATTGAGAATGCATGAAATGATGAAATATGGATTTTCTTGATTTTTTGATTTATTTTTCTGAAGAAAAACCGAGAAAAGCCACGTGGGCTTGCTGACGGGGCATGATGGGGCTGCCACGTTAGCGAAATGCTGAGGTGGCTGCTAACCAGGCGCCACGGTGGCGGTGCCACGTTAGCCCGAGGCGGCGGCGCTCACGGCCTGATGGCTTGCCGGCGAATGGCGACGAGCTGGTCGGCGACGAGGGTACGGGCGGCTAGAGGGGCTCACGACGATGCTGGTGCGTGGGGCTTTGAGGACGCGGCGACACGGGAGGGTCACCGGCGGGGAGGAAGAAACGACGGCGGCAGCGGTTGTAGGCGGCGGCGATGCTCCAAAGGGCTCCCGGTGAAGGAGAGGTACGCACTAGGTGGGCCTTGGCTTGGCGATGCCAGGGGTGAGGTTGGAGGCGGCGGAGAAGGTGTGACGACGGCGCTAGAGGCGGCGGTGTCCGAAGGTGGCCGGCGGCGAGGAGCTTAAATCATGGCCGAAAGAGAGCGGGAGAGAGAAGGGGAGGAGAGGGGAAAGAGAGAGGAGGCCTTGGCACTCCTGGTGCTCGCCTTAAATAGGCGTGGGGAGGCCGGAGGGAGGTATGGGCGTGGCGAACCGTGGCGAGACAGAGACTTGGGGACGGGAGCAAGTGGGAGGCGACAGGCACCAGAGGCGGAGTGGGTGGCGGCAGTGGGCACGGCGGTCATCCGCGCATAGAATGCGCGTGATGGGGCGATGGCGGCGTCTTGAGACGGGCGGTAGAAGGCGGTGGCGGCGTGGCGATAACGCCAAGTGACGCGAGTGGCATGGGCCAGAGGTAGACGACGATAGCGGCGGCGGTGGCTGACGGGTGGGGAAAAGAGGGAACGGGCCGAGAGAAATCGGCCCAAAGTGTATAGGAGGGATTAAAAAGGGTTTTCGAATTTAGAAAATACCAGAAAAGCAAAAAAACTTTTTAGAAAATAGCTAATAAATCCCAAAAATTGTAGAAAAATGCACAGAAATTCCTTGAATTATTTGGGACTTAATAAAAATATTTTCAACTTAACTCCTACTTTTTATTTTTGCAATTAATTATTTTTAACACAGGGTCAAAAGGAAAACCTCTTTTAAAAACCAACAAAATCCAAGGAAAGGCTTTAAAATAATACTTTTGATTTTTAAATTCAATTAAGATCCAGAAAAACTTAATTAAACCAACTTGAATTAACTGAAGTTTAATTAATTCAAATTAAATTGCTTTTAAAATTCTAAAATTTCAAGTTAAGCTTTAGCAAATTAATAAAATCAAATGGTTACTTTTAAGTTTTGAAAATTTTCAAAAATCCCAGAAAATTAGGATGTTACACTCATCTTGAGGAATCTTGCTTGGATTGATTTGGGATTGATGTTGGTTTACAACCACTCCATCTAGGAGGACAAAGACTAAACACATAAGCACACTATTAGTCCATCTCCCTAGAACCCTAACATCTCCATTATTCTCTCCTAACCGTAAAACACAAACTAGGGTTTTAGATATAAGAGTTGGGAGGTGCACAACCAACACCCTCCCCTATTTATAGTGGAGGCTAGCTTCTAGAAGGTTTTCCCTAATGGGCACCCGTTAAGCCCACACACAAACGGGTTTCACTTACGCACGTATTTTAAAACGCCGTCTTCATCTCCTCTTGACCTAAACCGCTTCTCCTTGCGCCATCTTGCACTGCGGGTTAGCAAAAGGTCACCAAGACGGTATTTAGGTGAAGTTACCAAAATACCCCTTCTCGATCCTCTCCGAAGACCGAGTCCAATCTTCATGAAGCAATCCCATGCTTCACCACGTGTACGTTGATTAACGGCTCCCTTCATGTTGGCAAGTCTCTCCTATCTGGTTCCCACCGAAACCACCATGTCACTTGCACCGACCCCCGTGCTGCTTGATGCAACCCGTCGTACCGAACTTCCCGTTCGGTTATCCTTGTCCATTTTGCGTCATGCTTGAGTCCACTGACTTCACTCGGCATCCTCGATCGTTCTGAACCTCAGCTCTTCAAGCCTAGTCCCGATCATCCTCGCCGTTGACCGTCGTTGACCTCCAAACGTCCTGCACAACAGTAGACAAAGAAATCGATTTTGTGAACAAGTTCTTCGCAACTTGACCCACGTTAGTCAAAACATGCATCATGGAACACATATGCACTGAAACCCATGAACTTGATCTAACCAAACAATCATCGCCGCCAAGATGGCGGACGAACCATGGCCGGTCTGACCGCCCCCTAGCCGGTTTGACCGCCATCTGGCCGCCGGTCTGACCCCCCTCAAGGGACTTAGCCAAATTTCCACCCTGGAAATCTGACACTCTTTGGAAATTTCAAACGGATAGATCTTTTGACTCGAAGCTCCAAAAATTATGAGACCAAGTGTAGAAGAAACCCCTCTCTTGCCTACACCGTCTATTTTTGGCCCAGCTCCAAACTCAAAAGAAACTTTATGGCCGGTCAGACCGCTGCCCAAAGGCCGGTCTGACTGCCAACCACTCGACCTGAGGGTTGGCGGTCGACCGCTATGGTGGCGGATCGACCGCCACCTGAGCCTACCGACCGCTTGAACTCGACAAAGATGTGAACTTCGCCGAAAACGAGTGTTTCGACAAACCTTCAACGCCATTGCCAATTGTATCGTCATTCTAAGATCGTGAGCATATCCCCATGATATCCATAATCTCCCAATTGATGAACATATTGGCAATTTCCCAAAAATGTAAGTTTTGATTTTGAGAATGAAAATACTCACGTTTTCGCGCAAAGGCACAACTTGGTCCAAAGGCAAGAGAAAGCAATGGAAATGATCAAGTTGGCTTCAGATTAGTATAGGCAAGTGAGATCGAGTAAAAGAAAGTAAGAAAGCTTCAATTTCCAGAGAAGAGTCAAAAATCTCACTTAAGGTCCAAATAAAAGAATAATTGTTCAATTTGACCTTTGATCATTGCGAGGTTCCAAGAATTGCAATTCAAGTCCAGAAATGGCAATAAGATCTTAAGAATGCAAATTAAATGCTCCCCCTCACTATGATCATCATTTTTCAGAAAATTTCATTTTGTCCCTTTTGTCTAAATAGCTCCCCCTTTTTAACATTTTTGTTACATCTTCTCCTTCTTTGACAATGGAGTCATCAAGGAATCACGTCTTTCTCTCATCCAGAGATGACAAAAGCAGAAATAAGGAAAAAAACATAAGAAAGAGCATACATGAAATGCAATGGAGTGGCTTCATTTTTTTGTAATTTTTAATTTTTAGTATAAGAAGCTTTGGAGATTACCCAAAAGAACAAGCTAGCATTGCATTTCTACTATTACTTAATACATATTAAGCCTGAAAGCGCTAGCAAGATCATGTTTAGACATATATATCAAAGCTAAGCTAGAAGGCTCAAGATAAAGCAATAAATTTTTAACAATTTAAGCAAGGCTTCAAATGTAGCAAGTTCATCAATAGGGATCCTAAAGTGATAATAGCCATGTCAGAATGTCAATGTGAGATCAAGAAGCTAACAACGACCATTCTAGAGATAAAAAGTTCTAAATCGAATCATTTTGCTCAAAGAACCTGAATCACCCTTTTTTTTAACAACAGTTTTTCATTTGCAATGAATATTAAAGTTGATTAAAGGTCTATCTTAGTGAAGAAGATCCTGGACTAGGAGCCATCCACAAACTCTTTCTAAGCTTCAACCAGAAGTTTATTAAAAGTCTATCTTCGTGAAGAAGATCTTGGACTAGGAGCCATCCACAAACTCTTCCTAAGCTTCAACCAGGGCGACAAATCTTGAGGTTTATGTCAATTTTGACAAGCAGTCCCTATGACATTGTCTGAATCATCAAACTATCTCCAAGTTCATATCTTTGACATGCAGTCTCGTGAGAGTAGTTTGGCACAATTTAACGACATGACAATCTTGAAATTTGATTTTTCATTTTGCACAAGAGCAGTTTTAAATTCACAGAGGAACAAGAAGCTCAAGATATATTCAATCCTAGATTCAAGAGCTAACTAAGTAATTTTGACAGGGCCAATGTCATAAAAGGATCAATAATTGCGCAACTAGCTAAAAGATCCATAAATTGTAATTTTTAGTTCAAGTTGTCTTAAAGTTCTAGCTCATTTAGTAAAGACTTAGCTACACATGTGAAAGCATGATAATTCTAGCAAGTCAAAGAACTAGACATGGAACTGAGCAAAAAGTGAAACACTAACGCTCAAAAGGGTAATAAGCAAAGCTTCATCAATTTAAAAGACAAGTAGTAAAGCTTATATTACAATGCATCTTTTTGTGATTTTCATATGAATGCAATATGATACAATGAGATGCAAGAAAAACTTAAAAGCCTGAAAAGATAAAAAAAGATCAGCAAGTTCAAAAAAAGATCAGATGAACAAGGAAAGATCAGAAAAGAACCAACTCCCCATCAAACCAACCCATAGGGATAAATTACCCCTAACTCACTCCTCAAGGTGGCAAACCTTGTTGGGTCTAAAGACTTGGTGAGGATATCAGCTAACTGAGCCTCGGACTCCACAAATTCTAGCACAACATCACCCTTCTCTACATGGTCTCTAAGGAAATGATAGCGAATGTCTATGTGCTTGGTCCTAGAATGTTGCACATAGTTCTTACCAATATTAATGGCAGAAGTGTTATCACAGTGAAGAGGAACACTAGCAAAATTTAACCCAAAGTCCTTAAGAGTGGACACCATCCACAAAATCTGACTACAGCAACTAGCGGCAGCTACAAATTTAGCTTCAGCGGTGGATTGTGCAACAGAGGACTGCTTCCTAAATGACCAAAAGACAAGAGAAGTGCCTAAGAAGTGACAAGTGCCTAGAGGGTAGAGTGAAGGTACATGAAAATGCGCTTGATAGCTTGGCGATGTGAAGTGCTTGGAAACGCCTGAAACCTCGCATAGAGGTAGACCGCAAAGTGGATGTCCGGTCTTGAGGCTGTCAGGTAGAGGAGAGAGCCAATCATACTACGGTACTCGTGTTGATCCACGGCTTCTCCATCCTTGTCTGGATCCAAAATAGTCGAAGTCGCCATGGGAGTGGCGATCAGCTTGCAGTCACCCATCTCGAAGCGCTTGAGCAGATCATTGGTGTACTTTGTTTGATAGATGAAGATTCTTTCCTTGCATTGCTTGATTTGAAGCCCCAAAAAGTAGTTGAGCTTTTCCATCATACTCATCTCAAATTCCTTGAACATGGTCTCAAAAAAACTAGAAACGAGAGCATGAGAAGAACCACAAAAGATAATTTCATCCACGTAAATCTGAACAAGCAAGAAGCCATTGCCATACCTAAGAACAAATAGAGTTTTGTCTACCTTACCCATCTCAAAATTATTTTTAAGCAAGAAGGTCTTAAGCCTATCATACCAGGCTCTAGGGGCTTGCTTAAGACCATACAAGGCTTTGATAGCTTGAAGACATGATGTGGATGCTTGGGATTCTCAAAGCCTGGGGGTCACCTAACATACACTTCCTCCTCTATATAACCATTCAGAAATACACTCTTGACATCCATCTGTTGTAGTATAAAACCCTTAGATGCAGCAAATGCAAACAGAATGCGAATGGTTTCAAATCTAGCAACAGGAGCAAATGTTTCATCAAAGTCTAACCCCTCAACTTGGCTAAAACCCTGAGCTACCAATCTAGCCTTATTTCTAACCACAGAACCATCATCACTTTGTTTGTTTTTGAACACCCAACAGGTTCCTATCACATTATGACTACTAGGAGACTCTACTAGGTTCCAAACCTTGTTCCTCTCAAAGTTCTCTAATTCCTCATGCATGGCATTAACCCAGCTAGAATCAGATAAAGCATGTGATATATCGCGGGGTTCGAAAGAAGCAACAAATGCAGAATGGGAGTAGAGACTCGTATCGTGATACCTGGAGTAAGTGACTCGCTCATGAAGATGACTAATGGTCTAATCCGGAGGGTGATGCCTCTGAATGTGAAGTGGAGCGCCTAGGGGAGATAGCATCTCTTCAACCTTCACAGGTACTGCTGATGATGAAGATGCAGCAGGAGTCTCAACTGAAGGTGAAGTAGTCGAAGTAGGTTCTGGAGCTGGGACAGGAGCATCAGCAACAGGTGAAAGAGCATTATCGACTTCATCATCACCTTTCTCTACAAAGATGCTCTCCGTCGCTTGTGTATTACCTGAAACGTCTGATCTAGCACTAGGGCTAGTCTCATCAAAAGTGACATTGCATGTCTCCTAGATAACGTTAGTCTCAACATTAAAAACCCGAACACCCCTCGAATATGCAGGATAACCTAGAAATAAACCATCAGAAGTTCTTGACTCAAATTTATCTAGGTTTCCTGTCTTGAGAATGAAATACTTGGCTCCAAAAACTTGAAAATGAGAAACACAGGGTTTCTACCAAACCGAAGCTCATAAGATGTCTTACCCAAAGAAGGTCTCAAGAAGACACGATTGGCAATATGGCAAGCTATAGCAATAGCTTCGGCCCAAAACCTCCTCGGAGTGCTATACTCATCCAGCATCGTCCTAGCCATCTCGACTAAGGTTCTGTTCTTCCTTTCCACCACGCCATTTTGTTGAGGGATGTGTGGAGAAGAGAACTGATGCTCAATACGACGCTCAGCACAAAAAGGGGCAAATGAGGCATTCTTGAACTCCGTGCTATTGTCACTGTGGACTACTCTCAAGGCACCAGGAAGTTCAAAAGCCAAGCGAAGTACAAGATCATGGAAATGATCAAAAACTTCATCCTTCAAAGCAAAAAAGAACACCTAAGAGTATCTCAAAAAATCATCGACTATGACAAGAATATTCCATTTACCACCGACCGACCGAACCCTAGCAGGACCAACAGTATCCATATGAAGCAACTGTCCCGGTCCGCCAGTCATGACCATAGTCAATGAAGGGTGTGAAGCGGCAACTTGCTTTCCATGCCTACAGGGCGCACATACAACATCCTTGACGGCTTTGAGTTTGGGCAAACCTCTCATGAGATCAAGGCTGCTAACTCACGTCAGATGATCAAAACCAATGTGCCCCAAACGTCGGTGCCAAAGCTAGAACTCAGAAGAAAGATGCAATTAAACATTTGAGAGATCCAGCAAGAGATTTAGAAAAATCAGCTCCAAAGATCCTAGCAACTCTAGAGATCCCAAAAACAAGCTCACTAGCTGAATCAAGCACACGACAAACATTTTTCTTAAATCTAGTCTCATAGCCATCATCAAGAAGCTGTGACACAGAAAGCAAATTGTACCTTAGCTTGTCCACAAGAGCGACATCCTTCAAAATGAATTTGTCGTAAACCCTGATCGATCCTATTCCTTCAATCCGCCCTTGTGTATCAATTCCAAAGGTGATGAAGTCATGACCCGTCGACCGCGTGAAGGAGGTGAACCATCTTGAGTCTCCGGTCATGTGACATGAATAGCCGGAGTCGACGAACCACATGTTCTTCCCCCTTCCGCGACAATCCTGAAAATTAAGGCACAGAAAATCGATGTGTCTCAATACTGGGGTTAGTTAAACATGACTTAAGAACTCAGTACTGAGACACACATCTGTGAGTAGTATACAAAACAGAATTGCTATCCTTGATCCTACTTGAGGTTCTATCATGAGCAATGGTTACATGAACATGAGAAGCATCATGTCTAGGAACATGATGATGATGAGCATGTGAAACAAATCTTAGTCCAGGTTTCTTCTTTTCTAAATGACCATGTCTCATAAAAGGTCTAGGTTGATGAGATGACATTCTAGCAAGATTTTTTCTAGCATTTTTCAAACCTACGCCAATAGAACTCAAGCAAATGCCCATCCTTCTTGCAATAGGTGCAATGATACTTGGTACCACTGGGAGAAGCACCTTTTGGCTCAAAAGATGGTTGGGCAAAACCTGCAGATTTGAAAATAGTTTTTGTAGGTTGGGTTTTGAACTCAACTAAGCTATTTTTCAAGACTTGAATAACATTTGGCTTGGTCTGGGCAAAGTTGTATCCTAACCCTTTCTTCTTATAAGGAGTTTTTGACTTGTCAAGAATCATGTTTAACTGTTTCTTACCCTTAGAGAATTTTTCTAATGTATCCTTAAGATAAGCATTCTCTTTTCCAAGGTTAAAACATGATTCATAAGTTTTGGCCTTAATGGCTCTAGCATGCTTCTCCTTATGAATGACAACTTCAAGCTTAAGAGCTTCACATGAAGCACAAGAAGCAGAATCAATTTTATCCTTACGCTTAGCATACTTAGCTCTAACTGCTTCTAATATATCTTTTACTTCATATTCACGTTCTAAGTAGAAAGATCAAAAGCTAGACTCAGCCTTATTAGAAGCGACCAAGTTACTAGATTCTAACATTTTCTAGTTGGTGCAAGGCAACATCATGAGCAGTTTGCAATTTAACAAGTTCAGAGTGTAAAGCATGGCATGATGAACATTCATCAGCATCAAGATTTTTAGCATTCACAAGTTCTAGTGTGAGATTATCAACTTGTGACTCTAAATCCTTGTTCCTAGCCATGGTGAACTCTAACGCTTTATCCTGGCTAAGCAGTTGCTCAAAGATAGTATCACATCTAGTAGAGAGAACATCATAGGATGGAGATACCTCATCAGTGTCATCGATGTCGATGGAGTCGGCCATGAAGCACATGCCGGTGAAGTCTTTTGCCTTCCCTTTCTTCTTGTCTTGAGGGAGCTCCTCCTCCTTGTCCTCCTCGCTCCTGGAGTGGACATCGCTCATAGATTGCTCTCTAAAAGCGGCAAGAACCTGGTGAGCAGCCTTCATGAGCTTGGTAGCATCAAACTTGGACTTGTTCCCTTGAGGCTTCCTCTAAGCTGCCTTCTCCTCCTTGTGGTTGCCCTTCCCTTTTAGCTTGGGGCAGTTCGCCCGAATATGGTAGAGCTCTCCGCACTCATAGTATGTCACAGGGCCGCCTCTCTTCTCGTTTCTCACATTGTTGTAGGCCCGTGTGAATTTTTTGGTTAGAAGGGCTAACTCAGCCTTAGGAATACTCTCAAGTTCCTCTTCATGGATTGCAGATAAACATGCAAGTGAAAATCCAAAGGAAGACTCAGAAGAATCATCAGAAGTTCTTTTAAGAGGGTCAGCCACCAAAGTCGCGTTCTCCTTCTCCGCGTTCTCCTTCTTAGGATAACTACCTCTCTTGATCTCATGGGTCTTGAGCTTGCTATAGAGCAGCTCCAAAGAGAGATTAGAGAGATCGACATTCTTCTCAATGGCAGTAGCCTTCATCTCCCACTCCTTGGTGTTGATTGCAGCCAAGAGGTGGGTGTCATTCTCAGACTGAGAATACTCGATGTCTACTGCTCTCATCTGATTAATCACCTTGTTAAAGCGAGTGAACACATCATCGATGCTCTCTCTAGGACGCATCTCGAACTTGTTGTATTCTCGCTTGTAGACCGTCTGGCGTACTTGCTTAATTTGAGAAGAACCCTCATGGTAGGTTTCGAGGGTGTGTCAAATCTCGTGCGTGGTCTCAAGATTGCAAATCCTATCATACTCCTCTCTACCAAGCCCGACATATAGGAGATTCTTTGTCTTATAGTTGTTAGCCAAGAGGGCTGCTGAAACCGGCGAAGCAACCTCAGGCAAAACGAGCAGGGCTCGAACAATCTCCCATATGGCTTGACCTTCGCTCTGAAGGAAGACACGCATGTGATTCTTCCAATAGGCATAGTCGAGCCCATCGAAGATATGCGGCTTGGTGGAGTACTTCTCCATCGCCAAGTTCAGTGACCGGTAAGATCAAGATTGAACTAACCGGGCTCTGATACCACTTGTTGGACCAAAAAGGCGACTAGAGGGGGGGTGAATAGGAGCACAATCTCTTTTTCTCCTTGATCAGATTCAACACGATTTTCACTCCAATAGCTATGAAAGCTATGAAGATCAATATACAAGCATAGCGGAAGACTTGTATTGAATCCAACCAAAACCCCGAAGCAAATAGATCTAAATTACCAAAAACTCAGAGTTAGGCAGTCAGACCTCTCACCATGGGTGGTTTGACCTCTCACCATGGGCGGTCTAACCTCCAACTAGTTGGCGGTCTAACCTCCAGGCTAATGAACAGTAAAATCAACCCGAACTCAAAATCACAAATATGTCTAACTTTTGATCCACAACTCCAAACTTCACGAAACACAAAACATACCTTCTTTAGCATGTCAGGAACCTATTCCAATCATCGATCGTGAAGATCGTTGTGAAAGTTCCAACCTTTTTCCGTTTTAGTGAAGGTTGCTCCAAAACCGAACTAAAAACAAAATATGATCCAAACACTTGCTCGTGGGTGATTGATGATCAAGATGATCCTAGATGAATTCCCACATATCACAGCAAGCTAGATCTAGGCCAGAAACCAAAGGAAAACTTATGGATCAAAGAAAGCCCCAAAATCACAAAATAGAGATCAAGAACAAAAAGAGACTCATCTTGAGGAATCTTGCTTGGATTGATTTGGGATTGATGTTGGTTTACAACCACTTCATCCAGGAGGAAAAAGACTCAACACATGAGCACACAATTAATCCATCTCCCTAGAACCCTAACATCTCCACTATTCTCTTCTAACTCTAAAACACAAACTAGAGTTTTAGATATAGTGAAATTTAGATAAATGCCACTGCAAAGTGCTCGTTTCAGAGAAGTGCCATCACTCATTTCGATATTCCAAATATGCCACTGCAAAGCTTGGAACATCCTACAAATGCCACTAGTATACGTATTCTATCAGTATTGGACTAAATTACCCCTACCTTCTCCTTCCTCACTCCTCACACTGCTCCACGCTGCATCTCCCCCATTTTTAGAGCTCCACGCCGCCACCGTCTCCGCGCTCAACATGTGAAGCCATCCAAAAACCTCGGCAGGACGCAAGAAGTTAGCGGCCATCTCCATTTGGTTCTCTTCCTCCTTGCAAAACCATGGCGTTTCGTGCGTCAATCGCCGTCAACCTCAGCGGCATGGGTCTCGCGGCGAAGCTCGGCTCGACGCGCCTCACACGCCAGATAAGAGGACGCGAAACCATGGCCGCCTCGCCCTTCATGGCGGTCGCCTTCTTCTTCTTTGGTGGTCTGCTTTGCTTGGTCTTGTGGCGCCGCTATTGCTAACGCCGACGAAGCGGCGGCGCTGCCGCTTTTGGCCGCTGGCGTCCATGGCGACGACTCGCGCGGCGCGCTCGTGAGCTGGCGGTGGATGCGGCGTCCGCCGCCGGTGGGAACTCCATCGCAGCTGTGCTTTCGTGGGCGGCGTCTCGCGGCGTGTGCGCCGCTGACGGCCGTGATCGTCGCTGCCAACCTCGCCGCATGGGTCTCGTCGGCGAAGCCCGGCCGACGTGTTCCTCACACGCCAGATAAGAGGCGCGAAACCATGGCCGCCCCCGCCCTTCATGGCGGCCGCCTTCTTCTTCTTTGGTGGCTGCTGCTTGGTGCTTAGCGCCGCCATTGCCGACGCCGACGAAGCGGCAATGGCTGCCGCTTTTGGCCGCGTTAAGTGGTGGATGACTCGCGGCACGCTTGCGGTGGCGGTGGGACGCGGCGTCCGGCGCGGCGGAACTCCATCGCGCCGTGCTTTCGTGGGGGCGTGCTCGTGGGCCGTCAACCTCGGCCGCATGGGTCTCACCGGCGAGCTCCGGCTCGACAGCGCCTCACGCTCTCGTGGCTGCAAAGACTCGACCTCTGCGGCAATGCCTTCTACGGCAATCTCTCGCCGGGAACAACTCGTGACTCACCGAAGAAGATGGGGGCAATAACGTCAATATTTGTAAAATATGTAGATCGGTGGCATTTCTATGAGAAAAAGATGTTTGCAGTGGCATATTTCGAATATCAAAAAGAGCGATGGCATTTCTCTGATACGGATACTTAGCAGTGGTGTTTATCTAAATTTCCCTTAGATATAAGGGTTAGGAGGTGCACAACCAGCACCCTCCCCTATTTATAGTGGAGGCTAGCTTCTAGAAGGTTTTCCCTAATGGGCACCCATTAAGCCCACACACAAATGGGTTTCACTTAAAGCACGTATTTTAAAGCATCGTCTTCATCTCCTTGCGCCGTCTTGCGCCGTGGGTTAGCAAAAGGTCACCAAGGTGGTATTTAGGTGAAGTTACCAAAATACCCCTTCTCGATCCTCTCCGAAGACCGAGTCCAATCTTCATGAAGCAATCACATGCTTCGTCACGTGTAGGTTAATCAACGGCTCTCTTCATGTTGTCAAGTCTCTCCCATCCGGCTCCCACCGAAATGACTATGGCACTTGCACCAACCCCAGCGCCGCTTGATGCAACTCGTCGCACCGAACTTCTCGTTCGGTCATCCTTGTCCATTTTGCGTCATGCTTGAGTCCACTGACTTCACCCGGTGTCCTCGATCATTTTGAACCTCAGCTCTCCAAGCCTAGTCCTGATCATCTTTGCTGTTGACCGTCGTTGACCTACAAGCGTCCTGCACAATAATAGACAAAGAAATCGATTTCGGGAACAAGTTCTTCGCAACTTGACCCACGTTAGTCAAAACATGCATCATGCAACACATATGCACTGAAACCCCATGAACTTGACCTAACCAAACAATCATCACCGCCAAGATGGCCGACGAATAAGTCAAAACCGGTTAGACCACCACCCATGGCCGGTCTGATCGCCATCTGGCCGCTGGTCTGACCGCCCTCAAGGGACTTAGCCAAATTTCCACCCTAGAAATCTGAAACTCTCTGGAAATTTCAAACGAATAGATCTTTTGACTCGAAGCTGTAAAAATTATGAGACCAAGTGTAGAAGAACCCCTCTCTTGCCTACACCCTCTATTTTTGGGCCAGCTCCAAACTCAAAAAAACTTTATGGCCGGTCAGACCGCTGCCCAAAGGCCTGTTTGATCACCAGCCACTCGACCTGAGGGTTGGCCGGTCTGACCGCCTGGAACCTGACAGCATGTGAACTTCGTCGAAAACGAGTGTTTCGACAAACCTTCAACGCCATTGCCAATTGTATCATCATCCTAAGACCGTGAGCATATCCTCATGATATCCACAAAATGACTTATGTTTGCAGGATGGTTTGTGGTGTTCGGATCAAGATCCACGAGGGCCGCGAGGCCGAATCAAGTGACATCTGTGGATCGATGGGTGGGAGGATGTGGACAAATCGGGCGATATATGGAACTAATAAAGCGAGAAGTCCCCTTTCATGCGTTGCTTTTCCACACGCCTTTGGTTTACTCCTGCCTGCCCTATACAAAATATATAAGCTACATGAGGTGTATGGGGGTATAGCTGTATCTCCAAAAATTTTGCATGCAAACTCACTATACAAAATATACTCACTATACAAAATATATAAGCTATACAATGAATTACACTATGTGTTATTCTCATCAATCAATAGTCAGCAACCCACTAACACAAACTTTATTTTGTGATGTTGGTTGTACTAGAAACATGTAATTTGTTCCATTTAAACCTTACGTTATTTAAACCTTTTTGTTAGAATGTGTCATTTAAGTTCGCACCTTTATACATGCGCCAGTGCACTTTTAGTAGTTTTTTTTGTAAGGTCACGAATTTCCGTCTTTCTAGATGTGTGCTAAGGAGACGCCCTCACGTGTGTATGGTGTGCATACATGGTGATGTGTGTGTGTGTGTGTGTGTGCATGTTCGTCTTCCTTGTAATCGCAAAAAAATAGCACTCCACAGTTGAAATCCGAGTTCTTGGCTTAAATGACATTGTTTGCACGCGAAATAGTAAATCTAGCCCCATCCGGAAATCAAATCTAAAAATAGAACTACGGACTCACTGACAGGCGACATGTGTCCTCGTTCGTGCCACAGGTGCGTGGACCCCCTCATCCCTTCTCCTAGAGAGAGGATTTCCGACACATGTCCTCATCCCCTCTCCTAGAGAGGGAACTTCCCTCGTCCACGCTCCTGGGGAGGGGACTTCCCTCTTCTACGCGCTAGACGAGGGGACTTCCCTCGTACTGCTAATTAATTACGATTAAATGATTATGACTAAAGAATTAGGACTAACTAATTAGGACTAATTAATAATGACTAACTAACTATGACTGATTAATTATGAATAATTAGTTATGACTAAATTGTTTAGGACTAATTAATTATGACTAATTAATTACAACTAAATAATTACGGCCAATTAATTACAACTAATTAATTACGACAAATAATAACAAGTAAATAATTACGACTAATTAATTATATAGGTTAATTAAGTAACCATACTGTGTAATTATTTAGTCGTATAATTAACCCTATAGTGTAATTAATTACACAGGTTTAATTAATTAATCATCGTCCGTGTCACGAGTTAATTAGTCCTTGTCTGCGCCATGGTAGGGACTTCCCTCGTACTACTTGTTAATTAATTAATTACACATATTTAATTAATCCTTGCTTGCAGGCCGTGTCCCTTGGTTTAATTACGGCTAGCAAGAATTATTTATTTAGTCATAATTAATTAGTTGTAATTAATTGACCATAATTATTTAGTTGTAATTAATTAGTCATAATTAATTAGTACTAATTAATTTAGTCATGATTAATTAACCGTAATTAATTTAGTCATAACTAATTATTCATAATTAATTAGTCGTAGTTAGTTAGTCGTAATTTGTTAGTCCTAATTATTTAGTCTTAGTCAATTTAATCGTAATTAATTAGTAGTACGAGAGAAGTGCCATCGTCTGGCGCGTGGAAGAGGGAAGTCCCCTCCCGAGGAGCGCGAACGAGGGAAGTTCCCTCTCTAGGAGAGGGGACGAAGAGGCCCGTGCACCTATGGCATGGACGAGAATACATGTCGTTTGTCGGCGAGTCTGTGGTGTCATTGTTGGTGTTGATCTGTGGAGAGAGCGCAAACAATATTATTTAAGCCAAAAACTCCAGAAAGAAATGATTAGTTGATTACAGGACAGGAAGAAATTCCGCCTCCTGAAATTTCTGGAAGAAGCGAAGCGGCCCTGGTAGGGGTGAAAATGGATCGGATAGTTTCTGACCGATTCGGACGGAAACAGATTATCTCGGATCGGATTTTTCTCGGATCGGAAACGAATTCGGATTTTTTTGTCGGAAACGGAAACGAATATAGTAGGCATGCTATCCGGCGGATACGGATACAAATACGGATTATCCGGATAAGACGAAGTCCGGATATCTGGATTTTTGCCCAAAAGAGAAAATGTGATTTTAATTGATTTTTGAATTTCAGAAAATGCAATAAATCAAATAGCCTTTTAGAAAGTAGCAAATAGAGTTAAACAATTCTAGAAAAAATCACATAAATTCCTTGAATTATTTTGAACTTAAAAAAATTAATTTCAACTTAAAGTTGGTTTTTATTTTTGCACATAAATTATTTTTAATTTCTGAAAATAGGAAAAACCTTTTAAAATCCAGAAAATTCAAGAAATTAATTAAAATATTCTTTTCCACTTTAAATCCAATAAAATCCTAGAAAACTCAATAAATTTTATTTTTGACAATAAAACTAGGAAATTAAATAATTGACTTTATTTTATTATTTGTTCTTTTTAACCAAGAAAACTCTTTTAAATCTAAAAAATCCAATATAATAATAACTTTATTAATTTTATTTTTGGTAATATACTTTGGGATGTTACGGTCATTTGCGTATAGATTAACCATCCATCCTGATCAATGTTAGTGTGAACTAAGTTTTGTGTATGTGATGAACGAAGTGTGAATGCGTGATGACTTGTGACTTTGTGAGTTATGACTTAGGGCGTGTACAATTATATAGACGATCGTTGTCTGTAATACTCTCCATGTTATCTATAGATAAAATTAAAGACAATCTATACAATGAGTTGTCTTTAAGTTATGTATATATGACCCCACAAACTGTACAGACAACATGGATACAACAACAAAACAATCGTCTATAAATGTCTTATAGACTGTTTGTTGCATGCCAGACAACTTCATTCTGTCTCCTTGTTCTCTAGCATCCACATCATTAAAAGTCTTACTTGACAAAGGTTATAGACTGCTGATGTCACCCTACTGTACATGCCCTTATGAGCTAAATATGGTAAACTAAGTGTTGATGTCACCCCACTGTACATGCCCTTATGAGCTAAATATGGTAAATTAAGTGTTATGTTTGTGATGAACTAATTAATGCAGCTTGCTAGTGCCAATATTATGTGTGGTTACTGAAAATATGAACAATTCATGAATGCTTGCATCAAATAAACTAGTTATATGTTTTCGTTAATTTTTGGCATATAATTTAAGGGGTTTTCATGTTCCGAAAAATATCCACGACCGTATTCGTTTCGATTCATATTCACTCCGTATTCGTATTCGATATTATTCGTATCCGTATTCGCAACCGGGGTATTCGTATTTGTATCCAGATCCGAGAAAAAAAAAACTTATCTAACAGGACCATTATCCGTCTGTATCTGATTCATTTTCACCCTTAGGCCCTGGTACGGTGACGCTGACCATAAGGACACCCGATTCGTCCTTGAGGCAGCTCGGGTCACACTGCGTACACCCGCCCCACCGTAAACCGCAGAAGAGTTTCCGTTTCTCGTCAACTATTTTGCGTTGGTCCACAGAGGGATGGGTGCACGGGAAGGAGGAGAGCGCACGGCGCCCACGACTCTAGAGAGGAAGCTTCTTATTTGGATCGGCTGGGGCGAGCGCGCACGGCGCCCACTGACCCAAACAACCGCAAGCGAAACCCCGAAAGCAACAGCCGCTCTCCCTCCTCCCCTCGCATTGCGCGCCCACGACGGCGTGACGAACGAAAATATCATCCTCCCTCTGGCTCTGATCGAGCTAGCCGCCCCCCCCCCCCACCCCCCGTCTTTTATATCCCGCGCCGTGGCCTGCACAAGCGAAGCTAAGTTAGAGACAGCCAGCGACCACCACGACAACCCAACCATCGAAGCCGCGCCCCACCGCGCCGGTTACATGGGAGTAGAGGCGGGCGGCTGCGGTCGGAGGGCGGTCGTCACCGGGTTCTACGTCTGGGGCTGGGAGTTCCTCACCGCTCTTCTGCTCTTCTCGGCCGTCTCCTATTAGCTTAGCTCCTTGATTATACCACAGCCATATACATATATACAGTACAAGTGATCAGTGAGTCAGTAGGTAGAGAGAGATTAGATATAGGCGTAGGTGATCGATCATCAAATTTGTGAGATGGCTGGGGCGGCGACGGCGCAGCAGCAGAAGGGGGGTGGTGGCGGCGGCGGGAGGGGAGGCGGTGGGCCGGCGCCGTTCCTGACGAAGACGCACCAGATGGTGGAGGAGCGGGCGATTGATGAGGTCATCTCGTGGGGGGAGAAGGGGCGGTCGTTCGTGGTGTGGAAGCCGGTGGAGTTCGCCCGCGACCTCCTCCCGCTCCACTTCAAGCACTGCAACTTCTCCTCCTTCGTCCGCCAGCTCAACACCTACGTACGTATTCTCTTCTCTTCTCAGTAATCAACCCCGTCATATCGACATACTGTTACATCATCCCCGTAGCGTACGTAACTTCACTTCGTATGTTGATTAGTCCTAGTTTTTGTTTGGCTTACCGTATTAGATCAGACATAAATACTCGTTTGATGTTTGTTTTGTGTGTGGGCGAGCCTTCAATTCGTTGTCACGGCCGGGCTTGCTAGCTGTTCTACTTCCAAGTTCTATATCGTTTCCATAGCTGTCCGCGCGTCTGTTCGACGACTAGCTTGTTGATTTAGACAGTGTAATTACTCCCTCAGTTTGTGTTTACCTGTTATGTTACTTTGAGTGATCGAACTTTGACGCAACACAAACACAAATATCTCTAAATATTATATACTAGTGAAATACTTTTGATTTCAAATATAACCCTACTAATTTTATATTATGTAATTAGATATTTTAAAAATTATCGTCGATCAAAACTCGATCCAACTCTGGCTGATGATCGATCCAGAACTGCGTGGGCTAGGAGACTAGCTAGCCCTGTACTGGAAGACAGCTTCCAGAGATGTCCCGGCCCTTACGTGTCCGTGGAAATATCCATTTTGCTTTTGTTGTCCACACGGTAGCGCAATCATGTGGTACAAAATGGGATTCTCACAAGATCTGTAGTGTTTACATCAGGAGCGATATCCACCGTTTTATTAAAAATCAAAAGATAAGATTAATTGCTACACTATTTTTCCCACGGTTACTACAATACTACAGCAAACGCTGTTCACTCTCGCGGAACACTGTCCACGTGGATCACATAGTACATGTTCTCTCAGCACGTGGAACCGTGTGAGTACTCGTCACTAGAAATCGGTAAAAATTACTCTCACCTAGCTAGGGCATGTGTCCTAGAAGGATATTTTTTTGGTTGGGTTGCGTAAAGGCCGTCGATTTGTTGGTTCAGCTGGCTAGCTAGGTCGTTCTAGAATCTAGCTTAGCTGCCCAGATGTCTGCGGCCGCACATGTTTCACTGCTCATGGTGGGATCTTTGTTTAAAGCCGTTTCGACCTTCGATCGGTGCTGTATGGAGTACTACTCCGCAACTAATAAATTAATTAATGAATGAAACATCTCGAGTTAGCTAAGCTAGTTAGCTGTTCTTTGGACATTAATCTTGATTCGCGACCGGGCAAACGAAGAAGATAACCTGGAAGCGCCTTTTGGTCGACCTAAAACGTAGAAAAGGGGCAAGCGTTTTCTTGTCGTGTTGCGCGACTGACCTTTGGGACGATTACAAATTAGCTACATGTGTTAAGAGTGTGTGCCGTAGGTAAGTCAATCTCCACCAACACTTTAGTTTCCCACGCAAAGCATGCTTATCGGTTTTAAATGATGCATCATAGATGCTTCAAGAAAGAGGGAAAAGAAACAGAGAATGATTAAGAAAAAAACATTGAAAAGAGAGGCCGGTCCTTCTGCTGATGTTCAACTTTTTCTCCCTTTCCTTTTTGACAACATGGCCGGTTATGTTGTCATAAGTTACTTCAAAATTAATCAGGTCTTGCTTCAAAATTAATCAGGTGTTGCTTCTAAATTAATCTTTACAGATTAAAACTATGCATGCATGCAACTCTTGTCTCAAAAAGCGAGAGAAAGAAACCACAACTCGAAAAGGAACCATAAGTGAAATCGCAAATCTGTAATAGTGCCGTGCCCCTTAGCATTGGCAGCATGCCTATCATCTTAGCGTTGAAAAACGACGACAAATGAAACCATGGATGCGGACATACTACCTTTGCTGTGTGCTTGGGACAAAAATGGAAGAGGTATATCTATTTCCTTTCTCTTGTCCAAATCTCTCGTGTTATTTCCTCTTCCTTGTCCACGGCAATAGATACGGCGCCCTGCACCGAGCTACCTCGTCTCCGCGGCCCCGTCTCCAAATTGTTTGCTGGAAACCAGGTTCCGGTTCTTATGTTATCGTTCTTCGCTTTTAACAGGCAACCACATAAACATGCTCTAATCCCCCAGGAGTAGATGGACTATACATTATGCTTGGCACTGTTTCGTCTAGAGAGAGGCATGTTGTGTGCGCATTCCAGCCATCAATCGCCTTAGACAAGATTCATGCATGCATGATAACTGGTTGAGAATTTGCTACGCCGATGCGTCCATACTGCTATACCACACGAATGATGCAATTATGCAATTTGTTTGGAGCTTTCTTGAGGTGCTTCTCGGCCCCAGCCAAGTAGGCGCGGCCCGATCTGAGAAGAGCAACTCAGGAGAATTTGCATGACATTGCTTCCTGAATTCCGGTAAGGTAGTTTGAAGGATGATTTATCTTATTTACAGTGAAAAGTAACAAATCAATCAGAATTAATCTCCTGTAAATATCGAAACAAATCAAACAAGGAAGAGGAAAGAAGATAAGAGATTTGGGGAAGAGGAAAGTAGATAAATCTGGACAATTGGTTATAGATGGACGGCTAATAAGGGGCAAAGTCACGCTGTGACTTTCCTAGGCCAAGTCAGAGGATCTGCTTCCTTATAATGTTAGGTGCTTCGATCATGCAGATGCTGGTCGCTTGACACGCCACGGATATGTGTTAGTGGCGACAAAACCATGATTTTTATTGCGTCCCTATGCATGATTATATTTGGATGGGGAATCTTGGTGGAACTTTCGGATGGATTAGCTTTTCTGGGCTCTTCTATGATCCACTAAAAGGTTAGCTAGGTAGGGCTTGGACCCAAGCTAACTGCACTGCACATGGATCGATCATCCATGCTAGGCGATTAACTAATCTTTGTTAATTGCCTCTTGATTGTGTTTGTGGGGTTAGAGAATTTCTTCAGTACAACATGCGTGTGATTACAAGAGAGTGCGTGACATGCTGACATGTCCAGTACTAGTAGTAGTAGTAGCCAAAGCTTCACGCCAACAGCTAGCTAGCTTAATCTAACAGGTTCTTGAACTGCTCTAATTAGAAGAGAGATGATATGAATGTGAACACCTAAGAGGTTTTTATATGAACATCTTATCAGCAGCGACTGATTGGTAGGTAGATAGACCTGACGTCGGGTCTGGAATTCAACGAAATATATCGTTGAGCAAGACTTTCCCTTGTGAGAGGTTACGTCGTGGTGGTGGTTGGAATTTGACATCCAATAGAAAAAAAGTGGCAGGGATATACTTTTAACACCTTATTGTTCTGGCTTAATGCTTCGCTTTGCTAGATTGTCTTTGCTTTAATTTCTTCAAGCAATATGTTTTGTTGCTTTTACATTCGTAACCTGTTGACCAGAATGCTCCCTTCATTCTTTTTTATGTGATGTTTCACGGCCTTTGATATGCGACTTTGACTGTTACTTTTTATAACTTTGTATTAAGATATACTAATAAAATTTTGATGTTATAAAAGTATTTTAACAACAAATATGATGATATAGTTTTCATGTAATCAATATATATAGGAGTAGTTACTTCCTATTCCGTATCTCACAATATAGGGAGTATCTTGTGCAACGGAAAGTATGTATGTGTAGTATACGAGTATATAAGACCACTTAGGTGGTATTTATACCTTTTTAGGGGTGGTATGTACATTTTTTTTAGATATACTCCTTTTTATGTACGAATATGAAGGTATTTACAAAATATGCTAAAAACTATTGACTCTCTTACAAATTTTTCGTGTGGTTCGCATTAAAGTAGCTTATAATTAGTATATGAGTATATCCAAAGTGATAAAGGAGTATGTCATGTTCTTTTAAGTGGTATATCAGAGGTGGGAGTAACAAGTATGTACTCCCGGGAGTACAAAACGGGTGTCCTATATATTAGTGGTCAAACTTTAGAATGTTTGATGGCATGGATTCTAAGTGTCAAACAAAAAGAATGGAGGGAGTAATATTGCTGTGATCAATATGTTTTGAAATATACATCCAAGATGCTCCATTCACGAAGCAATCATTGGAGCAAAATTCAGAAAACATCTCACTGATATATTTTACAAAGAACAGTACTAGCATACTACATGATAGGTGGATATGATGGGTACTTCGGTGCTTCCGACAATAGAGTGGATGTTGACACCTAAACCGTTTTGCACGTAGTTGCCTGTGATCTGTGAAGACAAAAGAAGATCGAAATCCATGAAATTGTTGAAATATGTCCTTTTTAAGAGATGAAGTATGCCATGCTTCCGCTGTTATTGTAGTTATGCGCTTATTGACTCCATCAGATGGATGATGTTTGAGAATAAAGAAGATGGAAAAATTGTGTTGGTGAAATACATAGAGCTTCATCTATGCTCTCCTAAAAACTAAATTGCACTAATCGTAAAGTAACCCTGTTCGTAGTGGATGAGTAGGAAATTGATGTACAGAGCTCATTGATCACTACTTGGAAAATGGAAATGCACTGGATTGGATACTAATGTGCGATGGCGACTATTCATGCAGGGTTTCCGGAAGGTGGTGCCGGACCGGTGGGAGTTCGCGAACGAGAACTTCCGGCGAGGCGAGCAAGGCCTCCTCTTCGGCATCCATCGCCGCAAGGCGACGACGCCCCAGTCCTCCAAATCCGGCGGCAGCGGCGTAAACGTCGCGTTTCCTCCGCCACTGCCCCCTCTGCCTCCCGCGTTGGCCACCACGTCCGGCGCCGGCAACGACCACAGCTGCTCGTCGGCGTCGTCGCCGCCGCGCCCGGATCTCAGCAGCGAAAACGAGCAGCTCAAGAAGGACAACCACACGCTGACCGCGGAGCTGGCGCAGGCGCGGCGGCACTGCGAAGAGCTCCTGGGCTTCCTCTCGCGCTTCCTCGACGTCCGGGAGCTCGACCTCCGGCTTCTTATGCAGGAAGACGTGCGAGGCGCGGTCGGCAGCGAGCAGTGCCGCGCCGCGGATCAAGAGCAATACCACGGCTGCGAGGAGAAGAGCGTGAAGCTGTTCGGCGTGCTCCTCGAGGACGCCACGAGGAAGAGGAAGCGTTGCGAGGAGGCCGCGGCCCGTGAGCGGCCGTTCAAGATGATCAGGATCGGCGAGCCGTGGGTCGGCGTGCCGTCCTCGGGCCCGGCGCGGTGCGGAGGCGAGAACTAGGCTCCGCAACTGATGTGCGCCGCGGCCGTGACCTGACCGGCCGGCCGGCCGCCCAGTTGGCGAGCCCCCGCTCTTGTATGCGTGCATGCATGGCGATCGAGGTTGATGGCAAGGATGGTTGGATCAACCTTGTGCTTAGGTGAAAATGAAGCAAAAGAAATTAAGGACACCAAAGATACGCGTTTAAGAATTGATTGAGGAATGCTAGAGAAGTAGTAGGAAGATTGGAAGAAGATGAGGACTGGAGGAGCCCATGCTGATCGAAGCGACGCAGCTGGCTCTTGCCGCGTGTTGATCCAATTCAACTCAGAAAGGTTTGCACTTTGGAGAATGTAGTGTTAGTACTAAGTTCGATTCGACGAGGTGTGAAGCTTCACCTTGTCGAGGTAAACATGGTAGCTTGAAGTTTTTATCGTGAAATACAGACTGATTTGTTTCCCCCCATTTATTTTCTGTGTGCAAGAATTTTTCTTTTGAGAGATTCTGTATGCAAGAATTATTACACTTTTCTTTTCCTTTTCGATCTCAATCTCAATCTATATAATTATATAATAAAAGCTCATGATACGTGGTTAACAACTCAAGAAAAAAAGAGATAGAAATCCAATAAATACTAAGAAAAAAATAAAAACATCCGCCCCAAATTACTGGACCCTAATTATAAGCATAAACCACGACCATTGGATCCCTCTAAAAAAAAAGATAAATATGTTTGAAATTCTCACAGAAAAGCAAAACATCTAGCAATCAATGTGCTTCAAAGTTATGTGTCCCACGACCATTGGATCCCACTAATAAAAGATAAATATACTTGAAATTCTCACAGAAAAACAAAACATCTAACTATCAATGTGCTTCAAAGTTATGTGCCAGAGTTCGACTCCAATAATACAAGGTGGCTGATCTGAAAAAACAAACAGCACAAGGCGGCCGGGCGAGGGCACGCGTACTACAAAAGCTTATTCCGGTGCTCATACTGAGGATAGAACATGCTGCTTTAAATTACGAGATCGAGGAAGCATAATTCTGGAGGAAATAAATCTTCTGCGGTCCGGCCTCCACGAGCCCCCCCGCATCCATCCTCTGAATTTTTTTTAAAAAGATATTTACAAAAATAAATAACCGCCCAAAGAATTACAACAATGGGTCAATTGGCGACAAGAACACTCTTCCCCTCCTGTCGCCGGTTCAGGTATCTGTCGCCAGTTCAACTGGCGACAGTTACATAGAGCCCTAAACTGATTAGTCTGTTTGTGATTTTCATAGATTTTCAACGGTACAAAATCTGTTAGACTCATAATAACATTTTGTGATCGTCGTATGTTGTTCTAGTGCGGTGAATTTCTGAAAAAAATTTCGAGGACGATTGAGGTATCAACGATTCGTAAGTAAGAAGGTAAGTGATATTGCGATGCGCCCGGGAATTCATAGGAAACAAATGTGAATTTGCTATTACTATCAAAACTATGACAAATCACACTGATATTACATAACATTAAGCAAAACGTCATAACACTTAATTTGTTTCAAATCAAAATGATAATTCAGAACATTGGCAATAACATATTAGTATTGTCCGTGCTTTCTTGTGGTCACAACCTCAACACCCCCCCATGTAGACTGCTTCGAGTCGGGCAACCGGATGAGGTCCCCGTGGCGATGTCCAGAGTGTCGATGTCTCCTTCGTCCTGAGGATTTCTCGTGGAGCATCTCTTGAAGGTGTGCCCAGACTCCCTGCAAATGGAGCACTTCTTCGTATGAAGTCCGGTTTTTTACTTCGTCCATGTCGTTCCTGATACGCAGTACCTGTTGCTGGCCAACCTTTCCCTTGAGCCTATCAATGTTCGCGATCTAGATTAGTTGCTCCTAAGTCGGATGGCCAGTGAAATGGCCAACCACAGCGTAACCATATATCTCCCCAATCCAGGTTTGCATCACCGCCACCTTAGTGAAACAGTTAGAGAGGTACTCACAGGGATGCTGCGCTACCGTTGAACATGCGGCTATGACATGGGAGCATAGCCTATACAGAAGAAGGGGCTTGTTGCAAGTGCATATGCAATTACCGCAGTGTAGTGTGCAATCGTGGGTGACCCTCTCGCGGTTCGTCCCGTGACGTTCTTTATCCCTGCACATTATCTCGAAGCAAAGCTCCCCTGTGCCTATCTTGAATGCACGGTGCATCTCACCCTTCTTACTCTTCTCCTCCATGTACTTGGTGACCATGGCAGAGTAGAGTATTTTGTCATTTGCCATGGCGAGCGACGCGTTGTTGCTTCTGTCAACAAAGTAGTTCGTCGTACCGTGGAGAATTACCTCCACAATACCAACCAAAGGGATGCACCTTGCGCCGTGCATGACCCAGTTGTACACCTCGGCTAGATTAATTGTCATGACACCATATCGAGCACCACCCCCTATCATGTAGCAGCGACCACTTCTCCTTAGGCTTGTACTCAATCAAGTCCGAGAAGTATTTCACCTGCGTCCCCGTCCTCCTCGTCAATCTGAGAGTATCTGTGGGTAGATGTGGCAATGCTTCAGGGGCCCAGTCAGCGCTTGGGGTGACCCTTCTCGCTGCCTCCCTTTTGTGCGTCTGGGTCCGCTCATCTAGAATCTTCTAGAGTGCTTCGAACTTCCGTTACTAGTTCTGGTTGCACAGCCACTTGAACAGGTTCATCAAGTTCTTGTTGCGGAACTGCTTGTAGAAGTTTGCACCCATGTGCCTCATGCACCACTTGCTCTGCAAATCCGGCCATGGAAGTGGTACATTCTCTTCTTGTTGTAGCTGGGTTATTGCACGCAGTAGGCCTGCATGCCGATCATGTATGAGGCATACGTTGGGATGGCATTGCACAACAGAAATCCTCATATTCTTCAGGAACCACAACCAGTTGTTCGTGTTCTCGCTTTCAACAAAAGCGAATGCCACAGGAAGAATTTGATTGTTCCCGTCCATCGCTATTGCAGTCAGTATCTACTTCCCAGTCAAGAATGTACCATCTACGTACAATATTGGACGGCAGTGCCGCAATGCATTGATGCATGGACCAAAGGCAAAGAATGCTCACTGCAGTACCCTCTTATTGGCCCACTTCGGATGCGTGATGTCTTGAATGTCGATATGTGTGAGTGCCGCCGGGCAATTTAATTTGTAATACTTAACCTTTGCATTGGTCCTAGCATTACAAATTAAATTTCTCCGCTCTCAGTGTATATGCACTTCCCAGAACTACAGTACACATACACCTTACAAAAAATTGAGAATCACATCCATACACAAGTTTTTACATTACCGAAGGTTTCATAATTTACAACATTTTACACAGCATCAAAGTTTCATACAAAAGAGCTAAGTCTGCAGCGGAAACACCTGCCATAAGATGGCTGAAAGCAAAAGCCAAACTGGCTGCCCTTATACCCACAATGCAACCAGCCGGAAACGCCCAAGCTAGTCGTCAAGAGAGTAGTCGGCCTCACAAACGTCAACCCCTTGGGGGGGGGGTCAACCTCCTCTGCAGCAAATATACAATACAGTTGAGTACAAAAACGTACTCGCAAGACTTATGATTAACAAACCTATACATAGCTACATGCAAGCTTGATTCAATGGAGATGGCTATATGGTTTATTTTCAACATAAAGCAACATTTTATTTGCAATAGTATAATAGATTGAATGTAGTTTATCAAAACGGATTTTAATTGATCAAATAGCAGTGAGACAACAATATAAACATAATTATCATCCTAGAGGTGACTTCCCACAGCCACCATAACAATAGCACGAATTACTCATTTGTACCACCTATTCTCAAGTTTTATCAAAAAGATTATAGTCTAACTCTTGAAAGACCCCTCCAAGCGTGTCCATAACCAAGGACGTGGCTATTCGAATAGTTTAAATCCTGCAGAGGTGTACAACTTTACCCACATGTCAGATCGCTCCTTTTGCCACCGGATAAAGCATACTTCTAAAGGTATGCCGGCAGAGCTAAGTCCTACGAGACGTTTCCAAAGGAGTGCGCTAAATAAGAGTCGCACGTATGGGAGTTAACCCTACGTGAACCGCCCATTCTAGACTCCCACAGAGGACCCATACGTTGTGTCGGAGACATCAGTCAGACTTAATACTGCCGATGCTCCACGGGCGAGGGAACCTGTCCGGAACCCACCCCGCACATGCCCGAACATAACACATTTCTTTTTATCCTCCTACACCTACCACCGGCGACTCATTAATTAACACTCCCCAGAGTACTAAGTCAAGAGGGGACCCAGATGACCCTCATGTGGCTGCACGCGATAATGCTTGGTTTAGTGGGACAAGATGTTTGGTCCTTGTTGATTCAGGCACACAACCACACACCCAATAATCACACCATCAACCATGTGCCCAAATCTAAATCCTTTTTGTTTTCAGTTTTTGTTTTTCCAAATATGATATAATCATGAATACCCTGACTCAAGTATTTAAAGTGATATTGTAATGACCATCACCGAAGTGATGATCCCCAGACTACTGTTCTAAGCATGGCTAAGCGACAACACTCGTATACTAAATATAAAGTGACTAGAGACCATCCATCGAGCTCTAAATCATAGCGAATAATAACCTAGGTTCAGTGGTAAAGGATGGATATTTTCTTAAAGTTCAAGTAACTATTCAGGTTAACTATCGCGAAAAGAAATAACTGGGCAACATAGCATGCATATATACAGTTGAAATTAAAATATTAACATGCGCAAGTAGTAGGATCAACATGCATCACAGGAAAACTGCTTGCCTTGCTGAAGATAATCCACTTGCTGAAGGTCATCGTCGCAATCTATCGATCGAACAAAAGAGCAAATAAGAATGAATAACACCAAAATAACCAAAACTCAACTTTATCCAATCATACAAACATCACAGGTAGATAAACATGTTTGAAGAATTTTAGGAGAAAGTTTCAGTCCAAAATGAGTTTATTTGGATTTTTTTAAGTGCTTAACAAGTTAAAAGCATGATTTCATAAATAAATTAATTAACAATATTTTCTGAAATAGCAACATACTTAGAACCTATTTTAAATAAAATTACACTAAAAATGAAAACTAAGAAAATTGGTTTCATTTAATTTGGAGTTAAAATGAAATAGTTATGAGTTTTCTAATTTAAATGAATTTGAAGTGTAAAAGTAATTTGTTTCGGAATTTCGAAAAGAATTATATACTTGTTACACTCGTAGTCAACTAGCCACGATCACTGACCAGTGGGACTCGAGCGAGGGCATTGACTCGGTCAGCTTTGACTTAGTCTTGGCTGAGTGACGTCAAAAGCGGTTTTGATGAATACGTTTTATGTTTACAAAAGCATAAACACAAACTAAGCATATGCGAAATATGCTTCTCTTAAATGGAAACGTACTCAGCTACTCTACCCCAACACTAATTGGCCATATGGGCCCACACGTCATAGGTACAAAGATTCAAAACAGCGCCAAATAGATTTCTTAAACTCGTTTAGTACCAAGGGTTCACAAGTCATACATCACAGAACTCAATTAAAAGCTAATGATAGAGTTTACCCTAATGCTACCGGCGGTTAACCGGATCTTTTGCGTGCGAGTATGGCAGCGAGGTAGGGGATTCGGTGAAATAGTAAAGCTCTTAGCTTGAGGATGACACCAACGGGTGCGCAAAGACTTGGCAAACTTGTTGGTGATGACGTGGAGGCTCGAGGCTGTCGGCGTTGAGCTCACGGTGGCCGGAAGCGGAACCGAAGGGATGGCTCACGCGGAGAAGGCATTGTAGTGGCCGAGGAGGCTTGGGAAATGACACGCCAGAATCGCCTCATTTCCAGGAACACAACGCCCGAAGTCTTGATGTCGATGGAGGCTAGTGGAGGCCAGAATTGAGGCGACAACGGATGACTGTGCTCGGAGAAGATGAGGTCGTACATCCTCGATACAACACCAAACTCCAATTAGATACACTAGAAGACTTAACCTAATGTTGCGATCCCAAAGGATAAGGCGTTGCTGAAAGAGACTCACCGTAGCGCCCGTACGCTAAACGGCCATGGCCACCGGAGGCGGAGACGAAGATGTTGCCCCAATGATTCAGTGCATGCCAAAGACTGGGATTGACCAAAACGGGCGCGTCACAGAGAAGGGAATTCGGAGGCGGGGTCGCGGGCTCGACAGCGGCTTCAAAACGGCGACGCTGCCTTCGACTTGTGCTCCAGCTGAAACAAAGAAGTGAGCGAAGCGAACAAGATAGAGGGAGAGAGAAGGAATGGGTTGGCTCAGGGGCTTTATGGAGTCACGGCGACATTTCGTAGGTGATCTCGGGGGCATGAGGTGGCGAGTGGTGAGCTACATGGCACGTATGCTGCTGTGCTAGTGCTCTCGACTTGAACGGCGCCGATGAAGAAGACGGTGTCGACAAATGGGGCCCGCTCATCAGCGACAACGTCAAAACGGTCCGGTGAGATGGCACGGTCGCACCAGATATGCCGGATGGTTTGATTGAAAATGGATGGTCCAATCGAGATGTAATGTTCGGATGGTCCGAACGTTTCCATGCATTTTGGACAGTCTGATCGAGATTCAATGGTCTAGATTGTGCGTTTGTTCAGACGGTCCTGTCCGATCGAGATTGAACGGTCCAGATTGCGCGTTTGTTCGGATGGTCCGAACGACACCAATCAATTTGGAAAGTTGATCTTAAATCAGACGGTCCAATCACTTTTGCGTTAGTTTGAACCAGGCTAAACGGCTTTGCTCAAATATGACGGTTGCGGTCAGATCGGACGGTCCGCATGAAAGGATATGTTCGGACGGTCCGAGCGGCTCAATCAATCTAGGTCGTTGATCTTAAATCGGATGGTCAACGTGAAGAGGTGTGTTCGAACGGTCCGAATAGATTCGATCAACTCGGGCCATTGATAACAAATCAAATGGTCCACAAGGCCTCACATCAGTTGGACTAGGCGCGCTAGTGTTAGGTTGGATTTGAGTTTGTCCGAAAATAAAACTAGTTTGACTAGGCCGTTTAAGATAGCAATAAAATTCTAAAATTTTTTGTGGGTGTTCTAAGGTTCAACTAGGACTTAGGAAAATTTATTTTGGCCATGGTTCATACTTAATTTGTCTAAAATAAATTCCTTTTTAAAATTGCATTAATAACCCGGTTAGGATTTTGATTAGGTCAAAATAACTTCTAAAAATTTGGGAAAATTTATATTAATTCTTGATAAATAACCTAGTATTTTTCAAAATTATTTCTAGAGACTTACATACAAACAAAATTTTTTGAAATAAATAAGAAACTAGCTTTCAAGTCAAAAGTTTGAAATTTAAAGCAAACTTTAGGAAACCATGTGCAAACTCAAGAATTTCAATAATAGTTTTTGAAAATCTCACACTTTTATACATTAAACACAAACCAAAATTTAGGATGTTACAATATGGGTGTCGGGATTCCTGTTTTGTATGACTCGGAATTGCTCGAGGAGGTTGTGGTAGGAATCCTCGAATGTGCCGAACCTTGATTCCAATGCCTTATGTTTTGCCCTCCAAGCCTTGGCATAGTTGATTGTGTACTAGAACATTGCCTCAATCGCCCGAATGATGGGATCGTGGCTGAAAATCTAGATTATCTTCGATCTCACTATACATGAGGTTGGCGATGAAGCGTGATGAAAGGTTCCGGTGGGACTGCACTGACTCAGAAACGACGCATGTGTGAGAGACCACTATAGAGCACTTCCAATAGGTGTCCCACTTAGGGCTAAATGTGTGCACTCGCCAAGGGCATCCCTCTCTATCGCACTTCACGTCGTACATATTGGGGTAGACATGACAACTGTGAATGTGCGCCGCACCGACAAGGCCCAGAATTTGACCGCGTCCTACACGACATCCTTGCATTTGTACAAAACTCCTAGCCTGACCTCGCTCTGGCCGTACCCTCACGGCACACGGGAGCCTTCGTTGAAGACGAGGTTGTCGAACTGGCATGTGTTCCACTCGGATAGAACCGCCTGCTGATCCACATCGTCCTCATCGTCGGAACCTCCATCTTTAGATAATTCCATGTAGTCTCGGTCTTCGAGATCCATCCTTTGCACTAGGGCTTCCACCTACTCACCCTCGTCAGCAAGACCACTAGCTTGCTTGATCGAAGGAGCTACTTCCGTAGGGTCTTCATCGACAGCATCAGCAACTCCGGGAGCTTCAGCCATTGTGTACACCGTGCTATGGCTGGAGACCCCGACTTCTTCTTCGGTGTTAGCACCCCCTTCTTGTTCAGCCGCGGATGGAGGAGTGGGTTTGGCATATGCCTGGACCAAAAGGACCAATTTCCACCCTCCCTTCCCTCGCCATGCGTACATATGACTGCCATGAATTTGTTCCCTTCAGCTGCACTAACTCCCAATATGTGGGTTGTACTACCCGCGAGGCAAGACAACTCAATCTCAGATCGTACACATCATGGTCCACTTCGAATGTGTGAAACAACCATCGCATCACAGCGCCCCATGTACGCTGCTCTGGTCTTGGTAGGGGCACGGTCGCAGATTGAAAATAATGCAAATAAATCCCCTCGGGACCCTTCATAATAGTCCCTTGACTATAGTAAATTTTGAAATTGGCGACGTCGGACATATTTAACGCATTGCACCATAAAGAACATTTCCACGATTAACCACATATCTAAAACTAGACTACCCACCAAAAAGTATTATGTAATACGTACTGCACTATGTAACCGTACATCTAAAATTGTATAATCCATTCGGTTAAAAAAAATAACCCGAGAGGTGGGCATCTAGACGGGCAGCGCTTCACTAGCTTCTCTCCTCCCCTCTACTCCTCTCTCTTCTCTTCTCTTTTTTCTAAATAAAAGTGAGTCTTGTGCCGACTTTTAGGGTTTCAAGAGGTTTATATAGGGTCATGTTTCCCTGTCACCATTTCAAATGGCGACAGGAAGCTGTCGCCAGTTCAAACAGCGACAGGAAGACTGTTCACTTCCTGTAGCTAGTTGAACTGGCGACAGATAGCTGAACCGGTGACAGGGGCCTACAAGGTTCCTGTCGCCAGTTCAACTAGCGACAGGGAGTCATTTTTATAATTTTTTGGGGCGACTATTTATTTTTGTAAATATCTTTTTAAAAAAATATTATTTTTTTTAAAAAAATCTCCACCCTCTATTGGAGGCATCGCGCACTATGTAGGGGGATCCAAAAGTCATGGGGGAGGAGCCCATAGAATTTATTTTCAATTTTAAAATGGTAGACTATATCATAACCTACCTATTTATTTATTTATTGGAATTTTTCATAACTATTTGAATCATTTTTTTTTTGAATAATAGGAGCACTAGCGGCACCAATTATAATGGGGGCGCTGGAAATATTTTCCATATGTATGTCATGGAAGCATATTCCTTTAATGTTTGTTAAATTCTAGATGCTACTTTCATGGACCATCTTTTTTTATTAACCCAATATAGGATTAGTACATGAGAATGACTATGGTATATGTGTACGTAAATTATGCACTTTATATACACATTGCCCATCACTCACTAATCATCCTACAAGTGGGAGTGGTGGGGAATGGAAAAATAATGAGGGAGAAAAGTTTAAAACCTTCAACTAAAAGTTGTGTGTACCATAGCCATTCCTTTAATGTATAGCAAAATCATGTTAGGATGAGATGCGCAATTGCACGGCCCACTCGATTCTCAAGGGCTAGAAATTACTACATTAATCATAGATAAAACAAAAATACACGTGGTCAACCTTTTAAAAATTGTCTTAAAAGATTTCTCTTTAAAAAAATCATATAATTATATTTACAATATAAAGTTAGAAAAAGTAATGGTCAAATGTGTGTATTTAAGACATTGTCTAGGTCCAAAATGAAACAAGTAAAAAAGAATAGAGGTAGTATAACAAAATCGTAACTAAGCTAGCCACACAATTGCGTGGGTCAATATGCTAACAGAGAGAAAAAGAGCTATTACTCTCGTACCTGTTGACGGGCTAAGAATGTAAAAACAATGGCCCATGAAGGTCCAAGCCCAATTCCCTATTCTCCGCTTGACACCAAGTCACCAACCACCATAGTGTCCTCGAATTTTCTTTTGGTTCGATCGAACCGCTTAATACCAATGACTCTAAGTCGGAGCCTCTCCTCTGGTTAGTTCATCTCAGCATGGCCGACTATTGTCGCTGCCTCCATCGGCTAAGCTCCATTGGGGAGGCCTTGAAGTCATCCGGCACCTCGAAGCCACACATCATCTGGAGCCGCCGCCACCTCTTTCGGCGGTGGGGACGGGAATGACGAGATCTGGGAGTGCGAGGAGGTGGCTCGAAGAGGAGGACTCGATGCTCCTCTCTAGCTTGCGGATAGGTCAGAACAAGTTTTTTTTAGGGTGGCAAGAACAGGTTAATTTGAGTAGTTGTGGAAAAATAAACTATATTTTGTTTGTCGGTAATCTAGAACCGATCTTACGTATGATTATTTGATTCGAGGGGACTCTTGGAAATAAAATCATGCAGAGAATGATACAAGGGTTTTATATAGGTTCGGGCCTTGTTTGGAGGGAGTAACAACCCTAATCCTGTGATAGTTTATTGAGTGTATTGTTTACAATCAAGAGGAAGACTAAGCCTAATGCCTTGCTTGTGCTCCAGATTACTCTCTTGATCGATCTGTCCCTCTGCCTTCTGACTTCAGCCCTTATATAGCGTATGAAGAGGTGGCAGTTTCTCCTAGTGAAGAGGCATCTCAACGTTCCAAATGATGAACTACTTAATGGTGGTTGTCATTAAGGACGTGGCACTCCCACGTCATTAGGCAGTAATTGTCAGAGACAGTGGTGATTCATGCGGTTATTAACTGAGAATAACAACGTACATTGAATACCCCGTGTGTAAAACACGACGCATAAGACTTTCTAATCGATTGGGCCCACATATCTGTTGACTCCATCGATATGGGGTAGTCATAATTGACTAGGTTGTGGATATACTTACGACCACAAGGTGCTCGTAAATAAGGTTGTCAACCTAAGGCTAGTCGTAGAAAAGCTTACGACTAGAGACTAGTCGTAGAAGAGGCTTATGACTAGGGCCTAGTCGTAGAAGAGGCTTATGACTAGGGGGTGGTCGTGGTAAGACTTACGATCACTCGACTAAGCTCCCCCTTTACGAATGGTAAGGGGCATATCTATGGGTAATATAAAAGTATTGCTATCTATAATAATAATTACAGATGAATAATTAAATGAGGATTATTAGATCCTCATCATCTAGCCCCCCAGCTTCAAGTGAAAATAACTTACTTGGTAATGGAGTCGTAGAAAAGTGGTCGAAAGTAAAATCTTTCCGCGTGGTGTTTCATTTGACCAGAAAAATACTTGGTCAAGAATGTAATTTCACTTGAGGTGTAAAGACAAAATCGATTTTCTTGAACAGACAAATTAAATAATCTCAATCAACTCTCACATACATGTCTGTTGATGTGGTTCCCGGAGAGGTGACAACTGTTAAGTTCCCATGATCTTTAACCCAAACGCGAGGCTATAAAAAATCACCGTGGGCTTAACTTTAGGGTTTTTACTTTTCCCCTCCCGCTTCAACTGTTCCTTGAGCTCTTGTTCTCCTCCGCCGCCAACCAAATCACACTCACTCTTGAACCCATTCCAAACCAAAATCCACCTCACTCAGAGAAGATGGCCGAAACTGCTTCAAAGTGGGCTAAATCGGAGATGGATGGGTTGAAGTTGCAAGCTCTAGTCACAGCCGAGAAGATTATAAAGAAGGAATTTGTGAAGTGGATCGAAGCTACCGGGCAACATTGGCCGTTAGGAGAAATTAGTCAGATTCCAGTCTTCCATGCGTACTGTGAGTGTGGCCTCCGGTTGCCCGCTCATCCCTTCCCCACGCTTGTACTCGAACACTTTGGGGGTGTAGTTGGTGAACCTTGTTCCCAATTCCATCTCAATGCTAAGTGTGTTCGTGTACTTGTGTGAGGCTTATCTTGAGATTCTACGGACACTGAACTCTTCCAAAGATACTCTGAGATGAGTAGGCAGCCGATTGTGGGCGCCGTGGTCCAAGCTCCACGATGGGAAGAAAAAGGAGTACATCCAGATGTTTACCCGGTCATCATGGCCGGGATGGAAGAAGAAGTGGTTATACTGGGAGACGATCGGTGAAGACAGCCTCTCCTTCATGGGGAAAGCTACAGAGAAGAACGCTTCCTGGGATTCGACTACTAGGGATCTCGACCGAATCAACCCCTACATTCAAGCCCTCAAAGACTTGAAGGGAGAGGGGCTTACCGGATGGCACATGGTGAAAGATTTCATCACACACCGCATCAGCCCCCTGAAGAAACGAGCACATCCCATGTGGAGGTACTCGGGGGACAAGGATCCGACTAGAGACTACGTGAAAGGTAAATAATTCATCAACTCGACTCTTCTTGGTTAATCTCGAGCTTGATTGTTGAACATTTTATTTACCCATGCAGGCCTATCACAGATGGAGATTGTCGCTCGAGTCAAACTCGTTTGTGAAAAAGCCCCACCACCTGATGCAGTGGCTCCTCAAATCCTGGCGGTCATGTCCGTAAAGGAAAAAAGGAACGCCTAAAGGTAATCGAAGATTGATGTCGTCTGCAGGGTCTCGTAATCATAGAAAACGACCACTTAGTAATATATCTTTTTCTGATCTTTGTAGAAAGTAGGCATGGTAGACCATCAATATGACCAAGAGGTCAAATTGATGGTCGTTGGAAAAGGGGTGGAGGAAAGCAAAGCTCCTCCAGCCAAAAGGTGTCGCCTTGTGAAGGCTGCCGACAAGACAGCCGAAAGCTCAAGCTCGGTTCCTCCTCCGACCAGCCTCGTCCAGAAATTCTTTGCAGATGTGATCTCTACAGAGAAAAAGGGGTTGGTCGAATTGCCTACTCCCAAAGCCCCCAAGACTAAGTACCATCCTACTATGACAACAAGACCTTTTCAGTTTCCACTTTTCGTGGCTTTGCCAAGCAATTAGAAAAGGAAAATTGGAAGAGTTTTGTGTCTTTTGTAAAGGAGACTGTTGCATCAGTAGAAAACATGGTCGAGGTAGGTGCTGCCCCCTAAGGTGACCGAAATAGGCTTCGACCACCAAGAGGGGTAGGAAGCTTCGGGAGTTTTGGCTCTTGTTCAAGACCTATGACCAGACGTGGTCGTAGAGGTCCCCCAACAAGTTACTCGACCAAACGTCGTCGAGGAAGCCCTGACCACTCAATCTTGTGGCACCGAAAGCCCTCCAAGGGCTGAAAGTATCGCGGGAATTGAGGTAGTTGTTGAGAAGAAGAGAAAGAGGCCTTTCTTAGGAAAGGTCTCTTCTGGATTCACAATTAAAGCCAGAAAGCTGAGGTATGTAAAAATCAAAAGTATAATAACAGCATTTACCTTTTGTTTTCTATAATTTTGACGTCTTTGCTTTTCTTTGTTTTTAGCTCGACTCCTCCAACCTCCAAGGATACTACAATCATAGAGACAACCGATATTTTTCCTGCAGTCAAAGAGATAGCAACGGAGGTGGTTGAGGGATCAACCACTATTCTCGTGGTGGAAGAAATCGTTGCCACTGAAGCTACTATGACCACTGAGGTAGTCGTGAAGGCAGAGGCGAAGACGGCAGAGGCATCTAGCAAAGATGTCAGAGGGGCCTCCGACCACCGCGACGGGAAAGAAGTCGTAGTAGACGTTCCTGCCAGTCCTCAAGGAGGAGTTGCTGGTGGAGTCACCGAGGAAGAACAAGAAGAGTTTGTCAACTTATTCTCTGAGTTCTTTGGCCCGACAACCATCGTGGGATCTTTTTCGTTCAGATCTCGTGACCGAGTCCCACACCCCAAGGACATTCCTAACCGGGGAAATATTTTTGATGACAGGCGTCTTCAAGAAATATGGTGGGACAAAGTCACAGATATCGATGAACTTAGGAATCCCGAGTTGGCATATGCCAAGTTCGCTCGATTAACCATCAATGTAAGTACTTGATACCAAATATTTACATATTTTGTGTTTCTTGCATCTCACTGTCTTTCTTCTTTCAGAGAGCTTTGGAACAAATTGTCACTGTTGGTGAATATAGTAGACAACTTATGTTGTTACGACAACAAAAAGCTGAACTCTGCGAGCAGGCAGAGAGATGGTGAGTTTCTGTTACATGTAGTCTTTTTGTATTTAGACTACTTGTTCAGTTCTCAAGTCAACTTTAACCTTTGCAGGTTTAAGAGTGACGAAAAGTCCCTAGCTGATTCGCTCGACTACGAAAAAATCGAGACGAAGAAGCTAAGGGAAGAAAAAGAGGATCTCCTGAAGAAGCTTCAAGAGGCACATTCTGCAACTCAAAGGTTGTAGAATGAAATAAACAGTAAGTTTCGAACTTAGGACTGCTTATGGTAATGATCTTTTGTTCTTTTTCTAACTCTTGTTTCGTCTCAGAAAAAGAGGTTGAAATAGGCAAGCTCAAAACCGAGGTTAACGAAAAGGCCTTGGTTGTTAATGAGCTATCCCGTATCACCAAAGAAAAAGATCAGGAGATAAAGTTGTGGGAAGAGCAGTCTGCAAAGAAAGATGCCTCCCACAACAACGAAGTCAAGCAACTTGACTCTCGACTAGCGGGTAAGTAACTCTTTACCCACGACCAATGTTGCTTATTAGTCATTAAGGGATATGCTTTTGACTGGTCGTACTCTATTTCAAGGCAAGCAGTTGAAATCAAGCGACTCCACAAAGCTTCGACTCGTAGTCAGGAGGAGATGAAGTCGATGAAGATCAATCTTTAAGACAACATATCTCTCCTAAAAAATGTACTCGGGGGACTTGGTGCTAAGGAGGTGACTCCTCTTAAAGACACTATGATCACCCATACGAGTGCCATTGGAGAGCAAGTCGGGGCTGTAGAGGAGCTGATAGCCACTCTGAGGACCAATCAGGCTAACTCGAGAAGAGAGGTGGTCGAAGGTGTAGTAAGCTATGCCTTGGCAAAGCTTAAGGCAAATGACCGCAATCCTAACTTTCAAACAATCGAAGCCGACTTCGACTGCTCTGAAGCAGAAGCAACTCGGCTGATTGAAGATGTGAAGCTAGTCTGCCAGAAGGTCACAGAGGAGATACAAATTGGATCTCCTTCGTTAGAGTAGTTTGTAGTAGGAATCTTCTAAAGACAAGCTTTTGGTTATAAATATATACCTTCTTTTCCTACAAATTATCTTGTTGAGTAGTTAGTAACTCATAAGACAATAAAAGAAATTGAAAGCAAGACTAAGAATTGAAGTCATATTAATAACTGTATCCTAGCCCCGACTATTTGCTTAGTTTATTTATATAAACTAAGTAAATAGTGTATATAAGGGTTTGCTGTAAAAAAGCAGATTGTCCAACTTGTGTTGTCGATCTCGATTGTTATGTTCTGGTCGTTAGAGTTAGTAACAGATAGACACTAGTAAGTTCCTTCTAGTGGGTATGACCACGTGCAGAGAGGAAAAGCTTCGACTAGTGAAGCTACGGTCTCTGACCATAGTAATCGAATCAAGAGTGTCAACATGAGTGCGATAAACTCTTCGAAGTGCCTTAAAACTTCATTCGACCTTTTCTAGTAAACTCAATATGTTTTACACTAATTGCAAGAGTTAGAAAGATCACGACTCTAGGAAGTTCCTTCTAGTGGGCTGGACCACATGCAAAGAAGAAAGACTTCAACTAGGTGTTGTGTCTTTCTCCGACCAGTTTAAACGTATTGAGTTTACTAAAAGTAGTCGAATAAACTAGAAAAGTATACTCCACTTAGAATTTTTTTCAAAAGTAATGAAGAAATAAACTAAGGTTAAAAGAGCTGGCTTGAGAATATTTCGACCAGATTTGTTGAACCCAGTCCCTTTGTATTGGTGGCAAAAGTTAGTAACGAGTCAACCCTAGAAAGTTCCTTCTAGTGAGCAGGACCACGTACAGAAAGAAAAGACTTCGACTAGGTGATGTTACCTTCGTTCAAACAATGTAAAGAAAAATTGAGTATGTAAAAATGATCGAAAAATCATCAAAACACTACTCAATATAAAACAATAAAGATTGAAGAAAATTGAAACTTTATTGAGAGAGTAAGAAGTTACACATAAAATTTGCGTAATTGGTCGATGTTCCAAGAATTAGAGATGATTCTGCCGTCTTCCATCGCTAGTCGTACCGAACCTGGTCGTGTAACTTCGACCACTACGTAAGGACCTTCCCACTTGGGGGAAAGTTTATTCCGATTAGACTGGGATTGAATCTTTTTTAATACCAAGTCATCTACAGTAAAGCTACGAGGTTGGACCTTACAATCGTAGTATTTGCGTAGGGCTTGTTGGTAAACCGCTGAATGGATTAAGGCTTGATTCCTCTTTTCTTAGTGCAAGTTGATGTCATCCGCTCGAAGTTGTTCCTGGTTAGATTCGCTGAAATTTTCGACCCTTGTCGACCTAATCTTTAGTGCTGGTGGAAGCATAGCTTCTGCTCCAAAAACTAGGAAAAAAGATGTTTCACCTATAGCACGACTAGCAGTCGTACGAACTGCCCATAATACAAAGGGTAATTCTTGTACCCAAGCCCCCAAGCGCTTGACAAGCTGGTTGAAGACTTGGGTTTTGATCCCTTGTATTATTTGGCCATTCACTCTTTCGACTGCCCTATTGCTTTGTGGGTGGGGCGACAAAAGCATAACACAACTTGGTACCCAATTCGTCGTAAAATACTTGAAATTTTGCGGTCGAAAAATGTTTACCGTTGCCTGTAATTATTCGACTTGGAACACCAAATCGAGTAATAACATTCCTCATCATAAACCTTTTAGTGGCTTCCGTTGTGATCCCAGTCATGTCAATAGCCACAAAAAGGAACTGAAGCCCCCTGGTGCTTTTGGGAATGATCCTAGGATATCAAGACCCAAGTCGCAAAAGGCCAAGATAGTGGTATAGTTTGCTATACCTGAGCCGGTTGGTGTATTTGCCTGCTATGAAACTGGTATTGTACATATTTTTTAACCAACTCTTTGGCATCATGAATGGTCATTGGCCAGTAAAAACCTTGTCGGAAGGCTTTACTGACCAGTGTTCTGCATGAAGCATGAGTTCCACAGATGCTCCCGTGTATGTCGTGAAGGAGATTCAATCCTTCTTTCTGCGATATGCATCGCATAAGAACGCCTTGAGTACCTCTTTTATAGGGGACTCATTCGACCAAAGTATACATTTAAGCCTTCTGGGATAAACAATCTTCCTCGAGATCATCATCGGGTGTTGTACCCTTCTGAAGAAACTCGTAGATGGGATTCATCCAGGTATCCTCGTATTCTAGGTAGGCTGTCTCAATAGGAGATGTTTTTGGTGTTTCGACCAGAGACGACTTCTGGAGCTACTCCAAGAAGACTCCTTTTGGTACTTGATATTGGGAAGAAGCCATTCGTGCTAACTAGTCAGTGAGAAAATTATCCTTTTGAGGGATATATTGTAACTCAAAACTGAAAAAATGCTTTTCAAGCTTCCTGACTTTCGATAAGTACTGAGACATGATCGAATTAGAATACTGGTATTTTTTTTCCAACCTGATTCACGACTAGTTGAGAGTCTCATCTCACGAGTAGTCGTCGAATCCCGAGCACTTTCGCTGCTCGCATGCCAGCCAACAAACCTTTGTATTCTGCCACATTGTTAGTAGCAGAAAAATGTAATTGAATAGCATACTTTAAGGTCTCTCCTGTAGGATATTCCAGGACCACCCTAGCCCTCGAGCCACTTAACGCAAGTGACCCATCAAAGTACATCATCCACTGGTTGTGAATATCGTACTATGGATCCTGAATAGGTTCAGTATTTGTCCATTCGGCGACAAAGTCTTCTAAGATTTGGGATTTAATGGTCGTCCGAGACATGAAATGGAGGTCGAACTCCTCAAGTTCTATTGACCATTTTTCCATGCGTCCCGCTGCTTCCCTGTTCTGGAGGACCACTCCTAAGAAAAACTCAGACGGCACAATTATCTTGTGCACCTAAAAATAATGTTGTAGTTTCCTTGAAGACACGAGGAGGGCATATAGAAGTTTTTGGATCTGAGGGTAGCACTCCTTAGGCCCATGTAAAACTTCACTTATATAGTAAATTGGTCGTTGAACATTTTCACATTCAGCAACCAGTACTGCGCTCACTGCCTGTGGCATGGCAGCTAGATATATTAAGAGCGTCTCTTTTGATTTTGGAGAAACCAAAATAAGAGCACTCATAAGATTTCTCGTGACATCCTCTAAGGCATTGTTTGCCTCTTCTGACCACTCGAAACATTCGTTCTTCCTAAGAAGCTTGAAGAAAGAAAGTCTTTTTTCTCCCAGTCGTGCGATGAAACGACTTAAAGCCGCCATGCATCCTGTGAGTTTTTGGACTTCTTTCTTCGTGGTCAGAGGGCGCATTTGTTCAATGGCTTTTATCTTTTTAGGATTTGCTTCTATTCCTCATGCAGAGACAAGGAATACAAGCAATTTTCCTGACGAGACTCCGAACACGTACTTCTCTGGATTGAGTTTCAAATGGTGTTTTCTGGGGTTGTCAAATGTTTTTTGCAAGTTGAAAATATGATTAAGTCGCTTGATGCTTTTTACGACTAGATCTCGTCAACATAGGCTTCTAAATTTCGGCTTAGTTGAGGTGAAAAAGTTGTTTCCATTAGGCCTTGAAAAGAAACGCCAATATTTTTTAGACCAAATGACATTTTGACATAGCAAAATATCCTAAATGGTGTAATAAATACGGTCTTTTTTCATCATCTAAACACATACTTATCTGATGATAACCAACATATGCATCTAGAAAACTTAATACTTCACAACCAGCAGTAGAGTCAACCAACTGAATCATATGAGGGAGAGGAAAATCATCTTTTGGACAAGCTTTATAAAGATTAGTAGAGTCTACACATATACGGCACTTACCATTAGACTTTCTAATCATTACAGGATTAGCCAACCACTCTGGGTGGTTGGCTACTCTTATAAAGCCTGCACTAAGTAGCTTGTCTAGTTCTGATCTAATAGCCTCTCGTCGATCGGGTGTAAATCTCTGTAATTTCTATTTTACTAGTTTCTTGTTAGGCCATAGAGCTAGCCTGTGCTCGATCACCTCCCTGGGGACTCCGAGCATGTCGGATGCTTGCCACATGAAGACATCTGAATTAGCTTGGAGGAAGATGACGAGGGCGTCCTCCTATTTGGGGTCAAAAGTATCCCTGATGCGAACAGTCTTCAAAGGCTCCTCTGGATCTAGGGGAACTTTTTTGACTTGGTCATTCAAAAACCGGCTGACTTTTTAGGCTTCTACCGCTATCGGTCGGTTGCGCCTTGCTTGCTTCTCGAGTTGGCATCTGGCCAACTATCTCGAGGGATCAACGGTCGCATGTAAGCACCATCTTTTTATCATAGCGGACTGTGATAACTCTTTTAGGACCTGGCATCTTAAGATATTGGTAACCATAATGAGCAGCCATTAGGAATCGAGCCAAAGTTGGTCGTCCTAGTATGGCATTGTATGCCGTGTCAAAATCGACCACATCAAAGGAGATTTTCTCACTCCTAAAGTTGCTTGGAGAACCAAACATTACATGTAGAGAAACTTGACCAATTGGTTTGGCCGAAGAACCTGGTACGATCCCATGAAATGAATATCGTATAAGTTTTATTCTGGTTCGAGGCACTTGCATCTCGTCCAAGGCACTTGTAAATAATATATTTAACGAATTGTCACCATCAAACCATCAACTAACACTTGATTTACTCAACAGTTATTGATGGTGAGATTGACCACAATCGAAAACCGACCTGGTCAAGTAGAAGGGATCGGGCTGTCTCCCCTTTCTAAAGAGATGGTGACTTCCGACCACTTTGGCAATTTATTGACAAGAGGAGAGTCAATGGAGTTTACCTCGCGTTCAACAGCCTTAAGCTGTTGCTTTGACTTGTATGCTGAAGATCTTCCATAAATATGGTCGATGGTGTGCTTTGGATCCTAAAACGGCATCTCCTCGTCATCGTCTGACTGCTTACGACCACTTTTTTGCCCTACCTCTTCGAGTGTAGAAAGTAGTCCCTTGCCAGTGTAATAGTCCTCGAGTTTTCGTTGGAAAACTCGGTAGTTGCAAAGGTCCTGCCCTTCGTTTTTATGGAAGGGCACTACTTAGGCTTGTCATTCTTCCACTTTGGCCGTTAGCCCTTGCCCCGATCAGAGTATGGTTTGGAATTCCGATGCTCCTTATCGCTTACGGCCAAGATTTCCTTCGAACTATTAGTTTGAGGCTTTTGGCTTTTGGACTTGTTCTTGGATTTCTTGGCCTTTTTGTCCTTCTTCTTGCTACTTTCGCTAGCTTCTTGAGGAATGTTGTCGTCTTGGTCAATAGTTTTGTTCCACTAGACTGCTTCAGCAGTAGTGGCATATCGATCGGCCATCTCGAAGAGCTCAACGACAGTAGCCGGAGGATTTAAAGCGATGTCCTCCGTGATCCTTCTACTTCGGACTCTCTGCTTAAAAGCTCTGATAACAGAAGAATCAGAAACCTTAGGTATGGAATTGCGAACATAACTGAAATACCTGATAAACTGCGTAGAGTCTCGTGATCATTCTGTCTCATCCTATGTAGGTCGTCCTTCTTCCCAGGACGATAATAGGTGCCTTGGAAGTTGGCCAATAGAAGGTCGCAGAGGTGTTGCCACGAACAGATCGACTCTAGTGGTTGGTTTAACAACTACTATCAAGCAAATCCTTCGAGTACAGTTAAAAGGTAATTTGACATCACATGCTCTCCTCCTCCTGCTGCTCGAATAGCGGTCGTGTAGATTTGAAGAAATTCTATGGGATTCGGAGACCCATCAAATTTCTCCATGTTGATTGGTCGAATGAAGGGATACAGGTAGGCTACACTAGCTGGAAATTAAAAAATTCTACCATGTAAACCAGGAAGCCATGCAAGCAAGAGATCATAGATCATTATCACCAGATGCACAGTGCAACGGAAGATGAGTTGGATCAGCCTGATCCAACGTAGAGCGCTTCGATATAGTGGTCGTAGTCGATCCTCCAGCGTCCTTGATATCGATCGTCTCCTCCAGCAATCAATCACGTTCCTTGTGAAGTCGTGGATTGTCCTTCAGTGCAACAGCAACTGCAGTAGCGCCTCTACGATATCCACACATCCAGGGATGGAACACCACATGCCGATGTGGTAGCACCAAGTCACACAGGAAGGCTCTCCGAGAAGATGGCAGCTAGGGTTTCGATGAAGCAACTCACATTGTTTGTGTCTCATGTACGTATACCCAATAGCCTCAAGTATCCTCTTATATAGAGCCTATGACGGATCCTATCCAAACACTTTTGTTCCAACCCGTTAAGTGTGTGACCTGTTAAGTTCATGCGAATCGGTTGTGACTCGAAAACCCTTTCTGACAAGAGTCGTTAGTGGCTCCTAGTAGGGCATAACGATTTCCGAACACACACAAATAATATCGGACAAACCTTAATGCAATATGATCTATGATTTAGTCCTTATCACTCAAGACCAGCTCGTATCTCTATACGACCAGTTCATATTTAGTCTCGACCAGTTCGTAACTCCTTACGATCAGGTTTCGACCACTTAGTGATTATGTTCGACCAGTCTATTATGACCATCTCGTATCTCCAAACGACTAGTTCGTATCTGATTGAACTAAATGACCTTCTCGTGTATTCTCCCTTTGTCTCACGATATCTGGTTGAACTCCAGGTGAGATATTGTCATCCATGGACTGTTCAATACTTTCTTGATCAAGTGTCGGATAACTTTATGTGGTCAAACTCTTCAACCACCAGTTGCATGGCCATGCACTTTGTTTATCCGACCACATCGAGGGGCCCAGAGATATCTCTCCTGCTATGTTAGGAGAGGCAAATCTCATATCCGACCAGTCACATTCCCTCACATATTTCATAGTATACCTGAAAGCTACCTTTATAACTACCCAGTTACGGAGTAGCGTTTGGCAACCCCAAAGTGTACTATTACACATGTAGAAAATCATACTAATCTCAGGTCTAAAGATTATACATCATCATTGCTTGAGACCAACTAATGACACATGAAATCATAACAATCTTAGCAGTGTCTCAAGGTGGCTCAATCCAACACCATGTTCTCCAACATGTGTTCACATTATTGATTCAATATCCCTATATCCATAACCGGTGAAACATGGTCATCAATCGATACATGTGCTGGTCGATTAAGTCACTAGTGTTCCGACCAGGGATACATTTAGAATGATATCATATAAGTTAAAGAGCTTCACCAACAAGTCACATACTTGTTAATCTTTATAACTAATAATTCATTCAAGGAACATAATACCATTTATTCAATAACTCATAAACATAGACGTGATACAATCATCTCTATGATTGCCTCTAAGGCATATCACCAACATCGAAACCGCGGTGGCTAGTGAATTGCTCAGAGATCGAGTGAAAATGCCCGACATCCGATAATGACATCGTGACCCCATCTTTGTGGGAAAGAAGGGTTGACATCCCTAGGCGATCATACACGACGATACCCGGTTGTAGGCGGACCCGATCTATGGAAGGCCTCAGTCCTACAAGGGTAATACCCCTCGTACTCCATCTGCTGTTGCAGATTCCTAGGCTGGAGTGGCGAACGATCACCTCCCCTGAGGGCTGGTCGATCATCCGGTGTTCAAAGAACTCTTCTCCGACTGGAGTTATGATTAGGAGAGCGACACGGCCTGTTGTCATTTCGACCTCCATGAGGCGAGTTGTTCTCACGACTGGCATTCGACGAAGTTGTCCCAGTATGACTTCCAGAATGGCGTCGGTAAGGTTGCTCGAGTCTAGCCATCATGCTCCGAAGCCTTCGTGTGATCTCTTCGCTCTTCAGTGAAAAGGTCGTAGCCTGGCGCTCAGGCGAGCTCTCTAGTCGAATTCTCGAGTAGGTCATTTATGTGCTAAAGCTCTCGAGCCTCCTTGGACCGATACTGAATGCGCCCAGGCAAGGTTCTCTGGGTGGCAATTTTCCTCCTCCGGGTAGTCTCAGGATCTTCCATATCTGAAGTTACTTGAGTTCGCCTTAATGGAGAGCGATCATTTTGAGGATTTCTCCCATGCTCATCAGAGTGTCGATCCTGTTCATCGCCGGAGGTCTCCTCGCCATTGCCACGAGATGTCAGAGTGTGTGATTGTTGGGGAGCGTCCTCAGTCTTGCCTCTAGGAGAGCGATCATGATCTGAGGGGAGGGCGAAGACCTCCTGGTTATGATCTCCACTTGAGCCTGAGGCCTCCTGGCTTAAGGAGTAGTTGAACGGCAACACCTCGTGACTTGGAGCAATCTCCACCAAGAAGGGGAATTCTGGGTTATAACTGTCTCTATTCGCAGATGAGCCCTACGAGGGTATGGTTGAACCTACAGAAAAAGTGTGTTCCCCTATCCTCTACGGGGGTAACCGAAGAGAGACAATCACCAGATACTGATGGAGTCCCGGAATGATGGCTTCTAGGACTTGTCGTGCCAGGTCGGACAGCCTCAAGCGGACTCAAACATTTTTGTCCTGAGCCTACCTTGGTGCAGTCCTAATGATACTCAGCTCATAGTCGAAGCCGGCATGCATGTCGATATCTGCGTAGTCGGCCAGGTCGAACCAATTCTCCTCGTTCTATTCTCCTACCATGGAAGCTTTAGAGTTAAGAGAATAAAGAGAACCTATCAACGAGGAATCACCGGAAAGTCCCCATTGTCAACGCCAACTGTTAGTGATCTAGAACTGATCTTACATATGATTGTTTGATTCGAGGGGACTCCTAGATATAAAATCACGCAGAGAATGACACAGGGGTTTTATACAGGTTCGGGTCTTCTCCGGAGAGAATAACAACCCTACTCCTGTGCTAGTGTATTGAATGTATTGTTTACAATCAAGAGGAAGACTAAAACCTAATGCCTTGCTTGTGCTCCAGATGGTTCTCTTGATCGATCCATCCCTCTGCCTTCTGACTTCGGCCTTTATATAGAGTATGAAGAGGTGGCAGTTTCTCCAAATGAAGAGGCGCCTCAACGTTCCAAATGATGAACCGCTTGATGGTGGTTGTCGTTAAGGACATGGCACTCCCACATCGTCAGGCAGTTATTGTCTAGACAGAGGTGATTCATGCGGTTATTAATAGATAATAACAGCGTATATTAAATACCCCATATGTAAAACGTGACACATAAGACTTTCTAACCAACTGGGCCCACATGTCTATTGACTCCATCGATATGAGGTAGTCGTTACCGACTAGGTTGTGGATATACTTACGACCACAAGGTGCTCATAAATAAGGTTCTCAATCTAAGGCTAGTCGTAGAAAAGTGTACGACTAGGGGCTAGTCGTAGAAGTGGCTTACGACTAGGGGGTGGTCGTGGTAAGTCTTACAACCACTCGACTAAGCTCCTCCCTTATGAATGGTAAGGGGTATATCTATGGGTAATATAAATGTATTGATATCTATAATAAGAATTACAGATGAATAACTAAATGGGGATTATTAAGATCCTCACCGGTGTTCTAAAAAAATGGTTGTCACAATAAAAAAGAAGGTGCCTTTTCTCCCAACAGTGAATTGTTCAACTTTTAAAGCAACATTCAAGTGTGGATGGTGATTACTTTCCTCCTTCGAGTGCTTTGAGATTGGTACAACTCTAGGTAGAGAGGAAGAGCATAGAAGCACTACTCGAAAAAAAATGGTTTACTGCTGTTGGCCTTCATTTTTTTTCACATGGAATCACTGACAAGGGCTTGACTAGTATTACATTGGCAGCAACTCTTGATAGTTTCCTTGGAGTTTTAAGGAATACATTGCCATGGGCGGCAGCAGGGGTGCCCCTAGTGCACGGGCACCCTAAAAAATAAATGATTTTTTTAATTAGGTATAAGCACTCAGCAGTTAGGCACTTGAGCTGGCTATTTCAATAATTCAGCCCACCAGGACACCAATCAGAGTAAGTTTCCAAGCACTAAGGCATCCGCACCTGCACCTTCCTAAGTCATTGTACAATCGATCATAGAGAGTTCTATCACAAAAGACTAGTTGTACAAGCTAGCGAAGGCTTTTGGCATCTGTTATGACGAAACGTTTCGGTTCTTGGCGCAGCCTTTTGTTCCTGTCATTGTGTCATCTCGGCTAGCTACAATCGCCAACTGAAACAAGCACTTCCTGATGCACACCTGTAGAGTACCAGTAATTTATCTCTGGGTACAATCATGGACAGAGCCAGTAGGGGTGCCCGGACACATAAAAAAATCAAAAACATTTCTAGGGATCAGTTCTGCATTTGGGCCATATTCATAGTACTCCTTGGTGTGCACTCTCTTGGAAGCTCGTCTTACAACCCATGGCCCGCTCGTGCCTCCACCAACCCACAACCATCTCATCACTCACTAGCCCACATCCATCTCTATCTCCAATAGTCCAACTCCTCCCCAATTTGGTTCCTGCGGCTCGGCGGCTGGTGAAGCGCGGAGAGGAGCGGTGGGTGGTCTAGCACTAGTGTGGGAGCAGCAAGTAGCAGTAGGCGACACACCACTCACTAAGACCAATGGTTTTGCAGGTGCGCATGGAGTAGCTTCCATTTTTCTCACATTCATATTATTATGCAAGTCATTTTCCAAATTGATTACTATAGTAATGACATGCGAAAAGATACTAGTAGACAATTTCCTCTATTCTTTTTTTCTTGATGTTTTTTTACTTCTAACGGGCAAGTTCCTAGCTTCGTTGGACGATGCGTAGTTTGAACCAATGAAAACATTTTCGGCAAAATTTCGGCGGTTACCGACGAAAATCGGATCTACCGGACCCCTCCGGTAAAATTTCCAACCGGCCAAAAAATTTCAGATTTGCTAATTGTCGGTGTTTTAGAACCGATCTTACGTAAAGATTGTTTGATTCAGGGGGTCTCCTAGAATGGAATCACGCAGAGAGATTGACACAGGAATTTTTATACAGGTTCAGGCCTTCTCCGGAGAGAATAACAACCCTACTCCTGTGTGTGTATGGTATTGAGTGTATTCTGAACAATCAGGAGAAAAACTAAGACTATTATAGATGATAGTGCTTGTCTTCCTGATAGCCCGATTCGGTCGTCCCTTCCTTCTCTGATTGTCGCCTTTATATAGTCCGTGAAGGAGTGGTCGTTTCTCCGGGTGAAGTGGCACCTCATCACATCCTGTAACGGGCGCATGTTGGCAGTAATCACCGGCGTATTAACCCCTCCACACCGCCTGATAGCTATATATCAGAGATAATGGAGCATTACGTGCTATTACTTCGCAGAATAACAGCGTATGATGACTGTTTGAATTCCTTAATCAATTGGACCCACTCGTCTGTAGGTTTAATTGATCATAAGGTGGTCGTGGCTGACCTGGTCGTAGAAGAACTTATGACCATAAGGTAGTCGTAGCAAGACTTACGATTATGTGGTAGTCGAGTATGACTTACGACTATGGGGGTGGTCGAGAATAACTTACGACCACCTAGTAGGCTCCTCCCTTATAAAATTAAGGGTATACTCAGTGACCATATGACGCCACATTTACTTATAATAAGAATTATAGATAAAAGATAAGATGAGGATTATTAGATCCTCGTCATCTAGCCCCCACTTCAAGTGAAAGCAACTTACTTAGTAAAGGGTTATAGATGGTCTTACGGCCACGAAAGGGTCGTAGAAAGATAGTCGAAGGAAAAACTCTTCGATATTTGTGTACTACTTTGACCGTAAAGATGCTTGGTCAAGAAGATTGCTTACGACTATCAAATAGTCGAGAACACTCCTACGATCACGAGGTAATCGAGTATGGTGATCGGAAGAAAACCTTTCCGATTAACATTTCCTTTGGTCAAAAGATCTAACCAAGGAAGTAATTTCGCTTGAGGTGTAAAAGCAAACCCGATTTTCTTGAATGCACAAGTTAGGGAATTTCAAACGACTCCCGTTAGTCTGTCCGTTGGAGCGGTTCCCGAGGCGGTGGCAACCTTTGGAATGTCACGCCTCCGGCCCAAGGTACGTGGTTATAAATACTTACCGGGGGTAAGACTTAGATTTATACTTTTTCCCAAATCGTTCCACTGTTCGTCGAGTTCTTGTCTTCTCCGCTACCAAGTTAAACAAAAATCTCCCTTTTCTGAGAGAAATGGCCGGGAGAGTCCCCGAGTGGGCCGAGTCGGAGATGGATGCGGTGAAGATTCAAGCCCTGGTTGACGCCGGGAAGATTCTAGAGAAGATCCTCGTGAAGTGGTTTGCGGTATAAGCAAGATTGGCCGTCGGGGAGGATAAGCAAATCCCGCTCTTCCAAAGGACAGAGTGTGGCCTTCGATTGCTGCTCACCTTTCTCACACTTATACTGAAAGTGCTTTGGGGTGGAATTGGTGAATCTTGGTCCCAATTCCATCACAATGCTAAGTGTATTCGTATTTGTGTGAGGCATACTTGGGAATTCCAATGACCTAGAGCTCTTTCAATACTTCTATGGAATGGCTCGACAAACTGGGATTGCTCGAAGTTGTGGTCTAAAGCTCCATGACGGGAAGTCAAAGGAATATATTCAGATGTTTACTCGGTCTTCGTGGCCAGGATGGAGAAAGAGGTGGTTTTACTAGAAAGTCACCTCGTAAGATGCCTTTACGCTCGAGGGGAAGCTCATTAAAAGAAGCCTTCGTGGGATTCGACTCCCGTGATATCAATTTAATTGCCCCATACATTCAAGCCATCAAGGATTTGAAAGAGGGGGTTTAATCGATGGCATGTGGTGAAGGATTTCATCACACGCCTAATTAGCCCTTTGAAGAAATGAGTACCTCCTATGTGGAGGTACATGGGGCCAATGGACCCACTCAGGACTATGAGGAGGGTAAGTAGTTTTACGACTTAACTCTCGCTTTGGTCTTCTTCAAAAATTGTCTAATGAATATCTTTATTTGTTTACCTAGATCTTTCGCAGCAGAGATTGACGCTCGAGTCAAACTCATTTGTGAGAGGTCTCCGCCACTTGGAGTTGCGGTTCTCAAATTCTTGCGGTTTTATCCGCAGAGGAAAAGATGGAGCGCCTAAAGGTAATCGAAAGTTGATTTTTTCCTTAGGACTTCATAGTCGAGAAAAACTTACGACTAGGTAGTGATCGAGAAAATCTTACAATCAAGAAGATGTCGAGAAAAGCTTACGATCGATACCGGTCGAGAAAATCTTACAACCGGGTCGCTGATTCTTCTTCTTCGCTTTTTCTTACTGTATGTAGGTATGGAAAACCGTCGGACGACGATTTAAGAGGTCGAACCGATAACCATCGGCGCAGGATGACAAAGGACAAGGACTCGGCTCCTCCATTCAAGAAGCGCCGACTTACAAAAGTCGCCGACAAGGAGGACCAAGCTCAAGTTCCTTCATTTCACCGTGTCCTCGCAAAGTTCGCGACACGCACTTGCCATGGCAGGCCGAGGTTGAAATAATCAAGCCGAGGAAGATGAAGAACCTCTTAGGCGCAAGGCCCGCAAGGTCAAGGACACGGCTCACAAAGCAGGTTTAGGCCGAGCAAATGGTGAGGAGGCTGAGGAGGTCAAAGACCCTCTTAGGCGTAAAGCCCACAAGGCCAAGGTACCTTTTTATTATGACAAGACAACTTTCACAGTTTCTGCCACTCCTAGTTTTGTCATGCAACTAGAGAAGGAGAACTGGAAGGAGTTTATGTCTTTGTGAAGGACAACGCCGATCCAAATGAGCCTCATCGTTGAGGGTAGCGCTGCTCTTGGAGTGGTCGAGACTGATCTCGGCCCTCCGGAAAGTCAGGAGACCAGAGAGATGGTCCTTGTTCAAGATCCACGACCAGACGTGGTCGTGGCCGAGCCTATTCTCCAACTTGAGCTATGACCAGACGTGGTCGTAGAAAAGAAGTCGAAGAAATCTTCCGTCGGGAAGATAGCTCCTAAATTTCTGATCAAGTCCAGGATGCAGAGGTATGTGAAACGAGCTAAAGTGTAAGAACAGCATTTACCTTTTGCTTTTCACAATTTAACTTGCTTTCCTTTTGTTGGTTTTAGCCCGACTCCTTCAAGTCCCCGAGGAGGCTTTTATCGAGAAGCCCATTGCCGCCTCCAAAGAATTGGAGAGGTGTCGCCAGGTGGTCGAAGGATCGCCCATGCCCAAAGTTGTGGAAGAAGTCGTAGCTCCTGAAGTGGTTACCACAACCGCTGAGGTCGTAGCTACGGCCACTGAGGTAGCGGCTACAACCACTGAGGTAGCAGCCACTACCACTGAGGTTACAGCTACGACTACTGAAATGGTCGTGGAACCAAAGAGAGGCGTCGCAGGCCTCGCCCAAGGTGGTGATGTACCGACCACCGTAGGGAAAGGAAATCGTTGCAAACCTCCTTCCTGGTATCCAAAGAGAAATTGCAATTTCAGAATCAGAAGATGAGGAATACTTCAACTTCTGTTATGATTTCTTTGGCCCTACTTCCATAGTGGGGTCTTCTGCTTTTAGATCTCGCCATCGAGTCCCTCATCCCAAAGACATTCCCAATAGAGGGGACACTTTTGACAATGATTGTCTTGAGAAGGTTTGGTGGGATCAGGTCGAGAGAGTGGACAAGCTGAAGAATCCAGAGCTGGTTTACTCGATATTTGCTCGATCAACTATGAGTGTAAGTATTTAATGATACTTATACATGTGGTCTTCCCTTATTTCTTACTGTCTTTCTTTTTGCAGAAAGCTCTAGAACAAATTGCCGTTGTTGCTGAATATCACCGACAACTTCTAGAGCTACGACAGGAAAAAGAGGAACTCTGCAAACAGGCAGAGAGGTGGTAAGTCACTATTTTTCGTAGTTGTTTTCGACTTGACTACTTATATAGTCCTTATGGGGTTTGTCGTGGAAAAACTCACGACTAGGTACTAGTCGTAAAAGGCTTACGACCAGATGCTTTGTCGTAGGAGAACTTACGACTAGATCCATGGTCGTGAAAAGAACTTACGATCGATCAATGGTTGTAGAAGAACTTACGACCAATTTAATAATGTTCATGTCCACTTTTAACCTTTAAAGTTAAATAGCTTATTTAAAGACCTTGGCCGACTCGCCGATTATGAAAAAGAGGAGTCGAGAAAGCTATGGGAAAAAGTAGAATTCTCTTGAGGAAGCTTAAAGAAGCCAACTCAAGAATCGAAAAAGTGCAGAAAGGATAAACGAGAAGTGCCGAACTTAAGATCGCTTATGTTGTTGATCTTTACTCGATTGTTGCTTCTTTTAGAAAAAGAAGATGATATGAGAAAACTCCTGAATGAAGTCAAAGATAAAACTCGTGGTTATTCACGAGATTTCTCGATCTCCAAAGATAAAGATCAAGAAATTACGAGGTTAAAATCCCGACTATCGTAAGCAATTTTTACTGCAGGTTTTTACGAAGTTCTTTCCCTTTTCTTACTCCTATTTTTTTTTTATAGAAATGGACCTTGAACCGAAGGCTCAAACTCAAGTCGGGGATAAAACCTTGATCTATAGCGAGACTGTCCGCATTGCTAAGGCAAATACAGAGGACATCAAATCATGGGAGAAGAGGCATGCTAAAACCATTGCTTCCCATGATGAAGAAATCAAGAAGTTGGATTCTCGACTAGTGGGTAAGAAATTTTTTTACCTGTGATTGTTTTTGTTTTCTCTTCCTCTAGGAGTTTACTTTTGCTTGACCATTTTATTCTTTTCAGAGCAAGTGGTTGAAAACAAACGACTCCGGAGGCTTCGACTGCACCCAACAGAGATGGAAGCGATGAAGATTAATCTTCAAGGCAATATCACGCTCAACATTGTACTTGGTGAGCTACGATCGAGGGAAAAGCTCCTCAAGATGATACGATAGTCTGCCACATAAGTACTATTGGGGAACAAGTCGGGACTTTGCAAGAACCGGTGACCACTCAAGGCCAACAACGCCGAGTCGATAAAGGAGGCGGCCGACCCACAAGAAGTTATGCATTGGCAAAACTTAAAGCTCATGACCCTAGCCTTAATGTGCAACCCATCGGCCGATTTCGATCGCCTCGAGGCGAAGCAAGTCGTCGATGGAAGAAATGCAATTAGTTGGCCGGAAGGTTTGGAGGAGATGCGATGGGCTCTCTCTTCGTGAGTAGTTTGTAACAAACCTATGAAAAACAAGCTGCTGATGTATTATATAATCCATCTTGTTTCTCGCAAATCATCTTGTCGAGTAGTTAGTAACTCAAAAGATAATTAACTAATGAAAGACTAAGAATTGAAGTCAAATTAATAACTTTATCCTAGCCCCCGACTATTTGCTTAATTTGTTTAGACAAACTAAGTAAATAGTGTTAAAAAGGGTTTTATGAAAACAGAGAGGTTTGGTTAACTTGTAGTTTTTGGTCACGATCGTCATGCAATCGGTCGTAAAAAGTGGGAACGAATCGACACTAGGAAGTTCCTTCTAGTGGGGTGACCACGCAGAGAGGAAAGTCTTCGACTAGGTGATGTTACCATCTCCGACTAGATTAATTAAATCGAGAACAAAGAACTTGAGTTAAACAAACATCTAGAGGACTTCAAAAATTCGTTCGCTTCTTCTTTGGAGGACTCGATAAGTCTGCCCCGGTAGCAAAAGTAGGAAATCGAACGATGCTAGGAAGTTCCTTCTAGTAGGCGTAACCACGCAGAGAGGAGAGACTTCGACTAGATGTGTTTCTTCCTCCGACTTAGTTGAGACGAATCAATACACCAAAGTCGCTTGAATAAATCTAAAAAGTGCACTCGCTTAGAATACTTTTCAAAAGAACCAAGAAATAATCTAAGGTGAAAAAGTTGGCTTTTAAAAATATTTCACTAAATAGAACCCGAGCTCTTTGTGTTGGCGGCAAAAGTGAGTAACGAGTCGATACTAGGAAGCTCCTTCTAGTGGGGTGACCACGCAGAGAGGAGAGACTTCGACTAGGTGATGTTACCTTCCTTTCACCAAAGGTAAAGGCAACGGGTGTTTGGAATGTAGTCGAAAGATTATGAAAGCACTACTCAAAATTAAGACAATAGAGGTAGAAAGAACTCGAGCTTTTATTGTCTCGAACGGTTAGTTACACATAAAACTTGCGTGAATCGGGTCGATGTTCCAAGAATTCGAGAGAACTCCGCCGCCTTCTATTGCCAATCGTGATCGATCCCGCCGAGTAACTTCAACCATCGTAAGGACCTTCCCACTTGGGAGAAAATTTGTTCCGATTAGACTTGATTGGCAGAGCCTCAATACTAAGTCACCTACAAAGAAGGTCATGCGAGGTTGACCTACGATCATAGTATCTCGCAGCAGGCTTGTTGGTAGACCGCTAAACGGATTAAGGCTGGTTTCTCCTTTCTTCGAGTAGATTAATATCATCCGCCGAAGTTGTTGCTGGTTGAGTCTTTGAAAGTTTCGACTCATGTTGATCGATCTTCGCCCGAGGAAGCATGGCTTCAGCTCAAGACCGTAAAAATGGTGTTTCACCAGAGTCTCGATCGGTAGTCGCATTTAATCGCCCATAATATCGAGGGTAACTCTTGTACCCAAGCCCCGAGCGCTTGATGAGCGGGTCAAGACTCGGTCTTAATTCCTCTCATTATTTGGCCGTTTGCACGCTCGACCGCCCCATTACTTTGGGGATGGGCCACGTACATAACACAACTTGGTGCTCAACTCGTTGCAAAATTTCTGAAATTTTGCGCCGAAAATTGCTTACCATTATCTCGTAATTATTCAACTCGGTACTCCAAATCGAGTAATTACGATCTCATCATAAACCGCTTTGCCGCTCATTGTTATCCCATCCACAAGTTCGGCTTCAATCCATTTTGTGAACGATCAATAGCCACAAAAGGAACTCAAACCTCCTGGAGCTTTGGGGAACGGTCCTAGGATATCGAGTCCCCTGTGTTGCAAAAGGCCAAGATAGAGGTATCGCTTGTAATGCCCGAGCTGGTTGGTGTATTTGCTCGCTATGAAATTGGCATTGACACACTTTTAACCAACTCTTTAGCATCAGAAGGGTCATACAAGAAAACCTTGTCGAAAGGCCTTACCGACCAGCCGCTCAGTAGGAAGCATGATTTCCACAGATGCCACCATGTATGTCGTGAAGTAGTGTTAATCCTTCGCTCTGCGAAATGCATCGCATGAGCACCCCTTGAGTACCTCGTTTATAGAGGACTCCTTCAACCAAAGTATACATTTTGGCTTTTCGGGATAATCGATCTGCCTCGAGATCGTCTTTGGGTACAGAACCCTTCTGAAGATACTCATAGATAGGCGCCATCCAGGTATCCTCGTATTCTAGAGAGACCGTCTCAATAGGAGGTGTCTCTGGTTCGTCGACCAGTGACGGCTTCTGGAGTTGTTCCAAGAAGACTCCTTTTGGTACTACAGATCATGAAGAAGCTATTAGAGCGAGCTGATCTGCGAGGAAAGTATCCTTTCAAGGGATGAATTGTGCCTCGAAACCTAAAAAATGCTTTTCTAGCTTACGCACTTCCGATAAGTACCAAGACATTGTCGGGTTAGAGCACTGGTACTCTTTCTCGACTTGATTCACGACTAGTTGAGAGTCTCCTCTCACGAGTAGTCGGCGAATCGAGAGCGCCACGTCAGATGCCGCCTAGCAAACCTTCAGATTCGCCACGCTGTTAGTGGCCCGAAAGTTTAATTGTATGGCATACTTTAAGGTCTCTCCAGAGAAGATACCAGACCACCCCAAATTTCGAGCCACTTAAAGTAAGCGACCGTCAAAGTACATCGCCCAATCGATCATGGGAATCGATGGGGATCTTGAACAGTTCAGATTTGTCCATTCGCGACAAAGTCCGCCAAGATCTGGGATTTAACGGCCGTTCTCGACACGAATGGATGTCGAACTCCCCAAGTTCGACCGACCATTTGCCATGCGCCCCATTGCTTCCCTATTCTCGAGGATCGCTCCCAAAGGAAACTCGGACAAGACGGCCTATTTTGTGCGCTCAAAATAATGCCGCAGCTTCTCGAAGACATGAGGAGGGCATATAGAAGCTTTTGGACCCGAGGGTAACGCTTTAGGCCGTGTAAAACTTCACTTACGTAGTAAACCGGTCGTTGTATCGCCACGTTCTACGACTAGTATCGCGCCATCGCCTGCGTGGCGTGGCAACTAGGTAAATTAAGAGCGTTTCTTCTGGCCTTGGAAAGACCAAAATAGGAGCACTCGTAAGGTACCTCTTGACATCCTCAAAGGCAGCGTTTGCCTCTTTCGACCACTCAAAACCTTCGTGCTTCCTTAGAAGTTTAAAGAAAGGTAGTCCCTTTTCTCCTAGTCGTGCGATGAAACGACTTAAAGCCGCCATGCACCCCGTGAGTTTCTGGAGGGCGCATTTGGAGAATGGCCTTTATCTTTTCGGGATTTGCTTCGATTCCTCGTATAGATACTAGGAAACCAAGCAATTTTCCTGAAGAGATTCCAAACACACACTTCTCAGGATTAAGTTTTAAGTGATGTTTTCTGAGGTTGTCGAATGTTTCTTGTAGGTCAGTAATATGATTAAGTCTCTTCATGCTTTTGACGACTAGATCATCAACATAGGCCTCTAGATTTCAACCTAGTTGAGATGAAAAGGTCGCTTGCATCAAGCGTTGAAAAGAAGCGTCGGTATTTTTTAGACCAAATCGCATTTTGACATAGCAAAATATACCAAATGGTGTAATAAATACGGTCTTTTCTTCATCGTCTAGACACATATTGATCCGGTGGTATCCAGAATATGCATCTAAAAAACTTAACATTTCACAACCAAAGCAGAGAATCAACCAACCGATCGATGCGAGGTAAAGGAAAATCGCCTTTTGGACAAGCTTTATTAAGATCAAGAAAGTCTCACGCACATACGCCATTTGCCGCTTGACTTTCTAACCATTACAGATTAGCCAACCATTCCGGTGGTTGACCTCTTATAAAGCCCGCTTAGTAGCTTATCCAATTTCGATTTGATAGCATCTCGCCGATCAGGCAAATCTCCGTAATTTTTGTTTTACTGGTACTTTGTCGTGCCGTAGCTAGCTCGCGGCTCGATCACCTCCCTAGGGACTCGGGCATGTCGGATGCTTGTCACGCGAAGACATCATCGCTAGCTCTGAGGAAGGTGATGAGGGCGCCTTCCTACTTGGGGTCGGAAGTATCCTCGATCTGAGCAGCCTTCGAGGGCTCCCTGCCCGAGAGGAACCTCTTTGACCTTATCGCTCGCTTTGGTGTAGACTTTTAGGCTTCGACTTGCTAGTCGAAGGTCGACTTTCTTCTTGAGTTGGTATTTGTCCAACCATCTCGAGGGATCGACGATCGCAGGTATGCGCCATCTTCTTGTCACAATGAATTGTGATTACTCCTTTGGGACCTGGCATCCTAATACGTTGATATCCATAATGAGTAGCCATTAGGAATTTTGCCAAAGTTGGTCGTCCGAGTATGGCGTTATATGCCGTATCGAAGTCGACCACATCAAAGGAGATTTTCTCTGTCCTGAAATTACTTGGTGAACCAAATGTTAAAGGAAGAGAAACTTGGCCAATTGATTTGGCTGAAGATCCCGGTACGATCCCATGGAAAGAGTATCGTACCGATCTTACCGTAGTCCTGGGTACTTGCATGTCATCCAGGGCACTCGTAAACAAAATGTTTAACGAGCTGCCACCATCAACCAAAACTCGATTGACCCGACAATTGTTGATGGTGGGTTCAACCACGATCGGATACCGACACGGTCGAGTTGAAGGAATCGGCGATCACCCTTCTCAAAGGAGATGGTGACTTTCACCACTTCGTAATTTATTGACGAGAGGAGGATCTATGGAGTTTACCTCACGCTTAGCGCCTTTTAAGTCGCCGCTTTGATTCATATGCCGATGATCCCCCGTAGATGTGCTCGACGGTGTGTTGCGGATCCTGGAACGGCATCTCCTCCTCGTCATCCGAGGACTTATGACCACTCATTTGTCCTACTGCTCGAGAGTGGAAGTGGTCCTTGCCGTTGTAGTAGTCTTCAAGCTTTGCTGAAAGACCTATAGATTATGAAGGTCATGTCCTTCCTTTTATGGAAAGGACACCACCTAGGCTTATCATTTTTTCGATCGGGCGCTTACCTTTGCCTCGCCGGAGCGCGGCTTGGAGGTGCGTGGCTTTTATCATTCATACCAAAACCTCCTCGGAACCGCTGGCTTGGAGTTTTTGACCCTTCGCCTTTGTTCTTGGACTTTTTGCTTTCTTATCTTTCTTCTTACCAATGTCGCCTGGCTCTCGAGAGCTATTGTCTTCTCGATCGATTGTGTTGTTCCACTCGATCGCCTCGAGGCAATCGATATCGATCACCATCTCAAAGAGTTGATGTGATGGTAGGCGGATTTAAAGCAATATCTTCGTTATCCTTCTACTACGGACTCCTTGCTTGAAAGCCCCGATGACAGATGAATCGAAACTTCCGAATTGAATTACTTAACCCGACTAAAGCGTTTGATGAATTGGCGCAAGGTCTCGTTGTCGCTCTGTCTCATCCGATGCAAGTCGCCCTCCTTCCTGTATGCATTGTAAGTGCCTTGAAATTCGCCAAGAGAAGGTCGTAGAGGTGTTGCCAAGAATAGATCGACTCGAGTGGTTGGTTCTGTAACCATGATCGAGCAGATCCTTTGAGCACAGTTGGATGGTAATTTGCCATCACATGTTCTCCTCCTCCTGCCGCTCGGACAGCTGTTGTATAGATTTGAAGGAATTCGATGGGATTTTGGGAGCCATCGAACTTTTCCATGTTCACCGGTCGAAAACGAGGTAGCCAGCGAACAGCTTAAAGATCAGGCGAGAATGCCCGACATCCAGTAATAACTTCTTGACGCCTCCTTTGCAGAAAAGAAGGGTTGATATCATGAGGTGGTCGTACTCGACGATACCCAAGAACAAAGTTGACTCGACCGTAATAGGTCTCGGCCCTACGAGGGGAATACTCCTCGTAGTTCATCTACTGTTGATTTCCATGCTGGAATGGTAAGCGATCACCTCTCCGAGGAGTTTGTTGATCATCAGTCGTTTGAAATACATTTCTCCGAGTAGGGGATCGATGCGACTTACTGTTGCGTCGATTCCTCCGTGGTGATATGTTCGATCGACTAGTAGCTGAAGAAGTTGTATTGCTACGACTTCCTGAATAATGTTGGTGAGGTTCTTCCAGTCTTGCCATTGTGGACCGAAGCCTTTGTGCGATCTCCTCGACGAAGAGATCATATCCTGGCGCCAGCGTAGCTCGAGTTAGATTCTCGAGCAAGTCATTGATGTCTTTGGAGTTCTTGAGCTTCCTCGATCGATATTGGATGCGCCAGCAAATTCTTCCGGCCGCAATCTTCTTTTGTCGAATAGCCTCGAGACCTTCCATGTCGGACTCTTGAGGCGCCTCAATGGAGTGCGAGTATGTCGAGGATTTTCTCGCTCATGAAGGTGTTGGTCGTGTCCGCCATCGGTGGTGCCCTTGCCATCGCCACGAGGGGCGCAGGCGTGATCTTCGGGAGGTCCCTAGCTCGGTCTCTAGGAGAGTGATCTTGATCCGAGGAAGGACGAAGACCTCCGCTGATGATTCTCACTTGCGCCGTGGCCTCCCCGCTTGAGGAGTAGTCGAGACACCATCTGGCGACTTGGAGTAATCCTCCGTAGGGAACTCGGGTTATAATCAGTCTCCGTCGCAGATGTGATCTCATGGAGAGATGGTCGAATTTGCAGAAAAGCATGCTTGATCCCGCTCTCTCTCAAGGCCATCGAGAGAGAGAGGATCACCAATGTGGTGGAGTCCTCGAATTGTGACTTCCGAACTTGCCTCACCAAGTCGGACCGCCTTAGGGGACTTTGACACTTGGAGGAAAAACTCGTTGTGTTGTGAGTCCACCGGTGTAGTCCCGATCGATTGACCCTTGTCCTTTGAGAGGGTAGATTCTCCTTGGACGTCTTGTTGTGGGGATAAGGATCCTCCTCAACTCCATCAACGGCATTGTCTCCTCGGATCTCGGGGAAGATCCCGGGAGGCGCAGCATTCATTGATGAGTCAATACTCGGCTCAGAATCAAAACCGCATCCATGTCGACGCTCACAGACCGCAAAGTCGAACCAGTTCTCCTCGCTCCATTCTCCTTCCATGAGTGCATGAGATTTGGGAAAAAGAGAGTATGTTGACAAGAGATTACCGAAAATCCCCCGATCGGCGCCAACCGCTTCAGATTTTAGAACCGATCTTACGTAAAGATTGTTTGATTCGGGGTCTCCTAGAATGGAATCACGAGAGAGATTGACACGGAATTTTTATATGAGTTCAGCCTTCTCGAGAGAATAACAACCCTACTCCCGTGTGTGTATGGTATTGAGTGTATTCTGAACAATCAGGAGAAAAACTAAGACTATTACAGATGATAGTGCTTGTCTTCCTGATAGCCCGATTTGGTCGTCCCTTCCTTCTCTGATTGTCGCCTTTATATAGTCCGTGAAGGAGTGGCCGTTTCTCCGGGTGAAGTGGCACCTCATCACATCCTGTAACGGGCACATGTTGGCAGAATCACCAACAGATAACTCCTCGACGCCACCGACAGCTATATATCGTAGATAATGGAGCATTACGTGCTATTACTTGCGAGAATAACAACAGATGATGATGTTGTTTGAATTCCTTAATCAATTGGACCCACTCGCCTGCAGAGGTTTAATTGATCATAAGGTGGTCGTGGATCGACCTGGTCGAGAAGAACTTACGACCATAAGGTAGTCGAGCAAGACTTACGACTATGTGGTAGTCGTAGCATGACTTACGATTATGGGGGTGGTCGAGAATAACTTACGACCACCTAGTAGGCTCCTCCCTTATAAAATTAAGGGGTATACTCAGGGACTATATGACGTCACATTTACTTATAATAAGAATTATAGATAAAAGATAAGATGAGGATTATTAGATCCCCGTCACTAATTTTTTGACAAATATAAAGAAAGTTTGTAACCATATGCAAACACAAGAGTGCATGTGCTGTGGTGGAAATACCCTTAGTCTTGAAAAGGTTGGTTCTAGTTTGAACCTTGGCTATGCATTTTTTAATGTATTTTTTGTTTTAACTTCACAAAAAAATCAAATTTTGATTCGAAAATTTCGGCTGAAATAAATCCGAAAATTTCGGTAATCGCCGGTAACCGAGTCTATCGCTAGGCTCCGAAAGTTTTTCCCAACCGGTAGTTTTTTTCCCCTGGTTTGAACTAATCATATCCGACGTTGCTTTGTGTGTGCACCCCCAACACCAAATTCCTGGCTCTGCCACTGTACATTGCTAAGTCCAAAATTTCTAATTAAGACATGTATCTCTCTCGTTAATATGATTATTGCATGTTATTTGCTACAATATGCAATATTGTTATGTTGCAATCCAAATTTCTTCTGTTTTATATAGGTTTTGTTTATTTCTTAAACGCAGTGGACAAACGCAAAACATGGTGCTTTACAAAGTCAGCTTGGCTATTGAGAATTTTAGCTTGGAGGAGAAATGTTTTCCATAACTGAAAGCGAGTCGGTACTCCCTCCAATTAAGAAAAAAAAAACCATTTTTTTTTCTTTTTGCAGTCTCCAATATGCAACTTTAGATATTTCCTTCTACATTTGTAAAAAATTTAGAAGTTTGATATTAATGTTATCATTTTCATTTGATCAATCCAAATATTTCGAAAGATATCATTGATCAAAGATATAAAAAAAATTGATAACTCAATTCCCATAGTGACAAGAATTGTTCAAATTTATGTTCACTACTTGCAAATGTTTTATGAAATGTAAAATGTCATAACCTTTTGCTTTGATTTTGGTTAAATTGTATCCTTTGCATGTGGGTAGAACTTTATGTTTTTATTTATATTTATTGCTGACATTCCACCCTTTGATTGTAATCTTCCTCTTACTTAGTTGGAACTTGGCAGTTTTCTTTCTTGAGATCCTTTGTCCACTCTTTTGATGATATTTGGCACTCTAATTTTAAGGGCCTATTTTGTATCACTAGGTAAATACCTTTTTTAGCAGTCGAGGCTGGGGAGCTCCCTCCATTCCATTAAGAAGAGAACAAGGTTACAGGCAAATGCACCGTTCCAGTAGTCTGGCAAATTGAAGTCCTCGACTCGCTGGACCTGAAGCCCGCAATCAACTAGACTGTCATGCCGGCGCAGAGGCAGCGAAGAAGGAAAACAAGAACCAACCACTCCATACCAACACAATACTCACTTGACTCTTAGCGATCTTCATAGGTTAATTAATATTCATTCTCACATGTCATCAACATTTCTCTCGAATCTTTCTTCTTTGTTTATGTAGATGAATTGGCAATGATTGAATATTTCTTTTTTTTTGGTCTACGTGCTATTCCAGTTGTTGTTAGTGCTCCCAAATATTCAAGACTTATATCCAGCTAAAGGTATAATGTTGCTTCAGTTGCCCAGAAAATGAAAAAACTTGGAACACATTCGGGTGCTTCTACTCAGTCTTTGAGGTTCGGTGCAAATACTCCGATCCCATTTAATAGAAGGGAATTGCTATATAACTTCCGACAGTTTTTTGAAGCCAAAACTATCACTTTTCTGTTCGTTAGATGTGCTATAAGATTCGTGTTATTGATGTACTGTAAGAAAAAAAATCATAATAGTTGAATTTTCATTCATCCGATATGCCTTGAGATTTGTACTTATCCCATATGATGAATTGGGTCCGAATTTATTATGATTTTTTATTCAGAACATAACGGGTTCACCACATTACCTTATTTTGTTGGTTTATAGTTTTATTTTTGTCTTTGTTTTTGCTCAACCTATCAAAGTACATGTAAAGAACATAACGGGTTCACCACATTACCGTATTTTGTTGGTATATAATTTTTTTAATCTTTGTTTTTGCTCAACCTCTCAAAGTACATGTGAGATTTTGAATCATATGATGAAAATATGAGTTATTAAGACTTTCAAGAATAATTACAGTGACCAAGAACCAAATTTACATAAATAATTTATTGTAATTTATGTAAAATAGAGTTATAAATAAACTTTTAGAATGTGACAGTTTTGTATAGAGAAAACATTCGAATTATGTGTAGACAGACTCTTAATAGAAACCATTTCACCATCTGAGTGTAGAATTGCTCGTTATTTATCTCCACTCTTATGCAATAAAACACTTTCCATCTCGAATAACTTCCTTTGTATGCAATATAAACGTACTGAGGTAATTAATTTTTTTTCTTGCATGTAAACCATGCAAAATTTCTCTTTTCAAACTCCATATTATACCATAATTCTGTACTCAAATCTCCATGTGCTGAGGTTCCCAATATGGCAGTAATCGGCTGTTTATCTCCAGTTACTGACTAGCTTTGAAAAGCAAATAATTCAAAGTATAAATTGCAACTGAACCGGTCCTCTTTTTTTGGGTTATTGTGAGGCTACTACTAGCTCATCTCGGTGTTGCTTAGACTTTTTTTCCATGCATGGACCAGATGCATGTGCTCTTGAAAAAACCTACCCGGTAAACTTAAGTTTGAAAGTGATGTTCACACCAGACAATGGTTTCGTAGAATATCACGTGATCCATGTTCCTATAGCACTAGCACCAAATTGCCTGAGACCTTAGTTTTGGAGGCTGGTTGGGATGGAGTCTGGTAATCGATAGCTCTATCTTCCTAACGTTACGTGGCTGACAAAACAGCTCCTTGACAAATGAACCTTTGATGCCTTTACTATGCCGGTTCAACACGACTGGTGTAGACATTAGCCAGTAGATGTTGAATACATAAGTATTTTTCAAAGTACTTTAATCTAGAAATAAGCTAGATAAAACATAGAAAATACTCTAGCTATTTTCACAAAGCAGCTAAGATATACTAATTTCTAGAAGAACAGAAGTTAGCATACCTATCTCGGTGTTCAAAACAATAACAGATAATAAAGCTAACCAAGTAACAAGAGAGAGACAGCCATACCCAGATTCAGTGGAAGAGGAAGCAGCACCAGAAGTCTTGATAAGGTCGTCGTTCGTCATGGTGTAGTGAACGTCGTGTAGTAGTGCAGTTGATGTAGAACGTAGCAACGAATCATAGTCGTGCAGTTGATGTAGGCATAGCAGCGAGCAGTCGCGCGAACGCTCCCCAAAAACCTTATTCGTCCTCGCTCGTGCAAACCTTCAAGGACGAAGGTTCTGGAGGCCTACTCTCCTGGTGTGGCCGTACACGCGCCTCGCCGGGATGGAGATAGCCAGAGACAACAACAAAAACCGTGGAGTTCTGTGTTATGTAAACTTGGAGAAGAGCAAGTACTCTGTTCTTTTAAATAGCCAGAAACAGAGAGTCCAAAGGCCAACAGTTGCCAGAGAGTCCAAAGGCTAACAGTTGCCATCAAGAACCGGAACTCTGTTCGTTTTAATAGCCAAAAACAAAGAGACCAGAGACCAACAGTTGCCATTGATTCGCTATCAATTACGAGTCAGTGCGTGCGCTTGCATCCGACATGCTCATACAAGACGCCAAGATCAAGACGGCTCGGCGAGCGGCCTTGGCGTGTGTTGGCTCTCTCCAATTCCACAATAGGGACTACCGTGTTCTACCTTTTAAAGTGGTGTAACTCTCCTTCATCTCTCCATATGGGACTAAATAGCTTTTAGCATGTGCACATGAGCTTTTGAGATTTTTTAAGAATTAATTAAAATTAAAGGTGAACCTAGCCCGTATTAATTCCAACAGTAGAGCCATCCACGAAGTGTTCCTGTTCGCTTCTCGTACATGGTCGTTCCTCACATGTCTCCTGTGCATTCAAATCTATTTGATTTCAATGCAGCTTATAGCTGTACTCCATTAGGAATTCTTGATGTTTCATTTTTCTCTGTCAAGATCAGAAAGCAGTTAACAGTTTTGTACTGACACGCCTTGTCAAGGGCCGATCCAACTGTAAAGTTAACATCAACTCTCCTATATAATTGCTTATCAAATTTCATTTCCTTCTCTGAAAAGGATTGTGTAAAGCATCTATCCAGCACACTTAATTTAAAGCTTCCATGTTATTGCTCAATGACCTGCCAAGTTTTCGGTAGCCGAGAGAACTGTTTTGTTAGTTCTTAATTATGTTGTGAGTTATGACAAGGAGATTTAACATTATGTTGCTTTTGATGTTGCTGACCAATATGTTTTTTTTACATTGTTCAGGATGTGGGAGATATGAGTTACTTTTGCGCATCGGTACATGTAGAAACAATTTTCTACTATTATGTACCTTTTCTGTCGATTAGATTTAGATATTTCTATCTTGTTTCACTGTCTCAGATCTGCGATTTAGTTCGCTTCTGTCATTATTTAGTCTATTATCTCAAACTGATATAATTGAAATTACAGTAAGTTGAGCTTGTCTTCTTCGCCTTTGTTTTGGTTGCTCTTTAAATTTAATGTATGGTGGTATTCTAGAATGGATCTTGAAAAGTTTAACCAAGAAAGCTAACTACTTCTGAAATCTTTGTGGCTACACCCAGGGGAACTCTGTCAAGGATCCTCTTGCATATACACTGTATAGCATGATTTCTTTAGAGACCAAATTTCAAGGCTTATTTTGCACCTGTAGGTGGAAGTACGATTGTCCATTTTGTTCTTGGTTTTCATTGACACGGCATCGGTATTTTCAAACCATCAGCTCCTGTGCATGCATATTTTTACCAATATCCATGAAAAAGAGGGGAGCTCTTCAAAATTTTAGAATTTCCTATGCAGTCGTTCCAGCAAAACTTCCTTGCTTGTTTGAGAGAGGCCTTGATGAAGTTTTTAGTGGTAATGATCGAATTGCAGTAAGAATTGATACCAGTGCAGATGGTCCTTGTGCCTCCAATGCACCTCATTCTCCTACTCCCATTGTCGTATCACAACCAGTTGGAAGTACTTCCAATAATCCCTGCAACGCTTGGGCATCAGAAGGTACAGTGGATTGGACAACTATTGAAATCACACAAGGTGCTCCATCTGCTGACGATGATAGAGATGTTGCTATGGGTGAGGATGACATGTATGTCTTACTTGGCTTGAGAGCTGATGATGATGCCAGGGTTAATTCTAGAAGAACAACACCAATGGCAAGTCCTCTTCCATGTGGAATTGAGGAAGAATTTGCTGAGGCAGCAATTGCAGTGGATGATGACATACCTGGAGAGAGTGGGAATGTGTTTGATCAGGATAATCCAACGATGAGTGTTGGCGACGTCTTCCCTGACATGAAAGCATTCAGACTGGCTGTCAGAAAGTATGCAATTAATGAGCAATTTGACATCCACACCATTAAATCTGACAAAACAAGGTTCAGGGGCAGATGCAAGGATGTGTGCTACCTATGGACAATTAATGCTCATAGCACCAGGAAAGGAGAAACCATTATGGTACTAACTATGTTTGATAAGTGTAGCTAACTGTCATGTTTGCTATATGATGTTGCTAATTGACATGTTTGTATTTGCAGATGACCAAGAAGCCATTTGAACACACATGTTCACCGACTAGTAGGGTGAAGACCAGTATGGCATCTCAAGGTTGGGTGGCTGACAGGGTTATAGGGACCTTGAGGAAGCACCCACATCTAGGGGCCAAAGAAATCCAAGAGAGGTTGCACGATGAGTACAAAGTCACTTTGCAATATGATACAGTGTGGGCTGGTAGGCAAAAGGCAATGGATAGGACATTTGGTTCCTGGGAGGACAGTTTTGAGGAGTTGTATAGATTCAAGGCAGAGATTGATCTTAGGTCACCTGGTAGTATTATTGAGATAGCAAATAGACAAATAGGTGACAAGACATATTTTCATAGATTTTTCATGGCTTTGAAACCATGTATTGATGGTTTTTTGAGAGGCTGCAGACCATACTTGAGTGTTGACTCAACAGCTCTGAATGGCAAATGGAATGGACAGCTAGCTGCAGTGACTGCTCTAGATGGACATAATTGGATGTTCCCCGTTGCTTTTGGTTTTATAGAATCTGAGACAACTGATAACTGGACTTGGTTCATGCAGCAGTTGAAGAAAGCAATAGGTAATCCTCCCACCCTTGCTATATGCTCTGATGCTTGTAAAGGTCTAGAAAATGCTGTGCAGAATGTATTCCCTGCAGCTAAGCAGAGAGAGTGCTTTAGGCACCTTATGCAGAACTTTGTGAAGAAATTTCATGGTCCTATTTTTTGTAACATGTACCCAGCTGCTAGGGCATACAGAGCATACAAATTTGACCATTACATGGGCAGAATGCTTGAAGCAAGTCCTGAGGTTGGAGTCTACTTGAAGAAGCACCATAATTTGTTATGGATGAGGAGCAGATTCTCAAAGGACATCAAATGTGATTACATCAACAACAATCTGGCTGAGAGTTTCAACAGTTGGATTAAAGGGCTGAAGGACTTGCCTGTTGTGGAACTAGTCGACAAGCTAAGAGAAAAGATAATGGAAATGTTTTACAAGAGGAGGAGAATTGGAGAGAGGTTGCAGGGGAAATTCTCCCACCATAATACACCAACTCAATATGAAGACTAGGAATTTAGATTATTTGAAGGTGGGTACATCATCACATGAATCTCGAGAGGTAATCGAGGTTGACAACAATCATGAAGTTCACAGACATGTTGTTTACATCCTTGCACATGAGTGCACATTTGGGAGTGGCGGTTAACAGCAAACCATGCCCTCATGCAATGGCATTTATTACAAGCGTAAGAAATGCAAATATGGAGGATATGTACACAATTACTACTCGGTTGCCAAGTTGAGCTGCTTATGAAGGGGTTGTTCACCAATAACCCAGAAGAACCAATGGCCAAAAGTTGACTGGATTTAAGTTGTTTCCACCACTTGGGAAGAGATCGAGAGGAAGACCTCGCAAGAGTAGGTTTCCATCATTCTGGAGAAGGGGAAATCAAGTAGAGCAAGAAGGCAGTGCAAATGCAGTAGGTGTGGGGAGTTTGGCCATCATGCTGACGGCTGTAGTCTTAATGCAAACAAAAAAAGGTAACATCATGAGGCCTTTATACCTTTTGCATTACATGTTTCCTTGTTGCCTTGTGTAACTACTGTGTACAATAGGAAGAGAACTGTTGTGAACAATAGGACGAGAAAGGCTACAAAGAAAGGAATTGCAAAGGGTGCGTCTGCTTGTACACCCCCTGTCGCATTGCAACCAGCAGAGGGTGCGTCTGTTTGTACACCCCCTGTCGCATTGCAGCCAGCAACACTGAGCAACAGCCCTGGTCCTGTCACTAGGAGGTATGGACTTGCATTTTGTCAATATGTATGGACTTGCATTTTGTTAGTATGTATGGGCATCTCACAATGGATGTAATATGTATGCAGGCAGCTAGCACTGACAATAGGAGGAGGTGACAGCCAAGACACTACTCCTAGGAAGAAGTTTGCAACTCCTGTGAAGAAGGTCACTACTAGTCCTGGAAGAAGTTGACACCAATCAAGAAGAAGAAATGAGCAAAACAGCAATTTGTGTTCTAGACTTGTTTGCATGGACTTGTAGCCATTTCAGAATATTTTGTCAGTATGTTGTGTTCTGTAGTTTTTTTGCAATGTATGCCTATGGCTAAGAACTGGACCATATTTCCTATGTTTTAGAGTTGATCTACAGTGTGTTTGTTCTGTGATGAGCATAATGTCTGGAAGAATTTGATGATGCTGATGAATTTGATACCTGCTTGTTTGAGTTTGTCGGATTTCTATTGCTCTTTATCAATGGTTTTGATGTAGTATCCTCCCTTCGCTGAAGGCCATGGATGGTATCAAAGTTGTTAACGGCCTTGAATGCAAGATATCTTATTTCGCTTAAGAAAGAGGAGACTTTCACCTGGTGGAGATGTCGCTGACAAGTCACCTGTTTCAAAAATATATGTTGCAAAAGTGCAGTGCTTCCATAGAAACCATGTTCGGACAAACCTTGTACGCCAGGACTCACAAGTATCCAAGGTTGCAGAAATTGCTGAATCTCTTGTTGACTGCTCTTTCATTGAATCTTTTGTTTTACTTGTTTCCGACAAAAACTGCATGCCCTTTGTGTCTTGTGAGTCTTTTGGCTTTACAATAGCTTGGGTGGCCGAAAGCTTAGACACCCGACTGCCCTTAGTCCTTAACTTCCTTCTTGTGTTACGTCTTTGTGTTGATAGTGAGCTTTGAGGGGACAGTGATGCACCAAAGGAAAAGTTCAGCCCACTAAATTTTGCTGAGCTTGATTGAAAAGTAATAGGTTCACCAGACTCATGAGGTCTTTTGTTCTGTAGGTGTTCTCTACACATCTTAGCATGCTGCCCTGTCAGGATCACTTTCTTTCCCCTGTCATTATGGTTATTTGCATAGTAGCATGCCAGCATCTTTGTATGAAACAGAAGCATCTTCTGACTAGTGCTAGGAAATCAAGACTTTAGTTGTCAATATTACCTAGCATGATTTAGAAGTATCACATTGTCTTCCAGAAAAGGGGCCCCTACAGAAAATGCACATCCCAGGCTACTCAGGCACAAGCTCAGGTATGACCTTATGCCTTCACAGTTGCTATCTTCAGACTACTGATCTGGACATTCGATATTAACACACATATACAAAAGAGATAAGAGTCATCATGTCACATATGTTATGATCCACATAATGCTTGCCATTTTCAACAGATGAAATTACACATGATGTTCACTTTTGAAAACAAAATGATCACCACCTTGCTGACACCAAGCAACTAAAATGCCTCAACTAAGATCAGCACATATTACACATCAAGTTGAGTTTCCATTTCAAGACAAAATGAGACTACTACTAGGTACAAGTGACAAACTACTTCCCCGATACAACAATTACAGCCATTACAACTAAAGCAACCACCAACAAGTTGAGAGCACCAATTGTGATAGAAACTCTCCCTTGCTTCAACACCTTGTACATGGTGGCATCAGTGTTACCATCGAAAGCCTTTAACTCCGCGAGCTCTACTTTAATGGCCTCAAAATCAGTCTTCAGAGTAGATGTGGCTTCAAGTAAATCTGGAATTGCATCTTCGGGGGAAGTGGTGTCCTCTTGAATCACCCCCTTCTTGGTTAGAAAATCCACATATTCTTCGGTCCACATGAAGAAGGAGCAAGTCTTTCGCTCCTACGACAAACCAAACAGCAAAGGGATCCCAAAATCAAATGAAGCAACCCCTCCCAACTTGAAACCCAAATCGAGCAAGGACTACTTACGTTCGGTTGGTTTATAGGACACTTGTAAAATATCTTCCCCACATTTGCACCCTTCCTGCAAGTGAGTTCGAGCAAGGCGGCCTTCTTGCAGTCCAGGCACTCCACAAGGGGAAGTCCGGTGTCGCCCCGAAGAGAATGCGTAGACAAGTTTATCATCGAAGAACCCGGGAAGTGTACAGGACCATCCTTGAACGCTGGAGGAACGCCGATTGCGACATGCCATCCTTGCCAAGGCCAACTGCGCAGCCTATCGTGCTAAACCCTAAAGGGATTGGGAGCAATGGGGAGAAGGGGAAATGGATGAACCCTAGAGGCTGAATCACGGTCACGAAGAACGAGAAGGCGTGTGGGCGCGCACTGTGAAGTGGAAGAGGAGGAGGACAAAGAAGCGCGGCGATGGCGTCGAGGGCTCTACTAGCAAAGCAAATATGAGAAAGAAAAGGATGAATCTAGTGGCGCAAGCGGCATCGAGAGGATTTGGTTGGTCTTGACGAAGGATGTATTGGCTTGACCGAGGCAAAAGAGTCATTTCGCATGCCATGTAGCGGAAAACGAGCAAAAAAGAATAAAATAATGCAAAGAGGGCAAAATCTGAAGAATTAGACAAAGGAGGGGGCAAAAATGTATTAGGTCGGGAAAGATGGCAAAATCTGAAAACGCAACTAAAGGGAGGGCAAATAGTGAATTCCCCCATTTTTTTTGTACTACCACTCTACCAGTAAATATTTCAATTTCTAGAACACAGATTTGACATATAACTTAATAGGAGCGTTGAAGTCTACGGTGCTTCTAAATTTAGATCCCTCAACCATGTTCCTAATATGGAAGGAAGGATGAAAGCCCATCAAATATTAGAGTTGGGTTAAATAGTAATGAATTAATCCAGTTAGCTTTACACATCAACAAGTGTGATACGAATATAGATCTAGAGGTGATGCTGACGTTTTTTTTGTATAGAAGGATTGAAGACCACCACGCACCAAGGGGCTGTTTGGTTGGCTTCCTGGTGCGTGTCTGCCTAGCTGGGAGAGGTCCTAGAGCCTGTCAGGTGCTTGCTTGGATGGCAACCTACAGAGCTACCAGGTCCAGGCAGAGTTGCGAGCGTAGGCAGAGAAATCCAATGCCTATGAGGCAGGAAACAGCGTCTGGGAGCTAGGAAGCGGATCCACCGTTGATAGATTTGATTCAACGTTCTATTTTTCATTCACCAATTTTAGGCACAGGCTTCCAACCAAACAACTCATCTTCATGTTTGCTTGACCAGGCAAAAATCATCAACTTTCCAAGCTACCTCCAGGCACCACTTTTTTCCAGACATGGAATATAGGGCACCAACCAAACAAACCCCAAGTACCTGAGGTGGAGAGTTTTTTTTTTAAAAAAAATGGAGGTAGAGAGGAATTAAATGTGTTATTCAAGCTAATATTACGTATCAACAAGTTCTATATAAATCGAGATTTAATGATGATTCTGACTTTGCAAATATATTAGCTACAGGGCACTGAAATTTTGCGTCCTTGACTATTAGACATCTAAAAAATGTGGTTTTGCCAAAAGACACTATCATTTTGTCGCTATTTGTTGTTAGATACTCCTCTCATTAAAATAATATATCCGAGTGATTAGAAGAGAGAAACTTTGTAAAATGCCCTCAATGCATAATGATCGCTCAAAAGACAAGATTTCGCTTTGTTCGGTCCGTTCAACCGCTTCATCTTGTCTTGGGCTTAGTAGAAAATAACCCCACTAATTGCAATTCTAATGGTTTTGGATCCGCATGTCATACAAAATACTAATGAATTATTAACAGCTAACTAATTGCACTTAACACTAATTAATTTCCTCACTAACCTAACTACTTTGCTGCACTTGATCTTCTTCCCCAAATCCACAAAAATAGAGAAAAACAGGGAATCTCCATGGTGCATTCCCACGCGAAAGGAGGCAGAAGCGAAGGAGAAGAAGTCGTCGATGCCGCCCACACCAGTGTCGCCATCGCGAAGAGGGGGAGGTGGGAGCGGAGGAGGGGGGAGGCGACAGCGGAGCTCGAGGAGACGTGCTTGGGGCGGCACGAAGAAGACTCGGGGCAGCGCGGAGAAGGCTCGGGGCGGCACGAAGAGGCTCGGGGCGGTGCGGAGAAGGCTCGTGCGTGGTGTGGGGCTGGCCAGAGGAGCATGGGGCGGTGCAGAGAAGGCTTGGGGCGGCACGGAGAAGCTCGGGGCCATGCGGAGAAGGGGCCATGCCCATGCGCGACGCAGAGCCAGCCAGAGGAGCATGGGCTTGGGGCGGCGCAGAGAAGGGGTCGCGCGAAGGGGGGCAGTTGGCGGTTGTGGTAGTCTAAGGTGGCAGAGTGGTATGGGAAGGAAGGGGAAGGAGCTGGTTCAGGTGAGAGAAGAGGAGAGAAGACAAAGGGGAATAGGAATGAAGAAGAAGATGGAGGGTAAAACGGACTTTTCACTGCCTTTCTCTCTCCTCTTCAGTCTGGGAATAATATTTTAATTGGGTCAGTGTCCTACAGCAAATAGCCACAAAATGTTAGTGTCTTTTGGTGAAACCATGTTTTTTGGATGTCCAATAGCCAAGGACTCAAAAGTTCGGTGTCCTATAGCTAATTTTCCCTTTTCATATAACCGGTACTGCTAATTTTCCTGATGCAATATTCTGGCCACAAATTTTTATATAATAATGTGGAGATCATGGGTAAATCATAATCTTAGTGTGTTGAACAATTGACAATAGTGTCGAGGTGTTCGGAGAAACTCTCATTTTTGGGAAATTCCTGCTGCTACCAGGTCGAAGGCGATCAAACTGGCTTTGGGCTGGCGGTTAGGCTGGCCGAATATGAAAAGTTGATTTTTTTGAATCGGCCAAATATCACGTGTAGGAAGGTGAGATGATGTGTTTATACTTGGTCTCAATGAAAATTGTGCTTAATGGAAAAACTAGATAGAGGAGGCTAGAGTTTGAGAGAGATGGATTGGTTGAATACTAAGTATAGAGTTTTTTCCCCTCCATGGTGTAGTGGTTGTAAACCAACAATATCTTGAATAAATCCAAGCAAGGTTTCCCCTAAGATGAGTTCTATCTTGTTCTTGCTCTCTCCTTGGTACCTTTGGGATTCTATCTGTTCCTTTGGTTTCCCTGGGGTCCTTTGTTGTGATCTAGCTTGCTAGGACCCGTGAGAATTGATCTAGGGTCATCTTGACCATCTTCCGCTCACGAGCAAGTTTTTGGATCAAGATTTGAATCTCCTCAGTTCTTGTGCTTCCTTGACCTCGATCATCAAATTCGTGGAACCTTGGCTTCGATCTTCCTGATCATCGATTGAAATATGTTCCTAGCATTCTTGATCAGTTATAGTTGAAATCTCAGGAGATTTGGAGCTAGGAATCAAAAGTTAGGTCATTTTAAGATTGCCACGGGCTACTGTCCCTACACCCGGCGGTCAAACCGACCCACTGGCAATCAAACCGGCCAGTAGGATTTTGCCTCAGGGTTTTCCAGTTTCAACGCAAGACTTCCAATATGCTTTTGTTTCTAGCCTTCATAGCTTCCATAGCTACTAAAGTGATGAAGTTGAATACCGTCTAGGTTGAAAAATAGTAGTGCTCCTATTCACCCTCTCTAGTCGCATTTTCGTCCAATAAATAACCTTCATGTTGTGTATGGCTTATATATAACAAAGAAAATTTTGGGCATAGAGATACACAGGGATAGAAGCTCGAGGACAATGTGATTGTCTCAGCAGGAGCATGTTGAAAAAGTCTTGGAGCGATTTGATATGAGCAACCAGTAAGTACTCCATTGGCACAACACTTTAAACTTTCTTCTAAATTTTGTCCTGAATTAGACAAAGAATTTGAAGAGATGACGAAAGGTCCATATGGTAGTTCAGTTGGCTGTTTAATGTATGCTATGGTTTGTACAAGGCCTGATTTGGCGCTTGCTGTTAGTCAAGTCAGTAAGTTTACGGTAAAACCAGGAAAGCGACACTGAGAGGCAGTCAAGTGGATATTCAGGTACTTGAGAGGTACAACAAGTCATGGTATTATTTTTGGTGGACAACAAGGTAATCCTTTGGTTGTTGGATATGTAGATTCGAATTATGCTGATGATTTGGATAATAAGAGGTCTACTACAGGGTATATTTTTACTCTAGGTGGAGGACCTATATGTTGGAAGTCATCAATTAAGTCTATTGTTGCAGTGTCTACAACTGAGGCGGAGTACATGGCTGTGGCTAAAGCTGCAAAGGAGATGTTATGGCTTGCAGGATTAGTGAAGGAACTAGATGTTGAGCAAGGTGGAGTTCAGGTGCATTGTGCTAACCAGAGTGCAATTTATTTTGGCCAAGAATCAAGTGTTTCATGCCAAGACGAAGCACATTCATACAAGGTATCACGAGATCAGGGAGTTGATTAACTTTGGAGAGATTGATTTGATGAAGGTACACACTGATGATAATGTTGTGAATATGTTGACCAAGCCCGTCACCGCCAACAAGTTTGAGCATTGCCTCGACTTGTTGGGAGTCATACGTTGCTGAGTAAGGAGGTAACCCCTAGGTCACGGATGTGCAAGGAGTGTTAAAGCGTTTTCTTTTGTTGTGTGTGTTCTTCAAGGTGGTGTATTAACCAAGGTGGAGATTTGTTATGTATGGCTTATATATAACAAGGAATGGGCTATGTCTGGAAAGCAGGAGAGAGAAGCAGTTGTGTGGGGTTATAAAATATTGTGGGCTGGGGGTGTGGGGGCGAAGCCCTGCGGTACGGACTATGAGTCCAAGTCGAACATGTAATCAGGGTATAAATATATACCACCGACCTCTTGTAACCCTAATCAGAAAGTAGAAGAAAAAACTCCTCATACGGACGCCCGAGGACGTAGGCTTTACCAAACCTTGTAAACAAATTCTCGTGTATCTTATATGCTTGTTGTGATTGTTCGCTCGCAAAAAGAGTTGTCACCGGTTCCAACACTTCATGTTTTATGTTGCATTACATTCTTGCTCGTACTATCGTACAGATCAGTCAGTCTTCCTGCGAAAGGACAGATACAGTTAGGAAATGGGCAGTGTAATCTCCATCCAGAAAGGAGTGACATTGGAAAGATATTAGTCACCATATTGGCTATCGACTTATGGTGTTGTCAATGGAAAAGCAACAAAATAGTGTTGAGAATGGAAAAGCATACAAGTCGTGGCATCTCCTTCAATTTTGCAATGTTCTCATCAGTCTAGTGGGTTTTGGAAGTTCACGATAGAGATGGTGACAATTCGCAATGGCCTGAGCAATGAACCCTCCATGGAGTAAATTAAGTAACCAATTGTGTCTCGGAAAAATTTGTGGCTCATTTCTAATAGTTTGCAGACGACTTGTGCATCACTAGTAGGTCTGCACTCGTACAAACGTGCGTCAAGAAAAAAAACGCACTTGCGCGCCGAGGCGGAGAAGCATCACGCGCGCCTGGATATGCCGCTTCGATCCAAGGGCGGCAAGCGACCGTGCTAAATCGAATGACGGCGAGTGCAAACGTGCGGCAAGTAATAAAAGCGCACCGGTGCAACTGGGCCTTGGGCGTGTAGCGACTGAGGCGAAAAAGCCGCAGGCGATGCCAACGCTCGAGCGATCGAGCGGACGAGAGCAACGCATTTCCAAATCACGCGGCAGCACAGAGAAGGGTAGGCACGCAAACCCAAATAAAAATCGCATGACAATGACGAGTAGCTGCACGGGATCGGATGAGCCAAAACTTTCGGAGCGACGTGGCCTGTCGATTCGTGCCTCTTGTTTCGCTCGGTTTATACCGGAAGATTGGAAATGCATCCTCCTGTGTGCATGTCTCGAGTGGGCCACTATTTAGCTCAGAAATCAAACCATCAAAAATATCTTGAGCCTGCTTACAAAAGCCTTGAATTAATCCTTTACATTAAGCATTGATTTTTTTTTGTTCTCCCTCACAAAATAGAACATTGTGCTATGAAACCTAATTGTATGGGTGGAAGATTAAACCGCCCCCAGAGGCCTTTCACCTCTTTTTGGTGATAAGTATGAGAACCTCATGTACAAGTGACATACAGATAAATAAAGATAATGTCTCTTCTCTATACACTTGTGTTCATTGTGTCTCTTGGTGTTCATGTGATTGTTCTTGTGTGGTTGATCTACGCCGATATCACGACGACTACCGCTATTTCTCAACACGTTATCAGCGTGAAAGCTCTTCGATTCGGGTACATCATTCTATATGTTGGCAAATAGACCAATTCATTTTTTTTGTTGATTCTAATCACAGATTAATTTGTAATGTGTTTGCACCGTCCGGATCATTAATTTATTGGTGATCGGGCGCTGGAGACGATGTCACGATCGGGAGGATCGCATCGGGAATGCAATGAGCTGACACAAATGACGCCGTCTCATACTGTACATCTCATCAACATTGAATAATTTGATAAATTCCACCAGTGAGTTGATCTCATCCCGTTGCTATGAATCGATCTACTCACTTGCTAGACAAAATTAGTCCATGAAAAAAATTGTTTGCCTGTCAATGATGTCGCCGGCCGAGCCACGCCCACGCACCGCTGCGACGCCAGCCGAACCATGTCGCTCCCATCGAGCGCCGTGCCCCGCACGTCGTGCCGCGCACGTGAGCCTCCGTCACTTGAAGCTGAGCGCCGTAGCCCGCGCCGCGTCACCCGCCGTGCCCGCTGCGCCCGGCCGCGCCGAGCCGCCGTCGCGCCAGCGCCAACAAAACTGAGTCGCCAAGACACGACGCCGGTAGCGTGTTGCGCCGCGCCCACCTCGACCGCCCGACCACCCCGTGTCGTCGTATCGCCCCGCAGAAGCCTGCGCGCGCATTGTTGCGCTGCTGCTGCCACCGCAGACGACGCCTCTCGAGCCAAGACTGGGTGTGGCGCTTGTCGCGCGACCGCGCCCGCCGCCACTGCGCAAGACTCCGCCGACCGCCGCGCTACTCCATGCGCACCCTACATGCTCGCACCATAGCCATCGCCGCCACTCAGCACAGGGGCAGGGAAAACCTAAATTCCCTCATGCGTAGCCCTTTTGATCGAATTGGTAATGGATCGAATCGGACCGGGCCAAAACCGAAAAGGAAAAAAATCAAGAGAAAATGAAAAAAAAATCCCAAACATTTGCAAATAAACCCTCAGAGTTATGAACATTACGAGGAAACTTTCGCTGATAAGGAAATTTTGCGAAAAAACACCTGTAGTCTGGGAAATTTATGTCGGTTTTTGGATTTTTATATATTCTTGCAGAATTACTCTCCGGACTCTGATTTTTGCAGTAGATTAGTATGCTTTATGGTTAGTTTTAATCTAGACCATGTCTTATGGTTATTTGCTTTAATATTATTCTTTTTATGCAATAACATTAAATTAACCCAAGAAACTGAATTTCTACGGTATGTGAGCTTCCATAAACTTGTGAAACCTTAGGCCTAGTAGACCTTGGAAGCATCATATTTTTATGGATAATTTTTTCCTAGTATTGTGTGTTTGGGAAATTAATTAATGGGTTTAGTAATTCTAAAAATTGCTCACAGACCTTAAAAATTATCAGAAAAATCCTAAAAATACCAAGAAAATTATGGGAATTCTATAAAATTATCTACTGAATAGATAAAATTAATCTTTACTATTTTTGCACTCATTTCATGTATTTAAAATATTTTACCAGATGTAAACATATAGAAATTTGCATAAAATATGTGAGATATGTTATACATTACTAGATGGAAATTTGATTGCCCTGGATGGCAGCAACTATGCCACCTTGGTTTATCTCCATGTCATACCATTGTCGAGCCTGTCGCTAGCACACGTGAACCTGCTGTCGCTGAAAAGGCAAAGGTTTTGTAGTTTATGATGTACCACCTCTACTCTGCCATTAAGAATGACGACGTGGTGACTAAGTATGATCTGTTGGCTCTATGGTTTTCTATACAAGAACGCATGTAAAATCCAATTGTGCTCCTGCATACACACGTACCTAGGACTAGAAGTCTGTAAAAGGCATCGATAAGCCTATGGTATGTTCTATGGAAACATGTAGAAATCTCCTAGTTATCCATTAAGATGTTGTTTTCTTACACGAGTTGCATTAGTAATATAGATTCAGCTCCTGCCGAGCTTGGTCCTGCTTCTGTTGAGCATCTCTTATCTTTTGCTTTAGGCCGAAACCTTATGCATTAGATTGTTATTTCCGAGATGACATAAATAAATTAATGGTCTGAGTTGCTCTATTAAAGTCTTATCTCCTACTGAATTATTGATTTAATCTGCTTAATAAAACATATGCCAGTAGCATATTTTTACTTATAGTAAAATAATTAATCTAGCATGGAATAAATTTTGTAAACAGTATGCCTGAAAATTTAAAATATGTTGCCATGCCTTGCTAACAAAATGTTATACATGTGCTCTTGATATCTAATAAGCCTCAATTCACTAGCTTGTAATGCACGGATGCCTAGATGACAAAAGTGAAACTATTTTTCTCAGTGGCACCAGACCAAGTTTAGTCATATGTTGATCTTTGATGGATCACTTGGGCTAGAAAACACCATATTCCTCAAATGAGTACAGAATAATTTAAGTCCTAAGACTTGGAGTCTATATAACACTATCCTCCATCACACTGATTTCTTAATTGAAGAACTTTGTAAGCAGAATATTACATAGTATAATATTGGTTTCATGCCAACAAAAAATTGTACTCCAATTGAAGTATGATTGTAAATCTTTAACTCCGAATTGATTTCAAGCAAATGCCTGATGCACACGCTATCACTTGGGATTTTTATAGTTGGCATGAAAAGGGGAGGATATTGGGTTTGTGTGAGATATTGAAACCTAAGAGGCATAGAAATATATTCAAAACAAGAGTCATGGTAGGCACAGTGGCATATCCTAGATCAAAGCCAGAAACAATAAATTATTCTAGTTTGTTTTGCGAGATAATTAAAGTAAATTGCATGATTATTATCTTTATCCAGTTGATATGAAAAATGACATTTACGCCATTGTCGATACTCATGTTGTTGGCAACCACAATTATTGCTGCCCACGAAGGGCAATTAATTTGTGCCTTTAGCAATATGTTAACCGCCAGCAAGCGGGAATGCACACGGCAAATCGACAACCGCTTGATGCAATCACACATATGACATGTTCACCTATGCACCGAAGCGTGCCATACTCATCGAAAATGACACATGCATAAATTGGTAAGTGCAGTCTGCAACTGCATCACCACCAGAAGCCATATCACTTGCTTGAAGCAAATATAGCTCCCAAAAGAAAGATGGTATATTGGACTTTGTTAATCCTGAATGATCTAAATTTGGCAATGATAATTATGGCATTACAAATTAAAATAAGGCATACAGTTTATCACCCTTAATTAAATTTGGTGTTCCTGTCGAACAATAAATATTCCAATCGAATAATTATACTATTTGGGTGATTCAACTATATTTGAAGTCTAGAAGAAAATCTAGTATTTCCGTGCAGATTAACTATGGTCAAATATTTTATGTTCTAGCATTATATTTATGTTCTTGAAGAGCATCATGTAGTTTATGCTATTAGAACATACTGTTTATGACCATAAGAAAATATGTTGCGTAATTATAAATTTGAAGTTTAATGATCCAAATTATTCAAAATATGGTATGAGTAATTGGATCAAAACTTGGGCAAATAATAAAGAAGCTAGTACATAGAATAAGTTTGCCAACTCTCGGACCCTTGTATGGGACCTTTGTCGGAGATTAATAACAAACCAGAAGTTGGAATATCCTACATAATATTAGGATCACACAGTTTTCTTGCCACTGCACTGATAAAAGTCTAACTCACTGCATATAATCATCAAACACCTGATTGAAATAAGTGCGTGTTGGAGGAATCAAACATGTTCCACATGTTATCACCATTGTAGCATACACCTTTGGGCCACCACCAGTTGTTGGAGATCATGTTGGATCTGAAATTCAATCAATCATGTGCCCATGATAGGGGAATTTTGTGGTATACTATTAATAAAGATCGAATCTCGTCATTAGGGGGAGACAAATACTCAAAAGTTTGAATGTCGTCCTATTTTCCAGAAGAAAAAGATCTTTAGTACGAAGATACACGCACTAGTCAAGCTAAACTTAAAGTTTAGTTTATACTCATGTACGCTAGAAGCAGGGAGCCTGCCAGATACTTTCCAATTATGGAGGAGTTACCACAGTGTTTACTTGCAATAAATACATCGCTAAGAGTGGAATGGCCCAGATTGAATAGTATATCCACCTCTGTGACATTGACTTATTGGTTCTTGATCTAAAATCTATGGGGACGCCTGCGGGTCTAAGATCTCATGACACTAGTCAAAACAATTATTAATCACTCCTTTAACTCTCCTGAAGAGAACTCACCTTAAAGGTGAAATACCTCATGAAGTGATTCATCATGAAGATGAAAGCCCTAACAATTTGATGTGCACATATTACAATGCTAGGAATGTGTAACAACCAAGAATCTTTTGTTTAGAAAATAACACTGATCTGGTTAACACTGAGATACCCTCAATTTTGGAGGATATAGGAGAAAATTTGTCGACAATCACTTTGCCTCTACAATTGTTAAAGTTTCTCTTATGAGAACACGGGTGTTAGGACCCAAAAATGCAATTCTGGAACCTCTGTGTATACTGCACTAGTCCAGGATCACGTTAGTGCACATAGTGACAACATCAGTGAAATATCAATTCTATATACAAAGATGACTAATAATTGGGCAAATAAATATCAAAGTAATGACCTTAAGGTCAAAGCTTACAATTAATGCCTCAGAAGGCCAAACTCAATAAAGCTGTAGCAGAACGAAATAACTTCAGTGAAGCCCATCCATATGCCCACAGGCAATCAATGGGGTCTTGCGACCTAGTTCTCCACGATCCTTGAAGTAGACCTTCTTGGTGACAATCCCTTCATACGCTTGATTTAATAAAGCAAGCATGAGTACCTAACCGTACCATAAGTCATACCACAGAAATGCAATTATACATGATGGCTTATTCCAAAGGAATGGCATTCTGTGTTTCTTTTGCAGAAATGCAACATTTGCAATTGAATACAAATAATAGATTGAAAGCAATAAGTAAAACAAATAACAATAATAGTTTAACAGTTTAATTTCACAAAGACACATAGCCTAATCAAGTTATTCACATAGCCATATGATTAGATCACACAGCTCCCTTCCCAACTATTTTATGAAAATCTACCCCTCGTGTGAAATCCCCGAGCGTGTCCATGACCGCGGACGCGGCTATTCGAATAGATTGATTTAACACTCTGCAACGTTTGTACACTTTACCCACAAGATGCAATCAACTGGATCAGAGCTGATCACAACAAAACCTTTCAAAACCTTCATCTCAAGCATTGATACTCCCAGTGTGCTTACAAACCGTCATACCAAGCCTTACACAGTGATTGGACGACACACACCGTTGGACAGGGAAGCGGCGAACCGTCCCGCGATGCGACTACTTGGTAGCACACACCTCCACCCATCACTGAGCCTAACCTACTACCTGAGCAATCAATGTCAAGAATTCATAACTTACTAAGTTAGGCCCGTCCTATAACAGGCATGTGGTTGTACGAAAGGCCCAGTTCAATGGCGCACAAAGTTCAGTCCTTAATTGACCAAGGCAAGACTTCCAATTTCTAACTAAGCCACATAGATTAATATTCCCAAACATATAGCCACCATGTCACACAGTTTCCACCACTTGCCTCAGTCTAAACCTTTTACCACCCAGTTGGTTAAGTGCAACACATGCCATAATAGCACATAGTACACACAGATTATCACAAAGTACACACAGATTATCACAAAGTTCCATCGTCACTTAGTCAAGTTTATATTTGCAACTCACATGAGATGATGACTAGTGGCATGGCTAAGCAATCTACTCGTATCTAACCAACCCACGTTGGTGCTACAATATTACCAACTAAATAAATAACCAAGTTAGGGTGACAAAAGATTATGACATATCAATATAGACAAGGAGGATATAACAAATTAAATTAATAACTAAACCCAAAAGCATTTAAATAAATACTTAAAGTAAATGCAATAATTTGAATCAATATAACTTTTGAAAACTGGGATTCAATATGATCAAAGGTATGACTTGCCTCGCTATATCAATGACGATATTATGTAATCTTTAATCTTCTATTGTCTTGATCTTCAGCTCCTTCTTGATCAGTACCTCTTGAAGTATCAACGTCTACTCGCAACAAGTAAGTAAACCAAATAAATAAATAACAGAGAGCAAACAAACTCCAAAAATTAAATAATAATCTCAGATAAATAGATCTAGAATTTAGATGAATTTAGGAATTTGAATGAACTCAATCAGAGTTCGGATTCAAAAGATATGACTCACAGAAGAATCATATGAAATGATGAAAAAGAATATTCAGAGAATATTCCTTCAGATTAAATAAAATAGAAAGAATTGGATAAAAGGATTTTTCAAGAATTAAATTAATTCCCGAAAATAGGATTAGGGTTGACATGTGGGCCACTGGTCTATGGACTAGGTCTACAGAGATATGCTAGTCCACGGTGGACCAAGCTCCTCGTCATGCTCTGAGCCTGCCTTGGGACAGTCCTTGATGTGATCGGATTGACCCTTGCCCTCTGAGAAAGTCGGTTCCTCATCTGGATGTATCGTTGAGGGGGACAAGGATCCCTCCTCAACTCCATCGATGGGATGGTCTCCTGGAGAATGATCCCCGGAGGCGACATCACTATCGGATGATGCATCCCTCGGCTCGTAGTCGAAACCGGCATCCATGTCGATATCTGCGTAATCGGCCAAGTCGAACTAGTTCTCCTCGTTCCACTCTCCTGCCATGAGAGCATGAGAGTTTGGTAAAGTCGAAGGAAAGCTGATGACTCGAGATCCCCACGGTCGGCGCCAACTGTCAATGTTTTAGAACCGAACTTACGTAAAGATTATTTGATTCGGGGGTTCCTTTAGACTCAAAATCACACAGAGATAGAGACACGGAGATTTTTATACAGGTTCGAGCCTTCTCCTGGGAGAATAACAACCCTACTTCTATGTGTATGTATTGAGTATGCTGGATTACAAGATGGAGCCAAAGACTAGAGTATTGTGCTTCTAATTGGCGCCTCTGATTGCCTCTGAATCACCCTCCCCGATTGTCCTGATGATTCCGCCTTTTATACAGTCCTCGAGGCGCACCGTTGCATCTCCAGTCTAAAGGCCGCCTTAATGTTCCAGATTGTGGAGCCGTTACCGGAGGTTATTGTGGGAGTAATAACGTTCCCACGTTGCCAGGCAGTTATCACCATAACAGGGAGTTTAAATCACGCTATTATTGCAGAAAATAACAACGTAATTGATTGCTCATATTCTTGGATATGGTATAGAAGATTCCCTAATCGACTAGGCCCACATGTTTGTGAGCCCTATCGATTAGGGACTGATCGTAGAAGAACTTACAACTAGGTGATGGTCGAAGAAGATCTTACGACCACAAACTGATCGTAGCAGGACTTACGATCATTGGATAGTCGTAGAAGGACTTACGACTATGGGGTAGTCGTAGGAGGACTTACGACTACCATGTGGTCGTAAAAGAACTTACGACCTCCAGCTTCTCCCTTATGACTATTAAGGGGTATACTCAAGAGTTATATGACGTCATTATTATCTATAATATGAATTATAGATAAATGATTAAATGAGGATTATTATATCCTCGTCAACCGTTAATACCCCCTCAATTAGCTATGAAGATAATGCTACTTGTATTACACAAATGCAAACGGGTTATGTCAAGAGCAACATCACGAAGCATATTGCTCCTAAATGTTTTCTATCCTCATGGAATCCAGAAAAATAGTGAGGTAAAGATCCTGCAAACAAAGCCTTGTGAAAATCCAATTGATTTATTCACTAAGTCTCTGACTGCATCTAGTGTCCAAAAGTGCATTATGGCATTAGAATGAGACGGTTTAATGAGTTGTAGAGTTCAGATATGGTAGATCCCTAAATCATGACCCTTATCAAATCCTAAGGATTTATCTAAAATCTTGAAGATTAGATCTCGAAGATTAAATGTTGTACTATTTTCCTTGGTGAGTTTTCCTGAAGTTTTCTCACATGAAGTTTTTTAGTAAGGCAACAAGTGTAATGCAACTTACGAAGTAATGTACTCTTTTTTCATTCTTTTTTTTCAATGGGTTTTTGGAAGGAGTTTTTGAGGAGACATCTGCATATCGTTATCTATTGTCCGATGGGGTGTTACGAAACCTAATTGTATGGGCAAAAGACTAAACCGCCCCGGAGGCTTTCACCCCTTTTTGCCTATAAATATGAGGACCCCCATGTACAAGTGACATACAGATGAATAAAGATACTGACTCTCCTCTATAAACTTGTGTTTATTATGTCTCTTGGTATTCATATGATTATTCTCGTGTAATTGATCTACGTCGTTATCACGACGACTAACGTTCTTTCTCAACACATTCATTAATGTTTAGATGGGACGCCATGGATTCTCATGACTCGTGACCGCATTGACACCGTTTGATTTGTGAGTTCTGATGAGTCTTCTGACCCACGACGCCGAGTCCAAACCCGAAATACGGTATTCAGTTAGCCAATGGGCTGCAAGACAGGTGCCATGACGGCGAAAGATCGTATGGCACCTGACCGATCGAGCATGCATAGCCAGCCATATTCCACAGCATGCAACCGAGCCACATTTTCCTTAGCTGGCGTTAGAGGCCAGTGCTCCCCTCCCTCCCCTCCTCTCTCAGTCAGCCAGTCCCCAACGAACTCCGAGTCACACCACACACGCCGCGCGCGCGCTAGGACATGTGACACATCATATTCATCCCGCTCTACGTGTCGGCCCGCGCGCTCGACCGGCCGCCCCACACCGACGAAACGAGGCGCGGTCCGGTACGTGCCTAGCTATGGCCCAACACCGACGAGACGACCCGCGCGCCGGCCAGTTCAAACGCGCGCGCTCACGTAGCCAGCCAGAGGCGTCCTCCTTGGCACGGTGCAGATCGACGAGGGGACAGCCAACTCCGCACGAACCCTTGCGCGTGCAAAGTCATCATGTCGCTCGTACGATCTGCCAGTGCGACGTAGGATGGGAATGTGGCTGAAAACGGAAGCCGAACCACCCCTCCTCCGCGCGTCCGGCGTGTGCGATCCATCGACCAACTACTCTACTCGATCGGTCACGCGCGCGCGAGCTGGACTCCAACGGCTTGTCGCGGAACGGAGCGGGAGCTGGACGCCAACTCACTCGACAACGGCGACGTCCGTCCGAACTGGAGCAGCGAGGTTGGCGTGAAGTCGTGAACCGGCGCACGCCGCGCGCAGTGGTTTTTTGCTCGGTTTGGTGCCGAATCAGGCCGGGGCACTTACAGTAAGGGTATGTTTTGTTATCTGCATAGGGTCTGGCTTGTATATGGAGATACATGGAATGGCTATTTGGTTGCCTGAACATTGGTTCGGGCCTGGCTCAAGCGATGCAAGATTCCCCCCCCCCCCGAGGCAGGCACGAGAGGAACAACCGAATCGACCTTCGCTCCCGAGGCAGACCTGAGAGAAACGGTCGAATCGACCTTCGCTCCCGAGCCATGCTTGAGCTATGCAGGCGCGCGGCCGCACGGGTGCACGCGGGATACGTGAGCGATGCAGTTACGGAATCGGGTCACCCGATTCACGGCCATCCTCGTCGTAGTCCCTGTACTTCGCCTCCTGTTGGTGTAGAGCGACGGGGGAGCGGACCATCTTGGCAACCGGGGCGCTCGACGCTGCGCGCCCTCGTCATAGTCTTCCTTGCATGGATTGATTCCACGCGTCCATCCCCAATCCTAGGGTTTGGAGCTCGAATCCGACCGAATTCGATCCGATCAGCAGGGCTGGGAACCGCGGGGAGGTGAGGCTAGAGAGCGGGGATGGCGGGGAGGAAGCGGAAGGCGGACACGGCGTGGGCGATGGAGGAGGAGGTGAACCAGCGCTCTCTGGCGCCTTCAAAGACTAACCAACTCATTATGCTTGACTTCTGGCGCTCATTTGGAGGGACCGGGGAGCACCAAAGGGTCACCTTCCAATCATATTAATTAGAATTAATATGCATCTCATGAGTATGCATGTGATTTCTGGAACATTTGCACAAATTATTGCATTTGTTAAATCTCAAATCAAAATTAAACATATAACTCCAATTAAAGCTCGAAAACAAAAACAGAAATAAATACTTATAAAGTTCACTGGGAAATAATTTATTTTAATCTTACAATATTTATCATGAATAAATATGAATTTTATAAAAATTTAGGAACAAAATGAACCTTAAGAAAATTCAAACCCAATTCAACAACCCCTACGGTAAATGATTTAAAAACAAGTAAATAAAACATAAACAGTGAGTTTAGAAAATTTATATGTGTACTAGGTCATCCCAGGAACCTCTCTGCAAAATTTCAGAATTTTCTAAATTTATTTACTATTTTCAAATCGACAGTCAAAGTGGAGAGTTTTGAAATAAAATCAGTCAACTGTTGGTTTGACTCGACCTGACCACCTGGTCTGACCAGCCCACTCGACCACATGAGGACCCAACCGAACCACTTGACTCGACCAAACCCACTCGGCGAACCCGACCGCACCAGGCTCCGCCCCACTTGCATTTGAGCCACTAATGACCTTGGCCCACCTGTCGGGTCTGTCTTCCTCCTCGGGAAAGCGCACAGCAGGCGACGAGCACCCCGCTGCCGGTGCGCTCTAAACTGCCCTGTCAACGCCGTTCACCACCACCCTTGCTGACCACTCTCGAAGCGTCTCCCGTTCACGCCGCCTCTATTTCGTCTATTTCCCCGAGCTTAACACCCTCGCTGCCCTCCTTTCTCCCTCACTTCTCCTCTCGGTCGTTGAGGAGGAGGACGTTTGCTCTTGCTATCCTCTCGGGTAAGCTTCAAGCACTAGCGTCCCTTCTCTTCTATATTCCTCGCCGTGTTCATTTTTGTTAATGTGAGCCTTTACCTTTGCTAGTAGCGCCCGGAACACGGACATGCCATTGTCGCCTCCAAAGCACGCCCGCAACCGTGCCACTTCGTCATCTTGGTCTCCAGTGAGTCCTATACGCTCTTATGTGCATTAGCTTGTGCCCTAGGGTATAAGAATGACTTCCCCTCAATCAAACTGTCCGATCATCTGTAGGAGCCTGTGGATTTATGATTTTTCTCCTTTTTCGGCCGCAAGCACCATATTCGTCCCCATCTATAGCAGGGTAAGACTTTCGTCGATTCCCTGCAATGTCACCATCTCCTTAACCCCTTTTAACTATCCTGACTCTTCATTGTCCTTCTCTTTGTGCAGTTTGTCTCCCCCACGTTGAACCTCATCGCCGTCGTAACCATCACTGTCGGCAAGCTCCCTCAGTACGTCTCCGACCACCATCTCCACTCCGGTAGCTTCCCTGGACCTTGTAGTAGCACAAGCATGCACTGATTTGCCCACAACGCTATTGGGTTGTCACATGCACATGAGCCCGTAGCTCATTGTCACCCTTCTCCGTGCGCCCTTCTGTTGCCGTGAGCTTAGCCACCAGTGCCCTTAACCGCAGAAGCGATGAGGAGTCCATTTACGGCCTTGGCGTCATTAATGGACCACAATGGCGGCGAGATCTTGGGCAATCTCACTGACATGTGACTCTCATTGTCGAAGTCCCGACCGTCATTGTGATTAGGGTAAATCCTGGTCGTTTAAGGCTAATGATTGCTTAGTTGTATTTAATGACTATCTTAATGTTGCTTTGAGTCTATTACACGTGGGCCCCTTGAACAGAAAACGAGGGAGTTAATGAAACCGGTTTACGTTAGAGTCAATGACATGTGGGCCCGAGGCTTTAAGTGCACAGTCATGCAATAAAACACTATGCATGTGGACCTTCGGTCCACACACTATTGCATGGACCGAGCCTATGACATGTGGACCCCACATGTGAGTAGGTATTTAATTCAGGAACTAAATGAAAAAGGACACTATGTAGTGGACCCCACATGTAAGTGGTAGAGGTTAGGGTAGCTTGGCTATAAAAAGTATTAAATACATTTAAAATTTCCGAAGTGGTTTATGTTTTCACTGTAAATTCAAATAACTTCAAAAATTCGTAACTAATTCAAATTAACCCCAAAATGAGCGAAACCAATTTTGTTGGTTTCCATTTTTATTTTACTTTAACTTAGAATAGGTTTAAAACTTGTTGCTTCCAAATAAAATTTCGGAATTGGAATTAAATTTGGTAAAGAATTATTTTTACACTAGAAAATGGAATTAACTTAAAAAATTCATAGAAAATTCATTTGAACTCCAAATGGGGTGATTCAATTTTTATTGACCATAAATTTTTATTATATTTCATGCCTTTTAAATCTTATTATCTTTCTTAATGTTGCGAAAACAGTAAAATTCAGACAGAAGCTATAGAACCACAAATTTTTTAGCATTTCTCGTTTTTTGATTTTTTTTTTCAAACAACTATAACTTTCACATATAAACTCCAATTGGAATAATTATTTCACCTTAATTCTTATAAATTCATGATATCACTACTTTATAAATTTAATCCATTTTTGAGCAATTTGAATTTTTCGGCTTTTCTCGATGTTTATCTAATATCGTCTTTCTATAGATTCCGAAGTGCCGAAAGTGAATGGTTACACAACCGAAAGCGAACAATTGGAATTATAGCAAGGCAAGAATTATTTGAACTTTGTTCTTGCATCATATTGGTCCTAGATTTTTGCTAAGTTAGTATTTTGAATTGCAATGACACTTGCTTGCATGCTATTTTGGTATATCGATATTTTTCTGAGTTAGTTAGCTATGTACTAACCTTGCTGGTTATACTTGATATTTCCATTACAAATATGTGTAATATTAGATGGTTGTGATGATGTATCTGTTTTGTATATTGAATGCTTAGCCATGCGAGTCTAGTAGATGCATTAGATCGGTTGACAGGAGTAACTCGTCCATTTTGGGAAACACCAAATATTTTATTTCTATGTTTTGTACAGATATTTGTATCTGGTTTTCAAGTTTAAACTTTGTTTATTTAAAATGATCTTTGGTCTGGACAAGTGGTTTGTAGTGTGGGTGCCTTCGTGCACGAGACTCGGGTATGTGGTAGACTTGTTCGGACTGCTAAGGACAAAACTTTGGTCTGTCAATTCTAAGTACCACTCGTACTTTCACTCGTGGCATATGGGCATCATTTGGTTAAGTAAGGGGAGGATCTTGTTGGGTTGGACCACGGGTGGTGTGAGGGCATAATTTATTGTGATCTTATGTTGGGGGTTACCCACATACTAACTACCTTACACTGGCCACTCCAATACAACTTGCGTGCCTGCTTAGCAAGTTCTATAAATAGCTTGTACTAAGTTGGGGTTTCATCTTGCATGGGTGATTGATCTCAATAGGGTTTTCTTGCTAAACAATACCGAATCTTGATTTCCCCGGCCGACATACCATAGGAAGTGTGTTAATATCCCAAGGCTTACAGGCTAGTTGAGTCATGTGAGTAACGTTGTACTCCCCTGTAGGGATTAATCTATTCGAATAGCCGTGTCCACGATTACGGACGGCCACTTGGTTTTGAATGACATGGTCGTTAGACTCTCAATTAAAATTGATGTGGGCTACAACTTGGTTTCGGCATGAATGGGTATTCATGCATTTTTGTTTATCAAAGTGGGTTGCCACTTTGGTATTGTTTGATCTATATATCTATCATTGTTATATGTACTTCTTTTACTAAAACTTTTGTTTATAATATGGCAATTTCAAACTAGATTGTGTAGAGCTAAAATATTGTGTGATTTATGCAAAAACTAAGCCCTTAATACCTCTCTTTTGGACAGCCACTAGCATATATAATTTTCACTTTATGTAAAACTTGCGAGTACATTTTTTACTTAACCCGGATATCTGCTTGTTCAGGTGACGAAGACTATACACTCGATCAATTCATTAGCGCCGACTTCTAACTCCCGGTTGGTTGCCTTGGGTTTTGGGCACACATTGCTAAACTTTTGGTTTCTTTACTTTGCTTTCGCTACTACTTATTGTTAATCTTTGAATTTGGCTGGTTGGCCGGTTTTGTAATAGTTGTATACTTAAGTCCTTTGTTGTATGTCACTTAATATATCATTGTATGACTGTGATTCATGTTGATGAGGATATGTGCGTGTTGATCGCTGATCTTGGGAGCCAACACGGAACACATATCCACTGTTTTGAAATCCTCTTTAACTTGTTTAAGTGTGGACTTGAACTGTTGGAGAACCAGCTACCATGTAGCACCCGCAGAGGAGCGGTGTGCATGGTTACCGTGGATCTAGCTCAGCCGGGTCCTCTTGCTTAAGTAGAGTTAAATTGGATTTCAATCCCCCGAGGCCCAGAGTTATTTTCCTAAGACTGGGGAGGCCTCGGTCTTGCGAAAATAACTTGGAGGTCCTCACAGCGTTGGTATTAGAGCCATACTGACTCAAGGTTAGAAATATCATAGGCGTTAGTTTTAGCAAGTCTTTAGTCCAATTATTTTCAACTTAGTAAAATAATTTCAGAAAGTTTAAGTTATATGAATCTTTTATTCCTTATCCATCCTAGTATCATTTCTTACCCTACTTTCATTTGGTTTGCAAACTAACTTACCTGCTCTCCTTGTCCTTATTGTGTCTAGATGAGTCGTCGGTTTTTGGTCAAGGAGACTCAAGCTAAAGATGTTGATGGATAACCGGCACTACTACGAGACATGCTCTGGAGGGCCAACTTCACTTATCAACTGGCGTACGACATCTACCGCGGAGACGAAGGGCAAGGAATGGAAGGATACTTGGCTGTAGTCAACATCATCGCGAGGCGAGTCACGAGAAGCATCCCATACTATTTTCAAGTGTGTGGCACTTCCGAGGCCATGGCAATCCAGGAAGTGGCCTGTGTGGCCATGAGTCATCTTCGTCATGACTTGACAGAGTTAGCTCAGCTGCCATACGACCATTTCCCGATGCAAAACCATGGCGTGAAGGTGAACACCTTCACTGAAATCTAGTATGGGGAAGACCCCCAGTGCGGCAACTAGCGAGGTTGGTTCATAACACGGACCAGGTTTATCGCTGAACTATGCATAAGTTATGGGAGACTCGGTGTCACCTCAGTACGGTCCAGGAGTACCTGCGACTCATGGTCAACATGAGGCACGTCCACCGCAACGTGCTTTATGGCGAGAATGAGACCTCTCCATATGCTGCTGCACCACTGGAGTATCATCTTCCAGAAGTGGGAGGACGGGCACCCAATTATGGACCAAGACGCCAAGCTCGTATGTCGAGAATGGGTTTTTCTCGCACCCAGAGGCTGAAACCCGCTAGAGGCCACACAATCGAATTAGGGTCACCTATACGCCTCCCCAACCCGAAGGACCCCGATATTGACTTTTAGATGAGTTTCCGGTGAATTTCCACCGGAAAGACTAGGGTGTTTGTGTCATGAGCTTGCTGTTTGGAAGTGTATTAAACGAGTATTTTTCTCCAAATTAATGTAATAGGGTAGTATTTGTTGAACTCTTTTTGTGTTGTTGCAAGAACTTTTCGTTTCGGACGGTTGCCATTCGCCTACGGGCCTATATGAATGTAATCGTACCGGAAAACTATCATTTTCTTTAATGGATCTTGTACTAGCCCAAGTGCCTTTGTACCCCCATTTGGTATTGAATTTTTTCCCATTTTATGTCATAATGCATGCTAGATTAAGTTCAATACACTCGCTATCCTGATTTTGTTTTCGCACTCAATCAAACGTATCTCTCATCGGATTGCTAACTATCTGTGTGGCAACAGGATGTCGAGGGCTATTACTAGATCAAGAGCTCAACAAGGGGATGGATCACCACCACCGAGACCCCACCCCACTGCTAATCATGAGCCCCACGCGCGGGAAGAGCGTGTGGAGCATCCGGGCCACCAAAATCAACAAGGTGGTCAGAAGGGAAGAGGTGCTTCCTGCACCGCCCACAATGGCGGAAGTGCTTTCTCAGATCGAGAGGAACCGGATGGATCAAACCCGAATTCTCGAGCAGATAGCACGCAACACCTCCACCGCTCCAGGGCCATCCGGTGGAGCAGGAGCTCATAGGAATCACGGGAGGCTCGCTGACTTTCAGCGCACCAATCCCCCGGTGTTCTCGAGCTCCGAGGACCCGATGGAGGTGGAGAATTGGCTCCGTGCGATCGATAAGGAGCTAACCATTGCTCAATGCTCCGGAGTTGAGAAGGTCCTATTTGTAAGCCACCAACTTGACGGGGCAGCGAGCGCATGGTGGGACAATTTCAACGCCATGCAGCCCGAGGGACACGTTCCGACTTGGAACGAGTTCAGAGTGGCCTTTCACGAGGCACATATTCCAGAGGGCATTATGATTATCAAGCAACAACAATTCCTTTCACTCAAACAAGGAAGAAAGAGCATGACTGAGTACTTCCATGAGTTCAACTTCTTGGCCCGGTACGCTCCTGATGATGTCACCACCGACTCCCGCCGACAAAGCCGATTCATGAACGGCTTAACGGAGGAGATGACATGACTTCCACAACTTCCAGCACATGGTTAACAAAGCCATTGTGGTGGAAAGCAAGAGCCAAGCATTGGAGGAGTCGCGCAAACGGATGGGGGCCGCACAAATTTCAGTAAGCGGCAATTTCACGAAACTGCGCACATGGCAGCCCCAACTGCCTCGGTTCGAAGCTCCGGCACCACCGAGGCTGTCAACCTTTGTGCCTCGGCCTCCACCACCAAATGTGCAGCAAAGGAGTGGATGAAATAAGCCCCCAAACGACAACAACTTCCACCCGGACATGACTTGCCTCCATTGCGGTCGCCCTGGGCACTATACGGATCGGTGCTTGGCCAAAGCGGCATGCCCCGAGTCCACCCCGCTCCAACTCCAGCTCCAGTGCAAATAGCACCACCCCCTGAGGGAAGCATCCAAGCCTACTCCAGCTCTGACACGTGGTCGGGTGAACCACGTCACTGCCGAGGAGGCGATCAAGGCACCGAATGTTGTTTTGGATACGCTTCTCGTAAATTCCAGTCCAACTACTATTTTGTTTGATTCGGGAGCGTCACATTCATTTATAAAGAAGGGGTTTGCTTCACAACATCAATTTGAATTGCATACACTTTAGCCACCTTATCATATTCGATTACTGGGATCAGTTTTGCAAACCGATCATATCTGTCGGGATGTAAAAGTGGAGATTCAGGTGTAGAGTTTTTGGCACATCTAATAGTGATAAATTTAGTGGGAATAGAAGTCATTTTGGGAATGGATTGGCTGTCCAAAAATTAGAGGCAAATCAATTGTGCTCAACGGTCAATTGTGAAGACAGCGATCAAGTCATTTCCGCTCCAAGAATTGTCGATTCTCATCTCTATGCTCTGGAAGTTGGTACCACGCCTGAATTGGAAGAGGTACCAGTGGTTTGTGAGTACCTAAATGTCTTTCCCAAAGAACTCCCAGGCATGCCCCCAAATCACGAAGTTGAATTCGTGATCGAGCTTCCACCCGGTACCGCACAATTTTCAAAACGGTCGTATCGGATGCCTTCCAACGAATTGGTGGAATTGAAGGAGCAACTCAAGCAGTTACAATACAAGGGATTTATTCAGCCGAGCCCCTTGCCTTGGGGATGCCCAACAATTTTTGTCAAGAAGAAAGACAAGAGTTTGTGGATGTGTGTTGATTATCATCTACTAAACGAAGTCACAGTCAAAAACAAATATCCACTTCCCCGAATTGATGACTTTTTTTGACCAACTGAATGGAGCTCAAGTATTTTCGAAGATCGACTTGTGATTGGGCTACCATCAGTTAAGGTCAGAATTGAAGACATACCAAAGACAGTGTTCTCTACTCGCTGCTCCTTGTACGAGTACACTGTCATATCCTTCGGCTTGATAAATGCACCGGCCTACTTTATGAGCCTCATGAATTAGGTTTCATGGAGTACCTGGACAAGTTCATTGTCGTATTTATTGATGACATTCTCATCTACTCCAACTACGATGAAGAACACGAGCAGCACTTGAGGCTTATGTTGGAGAAACTCCGTGAGCATTAGCTTTATGTAAAATTCAACAAATGTGAGTTTTGGCTTAGGGAAGTTATCCTTTTGGGTCATGTGCTATCCAAAGGTGGTATCGATGTTGATCCGAGCAAAGTACAAGATGTACTGAACTGGGGCTAGCCCAAGAGTGTCACCGACATCATGATTTTTCTCGAACTTGCGGGCTATTACCGCGGGTTCATCAAGAACTTCTCTAAAATCGCAAGGCCGATGACCCAACTATTAAAAAAGGATAAGAAGTTCTAGTGGTCAGCGGAATGTGAAGAAAACTTTCATATCTTGAAAGAACACCTGACCAAAGCTCCCGTGCTCATTCTACTGGATATTCAAAAGAGCTTCGACGTATACTGCGATGCTTCTCGCCATGGGCTTGGTTGCATGCTTATACAAGAGGGCCGAGTGGTGGCGTATGCATCGAGTCAATTGAGACCTCACAAAGTGAATTATCCCACGCATGACTTGGAGCTAGCAGTTGTAGTCTATGTTCTAAAGATTTGGCGATATTACCTCATCGGTAATCGTTGCGATATTTATACCGATCATAAGAGCCTAAAATATAATTTCACCCAAGCAGATCTAAACTTCAGGCAAAGGAGGTGGTTTGAGTTGATCAAGGACTATGATATGAGACTCCATTATCAAACGGAGAAAGCTAACATAGTGGCCGACGCGTTGAGAAAAAAATCTCAATGTAACTGCTTGACGGTAACACCCATTTCGGCAGGCTTGTGTGCTGAGTTGCAGCAGCTAAGTCTCGAGATGATTGAAGAAGGGTCCCTTGCTACCCAAAGTGTGAAATTCACATTAGAGGACCAGATAAAGGAGGCCTAGAAGACAAATTTGGAGGTATCCCGAATCCGGGAGCGACATCGGGCGGCTTAGTCTCGTCAAAAGGCTTATGCCGACTATCGTCGACACAAGCTGAGTTTTGAGGTGAACGATTATGTTTACCTTAAAGTCACCCTGATGAAAGGAACCCATCGTTTTCAAGTAAAGGGCAAGTTGGCACCTTGTTACATCGGTCCATTCCAAATTCTAGCGAAACGAGGATCAATGGCCTATCAGTTGGAGTTGCCACCATCACTTTTAGATGTGCACGATGTTTTTCTTGTCTCACAACTGAAGAAGTGCCTTCGAGTCCCAACCGAAGCAACCCAGTTGGAAGAACTCAATTTGCAACCCGATCTCTCTTATCGGGAGCACCCGATTCGTATTCTTGAAGAAAAGGAGCGCAAGATGAGAAATTGAGTGATCAAATTCTTGAAAATTCAATGGAGAAATCATATTGAAGACGAAGCACCTTGGGAGCGTGAGGACTGAATGCGAACCGAGTATCCCCACCTATCTGCCGAACCCACGAAATCTCGGGTCTAGATTCTTTGTAAGGGGGGAGATTTGTCACAACCCCAATCTTATTAATTGGAATCAATATACATCTCATGAGCATGCATGTGATTTCTGGAGCATTAACAAAATTTATTGCATTTGTTAAATCTCAAATCAAAATTAAACATATAACTCTAATTAAAGCTCCAAAAGAAAAAACCTAAATAAATACTTATAAAGTTCCCTAGGAAATAATTTATTTTAATCTTACAATATTTATCATGAATAAATATGAATTTTATTTAAAAAATTAGGAACCAAATCAACCTTAAAAAAATTCAAACCCAATTCAACAACCCCTGTGGTAAATGATTTAAAAACAAGTAAATAAGACATGAACAGTGAGTTTAGAAAATTTATACGTGTACTAGGTCATCCCAAGAACCTCTCAACAAAATTTTAGAATTTTCTAAATTTACTTGCTATTTTTAAATCGCCAGTCAAAGTGGAGAGTTTTGAATTAAAATAAGTCAACTGTTGGTTTGACTCGATCCGACCACTTGGTCCGACCAGCCCACTCGACCACACCAGGACCCGACCGAACCACTTGACTCGACCAAACCCACTCGGTGAACCCGACCGCACCAGGCTCTGACCCACTCGCATTTGAGTCACTGATGACCTTGGCCCACCTGTTGGGTCTATCTTCCTCCTCGGGCTGGCGCGTAGTAGGAGCTGAGCGCCACGCGGGTGGGGCGCTCTGAACTGCCCCATCAATGCCGTTCTCCACCGCCCTTGCTGACCACTTCTGAAGCGTCACCCGTTCACACCGCCTCCATTCCGTCCATTTGCCTAAGCTTAACCCCCTCGCTGCCCTCCTTTCTCCCTCACTTCTCCTCTCGGTCGTTGAGGAGGAGGACGTTTGCTCTTGCTATCCTCTCAGGTAAGCTTCAAGCACCAACGTCCCTTCTCTTCTACATTCCTCGCCATGTTCATTTTTGTTAATGCGAGCCTTTACCTTTGCTTGTAGCGCCCGAAACACGAACGTGCCATTGTTGCCTCCAGAGCACGCTCGCAACTGCGCCACTTTGTTATCTTGGTCTCCGGTGAGTCCTATATGCTCTTATGTGAGTCACCTTGTGCCCTAGGGGTATAAGAATGACTTTCCCTTAATCAAATTATCCGATCATTTGCAGACACCCGTGGATTTTGGAGTTTTCTCCTTTTTCGGCCGCAAGCACCATTCTCGTCCCCATCTCCGGCAGGGTAAGTCTTTCCTCGATTCCCTGCAATGTCACCATCTCCTTAACCCTTTTTAACTATCCCGACTCTTCATTGTCCCTCTCTTTGCGTAGTTTGTCTCCCCCATGTTGAACCTCATCACCGTCGTAGCCATCACCATCGATAAGCTCCCTCAGTATGTCTCCGACCACCATCTCCACTCCGGTAGGTTCCCTGGACCTTATAGTAGCACATGCACACACTAATTTGCACACAACGTCGTCGGGTTGTCACATGCACATGAGCTCGTAGCTCACCGCCGCCCTTCTCCGGCGCCCCGCCGCTACAAGTCGCTGTGAGCTTAGCCACCAGTGCCCTTAGCTTCGTAAGAGCGGTAGGAGTCCATTTCTGGCCTTGGCCAACGCCATTGTGGACCGCAGCGCTGGCGAGACACCGGGCAATCTCACGGCCGCGCGAGCTCTACTATCGGAACTCCCGACCGTCAATGTAGCGGTTTGATTAGGGTAAATCCCGGTCGTTTAAGGCTAATGATTGCTTAGTTGTATTTAATGACTGTCTTAATGTTGCTTTGAGTCTATTACACGTGGGCCCCTTGAATAGAAAAAGAGGGAGTTAATGAAACCGGTTTACGTTAGAGTCAATGACTTGTGGGCCCAAGACTTTAAGTGAACAATCGTGGACCAAAACACTATGCATGTGGACCTTCTGTCCATGCACTATTGCATGGACTTAGCCTATGACATGTGGACCCCACATATCAGTAGGTATTAAATTCGAGAACTAAATTAAAGAGGACACTAGGCAGTGGACCCCACATGTCATTGGTAGAGGCTAGGTTAGCTCATGTATAAAAAGTATTAAATGCATTTAGAATTTCCGAAGTGGTTTATTTTTGCACTGTAAATTCAAATAACTTCAAAAATTCGTAACTAATTCAAATTAACCCAAAATTGAGCGAAACTAATTTTGTTGGTTTCCATTTTTATTGTACATTAACTTAGAATATTTTTTAAACTTGTTACTTCCACATAAAATTTCGGATTTGGAATTAAATTCGGTAAAGAATTAGTTTTACACTACAAAATGGAATTAACTTCAAAAATTCATAGAAAATTTATTTGAACTCCAAATGGGGTGATTCAATTTTTATTGATCATAACTTTTTATTATTTTTCATGTCATGTAAATATTATCCCCACCACTATTCTGTAAATTTTTGCGAAAATAGTAAAATTCGGACAGAAGCCACAAAACCACTAATGTTTTAGCATTTCTCATTTTCTAATTTTTCAAACAGTTATAACTTTCACATATGAACTCCAATTGGAATAATTATTTCACCTTAATTCATCTAAATTCATGATATCAATACTGTATAAATTTCATCCATTTTTTAGCACTTTTAATTTTTTGGTTTTTCTCAGTGTTTATCCGATATCGTCTTTCTATAGATTCCGAAGTGCCGGAAGTGAACGATTACGCAACCGAGAGCAAACAATTGGAATTCCAGCAAGGCAAGCATCATTTGAACTTTGTTCTTGCATCATATTGGTCCTAGATTTTGCTAAGTTAGTATTTTGAATTGCAATGACACTTGCTTGCATGCTATTTTGGTATATCGATATTTTTGTGAGTTAGTTAGCTATGTCCTACCCTTGCTGGTTATTCTTGATATTTCCATTACAAATATGTTTAAGCTTAGATGGTTGTGATGATGTATCTATTTTGTATATTGAATGCTTAGCCATGCGAGTCTAGTAGATGCGTTAGATCAGTTGACGAGAGTAAACTGTCCATTGTGGGAAACACCAAACATTTTATATCTATGTTTTGTCCAGATCTTCGTATCTGGTTTTCAAGTTTAAACTTTGTTTATTTAAAATGATCTTTGGTCTGGACAAGTGGTTTGTTGTGTGGGTGCCTTCGTGCATGAGACTCGGATATGTGGTAGACTTGTTCGGACTGCTAAGGACCGAACTTTGGGCAGTCGATTTTAAGTACCATTTGTACTTTCACACGCGGCGTATGGGTGCCGTTCGGTTAAGTAAGAGGAGGGTCTTATTGGGTTGGACCATGGGTGGTGTGAGGGCATAATTTATTGTGATCTTATACTCGTAGGAATCCAGTGTAATACTATAATGTGCAGGTGAGCACTGTTTCTTATGTTGGGGGTTACCCACATACTAACTACTTTACACTGGCCACTCCAACCAGGGGCGTAACCAGCGCTGGGCCAGGACTCGGGCCGGCCCAGCACGTTAGACTCTCAATTAAAATTGATGTGGGTTACAACTTGGTTTCGGCATGAATAGGTATTCATGCATTTTAGTTTATCAAAGTGGGCTGCCACTTTGGTATTGTTTGATCTATATATCTATCACTGTTATATGTACTTCTTTTACTAAAACTTTTGTTTATAATATGGCCACTTCAAACTAGATTGTATAGGGCTGAAAAATTGTGTGTTTTGTGCCAAAACTAAGCCGTTAATACCTCTCTTTTGGATGACCACTAGCATATATATATATATATATATATATATATATATATATATATATATATATATATATATATATATATATATATATATATATATTACTTTGTGTAAGACTTGCAGTACATTTTGTACTTAACCGGATATCTGCTTGTTGGTGAGGAAGACTATACACTCGATCAATTCGTTAGGGCCGATTTCGGCGACGCTAACGAATAATGTTGTTTCTAACTCCCAGTCGGTTGCCTTGGGTTTTTTGCACACCTTGCTGGACTTTTGATTTATTTACTTTTGCTTCCGCTACTATTTATTGTTAATCTTTGAATTTAGCCGGTCGGCCACTTTTGTAATAGTTTTATACTTAAGTCCTTTGTTGTATGTCACTTACAATGACTTTTGTATGACTGTGATTGACGTTGATGAGAATATGTGCGTGTCGGTCGCTGATCTTGGGAGCCAACACGAAACACATATCCACTGTTTTGAAATCATCTTTAACTTGTTTAAGTGTGGACTTAGGCTGTTGGAGAACCGGCTACCATGTAGCGCCTGCAGAGGAGCGATGTGCATGGTCACCGTAGCTCTAGCTCAGCCGGGTCCTCTCGCTTAAGTCGAGTTAAATTGGATTTCAATCCCCTAAGGCCCAGAGTTATTTTTCTAAGACCGAGAAGACCTCGGTCTTGCAAAAATAACCTGGCGGTCCTCACAGTACATTGACGCTTCAGTTATTAATTATTAATCCTCTTGCCCTGTGATTTGGTGATGCTTGCTCAGTGGACGTGGTAGGAGTTTGATTCTGGTTTGGGGAAATTTTGGACTTTAAAGTCAAGGATTGATCTCTTGATGAGGTTTGTATGTATGAAGCTGCGAAATTTTGTCCTCGCTGTTGGTGGAACTGAGAATTTTTATTGCTCAGTGTTATTCATGCTTGGATTTGTAGTTACTCGTACTATGTACCAATCATTGTTTCTTGGAGATTTCTGCTCGGATTGCATTATTCTGGCATTAATATGCGGCACCATCTGAAGTTGCAATTTGTGACTACTTTTATGATAACTCAACAAAATGCCTCTCTGTTTTGATGACTAGTATCTGTCTCGATTTCAGAAATTGCAGTTCCTGGTCAATTTTGGTCCTCATCTTTTGAGTAATAACAATTGTAGCCGTTTAGACTTTGTGTCTTCCAATACGAAATTGCTCTCAGATTCTTCCATCTACTTATGGCTATGAACTATTCTTATATGTAGCACGAGATTGAGTACAGAGGTGAGGACGCATTGGCTTCACCAAGATCACAATGTATAATCCAGAATCTGCAAGCTTCAATGCACATCCCGAACACAGACAACCAACAACCATCACTCGGCTTATTCGCACCAGCAAACCCAGGATTGCACTCCAAGAACTCAATGGTCTTTTCCAATGCACTATCCAGCCCTGTCCGACGACCATACCGTCTACAGCAAGGTGGTGGCACTGGATACTTTGCAGATGGCATTCTTTGTACAGGAAGCCATGAGTCGAATTCTGCAGCATCGAATGATTCATCCGTGGATATGCATTCAGATAGCCCAGCTCATTAGTCCTAATGAATGTTGTTTGCTTCCAAGAACTGCAAGCATGAAACATGCAGTAAAGAAATGGATTGCCACCGCAATTAGGGATCTAAATTTAATCCCCTCCCCCAAGTCTTGTTATATTAAATATGCAGTAACTTGTAACTAGCTGGTACTTGTGAAACTATGACCTCCATATATGTATCATTCATGTATTTATTTTCAGGTTGAATTGACTGACGTAGCAGTTTCTTATAGTAGTTGACAATCGCTTCAGATAGCAAAACATTAAGATAGCTGATATAGCAGTTTCTTTTGTTCACTGCAGGAAGTGATAATGATACAAGCTTTGTTTGTAAAAAGATGTTCGAGAATCAAGATCTCATTCAATTGAACTAGTATCTTCTGTCAGTATCCAGTATTATTGGAATACAATGTATCGGTGAAAGCCATTTTTCCCTTAGCCATTTTTTCATCCAACTCAAACATTCTATCAAAGGGTATTCTCACCACCCATTAGAAGAGGTGAATACGCTCTACCACATGTAGGCAACCAAACAACCCAATAGTACATCCACTCTCCTGATACAACCAGCCAAACAATATCTAAGTACAGCCTGTCCAACAGAAACAAACAATTAAACAACATGCATCCACTCAGTCTGGCTAAGCAACAAAAACATCTAAGTGCCATGTGGGCGCCCTAAGAGCCATGTGGGCGCTGAGAGAGGGCGCGTGTGTAGTACTAGTACTATTGTACTAGTAGCAATTGAGTCAGCGTCGACGTGCGGGAAGCGGACGCTTGGGAGTTGGGAACCGGCAGCTAGCCTCGTGCTCCCTCTGTCTGAAGGGGGCTCGTCACTTGTTCCCCTGCGAGTTGTTTGTTTGAGCACAGCATCTAATGTTGCTCCTTGCGTTCATGCATGCTCCTTTGGCTGATTGGAAGGAATTCTGGCGAAAATTCGTTGTGCCGAAACGATGCGGGCGTTCACAACTTAAAAGGAGAGTGAGATGTGCACGGTTCATCCAGGCAGCGGCACTATACGGCATGGGTGGATGGATGATTCTTTCCCTTTCTCTCTTTTTAATCGAGAAATGTACACGTAATTGTGGGAACAAAGGGGAGCCAAACAGCAACAACACTACTAGTTATTTTGGGTGAATGCCAATGATATTTCATTGATAAAATAAACACATAGCATACATTTTCATCATCATCCGAGAAAGTAAAAAAAAAAAAAAAGCCATTTCTTCTCCTCTGACAACTCTGAGAAGGGCAAGAAAAGAAAGAAACGAAGCTCTCTAGGTTAAATGCCTAATCAAACTACTATTACTACGTCGTCGTCATTATCATCATTCTGGCAACCCTTTCTATCCACGCTAACACTGTTTTCTCTCCATAATTTGACGAGCAGGCCATGCTTGGGAACAGGGAATGGGTTGTACTCGACCTCGTCACTGGATCGAACAATCTCCCACCTGCAAAATCAAGCATGAACACATTGATCAGTACTCCAATTTCTGAACTAACACCTCAGCTGTCGCTATGGCAGTGATCAGTAGTAGTACTACTCCATATAGGAGTAGGAGCTGTGCAAGACAGTGAAGAGCCCCACAGGTTCATGGTATGATCGATGTATATTGGAGTGTGTATAAGTTGTGGAATCTGGCGCTGGGGGAAGGGTCCAATGAAGTGTCAACAGCCATGGGGCGCTCTGGTCCACAAGGACAAGGGGGAATATATGGCGAATCTGTGTGGAGGGGCACGAACCTGTAGCCGGTGACCAGGTGATGGATGAGGACGAGCATCTCGAGCTTCGCCAGCTCGTTCCCCGGGCACGCGTGCACGCCGTTCCCGAATGGCATAAAGGTGTTCGGCCGCGGCGCCACCTGCATATGCATTCCACGCACAACCAGAAAAAGGATTCAGAATGGATGCTAGTATTTGTTTCGGCTGTTATGGAAAACAAAGCAGCTTCAAATATTCTAGATAAGGTTTGCGTCAACAATGCTTAGGTTGGGACAGATGGTAGTTTATTTGACCATATACTAGCTAGTCACTCCCGTTTTCTGGTTGTATATACATTGCTGCATATAGAAGTATGTTTTGAAAGCACACTGTAATATTTCATTCGACCTTAGGTGTAAATTCAACTAATGAATAAGATCGATCTAAATTATTTTTGAAACTGAACATGCATGCATACATATTTTTTCATGCTTCGTGAACAACTAAAAAACCACTAGTGAATTCAGCATCACCAAAAATGTTATTAGCGAATAGTACTGCATACCACTACATATTATCTAAGGAGTGACCGCTAATTTTGTTATGCGAAAAACACACATAATATTTTGTTATGTCAATTCTCCTATAAAAAATTTGTTATGTGAACACTATTAGCGTTACTGAGTTGTATATATTGACCGGCGAATAGAGAATTTAATGCATCGAAAGGAACAATTTTCAGTTTCTTCTTCAGACGTACGCATCCATGTCTAGTGAGCATTGCAGCGAAGAGACCCATACCTTGAATCTAGAAGGGTCGAACTTTTGTGGATCCTGGAAGTAGTCCGAGTTGTGATGGATGTTTCTGAAGAGCGGCATCACCTTCCACCCCTTGGGGATAAGGAACCCTACAAGCCAAGGAAAAATGACGCCCACGTCAGAATTAAAAATGCCCACGGTTTTATATGATGTGAAAAAGGAGTACCAGACATGGGGCTCTACGGTTACGTAGCTCCACGTCCACCGTAGGCTGTGCACGTGCGCGCGTGCGTACCTTTGTACTCCACGTCAGCCACGGCCTCCCTGAACGTGAACGAGATGATGCTCGCCATCCTTAGGCTCTCCAAAATCACCTGGCCGACGGATGAGATGGGAACAAGAAACGGCGCCATCAGTAACCACAAAAAAACACGGGAATCGCATAAAAAATCGAGGAGTTTTTACTCGTCCCGCGGCGCGCGCGCGTCGAAAACTCAAAACTCTTAAAAAGCTTTTGTATGGTACGCACCCTTTGCGTTAGCGCCATGCTCCTCGTCTGCGCCCACGTCAGTGGCCGCTTCCCGCCGTTGTTCACCTCGTGGATCGCCATCTGCTCCGCCCTGACGGCCTCGAGGAGCTTTGGGTTGTCGTGGAGGTACTTGACGATCCAAGTGAGCACGCTAGCCGTCGTGTCCTGCGCGGCGAACAGCACGCCGATGACGTTGTCGGCGATCTGCTCGTCGGTGAGGAGCCCGCCGTCGTCTCCCCATGACTGCATGAGGCAGCCGAGGAGGTCGCTGCCTGGCTCGCCCCGCGCCCGCCGCTCACGCATGATGTCGCTCAGCACGCCGTGCAGCCGCCGCCTCGCCTACAGTTAATTAAGCAGAACAGAAGTGGGTCGCATGCCATATGTGTACTGTTGCTGCGAAGACGTACAAGAACGTGAAGAAGGCACTAGAGTATGTGTGTACTATCTGTGCCGTCACGTGCCCGGCTGCCGCTTGCTTACCTGGATTGCGTTGTAGTAGAGCGTCCCGGGGAAGCTGTTGGGGAAGGAGTTGTAGCCCTTCTCCACGACGGAGTAATTCTGCCTCAGCTCCGCCTTCCGCCGCTCGTCCAGCCGCCCGCCGAAGATCGTCACGACGCCGACATCGAACGAGATCTGAGAGAAAGAATCACGCACCAAATTAACATCGTCAGCAACCAGTCCTACATTACCAGCATCAGTCATGCTGCTCATGCACGCCTATTACACGCGCGCGCGCGTCTGGAAACTGTGTGCTTTGCTTACCCTCTTCATGGCGTGGAACGTGCTCGTGACGTTGCCGTCCCAGGACGCGAGCGTGGACCGCACGGCGGCCTCGACGTCCAGCACGAGCGCGCGCAGCGCCTCGGGACCGAGCGGGCCCTGCACGAGCCTGCGCAGGCGGAGGTGGTAGTCGCCCTGGTGGAAGAAGAGCGCCCACGGCCCGATCATGCGCTCCTTGCTCCGCGGGTACGTCGGCTTGAACAGGTGCGCCTGCGTCACCAGCACGAACCGCGCCGCCTCCGGGCTCGCCAGCATCACGCACGGGCAACCCAGAAGGTGCGTCTTGAAGATCTCACCATACCTGCACAAGCCATACATGACAGATGCATACGCACGCCACAACTCCGGTCGTTAGTGACCTCCCATGCATCAAAAACTAATAACATGCATGTGTACATGCGCGCTGCAGGTTGCAATTTGCGGAAGGTTTGCAGAAGCAACAAGCTGAAGGATGTGGTTGACTAGTCACCAACGAACCTCTTCTGTTTGGAGGCGAAGAACACGTTGGGGTCTTGGGAGTAGAGCTGAAGGGTCTCGCCGATGTAAGGCCAGCCCATGGAGCCAGGGGGCAGCTTGACGGCTTGCTCATGGGCATAGCCCTGGCCCTTCCTGTTCTGCCGACTCGCATAGTGGACGTAGGACACGAAGGCTAGAGAAATGAAGATGCACATGAGGATGAAGAAGGCCATCCAAATGATGCTCGGGAAGGATCACTCAGACCTGTTGTTCTGAACTCGCTGTTTTGCTTACTTGGTGTGTGCTTGTGTCTGTCTGTGCTAAGAGGTCTGAACTCGCTATTTTTCTTACTTGGTGTGTGCCGTATATGCTGCCGTGCTAGGAGAGGAGAGAGAGCTGTGAGGAGAGGGAGGAGAGAGGAGAAAAATCTTTGACGGATCTTTCGAATGGTGGAGAACGTGGGAAGGCCTTGCGTGGTATTTATATAGGAGGGAGCGCAAGACAGAGAAAGTGAGGGGCAATTTATTATTATTATTTTTAATCAAAGAGGTAGGACAGCTGTCCTTTGTATTACTGAAGCATGAGAAAACAATATAAAAATATACACTCCGACGTGGCACACCCTGACAGAAGGGAACCCATAACTGGTCACACCTCGCAACACCCTAGCATCGCGGCATCCTAGCAACAACACCAAAGCTAGAGGTACCAACTAGCAACAACACCAAAGCTAGACGTACCAAATAGCAAACTCTAACAACGCCCTAATACCAACCAGCTCTACCAAGCACACACATTAAAGCTAAGGAAAGGGCAACACCTCCAACCAGACTCACTGGAACTTCGAACTGGTTAAAACCGAAAAATATAGAGGATCGTCCTAGCACAAGCTTGAGAAAGAAGAATAGAAGCAGGGGCAAGGTGGAACCACACGCTGATAGGGCCACCAGCGAGGAGCTTCAAATGAATTTGGTAAGCAGGCGGTTCCTCCTCTCGGCGACGACAGTGGGTGGTGGAGAACGGAAGGACAACAACTCCAACTCCGCTCCCCCTCTGTCCACACGACTCATTCAAGGTGGACTGGACCAGCTGCTACGAACAGGCAATTTGGAAGCTCACGGCTACTCGGCTAGCAGGTCTCAACGATATGGAAAATGCTAAAGTGAAGAGGATAAAACATGCATGTAGGAAGTGTGAAAATTGATAATTGCCGCAAGAATCCCTGAAGGGGTTCATGTGATTTTATAGTCAAGGTATAAGAGAGTTTACAACTTGTACATCAAGAAATGAGGAAGAATCAGATTACAACTATGAAAACAATTCAGCTTATCTGACTGTTGTCGTATGACAAACAGTTAACAGCAATAGCCTGTTTCCTCTGAACTTCAACTCATATTCAAAACAGAGGAGTCTATCTCGTACTCGTTCAGAACATAGCAGTCCGTCTCGTATAGAAAGCAAACTGTCCAGCGTATACACATATGGAAACAAAGTCTTTTAACAGCCCCCTCAATCTCAACTCGTATCAAGTAGATTGAGATTGCTTCTAAATCGATAGAATGCCGATTTCATCAATGCTTTCGTGAAGACATCTGTTATTTGATCTTTCGACGAAACAAACTGAACTTCAAGTTCTTTGCAAGCAACACACTCTCGAACAAAATGAAAATCCACTTCAACATCCTTCGTGCGTTCATGAAACACTAGATTCGCGGTTAGGTAAGTTGCCCGTAGATTGTCACACCACAAAATAGGTGCTTTCGGTTGAAATACTCTGAGTTCCTGAAGAAGCGACCGTATCCAAACGAGCTCAGTTGTAGCATTAGCCAAAGCTTTATACTCAGCCTCTATACTCAATTTTGCAACTCTGTGTTGCTTCCGCAAACTCCAGGACACTAAATTAGTCCCAAAATAGACTGCATATCCCCTAGTGGATCATCTATCATCAACATTTCTAGCCCAATCTATGTCAGAGAAGGCACTAAGAAGTTGTGACCCTGATTTCTGAATATGCAATCCTATTTTTAGTGTGCCTTTTACATACCGAAGAATCCTCTTCACGGCTACCTAATGTTGATCAGTTGGAAATTGAAGGAATTAACACACCTTGTTAATTGCAAAAGACAGATCCAGTCTGTTGAGCGTTAAGTATTGAAGTGCCCCGACAGTGCTTCGATACTGTAAAACTTAATATTCTTTCAGAATTGATCCTTTTTCTCAAGATAGCTTCTCTGAAGTAGCCATGGGTGTAGAAATGGGTTTACAGTGCTGCATCTTTGTACAATGTAGCAGATTAAGCATATATTTGTGCTGAGTAAGAACTAGACCACCCTTATCATCAGACTGAGCTTCAATACCAAGAAAGTAGTTTAATTTTCCAAGATCCTTCATGGCAAAATTTTCAAACAATTGTTGAACAAGATTGTCAACTGTATCTTGTGAGGAACCAACAATGACTATTTCATCAACATAGATTAACATGTAAATTATGATTCCAGCCTGATTAAATATGAAAAAGGATATATCAGTCTTCAATGATGTGAACCCAAGTTCCTGCAACTTCGAACTCAAACAAGAGTACCATGCCCTTGGTGTTTGCTTCAATCCATATAAAGCTTTATCAAGTTTGCAAATATAATGAGCATACCTCACATCTTTGTATCCTGGAGGTTGACGCATGTAAACTTCTTCTTCAATTACCCCCCATGTAGAAAAGAATTTTGAACATCAATCTGACGCAAATGCCATCCTCTTGAAACAACAATGGACAGTACAAGTCAAATTGTTACAGGTTTCACAACAGGATTAAAAGTGTCATTGTAATCAATTCCCTCCTGTTGTTTGAAACCTTTAGCCGCAAGTTGCACTTTGTATATGTCAATACTACCATCAGGTTTTTGCTTGAGCTTCAAAATCCATTTATGCCCAATGACATTAAGTCTTTTACTGGGTGGCACAAGACGTCAGGTCTTGTTTTTCATCAAGGCTTGATATTCAACATCCATTGCTCCGTGCCACTTCGGATCATCCAGTGCTTGTGCATGAGATCGACATGGGTTCAACAAGAAAAGCTCTTCTACCAGTGAGAGGATACCTGATTGTTCCATCTATACACTCTTTTGGCATGCGAATATTGTGATGTAATCGTGTCCTTGCTCTTGGAGGTGACTGCATTGGAACCTGCTATTCTATCACACCACCTTCAGCCTGTTCCAAATCACCCTACTCAGAAACAACATGTTATTGTTTCACATTAGTAGGTAAGTCATTATTTCCTTCATGATTAATCTCTATAACCGGCCCAGTGGAAGAAGAGCGAAAGGACTGATCAGAAACAAGAAGGGATGGAATGATAGTGGGAGAGGTATGACAAGGAACAATAGACCGACTGTTGCTGTCATTTTCAGAGAAAGGAAAAATTGTCTCATCGAAAATGACATCTCTTGAAATGTATATACGACCAATGGAACGATTAATACATTTGTACCCTTTATGGATATTGCTATATCCCATAAATACACAACGATGAGAATGAAACTCTAGTTTCCTAGAATTGTAAGGGCAAAGATTGGGCCAGCATACACAACCGAACACACACAGAGAAGTTTAATCAGGTTTGACTGAAAGAAGCCGTACAATGGGTGTAGAATTCTCTATAACTCTACTTGGCAATCGATTGATAAGATAAGTGACTGTTAGAAAAAGCCTCATCCCAAAATCTGATTGGAACTGAAGATTGAGCTAAAAGGGCAAGCCTAGTCTTGACTATATGTCTATGCTTTCGTTCAGCCACCCCGTTTTGCTAATGTGTGTGAGTACAAGATACTCGATGAGAGATCCCTAAACCACTAAAGATCTTATGCAATCTCTGGTATTCCCCACCCCAGTTGGTTTGAACAGCAAGAATTTTCCTATTGAGCAAACGTTCTACATAGAGTTGAAACTGAATAAAGACTTTTTCCTCATCGGATTTAAACTTAAGCAAATAGATCCAAGTGAATTTGTTGTAGTTATCAAGAAAACTCACATCATACTTGTAACTACTTACAGAGGTATGAGCTGGACCCCAAACATCCGAGTGAATAAGCTCTAAAGGAAATGTAGAAATACGACTAGACCTATTGAATGGCAACTGATGGATTTTTGCCATTTGACAAGCATCACAGACAGTGCCTTCTTTATTTGACTCAAAAGAAACTTGATTTTGGTGGAGAATATCCTGAACAACTGGGATTGTTGGATGACTAAGTCTTCTATGCCACAAATTTGGTGACAACTTGATCGCTACTAAAGATTGGCATTGACTGCTAGCTATAGGATAGAGACATCCCTCACTCTTCGTGACCTTGTCCTTAACATAGAAAGAATCGGGATGAAATTCAAAATAGGCATTGTTATCACGAGTAAACTTATGAACAGAAAGTAGATGTTTACTAATATTTGGAACATGAAGAACATCTTTGGGAAGCAATGAGCGAGAAGAGACAGGTATAAAAGATTGACCAATGTTGGAAATCGACAAACCTGAACCGTTGTAAACTTGGACTTGATATGTTCCTTTATACCGCTCTCGAATGGACAACTGGTCTAGATCGCTTGTAATATGATCTGTTGCACCTGTGTCAACATACCATTGGGTGTCCACAGAGTAGGATTGAGCAGCAGCAACAACTTTATCTTCAGATTGGTAGGAGTGATCAAATCTATGATAGCAATAAAGATCATCGTGACCAAGTTTCCCACGGACTTGACAAGTCGGACGATTGTTGTTGTTGTTGTTTTTATAGCCGGAGTCGTACCCATAAGATTGTCCACGACCACAACCCATGTAGGATCGATTTCCACGGTTTGAACTATTGTAGTTGTTTGTATATCCTCGATTCACATTGTTTGCTGAAGAACCAACTTGCATCTCAGAACTGTTAAGTTCTTTTTGCAGTTCGTAACTAACCAAGTGTGCATATAGATCATTCAGAGAGATCGGTTCTGGACGGGTAGTGACTGAGGTGATAAGTGAATCATAATCTTCACTGAGACCTGCGAGGATGTATGTTGTGGTTTCTTCTTCGCGTAGAGGATAGCCGATTGAAGCCATCGTGTCTGCTAGCAATTTCATCTTCTGAAAATATTCCATTACGGAGCTATCTTTCTTCTTTGTGTTGGCGAGTTGCAGCCTGATCTGCATGATTCGAGCCTTCGACTGCGAAGCGAACATCTCCTCCAGAGCCCTCCAAACTTGTGGTGATGAGGAGAGAGAAAGAATTTGTCCGAGAATTTCTTCGCTCAATGAGGCGAGCATTCCACTAAGTACCAGCTGATCTTGTTGGTGCCAAGTATCATATGCTAGATTGGGCTCTTCTTCAGTAATTCCTTCGACAATCTCCTTTAACATGGCTGGCGGGCAAACTTTAGACCCATCTACAAATCCCAGTAGCTTCTGGCTTCGCAAATATAGGATTAGTTGCGCCTTCTATAGGAGATGATTGCCACGGGTGGGCTTCACCGTGACGAAGTGATTAAAAGGGAGAGTTCCTACGGATGTCGAAGATCTTGCAGAAGAAGACATGGCAATGTCGATGATAGAGGTAGACTACAAGTAATTTCGCGAGGAAGCCGATGGCTCTGATACTATGTGAAAATTGATAATATGTGATTTATAGTCAAGGTACAGGAGAGTTTACAACTTGTACATCAAGAAAGGAGGAAGAACCAGATTACAACTAATACCGATTCAATTTATTTGATTGTTGTCGTATGACAAACAGTAAACAGCAATAGCTTGTTTCCTCTGAACTTCAACTCATATTCAGAACACAGGATTCTATCTCATACTCGTTTAGAACATAGGAGTCCGTCTTATATAGAAAGAGAAATATCCAGCGTATACACATCTGGAAACAGTCTTCTAACAGGAAGATAAGTATTGCTGATTAAGCATGTGCTTGTTGCGGGGAGCACAATTTCCACCTGTGATTTTGGGATTGACTCGATCTTGCATTGCCCAATGAGATCACAAGGACAACTTGGCATGGCATTAGTGTAGAGGTAACCTTCCTAATCAAATGATATTCTTAACAGGATTATGTTAGAATTAGCTAGAGCACTTATCTTGTCTTAGCTATATTGTAGAAACAAAATGGAACATCCTATATATGCTGTAAAATGTAGGTTTACTTCCGTAGGGCTGTCCATGTATAACGTGGCTGATTGTTTTCCCGAACTGTGAGTCATAATTTCTGAACCATTGAATAAAAAAAAAATATACGCGTACGCATATCAAGGCTAATCCAACGGGCCAAAAAATTCACATAGATTATTTAAAAAAAAAACTGGCAACTGGCAAAAGCTATTTACAAAGGCTGACTTTTAAAGTGCTACTGATTCCCTTCATATAATTAAGATGGTCCACGTAAAAGGACAGTTAAAGATAAGAGCATCTACAATAGTTTGTTTCTTAGCTTGTTACTAAGAGGAGAGAGAGTATTCAATCTAATAAAAAGAAACAACCATTCCAATGGATTGTTTCTTAAACTTGTATCTAAGACTTTAATTGCTACAAGCTTATTGGTTGTTGGTAGGCAGTGGAACCCACAAAATGAGTATTTAGGTAACAACTAAGCCTCCAATAGAGTTTTTTTTGTTGTTTCTTACGTCTTGGTATTAACAATCAGATAGTTTCTTCATGTAGAAACAGCTTCACCTTCTCTCATCATCTTCTCTCCTCCATATCATCTAAAAGCTGATGTGGCAACCTCTTAGTAACAGCTGAGGTGGATTGTTGTAGATGCTCTAATACCTCCATGATACAAGTATACGCCATGTATACGTCAGGTGCACCGTATCCGTATTAAAAATGAGAAGCAAGCGAACAGTGGAAGGAGTCCCAGGGCTCGTAGGATCCAACGGTGTCAGATGACTCAGATCAGCTCACACCTAATTAAGTCACTCTAGGCTCCAGGCCAACCAGCCGTCCTCGCCGAAACGGACGGCCATGATGGGGCATATGGGCTAGGCCTAGCGGGTTGGTTCCTGACAGTGGGTCACCATCATGAGGCCGAACAAAAAGCCACACAGCCCGACCCATCGACCCGGCGTCCTGTAGGCCCTCCTCGCCCGCGGGACCCCAACGTCAGCCGAACACAAGCCGTATCCACGCGAGATCGGGCCGGCCAGGTGGTGGCTCCCGAGGGTTCCAGCCGAGGCGCGGGGACCGGGGATCTGGTTCGGGTAGACGTCGCGGGCAGCTCGGACGGGGACACGTGTCTCGTGTCGTGTCGTGTCGTGAGGCGGCTTCGAGACAGTTCTGGGCATGCAGCCTCCGCGCGCGCGTGGAGGAAGGACACCGCAGGGTTGCCTCCGCGCGCGGCCGTCGACACAACCGGTTTCCACTTCGAGAAGCCAACAGCTTGGCGCCTCGCAGCACCCCATTAGCGGCGTACACATGATCGTCAGTAGATGTGTGATGTGCCCTGCAAATTGGCTCGAAACCACGCACGCACGGCATCCTATTTGGGGGATCGGGATTCGGGAGAACAGCTTGCAACGGATCAATTGTTTGAACCAAAGATGATTTCTTCTTTATAAAGTTAGTGTGCAAGTTGTGCTTGTCACATGCTCACAATTGTAGCAAGGAGAATGTGGCCATAGGACGTAAATAGACGGATGCAGGTGGTTAGCTGCATGCTCTCTTTTGTCTGATGTGGCCTTTTCCTTATCCATAGTTTCATAATTTACGAAGCTTTCGATTTACATATATAGCCATCAGGCAACAAAAGATGAACTTGTATTTGCTGAATGAAGAAAAGAATCAGAGAGTTCAATGTAGGAGGGCATTTGTTATTTAGAGTGGCCACTCTCAGAAAAAAAAAGGTGTTCTGTTTGCTCCCGAAGTAGTAATTGCCCCAAGAACATTGGGAACTTTGGTTGACACTAGCCATTTTTAAAGACAAATTGCTTCGCATAAGATAATGAATATTGATATTTACCTAGACTGGAGCAAATTCGGCCTTGCTCCACCTGAGTCCTAGTACTAGTTCACATATCTCCAGTGCCCGCTTGCGGTTCCGTTTGATCAGATCGATTCTATCGATTACTAATGGAGACTGAAAGTTCTGGTCCTATATTATTCAATTTCAACTTGGATTCGGCTGCTAACTCAAAACTATTCCCATAGTGGCTGATCTCAGTGTCATATCCATCGCTACATCGACGAGTTGATGCTCTTGCCCGCGCGTAGACTCGATCGTTTTCACGGCGCGGCAAAAACAAACATTCAAGAACCTACGAGTGGCTTCCGTTGCAGATGTGCAGTGCAGAAGATTCAGTTGGAGGCCATGCATACTGCTTCGCGAAAAACATAGATTTGGAACATCTGATGTTATTGATGTTTACATGTATAACAGGACAAGACAAGCAATGGCTTTCCGACTGCGATACTTGCTGACTAGGAAGATGGTAACATCTAGAGGTACTTAGTGCTTGCTCAATATCTGGTGCTCTCCTGCAACTTGAGATATAGCCTAGCTAAAGGGTTAGATATTATACTCACAGTTTTTTTTATTTGTTACAATATAAAAGGATGTGAAACGATTTTACCCTTGTGGTAGATGGCACCAACATGTAGTTTTCTTCGCATCCTGAAGCCAAGAGAATAAAGCATGCTCTGCATGATCTGTATCCCTGCATGTTTCTTCAGTTTTTCTGTACGTGTCTCCGGCATCACCACATGATCAAAGCAAGCATGCATCATTTATGCTCAGCTCCTATCAAAAATAAGTTTTGAAAGGATGGCATTGATTCAGGAACCTTTCCACGCCTACTGCTCTTATTAAAATCTTCATACAAGTTGCATTCGTCTAAATATGATGTTGCACACATGAATGTCGAAAGGAACTGCTTCACTTGAATGAAGCTTTAATTCTGAAAAGCGAAAGATGTGTGGAAGGGGAATGAACAATTGTGTTGATCGGAGCAATAAATCTTGCAAATCCAGCCACTTCCAAAGTCGATCTTAAGCTGGACTGAATTCTAGATCATTACTCTCGTCAGTAGACAGGAAACTACGGTCGAGTCAGTTTTGACACTTGAGCCTTCTGATCTCGCACTAGCAGAAACCGGACAAACTGAAGAAACTAGCTAAATCAAGAACCCCACCATGGATCAAAGGAGTAAAATATAGATTGATCAAGATCAATCTCGGGTCCCATGTACATTGCACCCGGGATCGAGAAGGAAGCATTCAAACCCAAACTTGACTAATACTCTATCAGTGCTCTCTTTCTCCAGAAAGCTCAGTGCATAGTACCTGAGATTTCGACGCGGCACGGGCGTGATCCGCCGTGCCGCCTCCCGCTGATAGGCACGAGCTCGAGCTGGCCATTTCAGGCCATTAAGCTAGTACTGCACATCCCTGTAACGCGAAAACTACGATAACGTGGATTCGTGCACCTGCGTCGTTCTGGGCCAGTGGTTCCCCGCCGGTCGCGCCCGACGTCACTGTCGCGGAGATCCGCTCGGTCGGACCGTTTGTGGTTGCTCTAGAACTGGCCGTGCTTGCTGGAACGCGCGCGCCTACGTGCGTCTCAATATTTATTGCGGATTGCGCGGCCGGCGTGTTGGTTCAGCTCAAGCTAAGAATCAAACGTACGTACACTGTGGACGCAAAGATGAAAATGAACTCACGTTTTGTTACTATCTAAAACTGCACAATTTTTCTCTTTTTCTTCTATTTATTTATAATAGCAAATAACAAGTAACTTACATGCAAACAAGTAATTTAAACACGACATGTACCTATAGCCACCTTTCCACCTTCAGCCAATTAGCGCCATCAATATTCATGACTACCAATTCAGCCATGCAAATCAAAACTGAAACTTAAACAGTACTAAGGATTATTCAACAAACACCCCCTAATCCTTGATGCGCCGACTCAACGTTGCGAATCGCCTACAGCCTCTTGCCACGCGCAGAAGACTAACTTATGTCATGCATTATCTCCACTAGATAGATGCATGCAGCTACTTTTAAGGAGGACCAACTCATCTCACGTGCATGCCTTCTCAACTAATTCGAACACATCTAGAGCTAGTCTCACGCTCAGCAACGTGTACGTGCTCACGTCCTTACAGCTACATGCACTAACCACTAACGTATGACTGATCCAATAACACATGCATGTGCACACAACTGCTGGCTTCACTTGACTACCGATCCGCTCACTTCACTGCCGATCCGTCCACTACACCATGACGTCACACATGCAACTCTCTTGGACTTAGCCCACTACTATGACTCTATACGGCAACAAAACCATGCAACATAAACAAACATGATGAACACATAGACAACAAGATTAGTTCCAACTGAGCTTCAGAGTAGCGTCGGTTCATCATCCACGTCCGTCGCGACAAAAAATGCCTTATCCTTCACCACATTCTTCTGTTCAGGACATTCCCAAGAGTAGTGCCCATAGTTCTGGCAGTTGTAGCACCGAACTTTCGCTTTGTCGTAGGTGCTCTTCTTGCCGGAGCCAGAGCCGCCTTCCTTGTTCTTAGCCCTCGACTTCCATTGGGCGCGGGTGAGCAGCAGGTGCTCACCTTCCTCCTCACTAACCATGTGGCGCTCCTCGAACGCCTTTAACCGCCAGAACATTTCTTCGACCGACATCACATCCAAGTCCTCGAGGTTCTCGAGAGTGCAAACGATCGGCAAAAACTTCGGTGCCAAGACCCGAAACACCTTATCCACTACACAAGAGTCTTCAACCCTCTCCCAGCGTTCACATCTTGTTGAGAGCGAGGGTGACCCTCATGGCAAATGCATCGATTGACTCACCTTTTACGCATATGAAGGTTGTCAAATTCATTCTTAGCGGTTTGGAGCTTGGCCCTCGTCACGCGCTCAACTCCAACGTACATAGACTTGAGAGTCGCCCATACCTCATTCGCCGTCCTCTTGCCGTTGAGAGCAAAAAGGGTCTCCTCGCTCATACTATGGTAGATGGCCGCAAGTGCCTTCTTGTCTTGGCGCCTCTCGACGCCGTCTTCTTCAACAGCATCCCACACTCCTTGCGCCTCTATGTACACTTGCATCTTCATTGACCATGCAACATAGTTGCTACTAGTCAACAACGGGTACTAAAGCGTGACGCTCTCCTCCTTTTCGACTCGCGCCAACGGCCAACCGCGAGCCACCTGCTCGCTACCGTTAGCCACATGCATGCCACCGCTAGCTACCTCCTCTAGGCCATCGGTGACACGCCTCGACGTCAACGGAGACAACAACCTCACCATCCTCACCATCACAACACCGGCTCTGATACCAATTGTTAGCTCAGCCCGAGGATCAAACACATGCACACTGTGGATGCAAAGACGAAGATGAACTCACGAGACAAGTTTTGGTGCTGCCCAAAACTGCACAGCTTTTCTCATTTTCTTCTCTATATTTATACTAGCAAATAACAAATAACTTACATGCAAACAAGTAATTTAAGCACTACATGCACCTACAGCCACCTTCCCACCTTCAGGCAATTAGCGCCATCAATGTTCATAACTACCAATTCAGCCTCGCAAACCAAAAATAAAACTTAAACAGTATTAAGGGTTATTCAACACGGTGTGAACCTACAGCCACCTTCTCACCTTCAGGCAATTAGCACCATCAATGTTCATAACTACCAATTCAGTCTCGCAAACCAAAAATAAAACTTAAACAGTATTAAGGTTATTCAACACGGCGTGAGCTCCCGAGTCCCGACCACACGTCGCGGTGCGTGCCGGTGAACGCCCTGGTCGTCATGGCATCGCGGGTTAGGCAACCAACCAGCCGCGCGCGCGCACATGAACGACCGCAACCACACCAGAAGCCGTCGCCATCAGCTGCTGCATGAGCGTTATCCCGGTGCAACTTGCAGCGCGGTGGAAGAGCCGGGAGCAGTGGTCGCGGCGCTACGGTCCACCGGCCGAGTCGCGGTTTGCGTCAACTTGCGCCACGGGGATGGCCCACAGAAGCGCGCCGATGTCGGTGCCTGGACCGCCGGATGGGCCTCCCGTCGCCGCCCGCGTGTTCCCTCTGACCGCAGGCCACATATATTGCTCCGAAATAGCTCTTTTCGCGCGCGTTTGCTCGTCAGGTGATGTCTCTATGCAAGTTGCCAATGGCACGATAGAGATTGGTCGGTTTAGGATCAGGACTCGGGATCAATCACCCACCGACTTTTATGCAAGTTGGTACGATTGATCTGTTTCAGCTTGTTCTGTGCGTAGCGATGGTGCAGGTGAGAATAGTCAGTACTGTTTTTGTGCAGGTCAACTACTGTGCGCGTACGTACACAATGACATGCCAAAAGCACGGTGAAATTTTTCGTACACAATGACATGCCAAAAGCACGGTGGAATTTTTGCCGGTATTATCATTTCTGCATACCGTACATACAGAAATAAACGTATAATTTTTTTTTGTCAAAAATAGCATTTGTCTGCATGGCCGCCGTGTGGCGGCGCGCCTTTGGCCGCCACGTCGCCGCGGTCGCGCCCACGCGCCGTCACGTGTCCGCTTAGTTAGGGTTTGTGTCCGATTAGGTTAGGGTTAGGGTTTAAGCCAGAATTAGGAATTAGGGTTAGGGTTTAAGCGGCGATTTTCATTTCAATTTTAAAATATAGCAAACGTCTCCAAAAAAATTATAAAATTTTAAGTGGAGCCCCCGACACAGTATACTTGCTTGTGTAAATTTGCTATAATTTTATTCATCCAGAACCGCCACGTGCTCTCTCCCCCGATTAGGGTTTTGGTTTCTCTCTCGCCTTTCTTTTGCACCTAAAGCACCAATCAATCTATCTTTCCACCGAAAGCTCCACCAACCAATCCTGTCATCCTGTCACATCTTTCTATTCCATGTCTCTCCTGTCTAATCCTTGTCTGCCGCAAGCAAAATTAGCAATCGCGCACGAGGAAGAATTCCCTCTCGGCTATAAATTAGTGAGCGACGAACGTGATTTCATTTCATAGTCACTCACTCACTCTTTCGCTCGCTCTCTCTTTCGGTTGCTCTCTGTCTTGATTATATTTTCGGAGACATTTTAGCCTTATTAACCGTCGTCATTATAAGCCAATTTAGCAGGTAATTTTTTTCTCGGTCGATTTTTTGCTGTTCGCAAACTATTTATTAACTACGTACTTAAGTAGTTATGTACTTAAGTAGTTAGCTTTGCTTGGTTTAGCAATTTTTTGTTGTTCGTAAATTCTTCATTAGAAACCAATTTATCTAATGTTACGTAAATAATTAGTTTGTCTTAATTAATTAGCTTTAAACAATTAGAAACTACCCAAATAATGAAAGCATGCACCACTAGTTATTCATACAACTAATTATTTCGTGGTAGTTCATAATGACATGCAAGTTATTCTAGTATGCATGCATATGCTGGCCAAAATAACAATAGCATCCACTGCTAGTTATCATGGAAGCAATTAGTTATTACGTACTCAAGTATGCATGCACCGTGCAATGAACACATACATATGCAATTAATATGTTTTAGCAAAGGGAAAGAATAGGGGTTAACGTGTGTAATTATTGAGGTGAGGTTAATTAGTTATGAAATAATTAGTTTATATTAATTAATTAGTTTTAAACAATTAGAAAATAGAAAATTAACGACAACATACACTGCTAGTTATTCATGTAGCTAATTATTTCATGCTAGTTATTTTATGGTCATTATCAATCTTCTCACTAATATTTCGTCTATTTCATGTGTTGCAAGCCATGTCTCTACCGGCGCTTCTCGAACACTTCTACGATGAGGACCACCGGTGCAAACTGTGGATCGCTGGTGACACCGATGGCCCTTCACCTCTGTAGATTTGGGTGGGGAGGGATTCCTGGGAGCTGGACGGTCGCTATGTCCCGATCCTCCAGGGCATGGGCTTGTTGCCCCTTGCGAGGCTGGTGTCCCTCGGACACCGGTTCCTCCTAGATGCCAGCCTACTGTCGGCACTTGTTGACAGGTGGAGGCCCGAGATGCACACCTTCCACTTTCGGTGGGGTGAGATGACGGTCACCCTGCAGGACGTCTCGCTCTTGACCGATCTCCCGATCCAGAGTGAGCCGCTTGTTCTAAGCCCTCCGTCGGTGCATTGGAAGGCCAGGCTAGAGCAGCAGTTCAGTCAACCTCTCCCGGAGGGTGCACGTGGCGTCCCCCGGGCTTGACTAAGGCAGTTCGATGATTGCCCACAGGTGTACCTGACGAGGTCATTTGGACGCACCTTGTAGGTTACTTTCTTCAGTTCTTTGGTTTGGTTTTGTTTCCAACCACGCAGGGCGATCGGTGCTACCCCAGCAACGTCCGCCTCGTCAATCATTGGTTGTGAGGGGTTGGGCGATGCCTCGATATAATGGGGTCACCGCCCTTGCGCCACATCTGGGGAAGTGAGTGGCGCTTCACGCGATGCGGCACCGTGGCACCCCGACTGGCCCTCTGTTACGTGCTCCTGTAGCTGTGGAGTTGGGAGCACTTCCCGGTTGGACGGTCGTCCATCGAGCTAGCGGTGCACCTGTACGCCCCCCCTCCCGATTGAAACGATAGACGGGCCCACCATGAGCTCATGGTGGACTGCTGGCTGTCTGCCCTGGGCCAAGGACAGGCCGGTGAGGTGCTACGCGTTGTACCGCAACGGGTTCGAGTCATTTTATGAGAACAACATCATCTGGTGTCCGTGGTATCCAGATTTCCTACGCGTGGTAGCACCACACAGGCTATCTGTGCAATGCATCCAGGACACAGGACTGTGCACGACGACCTGCCACCTAGTGTTCGCACATATGGTGGAGCCTTACGCACCGTAGCGCATAATGCCATAGTTTGGTTGGTACCAGATCGTGCCCTCCTCGGACGGCAGGCTCCTGCAGCGAGCCGTACACCTGTGAGTAAAACTTCATCTGAGTAATGTTTACAGTCCTTACGTCTTCTTTTATAACATCAATCCTTCCGGAAATGCAGGCAATTGAGGTGGGGTGAGCATACTCAGGATTGACACCCACTCCAGGAGGAGTGGACTACGGCATGGATGGACAGTGCGCACATTGATGTCTACAATGAGCCGCGTTCATACGACCTTGAGACGTATGGTCCGTACTTGGAGTGGTACGTGCCACGGACGCGTGCAAGACTCACCATTCCTCCACCAAAGCGCCCAGACCGGGTGACGTCGTAGACACACCACGAGAGCCGCTGTCGCACGTACGACCGTCATAGCGTTTCACGGCGTGACGACACCGTAAGACACTTACAACCTCTGGTCGTTTCATTGACGACATCCATACTCTTCATTAATGAACCTGTTACGTATGTCACTATAGTTAGAGCAGACGCAGCGTGTCCAGAGTGCATCGGAGGCCGCCCTCCGCAGCCCAGATAGAACCCCGGTGGGATATAAAAAAATTTGAAGCACATCTCGGCGGAGATGTAGAAGATAATAAAGGATTTAAGATGTGGTCGTTCGACGGACGATGTCCTGCGCATCGGGCACCAAGTGGGGGTCGTGCTCACCCGCTAGGTCACCACGACCTAGCGAGTCTGACCAGTGTCGTAGCATTCCCTATCGGTCATTCGCAGGCCAGATCGGTGGGGAGGTAAGTTATGTACAAATCTACGTTGCGTTTTCTGGTTATGCCTTACGTTGCGCTAACATCATGTCGTTCTCCCACTGCAGGTCCGTTAGGATGAATCACTTCTACCGTCCGTGACTAGCGCTCCCCGTCAGTCATCTGCACTGCGCATCCAGGAGGTAAGAGATTCTCAGTCTACATCTCAAGTGTTTATTTGTGCTATCATCGTTCTATCTTGCAGCCTTCAGTTGACCGTGGGGGTGATGGCCAGTTTATGACGACTGATGATGATGATGACACGGGCCTCCCAGCTCCTACCTAGGAGCAGTACATGTCGTCAGGGTATGGATCATGTCAGCCAAGGTTTGGAGCGTACGCAGGGCAGAGCTCTTCTGGGTTCGCTGTCCCAATGTACGTTCAAGGGCAGAGCTCCTCCAGGTTCGCTATCCCACCGTACCTCCAAGAGCAGAGCTCATGCGCACAACCGGAGTTGCATGCATCGTACCCTGGGAGTGATTTTTTTGAGACCGTCACTCATGATTTCTTCGGAGGTGTCCCCCAGGCCGGCATGCCTCATCACAATGACATGTACGCTTACCAAACTCTGCTGGGCCATGCTGAGCCTACTAGTGCACCTCCGCCACCTCAACGGTCTCCATACCCCCTCCGAATGGACACACGCTCACCCGACCGCTTCACGTACTCCACAGGACATGCTCGACGCAAGACATCCAGGCGCACGCGGAGGCCGTCACAACGAGCAAAGGGTAGTGGCTCGGACTCGGACCAGTGAGCCATATTGTATCATGTGAACTCGAGCTTCTAATTTTATGTATGAACAAGTCTTAAATTGGCTCATGTAATGATTGTAAATCCTCTGATGACACTTCAAATTTTATGTATGAAAAAGTCTTCGAATTTTTTAGAATGACAAGACAACACACTGCGATGCTAATTTTTTTGAACGACAAGACAACACATTACGACGTGACCCGACGAGTTAGCTTTGCGCAGCGATGTGACCCGATAAGTCAGCTTTGCACATCGACGTGACCCGATGAGTCTCCTCAGAGCCGTTGCCTCGTGGACGCGAATTTCCTTCAACCGAATTACAATTCAGCCGCGTACGCAGCACCGGCTCGGCATATAAGTACTACCCCTTCCACGGCGTGTTCCCTGCATCCAAAGTTCAACACAATCTCGCTTAGATGGACAAACACTGGGAGGAGATCCGCGAAATGCAAATAGAGTATGTGTCCCAGGAGGAACAAAGGGAGCATGCCAAGAGGCCACCTCCTAGTAATGACACCGCCCTGCGTAGCAGCAACCCCTACCACAACATCCCAACCGAGCATTCACCGCAACACCCGCCCGAGGGGGAGACACCGCCCCTCTGTTGGTGCAGGGACAGCTGCAAGTTCTTCAAGTCCAAGCATCGGCTAAGCCTAGGCATATGTTACTAGGGTTGCACGAACTACTCCTGCGACTATCTCGACCGCCGTTGGGACATGAGCCGCTACCAGCAACCGGTAAGGACATGTTACAATATGTTCCCCTGCCATTTCTCTTCCAAAGTACGTACTAACAACCTCTTCTGTCTACCTGTAGTCCCCGGATTAGCTATGTGGCTATTGCAAGTGGATCAACCTAGAGATCCACCCACACGACTAGTGGACTCTCGACTGCGAAGAGTAGGATGCCAACAGGGACCGCGAGAGGAGGGAGGAGGAGCGCCGTATCGAAGAGCACAACCAGCGTATCCAGCAGGAGATGTAGGCCCATCTCGAGGCGTGTAGGCGTAGGGAGTGTGAGGCTCGCGAGAGGGAGCGCGAGCAAAACAGGGAAATGGCGGCCGAGGCCAAGGCGGCCCGTGAGGAGTACAACGCTGAGCTCGCAAGAAAGGGCAAATGGTCCCGGTCCACGCAGTAGTCTGATTCTCTTTGTCCATATGTCCCATGTATTTCTAATTCCCTAAAGGCATGTGTGTACCGTCCTTGGTTCGTTAGCCTGCGTGCCATGTAACCCCCTTGTCGGATCTACTGTCGTGTTGTTATTGTTGCGTCATTTCTCCAAAACTGTCATGTATGTTACCGTGTATGAATTTCCTGGCACATTGCAATATCACCTACCTTCGTATCATTACTACCTAACAAAATTCTTCAGAAATTTAGCGCACCACAACAACATACCATAATATTATTGCGAGTCTAACAGATAGTGTGGATATCATGGGGATATGTGCATGATCTTGGGATGATGATACAATTGGCAATGGCTTTTGCAGTTTGTCGAATCAAGCATTTTTGGCAAAGTGTCAGTTCTGTCAGGTCACTAGCGGTCTGACCGGACACTTTAGCGGTCAGACCGGCCATTCCTCGAGTGGAATTTTGGCTAAGTCCCAGGGGGCGGTCAGACCGGCTTTCAAGTAGTGGTCAGACCGGCAATGGATCGGTCAGACCGGCAAGAGTGGCAGTCTGACCGGATTTGTGCTGTTCATCGTCCAAATTGTTGCGATGAGTTTTTAGTTAAGTCAAGGACATGGGCTTCAGTGCATATGTGTTGCATGATGCATGTTTTCACTAACGTGGATCAAGTTGTGAAGAACTTGTTCCCGGATTTGATTTCTTTGTCTATTTGTTGTGCAGGACGCTTAGAGGTCAACGACGAGGATGATCGGGACTAAGCTTGGAGAGCTGAGGTCCAGAACGATCAAGGATGCCGGGTGAGGTCAATGGACTCAAGGATGGCGCAGAATGGACAAAGGTGACCGAACGGGCAGTTCGGTGCGACTGGTTGGATCAAGCGGCGCGGGGGTCGGTACAAGTGCTATGGTGGCTTCAGCGGGAGCCAGACAGGAGAGACTTGCTGACATGATGAGAGCCGTTGATCTACCTACACGTGGCGAAGCAGGCGATTGCTTCACCAAGATTGGACTCGGTCTTCGGAGAAGGACCGAGAAGGGGTATTTTGGTAATTTCACCAAATACTGCCTTGGAGACCCTTTTGGCTAAACCACGGCGCGAGACGATGTATGGAGAAGTGGTTTAGGTCAAGAGAAGATGAAGATGGCGCTTTAAGATACGTGTGTGTGTCCCGTTTGGGTGTGGGCTTAACGGGAGCCTATTAGAGTTAACTCTTCTAGAAGCTAGGCCTCCACTATCACTACAACACAAAAGCCCTGTAGAGATGCCTATTTTATGGGTTAAAGACATTTTCAATCATCTCTATAGCGTCATAGAGTCGTTTTTGTAAAGCGTCTCTGGAGCGCGTCTCCACGTACCGTGGCAAAGATCGTAGAGACGTATTGTTAAGCGCGTCTACAATGATATGAGCCATTTAGATTGCGTCTCTACAAGCTGAGAGACGCTTTCATATTTGCATTTCCATATCGTCTCTACTCTCCCTAGTGACGTTTTATTATGTTCCAAGAAACATATATACGCATTCATAGACGTATTTAGATTGAACTAGAGACGTCCATTTTTATTTTGTTCTGTAAAAATATTTTATCGCTGGTCAAACTAGAATAATTCAGAGGATATAGTATCACATATTTTCATAAGAAGTTTCAGATCTTTGGTAAAGCCATTTCAAATGTATAATTACATTGTCGATATATAAAAAAAACAGAAGAAAAAAACATAGACACTCCGTTGCAGATTGAATCGAGTTAACAACTGAATCTAGCATCCACATACAAAGGTGTAAACACACCAAAAAAATTTCCTACAAATCCTACATCTGCTGACGACCTTCCGCTCCTCAGACCAAGGTAACAGTGCCTTTGTGCTCTGGAGAACAATGATGGAATCTTTCCAGCTCTGGAGGATGCTATAATTTATAAAGACCTCAATTTTGAATATCAAGTTCCTTTCTCCACGTCTTCAGTCATTTCAAGGTACTATGCTGCACATCTTGCTGCAACAACATTGTGCAGACTGAGGGTGACAACCATTCCATAGTAGAATTTTGCGCATATTTGGAACGTTTTTGCTCCCCCGGAAAGCCATCTATGTGGACCTCATCCGTCCCATCCTCAGTGGCCTTAAGAACTAATATTTGAAGCTTGCTGCTCTTGGACAGAAAGGCAAACTGCATATGACATGCAAGCAGCAAATAAGTAAATAACACTTGTCCTACTTACAGGGGTATTTCTAGAGGCATGTATTTCCTCGAATGATCCTGCAACATTTTCATCCATTCGGACTTGTGAGAAGCAATTTGATCTTGATCCTCATCATTCTTGATCTGGGAGAGTGCAAGAAAGGCTTTTCTAGGCGCCTGCGTGATCTGTATGCATCAACGATTAATACTTAATAGTTAGAAAACAACGAGAAGCTAGAAATTTAGAACTATTTAGGAATAAGGTCACCACCAAAAACACTATGAAAATTTCTAGATAAATAATGTTTCGAACTAAAGATAATTTATGTAAACCGAGATTCTCGTAGTTGATATGACCAGACCATTCATGGCGGTAGTATTCACGAGTTCGACCAAATGATAGGCTGCACTTTGGGTGGGAGTGGCTGAATTTATGGGAAATAAATACTAGAGATGAAATGGGGCAAGTTTGTCCCATATATCGAATATGAAACACTTTAGTTTCCATATATTGACTATGAAATACATACCATATAAAGATTCAAACATGTGCATCACGATGGAGCGACCTTGGCGTAACCCATTTTCATCAATAATTTCACACTGCTCAAATGATGTCAAGATATTACTTTCATCTGAAAATGCATATACAATGCACATGGTTTGAAAGATAAAATAACATAGAACAACAAACCAATCGAAGTTGTGGTGGGGACCACCAATTCATCCGGAATAGGTCTAGGAATTGCTGATGGTCTGCATACAGATATGTAAGGATGAATATATATCAATGTGAAGGCTAATTCAATTCAAGTGCACTTAGACAACGATGGCATTTGAGTTTAAAGGCTTAGTTGTAAGAACATAAATAGATAAAGAACAAGTAACACTAGAAAAGTAACGTGTGCATATAGCCAATTAATTTTTTGCATACAGAATATGTGATGTATATATCCAAAAAAAAATTTGTATCATACTACTGAGATGTTTCCAAGGTGTTACCACCCATATCCTGCAATGGGTGCCCGAATTGTCAACAGATTGATTCACATTTTCATAAAACAAATTTATGGTGAGAAATTACTTTAATAGGACCACAGCAAAACAAGAAATTTATGGCATTTTTCGAGGTCAAGATCAGTCAAATAAGTCAACATTTAGTCATTTTTAGCATTCTAAGAACCATTAAGGACAGTTTACAAGGATAAATATCTTTTTCTTCTCTGATACAGTTTACAAGTGCCCTCACGGCATTTGATGTGCCCATTTGGAATACGACCCTGTCCCTTTCTTGTGGGCAAGTCTAGAACACTACATTATCAGTCCCTCTCTCCACAAAATCGGTAGTCCTGAGAGATTCTGGCCAACATTGAACATCATGATTAGCATGAGTGGAACGACACCACACAAATCCAACAAATTTGGACAATAGTGGACAACATACGGAACAAATAAATGAAATCCTATAGGTGTTAAAACTTAAAAGGTTCTCCGGCCTCATAGGTAAAATCAAGAAGTTCACTTCATAAAGCATCTAATTGTACACTTGTAAAGTTATCCAAACATTTGTTTTCTTCTATCTTCAATACCAACCCTTTACCATCCAATAATCATTTAAGATAAATATTTCGAATCACCTACTTGAAATGCAACATTATTGGAGTAAAGTTATCCGCAATACTATGATATGCAAGATCTTAACAGAAATTTATGAGTATAACATAATTGTTCATACAGAGGTCATAGTAGTGAGATCATAATAAAATATTAAATGTCAATTGAACCACAATACCATTTGTAACACGTTCACACTTCAAAAATTTATGATCTCTATTATTTCTTCTCCATAAGTAATATCAGCACCATATTCGTGACCCGATAGCCTAAGCGGCAGAGTGCCCTGCAAAAGTAATTAACAAAATAAGGTAGATAATACATACAACTATGTATTAGGATGTTGAGCAAATCCTCTCAAGAAAATATCTTCAAGTCATAGCGATGACTACTATGTATTGACAATCCCGACATAGGAACTCATTGGTATCTATCTATCTCAAAAATAAGCGAGTAATGCAGCTTAATTTACTAACAGAAATTATATGCTCAAGGACTTATTTAGAAGTAGAAATACAGGACAACAATATAAAGTTCTATGTTATTAGAATTGACAAAAGGTAGTGCTAACTGCCTTCAACAAAGTGATGTTTGGTCCTTACAACACTAAAATAGCTTGTAATACACGGACCATGATTTATTCATTCCTTCATTAGGCGGTGGCAATATCTGACCCGATAATCTCGACTTTTAAGTCACGGCATGAGAAAAGCAAATTTGATCAATCAAATAAACCAGCAGCCTTGATACCTCAGCTCCTGACGCTACTGCTCTCAAATTATAACATGTCCAGCCATCAACAGCTTCCAGTTGCAATATGAACAGCAACAATGGCATCAATCGGGGGAACATTATACTAATCAGGGTTCTAATTCAAGTGCCACATTATTGATCCAAACAATCAGCAAATCTCACAACTAAGGTTCATAAGAATTAAGAAGCAAAAAATTAGCTCACCGATCGAGCATCAAACAACTTATTCACCGAAGGATGGCCTTGAGCGGAAGGTCGAGAGCCAGTTGCGTCGCAGAAGAATAGGAGCTTAGGCGGGAGGTGCGATCGGCGGAAAAAGCGAGAGCATGGCGGCGGCGAGAGGAGGGGTCTCAGCAAAGGAGAGGCAGCGGAGAAAGTGTAGCCTTGAGGTTGCGGGTGTCGAGGAGCGGAGGCGCGAGGAGGCGCGAGGACGGACGACGATGGCGGAGGAGGGGGCAGGAGTGGCTTGACGGAGGAGAGAAGCCGGCGGCTCGTCGGGAGGAGGTGGCGAGGGCAGGAAGGCCGAAGATGAGGCGGCGTCTCGGGCGAGAGGCCGTGGGAGAGGAAGAGGCGGAGGGAGGAATGGAGAAAGCAGCGTGGCCTTGAGGCCTTGAGGTGGAAGGTGAGGCGGGAATGGGTCAAGGTGGACTCCATCCCTCGCCATGGTGCTCGCCTCACATCCACACCCCCCTAGGGAACACAACGAGATTTGAGTGGAGGGTTAAGGTTAACTGCTGAGTTAAGTGGGGTTAGTGTTTGCTAAATGGGTTGGGCTCTAAATGTTGGGACGTATTCTAAACGTCTTAAGAAACGTCTTTATGTGCTACCTGATTCTGGGTATAGAGATGCAATAAAAGCGTCTAAATAAAAACGTCCCTAGTAGACTATTTTGTTTTAGTGTATAAATAGGGGTTGCTACTGTCCAGCACCCTGAAGAAACTCAAGTACTTCATTTTGTAAACCCTAGTTTTGGTTTTAGGGTCTTAGAGAGGAGAGTGGAGGTTTAGGGTTTTAGAGAGTTGAGTTGAGTTTGTGCTCATGGATTGAGCTCTTGTCCTCCTAGTTAGAGTGGCGGTAAACCCTCTCAAATCTCAAATCAATCTATGCATGATTTCTCAAAGATGAGTCTTCTTGAGTTCTTCCTCTCTATTTGGTCATTTTGAGTCATTCTTTGATCCATGAGTTTTTGTTTGGTTACTTGACTTGATCTTACTTGCTGTGACATGCAGAAATCCATCTAGATCATCATTCAACCACGAGCAAGTTTCTAGATCATGTTTTCGATTTGACTCGGTTTTTGAACTACCTTCGTTCAAACCGAAAAAGGTTAGGACTTTGGTATAGATCTAGACGATCGTTGCTTGGAATATGTTCCTAATATCCTTAGGAAGGTGTGTCTCAAGGTTGGAGGAGTTTAGACGTGTAGATCAAAAGTTAGATCGATTTATGGTTTTGGTCGCGGGCTGTTTTTACTGTTCTAGAAGAAATCGGTCAGACCACTCGTATAACGCCGGTCAGACCACACCCCGGTCCGACTGCCTCTTCAACGTTGGTCAGACCGATCCTGAGGTTTGGATTTCCAGTTTTTAGTATTTTGCTTGGGGTTTCGATTTGGATTCAATACAAGTCCTCTACCGTACTTGTATGTTGATCTTCATAGCTTCCATAGCTAATGGAGTGATATAGGTATTGAATCTAATCAAGGTGAAAAAGTGAGCGTGCTCCTATTCACCCCCTCCCTCTAGGCGCCTTTCCGGTCCTACAAGTGGTATCAGAGCCTGGTTAGCTCTTCTCATAGATCTTAACCGGTCTTAGGAGCCATGGCGTCTGACAAGTATTCCACCAAACCACCTGTGTTTGATGGAGTCGATTTTGCTTACTGGAAAGCTCGCATGCATCCCTACATCAAGGCTCAAGGGCACGTAATTTGGCTTAAGGTCAAAAATCCTTATGTTGTGCCAACCAATGACGATGTGATCACTCCAGATGTGGAGGCAAATAGCAAGGCTCGGAACTTCTTGATTCAAGGGCTCAGTCGATCTGAGTTTGAGCGTGTCGCTCATTTACGGTCTGCTCATGAGATCTGGAAGACCCTCTGTGATTACCACGAGGGCTCTACTGCGATAAAGGAAGTGAGACAGAACCAACTCAAGAAAGAATACTCTAAGATCGAACAAAGCCCGATGAATCTTTTGATGAGTTGTGGAGAAGATTCTCAAAAATCCTTCATGACTTGCGTGCTGTGGATCTTGTGTTCACTGAGTCTGAGAATACACGTCAACTCTTGGGTGCTCTTGATGTGAAAGTCTGGGGGATGAAATCACTTCCATCAATGACAACACTGTCATGAGTGAGCTTACCATGGATAAACTCTACTCGAGGTTGAAGACGCATGAGATTGACTTCATCTCGCGTCTCCCCAAGACAGAGTCGATGCTTTAGTGGTTGACCCATCTAAGGGTAGTTCTTCTAATACTTTGGATTTTGGCTCATCTGGGTTTTCTTTATCCGCTTTACATTCTTTGAGCGATGAACAGCTAGAGAAGCTACCTGAGGATGACTTAGCTCTCCTATCCACAAAATTAACAAGAGCCTATAACAAGGTGAGGAGCAGAAGGAGAGGTGTTCCTGTTACCTGCTTTGAGTGTGGTGAGCCAAACCACATTGGGCTAAATGCCCCAAGTGAAGGGCAAGGAGGAGAAGGACTTAGGGCGTCCTCAAGCTCGAGATCAAAGCTAAGAAGCCCAACTACAGGAAGTTCGTCAACGGGGTCCTAGCCGCTCTTGAGAATGTTGATATGAGCGATGTGGACTCGGGGACGGAGGATGATGACGATGATTCCCATGGCAAGAAGAAGGCCCAGGACTTCACCGGCATATGCTTCATGGCCATGAACAGCCACGACATCGACTCCTCCAACGACGATGAGCTTTTCAGCGATCCCGACGAGGTATGCCCCTCACCAGATGAGATAAAAGCAGCGCTTTAGTTGTTCTTTGAGCGAAATCTAAAAGGCAAGCTAAAATGATTAAGAAACAGGATATCATGATTGACAACTTGAACCTAGAAGTGGTTAGGCTCAAATCTATTAATCCTACTGATGATTGTGATTCTTATTCTAGCTTGCATGATGAATTGACCAAACTAAAATCTGCTCATTCCTCTATTACAAATCAACTTAAAGATGCTCTAGATGAACTAGAATCTCTCAAATCTAGTCCTGCTTGCATGGATGCTATTGCTCTAGATGTGACTGCTGTAGATGCTATTCCTTCACATTGCTCAAATTGTGTTTTGCTTGAATTGAAGTTAGATAGTGCTATAAAAGAATTGCTGAAATTTGATGCTAGTCACACTGGTTCTCATTGTGAGGATAATAAAATTAAAATGAAAGAAATGACTGAAATGGTTCTTCATTCTAAGGCTGCTTCATATGAAAATTGTTATAAACTCACAATTGAGAATGATGCTTTGAATAAGACTCTAGAGGAGAAATCTAAAATTGAACAATCCATGATTGCTTCCAAAAAAGTTGTTGATTCTGCTTCTTGTGCTTTTTGTACTGAAGTTGGGACAAATTTAGATGAGATACAAGAGGCGTTTAGAGTCAAATTCAAAGAGCAAGTGAGTAGGATTGAGAATGCTTCTTATGTGACTTGTGAGGCTTTAAAGGTTGAGGTAGCTCTTGTTAAAGAAAAGCTTGCTAGGACAATCAAGTCGAATAGGTGTGTCACTTGTAAGGACCTAGCCAAAGAAAATGATTACCTTAAAAAGACTCTTGAGAGATTTTCTAGTGGGAAGAAGAACCTTAATATGATCCTTGATCAATCTAAGGTGAGTGTGAAGAATAGTGGCCTAGAATTTAATTCTTTAGAGAATTATAAGAATCACCCACCTAAGGTTGTGAGAGCTGTTAAGAGTGGCTTGTTTGAGGTAGAACCCCCTGAGGCATCTAAGATAATCTTTAGATCTGCAGGTTTTACCCGAACCCCTTCTAGCAAGACATATGCTTCTATTTCAACAGATCAAACCCCTCAAAAGGTAAAGTATCATTGCATCTTCTGCAAGAAGGATGGCCACATAGTTGAGTTCTGCATCCGTAGAGCTAAGAGTGAGAGGAAGGAGAGAGTGCATGCTTTGAGGTCCATTAGAAGAGTTCCTTCACCTTCTACTGTCTCTAGAGCCAAGCAGTCTGTCTTTCCTGCTAGACATAGGCCTAGGTTCGTAGATGACTTTTTTGACTCTTTTGGTGGCTCTAGGCAGCATTTTGGGTTAGGATATCGTGAGGAGAAACCACGGGTAGCATCTAGACAGGGGGAGTACCGATCATTTGGTAGGTCGATTCGGAGAGGTCTAGGTGTTGCTCGTGTGCGTTCTTATGATTATCCACTAACCATTTATTCTTTGCTTCTTCCTCATTGTTCCTAAGCATCGTGTGGCTCAGTACTGGATTCCCAAGTCTTTTATCACTAACCCCAATACCGAGGCACAGATGTTCCCTACTTATGCCCTGTAGGTCCATCGTGCGAGGAAGGAGGACATATGGCTTGTTGACTCTGGGTGTTCTCGACACATGACTGGAGATTCTAGATGGTTCTCCTCCCTCACACGCGCATTCGGCAACGAGTTTATCACTTTTGGGGATGCTTCTACCGGGACCGTGACAGCCAAGGGCACAATGCGCGTCAACAACAACTTCATGCTTAAGGATGTCGCTTTGGTAAATAAGCTGAGGTATAATCTGCTATCTGTTTCTCAGCTTCTTGACGAGGGTCGAGAAGTGAGGTTTAAGAGTGGTGAGTGTAGAGTTCTAGACTCCTCGGGTGAGGTTGTCTTTGAGATCTCCAGGTTTGAGAGGATCTTTAGTGCTAATTTCAACATCTCTTCTGCTTCCAGCCCTAGATGTCTTGTGGCTTCTGACTCTCATGATTTAGTGTTGTGGCATCGTAGGCTTGGACACATAGGTTTTGACCATTTGACCAGGATCAACAGCAAGGACTTGATTAGAGGTTTGCCTAGACTTAAGCCTGTTAGAGGCCTTGTGTGCACACCCTGTAGACATGGTAAGATGGTTTCTGCGTCTCATCCGCCTCTTTCTTTAGTGATGACTGACGGACCTGGCCAGCTCTTGCACTTAGACACGGTTGGCCCTTCTAGAGTTCAGTCTATAGGAGGGAAGTGGTATGTGCTTGTGATTGTGGATGATTTCTCTAGGTATTCATGGGTATATTTTCTGGTTTCTAAGGACGAGGCTTTTGGCTATTTTAGGGAGTTGGTCCTTAGACTTGCTGTTGACCTTCCTAGAGCTTTTAGGACCATTAGAAGTCACAATGGTACAGAATTCAAGAACTCTTCCTTTGCCACTTTCTGCTCTGAGGGAGGACTTGAGCACCAGTTCTCCTCACCACGAGTTCCTCAGCAAAATGGGGTTGTAGAAAGGAAGAACAGGACCCTTGTAGAGATGGCTAGGACCATGCTAGATGAGCATAGCACACCTAGGAGGTTTTGGGCTGAGGCGATTTCTACTGCTTGCTATGTGTCCAATAGGGTGTTCTTAAGATCTGTCATAGGAAAGACTTCTTTTGGGCTTAGATTTGGTTATAGGCCTAAAGTCTCTCATTTCAAGATTTTTGGTTGCAAGTGCTTCATTCTTAAACATGGCAACTTGGATAAATTTGAATCAAGATGTTCTGATAGTATTTTTCTTGGATATCCTGCTCATTCTCGTGGCTATCGTGTATTTAATTTGGATACTAACAAAATTGTTGAGACTTGCGAAGTCACTTTTGATGAGGTTAGTCACAGTACTAGACTTCGATGGTGCAGTACGGGTTTACGAAAGTATCTTAAATCGATGGCGACTCGAGAGATGAGGACCCAATCCATCCTCCAGTCACCTCTAAGATGGTTGGCGAGCCTACTTCCACTTCTCCAGCTTCAGCTAAGCAGCCTCCTCCTATCTTCACCGGCGATTCGAGTGGCTCTGTTCCTACCTCCACAGCCCATGAGGCAGAGGCCACATCTGCACTAGGACCTCCTCTTTATATTCAGCGATAACACCCAACTGAGCAGATAATTGAGGATCTCTATGAGCGAGTTACTCGCTCCAGGTTTATCTCTCCAGATTCTCATACACATTCTACTTTTGTTGCATCTTTTGAACCCCGAGATGTCACCCATGCTTTATCTGATTCCTCTTGGGTCAATGCCATGCATAAAGAGCTTGAAAATTTTGAAAGAAATCATGTCTGGACCTTAGTTGAACCTCCACCTAATTACAATGTAATTGGAGCAAAATGGATTTTTAAAAATAAACAAAGTGAGGATGGGTTGGTAGTTCGCAACAAGGCTAGGCTTGTAGCTCAAGGATTTTCCCAGGTAGAAGGCTTAGACTTTGAAGAGACTTTTGCTCCTATAGCCAGATTAGAAGTCATTTGCATTTTGCTAGCTTTCGCGATATCTAAGGGCTTTAAGCTTTTTCAAATGGATGTCAAGAGTGCTTTCCATAACAGTTTCATAGAAGAAGAGGTCTATGTCAAGCAACCCCCTGGTTTTGAAAATCTAAATTTCTCAAACCATGTGTTTAAGCTCTCCAAAGCCTTGTATGGATTGAAGCAAGCCCTTAGAGCTTGGTATGATAGGTTTAAGAGTTTCTTGCTTAAAAATGAATTCAAAATGGGAATGGTAGATCCTGATGAGGATAGAGAGCCCGTGGACTAGAATGAGTATCGCAGTATGATTGGCTCTCTTCTTTACCTCACGGCGTTGAGGCCGGACATACAATTTGCTGTGTGTCTGTGCGCTCGATTTCCAGCTTCCCCTCGTGCCTCACATCGTCAAGCAGTGCGTCGCATCTTCAGGTACCTCTAGGACACTCTTGACTTTGGACTCTGATATTCTTCTGATTTTGCTCTCTCTATTCGAGCTTTTTCTGATGCTGATTTTGCGGGGTGTAGAGTGGATAGGAAGAGTACTTCTGGCACTTATCATTTCTTAGGCACATCTCTTATCTCTTGGTCCTCTAGGAAGCAGTCCTCTGTTGCCTGATCCTGTGAGGCGAGTATGTAGGCTGCGACCGATGGTTGCTCTCAGGTTCTCTGGATCTTGTCTACTCTGCGGGATTATGGGTTGTTTTTGGATAGTGTCCCTCTTTTCTGTGACAGTACTAGTGCCATAAACATTGCCAAAAACCTAGTGCAACACTCTAGGACTAAGCACATTGACATTCGATATCATTTTCTTAGAGACCATGTAGAGAAGGGTGATGTTGTGCTTCACTTTGTAGAGTCTGAGCAGCAAGTTGCAGATATTTTCACTAAGGTTCTTGATTCTTCTCATTTTGCTTCTTTACGGGGAGAGTTGGGGGTTATTAGTCCTCTTGGCCTGTTTTGAGGGGGAGTTGGCTCTTTTGTATTCATTGTACCATATTGCATTTTAAAATCAGCAACTTGCATTTTAACATAAAATCACAGAGCCTTGATTATTATCCTTGTGTGACATGCTTTCATGCTTTATACCTTGCCATGTCTTGTGCTAGTTTGCTAGGTTTATCATGTCTTTCCATGTGTAGCTTAGCTTTTGCTATGCTAGCTCTATTAATTGTGAAAAACATGAATTACAACATGACTTGTTGGATCTTATGACTAGTTTTGCCTTAGTGACCCTCTCATGATTTATGCCATGTAAAATAGGCTAAGTTGAGTCTTGAATCGAATTTGAGTTTTAGATTGAGCTATGCTATTTCCTAAGTCAAGAAAATGAAAAATGATCTTTTCTATGCGAAAAAACTGATCTCACCAATTCTTTCTCATGAGACGACTTGCCATTGCACTAGGCATGAACTCAGGGGGAGTTTTGGATGACCTAGACCACTCTTTTAAGCTTCTTGCTTGGGATGGTCGCGGCAAGGCTTGAGATCTAGCACTTGGCTAAAAACAAAACAATTTGTGAAAATTGGTTGAAGCTTAGGAGGCAGTTGTGGATGGCTCCTAGTCCAGGACTTGCTTTACTAAGATAAAACCAAAAATAAATTTTAGCAAGTGCTAAATGTGCTAAATTTCAAAGTGCTTGAACAAATTGATTTAACATTGAACTCATAGCGCTCTAAATTGGCTCAATTTTAGCTTCTTGGTTCCATTTAGTTTATTGACATGGCTTGACTCATTTTTGGATACCTTTGGCTAAACTATGATCTTGAACACCTAGTCATACTAAACGATCATTTAATCTCAGATGATTGTTAATCTGGCTTTCGCTTTGCTATATATGATTTACCATAGCTTCTTCACATAATATGGCTTAGTGTAATACTTGTCCAGTCCTCTTGGATAATTTTCATGGCTCTCTGTGCTAAAAGTGAATTAATTGCAGCCATTCCATGTCATCATGCTCTATCTTCCTTTATGCACCTTGATGAATCCATTGTCAAAGGGGGACAAATGGTAAAAATGAAGAAATAGGGAGAAAATAAAATTTTCATGAGGATATGAGGATCATAGTGAGGGGGAGCATCTCATATGCATTTTTGTGATCTTATTGCCAATTCTGAACTTGAATTGCAATTCTTGCATCCTCACAATCACAAAGGTCAAATTGAACATCTATTCTTTCATATGGACCTTAAGTAAGATTTTGCAAATTTCTGGAAATTGAAGCTTTCTTGCTTTCTTTTGCCTTATCTCACTTGCCTATGCTATTCTGGAGCCAGCTTTGTCATTTCCATTGCTTTTTCTTGCATTTGGACCAAGTTGTGCCTCTGTGCGAAAACGTTGAGTATTTTACTTTTCAAACCTCAAACTTTGTATTTTTGGGAAATTACCAATGTGTTCATCAAGGGGGAGATTGTGGATATTATGGTGATATATGCATGATCTTAGGATGATGATACAATTAGTAATGGCTTTTGCGGTTTGTCGAATCAAGCGTTTTCAGCAAAGTGTCAATTCTGTCAGGTCACTGGCGGTCTGACCGGCAACTTTAGCGGTCAGACCGGCCATGCCTCGAGTGGAATTTTGGCTAAGTCGGCGGTCGAGGCCGGATTCGAGGCGGTCGGGCCAAGCAATGGATCGTCGAGCCGGCAAGAGTGGCAGTATGACCGGATTTGTGCTGTTCATCGTCCAAATTGTTGCGATGAGTTTTTTGTTAAGTCAAGGACTTGGGCTTCAGTGCATATGTGTTGCATGATACATGTTTTCACTAACGTGGATCAAGTTGTGAAGAACTTATTCCCGGATTCGATTTCTTTGTCTATTTGTTGTGCAGGACGTTTGGAGGTCAACAACGGTCAACGGCGAGGATGATCGGGACTAAGCTTGGAGAGCTGAGGTCCAGAACAATCAAAGATGCCGGGTGAGGTTAATGGACTCAAGCATGGCGCAGAATGGACAAAGGTGGCCGAACGGGCAGTTCGTGCAACTGATTGGATTAAGCGGCGTGGGGGTCGGTGCAACTGCCTTGGTGGCTTCGATGGGAGCCGGACAGGAGAGACTTCTTGACATGATGAGAGCCGTTGATCTACCTACACGTGGCGAAGCAGACGATTGCTTCACCAAGATTGGACTCGGTCTTCGGAGAAGGACCGAGAAGGGGTATTTTGGTAATTTCACCAAATACTGCCTTGGTGACCCTTTTGGCTAAACCACGGTGCGAGACGATGCATGGAGAAGTGGTTTAGGTCAAGAGAAGATGAAGACGGTGCTTTAAGATGTGTGCGTGTGTCCCGTTTGTGTGTGGGCTTAACGGGAGCCCATTAGGGTTAACTCTTCTAGAAGCTAGGCCTCCACTATAAATAGGGATGGCTACTGTCCAGCACCCTGAAGAAACTCAAGTACTTCATTTTGTAAACCCTAGTTTTGGTTTTAGGGTCTTAGAGAGGAGAGTGGAGGTTTAGTGTTTTAGAGAGTTGAGTTGAGTTTGTGTTGATGGATTGAGCTCTTGTCCTCTTGGTTGGAGTGACTGTAAACCATCTCAAATCTCAAATCAATCCATGCATGATTTCTCAAAGATGAGTCTTCTTGAGTTCTTCCTCTCTATTTGGTCATTTTGAGTCATTCTTTGATCCATGAGTTTTTGTTTGGTTACTTGACTTGATCTTACTTTCTGTGACATGTGGGAATCTATCTAGATCATCATTCAACTACGAGCAAGTTTCTAGATCACGTTTTCGATTTGACTCGGTTTTTGAACCACCTTCGTTCAAACTGAAAAAGGTCAGGACTTTGGCATAGATCTGGACGATCGTTGCTTGAAATAGGTTCCTGATATCCTTAGGAAGGTGTGTCTCAAGTTTGGAGGAGTTTGGACATGTCGATCAAAAGTTAGATCGATTTGTAGTTTTAGTCATGGTATTTTTTTTTTGTTACGGAAGAAATCGATTGATTTGCCGTATAACCGGCTAGAACCGCACCCGTCAAACCGCCTCTTCAATGTCAATCGGACCGATCCCGATGTTTGGATTTCCAGTTTTTGGTATTTTGCTTGGGGTTTCGATTTGGATTCAATACAAGTCCTCTGCAGTACTTGTATGTTGATCTTCATAGCTTCTATAGCTAATGGAGTGATATAGGTATTGAATCTAATCAAGGTGAAAAAGTGAGTGTGCTCCTATTCACCCCACCTCTAGGCGTCTTTCTGGTCCTACAGATAGTTTTTGAGAAATAGGGAAAAGTATAGCATATTTGGAATATCCTACAACCTCCTCTAGACCGCAAATATACCTTGCTGTCAAGACATGTATATCACCAAAATGTAACCCAGCAAATCTCAAATACATCCAAGTCAAATGAAATCATACAACCATAATTACCGTAACCTAAAAATCCAAATTCTCCCGACCTAAATCCAAAATTTCCGAGACAATTCCAGAACACATATAAAATTATCGAAACATTACACAATAAAAAAATCATAATTTTTAGAGCTCATTTTCTACATTTACAAATCCGTACAAATAGTACACGTTTATGAAATTGCAAGAGAGCACGTGGTGGTTCTGGATGAATAAAATTATGGAAAATTTACACAAGCAAGTATACTGTGTTGGGGGGCTCCACGTAAAATTTCATAATTTTTTGAAGTCGTTTGCTATATTTTAAAATTGAAATGAAAATCACCACGTAAACCTTAACCCTAATTCCTAATTCCGGCTTAAACCCTAACCCTAACCTAATTGGACACAAACCATAACTAAGCGGACACGTGGCGGTAGCGTGGGCCTTGATGGTGGTCGCATGGCCGTCTGGCCGTGGCGCGGCGGTAGCATGTAGAGCAGTGCTAGTTTTGACAAAAAAAAAATTATACGCCATTTCTGTATGTGCGGTATGCAAAAATGATAATACCTGCAAAAATTCAAGCACGGTGTTTCGGTATTGTACGATTCAATTTATACAAACTTCGCCATCTTGTAAACCGGTGCGCGTTGTGTAACAAGTAATAGGTGTGGGAGCAATGCATTGCCGCATCTGTTAGACTTGAGAATGACTTTCTTCTCTCACTCTACCTTCTACGTATGTGTAACGAACTATCTTTTGTTAGAGTGCGCACTATTAGGCCTGTACGCGGCAGCTTCTTCCATATGGTGTCTCAGCATTTCCTCCGCTATTCACCCAGCTGCCACCCTTCACAGTTGAGATCGACTACCCAATCAATACCTTGTTCAGCTTGGCGAGGAGCCCATGTAGCAACCAGCTCTGTTCCTGTCCCTCCCTGTAACATCCCAATTTTTTTGTCTTTTGGAAATTATTTGAAATTAAATATTTCAAAGTATTTGGATCTTATTTGGAGTTCAATTGGTGTTCACGAGTTCAATTCCAGAGAAATCTATCCAAATCTCAATCTCGTTCTATCCGATGCTTCTATCATCTTCGCTGATGAGCCTTTCCACTCCACCGTGACTTCTGCTTCCCATTCCTTCTTCACTACATGTGACGCCGTCCCCAACGATCGTACTGACGTTGTGTTGTTCACGTTCTCTAATCGGAGTGCCGACTTTGTCACCCGTCATTGCGATTTGCCACGGCCGTGTTCTGTTGCCCATCCGTCATAAACCCATCTCTAACGGCTCTCTTTTCTCATAAGCCCCAATCGTCAGTTCATGGCAAGCCACTGCCATGTGGGTCATCCCCTTTCTCTCTTGTCTCCATGAGCATTGGGTCCCTCAATTCAGGTCTACTCCTTGAAACCCTAGTCCACATCAGCACTACCACGTCATCCCACTGCTTCAGCCGCCACATGTGTGGCATGTGTTCGTTGTGTCAGCACATACATGTCGGCCCTTGTGTCAACTAAACCAGACGAAAATCCCTCTCACTGACGTCCTAATCCCACATGTCTTTGTCTGTCATCACTCTTGCTAGATCCAAAATCACCTCACTAACATGCAGATACCGCATGACAGCATCGTTGTTCCCAAAATTCAACCCATTATGGACCATAGCCTTTCTATGAACTTGTTCCATAGAAAAAGGGCTCACTCCCTAGTCCCTATTCTTTTAATTAAATAAATTTCAAGGAATATTCTCCTCTCCCTCATTTTCCATCATTTCCATTTTCAACAAACCTTTCGGAAGCCTGTTCTCCTTCATACAAGCTCCGATTGATCTCGTTCTTCTTCCTAAATTCATATAAATTCATAATATATCCATAAGTACTAATTTATAATTTTTGGATTTTATTGGATTTATTGTGTTTTATTTGTTTTGTTTCACACGTGTAGTGTCCAACGTTGCCAAAGCAAGTTAGAGCAACAAGAGGAAGTGACATCCACCTGCGACGAAGGCAAGTCTACTTTGACCAAGTTATTCCAACTGTTTTGAAAATATTATTTTTATATTATTCAAAACTATTATGCATTGCTATTTATATAAAATGGTAAATTCAATTCATGAATTTTTAAAAAATAATATTATTTTAAAAGATAATTACAAAAATAAATAGTCGCCCCGAAAAATTACAAAAATGGGCTCATGTTGCCAGTTCAGGTACGTGTCGCCAGTTGAATTGGCGACAGGAGCTCTGTTGACTCCCTATCGCCAGTCCAATTTCCTGTCACCAGTTGGACTAGCGGCAGAGGCTGAAACAGAGGCTCAGTCGTCGATCGATTCAAGCTGGCGGAGGAGGCTGTCGCCAGTTGAACTTGCGATAGGAGCCCATCTATAAAACCCACGAAAAATCAGTCCAAAACTCATTTTAATTCAAGAAAAAAACAGAAGAGAGCAGGAGAGGGAGAGAAGAAAGTTAGCGAAGCTCTACCGGTTCATCGCGGAGGAGAGAGTGACAGAGCATCAGATCTGGTTGGCCATCTTGCAGGTATATTTTTTGCAACTTTGTACATTATGTACCTTGTCGGTTAGCAAACCAAAATAGCGACATAGAATGAAGTAGATTAGAAAACTGTAGCCAAATGGTGTAGTCACTACTACAGAAAAGGTCTTCACAGACGGTTCAAAAACATCATTACAGAAGGTTTCCGGAGTCGTCTAAGTTTATGGGTCAGTGATGACATGAGGTCATCACAGACGGTTTTGGAACCGTCTGTGATGCATGCTATCATAGACAGTTTGTATCTAGAACTATCTGTGATAAATGCCTATAACAGACGGTTCGTGTTTAGAACCGTCTGTGATAACTATATATCACATACGGTTCTAAAAATGAATCGTCCATGATAACTATATATCACAGACGGTTACGTGTTTAGAATAAATGCATGATATATAAATAAAACCTCAAAGCAATGGGCTGCTTGTGCCTTTAAAACCGGCTTCATATATATATATATATATATATATATATATATATATATATATATGTATGTGTGTATATATATATATATATATATATATATATATATATATATATATATATATATATATATATATATATATATATATTTATAGTCTGACCACTTTAGGAAGTCGTGAGGGGAGGATGACACGCGGGCAACCTCTCATCGAGCCTACCAAATTCAAGTAAATTTGCAGAGAAAGTCGTGGAGATACAATTACTTGGATGTCGTCGATAGGTAATTGGACTTGACATCAATGAATGGTTGGTGGGCGATACATGAAGCCACTTCTATCCGGCAGGAAGTGGCTTCATGTATCGACCACCAACCATTCCTTGATGTCAAGTCAATTACCTATCGACACATCCGTCAATGTATGTCCACGACTTTCTCTTGCATGATTCTGAATTTGCATCTCTGACCCAGAAATCAGGGACTACAAGCGATAATATATATATATATATATATATATATATATATATATATATATATATATATATATATATATATATATATATATATATATATATATATATATATATATATATATATATATATTTAAAAAGGCAAAACAGCTCGCTGGAAGTCGAGAATAGAATGGTAGGGCGTATACATACCTGGGGCATGAGAGGAGAACTTGACCTAGCACACAAATTTGAAAAGTTAATTGCGGCCAAGCCCCATCCAAACCACATCGATCCCATGTAAGCTAACCAAGCATAAAAGGCAGGCATCAATAACCCTCGGTACCCATCGAGAGCATTAACCAAACCCACCATTTTGCCCCATTCATTTTTGTCAATATGAACCCACATCATGAACTAAGCAAGATGCCTGAGAATGCACATACACCAATAGCCCTCGGTTTACATCACGAGTAAGGGGACTATTAATATGAACTAATTATCAATTCAATTTCAGCATAAGACTATTAACATCAGTACATCATAGACCAAGGGGACTATTAATATGAACTAATTATCAATTCAATTTCAGCATAAGACTATTAACATCATTGAAGCGGTTCAACGACAAGGCAATGAAGACCAAGGGTGTCCAAACCCACCACACGATGGTATCCTCGGCATCCATCGCGAGCACTAGCCATTTTCATCACAAAGCAAGGGGTAGAGGCAGAAAGGGAGTAAGGTAGGGTGATACCACGGTACAAAGCATAACCACGTGGCGACCCCACCACCGGCACAACCCTCATCCATCTCCTTCACCTTGCATAAATCACACAAACATCGGGACACAACAGGATCAAGCATAAAATCAAACTCAGCGAAAGTTAACGGATCTAGAGGAGAATAGAGGAGGATGGGAAAGCAAAGCCCGGAGGGCGGGGCGGCCTTGCGAGGCCAGTGGGAGAACCAAACCATGGCGGTCACGAGGCGACATGCGGGGCCAAGCCAGTGGCAGGTGGCGGCGTCACGTGGTTGTGGCACGACCACAAGCGCATAAGACACTACTATCGTCACGAGTGTCTTGTGCGGTCTGAGTGGTGTCTGGCAAGCGGTAACGGCGGCGAATCGAACAGCGGCGTCGAGGTGGGGAGGGAGCGTATGAGAGTAAGTCTTATTTGAGAATGCTGAGTTAGGCGGGTGCAAACCCTAGTGGCGGGCTCCTACTAATGAAGAGACTTATCACGAGCGGTTCTATTATGGAACCGTCGGTGATAATATCATAAACGGTTCCATAATAGAACCGTTCGTGATATGTCCCATGTCACAGACGGTTCCATTATGAAACCGTCTGTGAAATGGTTTTTTTCTCAAGTGTATTATCTTGTATATACACTTACATGACATGAAGAAATTACATGTTTATATGTCAATTTTGTCATTTAAATACTGCTGAAAATTTGCTTTAGCTATATATATATATATATATATATATATAATTAATATAGTAAATTCTCCTCCAAACTAGATTTTTTTTTTCATTTTGGAATTTTCATATGGCCAGTCGCTTCTTACAAAGATTAAAAAAAGGTAGAAACCTATAAATAAACAAAGTTTTTCTAGTGGCGGAGGTAGGCTGCTATCTCCATCATCAATACTTCGTAGGCGACGACATCGGCGTCGGACGGTTCGTGATCGAACGAAGCTTGAAATTCGTCCACCCGCTGACGCGCTCGTTTGAGTGTCTCCCGAAGACCCTCAGACTATTGAACTAAGAAGAATTGAGCCCATAGGCTCTCTTCCCTTGCTTGAGGGGTCTTGGCCTGGTCGACTCGGTCGCTCGCCGCCTCGATTAAGTAGTCCAAGTGACGGTAAGCCTCCTGGAGACGTGCAACATCGTTGTGGAGGACCACATCGATGGCGCGATAAACTCACTGAAAGTGGGAGATCACTCGGAAGACGAGGCGGAGGAGGATGTCAAGATGGCGGATGGTGGTCGTCACCTGCTCCGGCAAATTCTCGGACAGAAGAGTGAAAAACTTGTTGAAGCAGTGTTCTCTGCAAACACAATTCAGCGTCTGGCGAAAGGTGCTTTCAAATGCGGTCGCGGCGAGTAGGCCATCAATGCCGGCGACAAGGAAATAGAAGAGGCAGCCATTTCTATTTTTTTATAAGTGCTAGATCTATATGTGGGGATGATCATCTTCGATTGCGGATGATCCTTTTTTATAAAACAAGGAATAAATTCGGAGAGTGAGGCGAAGAGAGCGCATCGGGGCCGGCGGCATTGATGCGACGAAGAGCGCGCCGGCGAAGAAAACTCGCCGAACTTCAGCGGGCTTTGTGGCGATATTATCACGAGCGGTTATAACGAAAACCGTTTGTGATTTGTAATAATATCACGAGCGGTTATTGTTAGAAGCGTGCGTGATGTTCCTGACGGTTCTTTGTTGAAAACCATCTATGATATGTAGAGTTATCACAGGCGGTTTTAGTTATGAACCGTGCGTGATATTACCTCTTCCTGAGCGGTTTTAGCTAGCGATAGCACACGAGCGGTTTCTAAAGCCAAAACCATACGTGATTGCATCTATCTGAGCGGTTTTGGTCAACCGTTTGTGATGGAGCGTCCAGTATTAGCCTTTTTGTAGTAGTGAGTACATCATTTGAGCTGTCTATAGTGTAGTTCATCGTGCATATGTTATGAATGTTCCAGCACTTGAACGATTCAGGATAAATCTGCAAAAATAGGAAGACGCCTTTCATTAATCTGTTAAAATTGTATAGTAGCTAAGTAGGGTAGGTAGAGCATAATCAAAATAATCCCAGCTTTATTTAGCTTCCCATTTGTAAGAAATATAGAGTAGCTAAGTAGGAAAATTAATTAGCTTTCCATTTGTGTGTGTTAATTTTATTGTTAGTGTCGAAAATTAATTAGAAACTAGGAAAATAGCATGGCACATTTGAAAATTGTAAAGAAAATTAGGAGTTGCTACATATGTATAGCAGAATGATAAAAACTTTGTTTATTGTTTTTATGTGCACTCGGATAAAAAATTTAAATTTTGTTGAAATCGAAAGACTCTATTACAAATCTGTTTAAATTGTTGAGTAGTTTAGTATAATTGCTGCGTAGCGTAAGTTTGGTTTACAATTGTGTGCGGTAATTATTCTGGTAACGCTGGAAATTCTTTTTAAAGTAGGAAATAGCTACATTTCTAAAAAAATCTGTAAAAAAATACACAGCAGGTTAGTGCGGTTTGTGTTGCTTAACCAAAATAATCACAACTTAAATTTGCTCTCTATTTGTGGCTAGTAATTAATGCCGCTTCCTATTACGTTATGTACATGTCTCATAGTCTTTACAATGTGTGCACGGAATTTTCAGGTATGGCGGACACAAGCCACTACGAGTTGCTTGACCTGGTGATTGACGCGCATCATCGTAGCCGCCTCAGTACCATCCTCCCCCAGGAGGGCGAGGCGCCGATTCAGCTTGACGCTTTGTGGCTGCGCATGCCCATAGGCATGGAGGGTGCACCTAGACTGGGTTCCGAGGTACTTCTAGTTGTGACCTTCATGTACTCAATTGTAGTCTGACTACTTTAGGTGGACTCACGTTTGTTCATAATCGTTTCATCGCAGGTTGAGAGCGGCAGGCCTCCTTCCACTAGCGAGGATGGTGGAGGCGATGTGGGAGGACGATCAGGATGCCGATCTGATGCGTGCGTCGAGTGTTTACATCTTGTTGGGCCTATTGATAGCCCTGGTTGACCATTGGAGGCGAGCGCTGCGTTCCACCTTAGTGCGGGGAGTTGGCGGCGATGCTCTGAGACATGAGCTTCCTGACGGGGCTACCCTGCACAAGCTTCCCTATGGCGGTGTATGACATCTCGGCCACGTGGCGCACGGACCTCCTGGTGAGGTTCGGGATGTCTTCTTGCAGCAACAAGTCTGAGGAGTTCAAACAACCCCACGGGCGGCGCCGAGTTGGATCTGTTAGTTCTACGTAAGTATTCATAACTACTATTCTATTGCATCACTTCATTTGTGAACCTTGATGACGTGTACATGTCTTCTTGTAGCCCAAGCATATGGCGCAAGACGCACCCGACCACATTGTTAGAAGGCATTTCGAGGGCTACCTATTGTGGCTGTTCGGGGTGGGTCATGTTCCTAGTGTCCCTCGGCGACAGCGTCAACAAGCACTACGTTCGGTACGCACATCAGCTAGCCTGGGACTGGGCGGTGGACAAGATCCAGCCCTACGCCTGGGGTCTGGTCATGCTATGCGTGATGTCGCGCCTTTGTCTGACAGCGTGCCACTAGGCCAGGCGGCTCCATCTGTATGGATGCGCTATATAGTTGTGGTGCTTCGAGCGCTTCTAGATCGGACAACCACAGCTGGACTTGGGAGCATACACAATCAGCTTGCATGCAGAGGACAACGATGTGAACAGGCCGACCATGGGCACGGTGTGGTGCCACCAACGGGTTAGTTTCCTGACCATTTAATATTTTTGATAATGTAATCACAATTTCGTGGGCTAAGTTTTTGTTGTTCTATTCCACAGGTCATCTACACGCCGATCACTCCGCAGGGTCCTACCCGGAGTATGTTGCGATGTTCGATCAGCTAATGGATGACCACGTCATCTGAAGACTGTACACTCGGGAGAGGTGTATGCAGCGTGCCGCTTGGGAGGCTATCGACCTGTGCCTGCGAGACTACATATTGGTACACGCGGAGGGCCATGGTGCACAACGTCTTCGTGGAGGAGTACCAGGTGGGGTGGGTCATGCGCTAGTTCGGTCTGCGACAGGAGGTCCCACCGGTGCCGGCCCACATCCATGGGTAAGTTCACGCTATACTTCTTTCGTACGATCTGCGTAGCGTACCGACCTAATAATTGTGTTGTCGTCCACAGGTACACTAGGAAAGTAGTACGTGCTACTACCTACTGGGCGCAAAATATGTTCCCTTGGATTGAGGCTGCATTGGCGCTTGCAGTGACGTCGTCTTGGAGGATGTTGACTACGACCCCAGGGAGTACGCAGAGTACATGGAGTGGTACGCCAGTCGGACGAGGCTTCACTGCGTCTAGGTCATGGACGACCCACCACAACATGAGGCTTCGACGTCCAACACGTACCCCATCCAGCTGGACTCTGCATTCTACCGCGTGGTGCATATTGAACGGTCCGTACTTCATATTTATTTTTACTGAAGATTTAGGTTTCCATCTTGTGGATTACGTGTATAGGTGGCTCTACACCAGGAGGTCCTCGAGTTGTGACCTCGCGCGATAGATGGCCTTCGGGGACACAGAGAGGTCTGTGGCGGACCATAGAGGAGGCGGCGATCGGATCGCGACTTATCATGAGCCGAGGACCAGTGGACCCACCAGTGCATGGAGGAGGGGCCAGCCAGGGTGGTTCATGACCATAGTCTCCTCCTCCGGGGGTGGTGGGCGCGTCCGACTAGCACCGTGCTGGGAGCACCGCACGATAGTTTGCAGGTTTGCATGAGACATTCAGTTCCGCTTCTTTATTTCGAATTCCACTACCTACTAACGACAATCTTCTCTTACAGGTCTTGAGCTCCACCCGTACACGGGGTAGGAGTATGCGTCGTTGTCAACACTGGCCTTTGTGCCACTTGGTATGACTACGTTGCTTGCTTCCGTAACATCTTTTTCTGTGGTTTTCACCATGATTACATGCATAACGTAATGATTCACAGATGAACCACTGCTTTGGGAGGAGGATTTCTTGGTGCACAACGAGGCACGCCATGGGGACTACTACTTGGACGGCGTGGCACCCGGTCCCGTGGGGCTTCACGCTACTACGGTGCCCGTTTGACCCGCTGACAGCAGGACAACGTGGCGACACCACCTCAAGCTACTCACGTCGGTCGGGTACTTTGGCTACCTGAGCCTCTAATGTACTCGCACCAACTCTAGAGGCAGGCTCGGCCAGGGGCGACACATGGGGTCCGCCCCAAGAAGGGCCGCTAGTTGATATTTGTTCCTCTACATTTCAGTCATGACATGTAAATATTTTGTTGTGTACAAGTATTATTATGCTACTCTCGTTTTTCGATATCTCTTTTCTATGTGCATACAAAGCTGCATGGGGACTCCCAACACCACCCTCTTTCTACACCTTGACTCCCCCACGCGACCTTTACAGACGGATATGACAATACACTACGACAAGAACATGACGCGACGAGGCAGCTCTACACAGCGACGTGACCTGACGAGGCAGCTTTGCAAAGCGACGTGACTCAATGATGTAGCTTTACGCAGTGACGTGACCCAACGAGGCAGCTTTGTGCAGCGACGTGATCTGACGAGGCAACTTAGCAGAGCGACGTGACTCGACGATTCAGCTTTGCGCAGCGATGTGACCCGACAAGTTTGCTTCGAAGGACACGTCGCACAGACGCAAAATACATCCGTGCCTCATCGCAATGGAGCCAGTACAGCTGCGTCCGCTCTCGCTATAAAAACCATGCTACTTGGCCAGGAACTCCACGCCAACAACACTACCTAGATAACATGCACATCTGTGAGCTTTTGAAGGACAGGAAGGCTCCCCATGAAACCACCGCTCGTCATAGGGCATTTAGTTAGCAGCCTTACACACACCATCTAGAGCTCGTCGATCTAAGGAGGCTACCTCGCAGTACGCCCCACGATTCCGGGTTGAGCCTTGACCCATCTCCTATGCCCATTGAACGCCCTTCGGAAGGGCCCCCAAGGGGGTGGAGCCACCCCTTTGCTGGTGTTGAGACGCCTGTAAGTACGTCAAATCAACCAACGAGTGGACCATTGGGCAGCACTATTGGTGCTGCCAAAACTACAGCGCGGACTACCCCGACTACAGGTTTGACACGTCGAGCCACAGGCAGACGGTAATGAAATCACATTTCAGTGCACACCACTATTTTGGCTTCCCGTTATGCCGTAACCACGTATATCGTCCCACCGCAGTCTCCGCCCCGCCTATGCGACTTCAGCCAGTGGATCAACAACAAGATCCACGCCTACGACATGTGGATGCTGCTGACACAAAAGAGCTATGCCAGGGAGGACTGTGAGGGTCATGAAAGGTGCCTCGAAGAGGTGCAAGCTGAGATGGAGGAGAAGAAGAGGTGGGAGAGGCTGCACGAGGAGCAGGAGCGCGAGCATGTGAGGTGTCGCGTGGCCGAGAGGGCACAGAAGAGGGGCATCACGGCGAAAGCTAAGGAGCAAGGCAAGGAGTACAACGCCGAGCTGGGCCGCAAGGGCAAATGGCCGTGTTCCACGTAGTAGTTCGACCCTCTTCGTCCACATGTCGCATGTATTTTTAATTCCCTAAAGGCATGTATGTACCGTCCTTGGTTCGTTAGCCTGCATGCCATGTAACCCACTTGTCGGATTGGCTCTCGTGTTGTTATCGTTGTGCCATTTCTCTAGAGTTCTCCATCATATATGAATTTCCAGAAGTATAGCATATTTGGAATATCCCATAACCTCATCTAGACTGCTAATATACCTTGCAGTCAAGACATGTATATCACCAAAATATAACCCAGGATGTTTATATACAAGCACGTCTCCAGAAAGCAACTAAAATAACCAAATTTCATCTTATCATATAGGAAATTGGACTTCGTGACGATGTGAAAACTGAAAATGAAGTTAAAATTTTTAATTACGACACAATTAGTTCCACACTGCGTACAACAAGGAAAGTACTAATTGCAGTACAAATTACAACATGCTAGTATTTCTAATCTTAGTACCACTCTACACACAACATTGACAACCACATATTACAATTGTCTTTGCTTTCCTGTAGACGTGATACCAATGTCCTCCATGTGGAATTTGTCTCAGTCGGCGGGGATGAGGTCCCCGTGTGACGTCCGGAATCTGCGATGTCTCCTTCGTCCTGAGGATTTCTCGTGGGGAATTTCTTGAAGGTGTTCCCAGACTCCCTACAAATGAAGCACTTCTTCGTATGTTGTCCGACTTTTGCCGTCCATATCGTTCTGATCTTGCGTACATCATGAGCCAACCTTCCCTTGACCTTTCATTGTCCATAGCCCAGATAAGTTGCTTATTCCCATCCGTCGCTATTGCAGTCAGTATCTGGCCCTTGTACTTCCCGGTCAGAAATGTGCCATCCACGCACAAGATTAGACGACAGTGTCGGAATGCATTGATGCATGGACCAAAGGCGAAGAATGCTTGCCGTAGGACCCTCTTGTCGACCCACTTTGGATGCGTGGAATCTTGAATGTCGACATGAGTGCCGGGATTCTAGTCTTGTATAACTCGGAGTAGCCCGGGGAGGTTGTGGTAGGAATCCTAGAACGTGCTGAACCTTGATTTCAACGCCTTTTGTTTTGCCCTCCAAGCCTTAGCATAGCTAATTGTATACTGGAACCTTACCTCAATTGCCCTAATGATAGATTGTGACTCAAAATCTAGATTATCCACGATCTTATCGTACATGAGGTTGGCGATGAAACCTGATAACTGGTTCCGGTGGAACTGCACTAACTCAGCGACGACATATGTGTGAGCTGTTGGAAATATGCTCTAGAGGCAATCATAGAGATGGTTATATTTCATTATGTTCATAATATTGGATAATATGATATCTTGTTCCTAGAATAATATTGTTAATATTTATTATCAAGTATGTGACTTGATTGTGAAACTCTATATTTCTGCGATAATTATTCTTATACAATCCCTGGTCGGAAACATATGAGGACACATATGAATAGACTAGCATATGTATTAGTTGATGACTATGTTTCACGGGTCATGGATATGGAGATATCAAGCCAATAATATGGACACATATTAGAGAACATGATGTTGGATTAGACCCACCTTGAGACACTATTGAGATTGTTATGATTCTATGTGTTGTTAGTTGGTCTCAAGCAATGATGATGTATAATCCTTAGACCTGAAATCAGCATGGTTTCCTACATGTGTAATAGCACTCTTAGGGGTTGCCAAAGCGCTACAAATAGCGGGTAGTTATAAAGGTAGCTTTCGGGTATGCTATGAAACATGCGAGGAGGAATGTATTTGGTCGGATATAGGATTGCCCTCCTAACATAACGGAGAGATGTCTCTAGGCCCCTCGTTGTGATCGGATAAAGAAAGTGCATGGCCATGCCACTAGTTGTCAAAGTGTTCGACCACGTGAAGTTATCCAGACACTGATCGAGAAAGTATTGAGCAGTCCATGGATGACACAACATCTCACGGAGTTCAACCGGACATCGTGAGGTAAAGGGAGTATACAGTAGGTTGCTTAGATTGACGATTCTGAATTTGGTCGTATGGAAATCTGGTGGTGCGTAGACTAGTCGAGCGTAATCATAAAGTGGTCATAACCTGGTCGTGGGGAGTTCTGGCTGGTGGTATAGAGATAAGACCTGAGTCGTAAGTGATGAGGACGAAGATTAGTGGGCTGATCGAGCGTAATCCGCAGTGGTCGTAACTTTGGTCATAAGGAGATTCTGAGCTGGTTGTGACCAAATCTGAGCTGATGCATTATAGAGATAAGACACAGTGCGTAAGTGATGAGCACCTAGTCGTAGATCATATTGCATGAAGATTAAATCAGATATAATTTATGTGTATTAGGGAATCGCTATGTTACCGCTAGGCTGCTCGACTAAAGTGGTGGGAAAGGGTTTCAGTCTGGCAAGATTACGCATGAACCTCTGGTCACACATAGCAGGTTGGAACAAACCCGATGCGGATCTGATTAAGTCAAATGTATTAGGATAGGATAAAATCACGAGCACTATATAAGAGATACACTACTACAAAAAGGCTATCTTGGGCGCCTCATCACAGACGGTTGACCAAAACCGTCGGTATTATTCAATCACTGAGCGGTTTTGGTTTAGAGATAAATGCGTACTCTTCTGCTAACGCTCAAAACCATACGTGAAGAGGTAATATCACTGAGCGGTTCATGTTGAAAACCGTCATGAAGTATCCCGAGCGGTTACGAACAAGAACGTCTGTGATATTAATAATGCTGCAGATGGTTTAAAAACACAACAAATCGTAAGTAGCCAGAGCGGTTACGAAAGAAACCGTCTGTGATATTAATTAGTATCCTGACGGTTCTTAACAATAACCGTCTGTGATAATATCGCTCTGACTCCGGTGAGTTTCTTCGCCATCGCCGTCGTCTGTTAACGTCGCCATCGCCCGGCTCCCCAATGCGCGTCTCTTCATTGCATCAATCGCCCGGCTCCCGATGTGTCTCTTTCGTCTCACGCTCGAATTTATTCCTTGTTTTATGAAAAGGATCATCGCCATCAAGATGATCATCCCCATACTTATAAAAAAGCAGTAAATGGTGCATCTTCCTTATGCGGCATTGATGGCCTTCTGGCGCCTTGTCTGCGAGCACCTCTCTCGGTGTAAGTTGAACCGTCTTCTTGGAAGAACACTTTGTTTGATCAACAATGTCTTCACTCCTCTGCCGCGGAGAATTTGCGGAGCGGTGGCAACCACGCTCTGCCGTCTTGACATCCTCCTCCGCGTGTCTTCGGGTGATCTCCCACTTCGGCGAGTTTACAGCGTCATCGGCGTAGTCCTCCAAAACGGCGTTACCCGTCTCCAAGAGGCTTCCGTCACTTGGGCCTAATGTGTCGGCGGCGGCGACGAAGTCGACGGTAGAGACCCTCAAGCAAGGAAGAGAGCCTATAGGCTCAATTCTTCTTAGTTCAACGATCGATGGTCTTCGGAGACACTTTCGAACAAAGCGCGTCAGCGGTGGGCGCATTTGAGAACCGTTTGCTAATGATCGAGAACCGTTCGATCCGACGCCGTCACCTATGAAGTATTGCGAGATGGAGATAGCAGCCTACCTCCGCCACTAGAAAAACCTTGTTTAATTATAGGTTTACGCTTTTTAATATAAACATGTAATTTCTTCATGTCATGTAAGTGTATATACAAGATAAATATACTTGAAAAAACCATTTCACGAGCGGTTCCATTATGGAGCCGTGCATGATAATTATCAGCAGCGGTTCCATAATAGAACCGTGCAGTGATAAATCTCTTTATAAGTAGGAGCTAGCCCGGCCGCTAGGGTTTGCGCTCTAACTAAATCACTCCCGGCTGACCTTACTCTCGTCCGTTCCTCCACCATTTCTTTGGCGCGCCATTCTTCCCGTAAATCGGCGGTTGTAGCATCTGGTGACCTTGCAAAAGACACTAAATGCGATAAGAGTGTCTTTTGCGGCGTCACCGTAATACCAACTCTGATAACGTAAACTCGTCACTCCCGGCCGCTGGGGTTTGCGCCCGCCTAACTCCGTTTCCTCCCCACCTCGGCCTTGCCGCTTCAAACCTGCGTCGCCGGCCGCCGCCGACCCGTTGCGCCCGCTAAGATGTCTGGCCAGGCTTTGCTTTCCCCATCCTCCTCTATTCTCCTCTAGATCATTAGCTTAATGTCTTTTGTTGAGTTTGATTTTTATACATGAGCCTTAAGTTGTGTCTCGATGTTTGTGTGATTTATGCAAGGTAAAGGAAATGGATGAGGGTTGTCTTTGGTGGTGGGGTTGCCACAGTGGTTCTTGTTGTACTAAGGTCCTCTCTGTCTCTACCCCCTTGCTCTGTGATGAAAATGGCTAGCTAGTGCTCTCGATGGATCGAGGGCTACTATTGGTGTGGTGGGTTTGGACACCCTTGGTCTTGTTCTCTTACTGATGAACTGCTCAATGATGTTAATAGTCTTATGCTGAAATTGAATTGATAATTAGTTCATATTAATAGTCCCCTTGCTCTGTGATGTAATGATGTCAATAGTCTTATGCTGAAATTGAATTGATAATTAGTTCATATTAATAGTCCTCTTGATGTGTGATGTAATGATGCCAATAGTCTTATGCTGAAATTGAATTGATAATTAGTTCATATTAATAGTCCCCTTGCTCTGTGATGTAATGGTGTCAATAGTCTTATGCTGAAATTGAATTGATAATTAGTTCATATTAATAGTCCCTTGTTCATGGGTTAAGTTCTCCTACCTCTTGCGTGCAGTCGTCCTACCATTCCATTCATAATCTCTTCTCTATAAAGTCTCCAGCGGTGGCTGCTTGTGCCATTAAAACAAGCATCATATATATATATATATATATATATATATATATATATATATATATATATATATATATATATATATATATATATTATTAAATATCGACCACTTTAGGAAGTCGTCCCGCATGACATGAGAAGAATGAGGCGGTATCACGGGCAACCTCATTGAGCCCTTGTAAGTTTAAAAGTATGGATGCAAGGAGGCGTTAGGACATCCAATTACGGATTGGGCGTCGCTATTTTGAAAGTGGCGTTGATCTTAACTTCTCCATTGGGAAGTGGCATCATCTATCAGTAACCAACAATTCTTGAGCATGTAATTGTCTTTAAAACCAACAAGAACACCAAGCAACAAGTTGAGAATTCTTTTGAAATATGAGAATAGTTGCTTGGTGTTCTTGTTTAATTTAAAACGATCATGCTCAAGAATGGTTGATTGCTAATACATGATGCCACTTCTACCGGAGTAACACAAGATCAACGACACTTTTCAACATATAGCGACGCCCAATCTAGGTAATTGGATGACGCCTCTTTGCATCCATACTTTAAACCTACAAGGGCTCAATAAGGTTGCCCGTACTACCGCCTCATCCTTCTCATGTCATGTGACGATCCCAAAGTGGCTAAGAGATCATTTAACAATATATATATAATATATATATGATGCCGGATTTAATGGTACAGCCACCGCTGGGGCTTTATAGAGAAAAGTCATTACTGACGGTTTGCAGCCACAAACCGTCGTGATATGTACTTATCACGAGCGGTTTTGTGAAACCGTCAATCTGATAATTATCATGCGTTTTGTGGTGAAACCAAATGCGTGATATGTACTATCACGCGAGCGGTTTGTGGATGAAACCGTGCGTGATATTACTTATCACGAGCGGTTTGAACCACAAACCGCTGCGTGAAAGTATACTATCATGACGGTTCAAAACCGTTTGTGATGACCTCATGTCATCATCGACCCATAAACTCGGGCGGCTCACGAAACCGCGTGATGGCGTTACAGAACCGTCTGTGAAAGCCTTTTACGTAGTATGCATGAAATGTTGGGCGTTACAAGTTTTTACCACCAAAACCCTAGCGCCATCTTCACGAGAGCTCTGCGTGCGACTTGGTGCTAGTACACCGATGTATGGTTGTTCCTTCCACGGGCGTGTGGATCTGGTAGGCGCTCTTGTGTTGTTGTGCTTGAGGGCGATCCGCGATCTTCTGAGGAACGCATCGTTCTTTGGAGAGCGATCGACTTGCGAGGATGCTAGATGATCGACTCGACCACTACATCGGCAGCTCTCGTTGGACCGGTGCGCTCTAACCCTTCTTCATTGCTCTGCTGGCGTCTGGTGGTAATGATCTATGATCATCTACTTGCTTGGCTTCCTGGATTGCGTGGTAGAAAAATTTTGTTTGTTGCTATCGTAGCCTACCCGTGGCCCAAACATGAGGGACCACCATAGAGCACTTCCAGTAGGTGTCCCACTTAGGCTGAAATGCGTGCACTCGCTAAGGGCATCCCTCTATGCCGCACTTCACGTTGAATCTTGGGTTAGACTTGACGACTGTGAATATGCGCCGCACCGACAAGGCCCAGAATTTGACCGCCTCCTGCACGATCTCGTTGCATTTGTAAATTGCTCTTTACCTAACCTCGCTCTGGTCGTGCTCCCACGGAACACGGGAGCCTTCGTTGACAACGAGGTTCTCGAACTGGTATATATTTCACTCGGATGGAACTGCCTGCTGGTAGGTGTTACCTAGGTTATGCAATCGATGGTAAATGATATCCATGTCTGTCGGGGCTTACGGCGGACAATGGTAAATGACGTCTATGTCCAAGTAGGTTATCCCCCACAACTGTGAGCTCTCTTGATGATGGTAAATGATGTCCATATTTTGAGGGGGTAGCTCATAGGGTAGACTGATGTAAGGATGAGGTATTGTAAAGGCATTGTGATAATCACTTAGTCGCACACCTATGGAAGTGTGTCAGACAGATATTATAAGCTGATTATCTCGTGTGGGTAAAGTTGTACAACCTCTGAAGAGTGTAAAACTGTTCGAACAACTGTGCCCACGATCAAGGGCGGGCAATGTGCGTTTTCACATGATAGATTTTGTTTTGCTTTCAAAGAATTAAATTTTTGAAATCCGGGAGTAGTTGAGACTATCAGATAATTATTCTGACAGATGGACCTAGTTGGACAGCTAGAGCCCTATTCTTTGAACATTGGCAGATAGAGACTTGATACTAGTGGATGATAGCTAGAACATTCACTAGTGATATAATTTGTTTAATTATGGAAACTATTTTTGTTAAATGATTGCTTTATGAGTTTGTTGAAACTTAAAATATTGCTTTGTGCAAAAAAAACTATATAAGCCCTATTGGTAAGTCTTGCATATTGTATGTTTTTTAAGACTTGCATAGTACTTTATGTACTCACATGTTATAATCAAAATAAATCTCAGAAGCCTTTAATGATGCCTAGGATGATTACAACTTCTACACATATAGATGAGCCATCACTTGAAGTTACCTTCTTTTGGTGCAGTTTATTCGAGTTGTTTAGCTTGAAAGAACGGTAATTGTAAGCTTTTACTATAAGGTTATTATTATTTTATTTAATAGTATGCAATAGTTTTACGTTTACAAGATATGTATTGATATTTAATAATGTAACTGTGTACACTATCTACTGATCCAAAAACAATACTGATATTGATATACACCTCGGTTCCGGATTTAAAAGAAATCCGGTCCCGACACTCCCCGATATATTAGAGTTTGTTTCTTACTACCGCACATGCATACAACAACTCTTCTCGGTCGAGATGCTAGCGACCACAGTCCCTTCTAGCTTTACCCCATACTGAAACCCTAGCCCCCAAAACCGCATCGTCGATGGCGATATCGCCGCTGGTGGCTCCCAGCGCCTCCTCTCATCTCGGCTTGGGGAACCCTTTTTTTGCACCAATGGAATGCACTTTGGTTGTCACCATACCTCGCCGACCCGGCTCCTCAACGTCGCGGTGCGGGTTGAAAGTCTTTCAATTCAAGTTAAATGTTGGGAGGTGAATGGTCTTGCAAACTAGGTTAAAGCTCAACCAAAACCAAGTTGCAAGCTTGAAATTTGAAAGTTTTCCCTCAATTAAACGGTTGAAAGTTGGATAGTCAAAAGTTTTCTCTCAATTCAACTGAAAGTTAGACAGTTGGGAGTTCTTGAATTATTTTGAAACTTAGTAAAAGATGGTTGGAGAAGATGGTGCAGCCCGATGCGGGAAAGAGGAAGGGGCTTAGGTAGATTCTGGTGGCCGAGGAAGGCAGCATCTTCCTGGTACCATCTCATACTATCGACACCTACTAATTAGTCATCCTAGCAGTTATAACTAGACTAGTGACCCGAGCCTATGGATTCAAAAAATTATGAATATATTTTAGGGCTTTGAACCCAAGATAGTCAGCTGAGCTCAGGCCTAACACTTTGAGGTTAAGTCGAAACTCAGTTTAGACTGGAGTTTGAACACATCTAGTTATAGCCTATAACTATGTTATATGCTATCATCTAATTGGCCGATTATATATTTTTTCTTCTTTTCTTAATTAACATGGGGGTTTCTTTAATTTTTCTCTTTTTTGTTGGTTACTAGGAGATTTTTGGATATTTTTGTCATCCTTCAATTAACGTGATGCATCCTATCTCATTAATTGTTTTCTATACGTTAACTACCACGTGTTATAGATCAGGAGTGATTCATGCTCTATGTTTGCACCGGTTTTGGGCGTTGCGATGGATCACTCAAATGTCCAGATCTCCAGATTGAGCACGTGGGATTACCTCGAGATATTGAGATCTCCGAAAATAGGTAATTTCTCAACTGCTATGACTGCTATGTCTACAATCTTCAGCAATAAGGAGTACTTTTCAATGAGAAATACTACCACACTAAACATACTTATCCACTACAGTGGATCTAAGCCCATCGATCATTCGTCCAGTCCTAACAATTATCTTAGCCGTCACGCTCACACGCTATACACACGAGTGGCTCGAGTTCGTACACGACGACGTACTACTTGTGTGGAGATGGCGGCACGACCAAATCCATATCCATCCACGATTTTGCATCGCGGAGAATGGATGCGTGCATCTCCCGCTTCCACAGCGCACACACGATCGAATACGATATCCGTCCCCCTCTTCCTCTTTTTCTCACCGCGGATCACGTCTCTCCACGCGACCACACAGGGGGTCGTTCAAAAGTCTCTGGGTTTTAATATTCCCCGCTTTTAGGGACCTATCCACCGGTCTATCCGTTCCTTTTTTTTTGCGAGCTTTTGAGTTCTGGGGAGCCTGGACATGTCCGTACCGTATCTGGCAAGCCGAGTGCGGAAATATTCGTGTTGCCATCGCGGCCGTATAATTGCAGCCTTTGGCTGCCGTGAGGCCAGGTAACGCGGAGGAATCGAGCGGCGTGGATTCCCTCCTTCGGCGGGGCGCGCGCGGGGTGAGGAATTTTGGACACTATTGGTGCTACGAGGCCACTTAAATTTTTAATGTAGCTTTTATAGTCGTAGTTTTTCAATTTTGGTTTTTTTTTCTCCTCCTGCTGCACCCGGATGTAGCAGCAGGGCACCTGCTGCCCTCGGACACAATAGCAGGCATCTGCTGCCATCCCCTACGGCAGCAGCTCCTCCCCCACCCCGGCGGCGCACGCAAATCTAAGTAGAGAGGGAAAATCCATTAAGAATATTTTTTGGATGAATTTCTAAATATAGAAAATAAGCTCAAAAAATTATGAAAGTTTTTGTGGAGCCTTGTAGGATCGTAATGGCAATCAGAAGAGGGGGTTGAATGATTGCAGCAATTTGACCTTCGAATTCAATCTTAACAAATGCACTGGGCTTCTGCAAATTCCACGAGAGTCTCAAGAAGAATCTCTTCAAGGAAGTCTTCAGGCGTACAACAAGAACACCAAAAATCAGAGACAAAATAAAGCAAATCTGAGCTTTATTTCTCAATTTGATTTGTATCTACAAAGCGCTCATCCAGCACCCCTTAAAGCCTCCTATCAAAGGACCTCTCAAGCTAGAACACCGTAACTCAAAATAGCATAAAAATCTACAGTTCTAGCTCTCTCCAAATAACCTCAAGCACACAGGTTAGCTCCTAACCCTCCTCTATTTATATCCTAGAGTTCTCTCCGTGTCTCACACGACATGCACACAGATTCTATCTCTAAAAATGTTCAGATATAGATCTCCTTCCATATCTTTAAAACCTTCCATGAAATCCCACGCCACAAACCTCCAGGACTCCTCCTGTAGCTCCAGCGCGAACCACCTTTGATCTCCACCTGCTCCAGCGTGATCCAAACCACCTCGTGACATCCACGACTTCCAAGATCTCAGATCTCCCCATCCTAGTCCGAGTCCACTTCGTCACCGACCGTGATTCGACTTCACGCTCTACCTGCACATGCAAAGACCAAAGAAACCAAATCTGGACACAAGTTTTCCAACTTGACCTGACCACCCATTAGCTCACACACATGCATAAACACTATCATGCATCATGCAACACATTAATTAAAGCTCATGAATTTAACTTAACCTAAGCCAAATCTCCAAAACGACAAATTGACAGAGCACAATCGGTCGTACCGCCACATTAGCCCTGCCGGTACTACGCGCGTGTGATCGGCCGCTCAAAACACATCGGTCATACCGCTCCTCGGGAAATCTCAAAAACTTCCAAAAACATCTCTTTTGGAAATTCCATACCGCAACCTTGCGGTCATACCTTCGTGCGGTACTACTTCCATTAAAACTGCGGTATTACCGACTTGCGGTCGTACCGTTCCACAGCTACGGTACTAACGTTTTTTTACTTATCAAAGCTGTTAGCAACACTCTCTCTCTGGGAAAAACCTATCGCGGTACTACATTATTACAACTAACGGTATTACGGAAACGGTACTACCGCCTTTAACTCTTGATGCAGTGTTTGTCAAAACACACTCAAAAGCGAAGATGCACGGACGCTCGAGATGACTTGGCGATCGGACCTCGCTTCAAAACCGTCGGATTTAGGAGCACTGTAGAAAGTTCGAACGTTCCCTTTGATTTCATCCGTCAAATTTCAATCCAAAGGCTCACAATCCTTTAAGAGTTCGGACGGTCCGAACGTTCCTCTCAATATGAGCCGTCAGATCAAGATATAACAGTTCGAGCAAAACACGCGTTCGAACCCAATGACTTGCGGTACTACCGTGCTTCACAAGTGGTCATACCGCAGTCCGGTAGTACCGCAAATACAAAGCCGGTACTACCGCTTCCCGTGAAAATCCAAAATCCAAACACAAGCCTTCAGGAAATTTCATACCGTCAACAAACACGCGGTTGTACCGTCTGCTGTAGTAATCTGCCACAACCTATATTGGTACTACTAGTAAAACGACGAAAAAGCTGTTTTCGGTGAATTCAACATAACTCAAAAGCATGTCAGCACCTAAGATCACAAGCATGTCCCAAAGACAATGTAATCACCATTAAGCACCAAGACTAAGTCTTTCTTATTATGAACGTGTTCATCATCAAATATCGTGACCAAAAACCTCTTGGTCTAACAAGCCTCCCGGAACACTGTGTTGGGAGGCTCCACAAAAAATTTCATAATTTTTTGAGCTTATTTTCTATATTTAGAAATTCATCCCAAAAATATTCTTAAATGGATTTTCTCTCTCCTCTTGGATTTGCGTGCGCTGGGGTGGGGGTTGAGCTACTGCCGTGGGGGACGGTAGCAGGTGCCTGCTGCCGTCGGAGAGGGCAGCAGGTGTCTGCTACCGTTCCCGAGGGTAGCAGGCGCCCAACTATTGTTCTCGGCCGCAGCAAGAGGAGAGAGGGGGCCAAATTTGGAATTCTGCGGCTAGGGGGCTACATTAGGAATTTGAGTGGTCTCATGGGGCCAATAGTGTCCGAACAGGACCGTGGCTGCTGCGTCCTGCAAGTCTCGGTCGACGTGCGGTGGCCAGCTCCCATTGGCGACCTCCCGAGAAGCTAGAATTTGTGTCCGGCTCTGGCTCGGAGGGCGTGGATATTAACGCGTGCGCGCGAGCTCAGTGTGTGACACGATGTGGGAGATCGAACGTACTTGTACATTTGCGTGAAATTGTGCGCCTCACTCGGCTCGGCTGGCTCGGCAATTTGGAGTGGCGAGGCCGCATTTGGCATACGTAGCGGATCATTGTGTGTGCAGTGGCGGATTCAGAATTTTTAGGATGGGTGTTCGAAATTCAGAGCTAGGATGTCTAGATAGACCGATACCAATACGCCAATACTGTGAAATATCATTTCCCCCAAAAGCACTGATACAGCGATACACGTATATATAATAAAAGGAAGCTGCTACACAACGCTATACCGTTGGATGCACTTCAAATGGTATAGCAATGTTTTCATGGAGTTTTAATACATTGCAGCAACGTTGCAAGTTGTCTTATACAAAAAAGATGAAACTCCGTGAAACTTGGAATGAAACACATATGAATTAGTTTTATTCAGTTATTTGGGATTAAAACTTTATGAAACAATATGAAACTTGGGATGAAACTTCATGAGACTTTGGATAAAGCTTAATGAAACATGATGAAACTTGGGGTGAAACTTCATGAAACTGCATTAAACTTAATAAAACTTGGGATGAAACTTCGTGAGACTAGGGATGAAACTTCAAGAAACTTAATGAAACATGATGAAACTTGTGATGAAACTTCATGAGACTTGGGATAAAACTATATGAAACTTGATGAAACACGATGAAACTTAGGATAAAATTTGATGAAACACGATGAAACTTGGGATGAAACTATATGAAACTTGATGAAACACGATGAGACTTGGAATGAAACTTCATGAGACTTGGAATGAAACATAATGAAACACGATGAAACTTATTACAAAAATTGAAAGAAAAATTGCAAAATTTCAAGTTCTAAACACACATATGTCATGGGATCTGACCTCTCGGAGCACAATGACGGCATTTTCATGACAAGATGATGATGGTGTTGCCTAGGCGTAGACGCTTTGCTCCGCTTGTTGGCTCGCAATGGCTCTTACTACTACTACTACTTCCCTTTCTCTAGTACATCTCACGCGACAGACCCAAAGCTACCAATCTTACTAGAAAGATCGCAGCTTTGCACATCCTTCTAATTTCACTCATCAAAATCATGATTCACACACAGTAAGCACGAGAAAAGCAACAAAAACAAGACCACTCCACCGCAAGCACCCCCCAAAACACCTCAAAGCTATGGTAATGCGAGAAACAATTTCCAAGATCCAGTTGTCCTCCCTCCCCTCGCACATGATCTGACCCTGGACACCCTGCGATCCGCCAAGCCATCCTTGCGCGCGTCCTTGGCATCGGCACTAACTTCTTTGCCTCCTCTTCCTGAGTCGATCCGAAGCACAGGAAGAAGCTCATCCACGCGCCCCAGCAGAACCAAGAAACGGATGTGGAGGCTATCGTAGTAGACGAAACGAGGATTTCTCCCCGATCTGGGGACAGAGACCTCACCAAAATCACATTTTTAAGCGGACGGGAGGGGGTTCGGGTCAAATTGGGGAGGGCATGCCGGGGATTAGGGGGGCAGTTGGAGTGGGATGGAAGCTACAAGAAGGAGAAGAACATGAAATTTCGGGGCAAAGAAAGTGAAGTAGTAGCAGGAGTAAGAAGCAAAAGTCAGCTCTGTGCACGACCGATCACGGTCACGTGAGATGTGCACAGCAAAAGAAAGGGATATCGGACAGCTTGATTTCTATCGCGTAACGGCATGGGACGGTCGATCCTTGTACCGATGATTGGGATTTGCACGGTATAGCGTTTTTTAGCTTTTCCCATAATAAAATACAAAAAAATATAGAAATTAATGATTTCATATGAGAAAATGGACAATATAATACAATCATAATGACATGAATTAAATAACAAATTATATATATCAATGATAGTTTAGGAGGTGGAAACTAGGAATAGAGATATTTTAGCTCCAAGCTTTATATTTTGTTGAGTTATGTTTTTTTTTTGCAGGGTGCGGCCAAGACTTGTGCTTGGTGCTTGGCCATTGTTGTTTTCTCTGTTTTTCTATTCTGAGCTATAGCAACTATACCGCTAAAACTTATTTTCTTTCTCTAATAGTGATTGGTTGAGCTCCTGTTTTCTTTTTCAAAAAAAAAAAAACTTGTGCTTGGTCGTTTTTTCTCAATTTTTCTGTTCTAAGTTGTAGCAGCTAGACCGCTAAAACTTATTTTCTTTCTCTAATAGTGATCCGTAGAGCTCCTGCCTTCTATTTTTTTTATTAAAAAAATGGCAATTGAATATCTTGCTGATCCTGCACTTTTTTGCTCTTTTCCCATCAACAAGAATCCCATTTAAGAATGTTACTTCCATAGAGAAAAAATTAGCATGTAAACATATGTAACAAGAGCCTAACTATCTGTTCATTGCCCAGGCAAAGATTAATTGTATCTTTGTACAACATCCATTGAAAAGAATCAATAAAGTAGAGGAAGGGGCTAGACTCCAGAAAGAACAAGCACTGGAACAGAGCAGAGCTAGGGAGAAGAAGTGGAGTGCGCGGAACACACCTAGATCTGGAGAGAGGACGGTGATAGTGAGCTGGACGATGTGAGAGGGTCCTGGATTATGTTGTGATGAACCATTGCAATTTGGGAAGGTCGAAAAATTTGATTTGCAAATTTATCAGAGCTTATAGGTTGCATGAGACATGTTACTGCTAACGTAGGTTAAGTTGTGAAGAACTTGTGCCTAGAAATGATTTCTTTGTCTTTGGATGTGCAGGGTCGCCTGTAGTCAACCACGGTCAACGGCAAGGATCGAGGCTAAGCTCATGAAGGAGCTGAGGCCCAGAATGATCGAGGATGCTGGGTGAGGTGGTGATCTCAAGCATAGCACGAGAAAGGCGGGAAATATTGAAGGGAAGTTCGAATGGCGGGATTGCACCATGTGGCTTGGTTAGTCCAAGTGACGCGTGGTCTGGTGGAACTGGAATGGGAGAGACTTGCCGACACGTGGCAAGCCAGTGGTGCATCTACACGTGGCAAGCATGGCGATTGCTTGCAATGGATGGAGAAGACTGGGTCAAGGAAGGGTATTTTGGTAGTTTGACTAAAATACCAGAAACTGCTTCGGTAGAAAACCACGGCGCTTGAGCAGTGTTTGGAAAGGTGATTTAGGTTATGAAGAAGCTGGTATGATCAAGTTGGATCAAGGCTAAGGACTTAGCGGATTCTAGCTTATGTGCTTTGAAAAGCGTGCATAAGAGTAGAGTGTGAGTTAAAACCCGTGTGTGGGGGGTTATCGGGCTTCCCCCATTATGCTAAGTGGATAGTATCCACTAAGGGTTGGATGTGGCTAGTTAGCCCATCTATTTAAGGGGTTGGAATGGAGACTTGTCGTCATCCACCCAACCATTCTCTCCTGAGACCCAGGGTTCATGAGTTCTATGGTTAGGGTTTGAGAGAAGTTGAGTGCTATGATGTGCTCTCTTGTCCTCCAAGTGGAGTGGCTGTAAAACCCTCATCCTCAAATAGCAATACATCAATCTTTGTTCATCTCCATGAATATCTTTTGTGTTGATTGATTTGCTTTTGATTTGGTTAGGTTTTTTCCTCATTTGTGGACATCATGAGGATATGCTCATGATCTTAGGTGATGTTATAATTGGCAATTCGTTTGAAGGTTTGTTGGATTTCCTATTTTTCAGAAAGTTTTAGCAAAGTGTTAGGTAAATCGGTAGTACCGACGTGTAGATAACGGTATTACCATATTGCGGTATGATCACAAGTATTGGCGGTACTACCGGATCGTGGTAACACCGTTTTTTTAGATGGCGGTTGCTTTTTTCCAGAACGAGTGTAATTTATGTTTGGATTTCTTGGAGAAGCGGTATGACCGTAGAGTTGCGGTATGGAAATTCCAGAGAGCATGTTTTTCGATGTTTTTGGGAATTCTCTGATGGCGGTATGACCGCAGTGTTGAGAGCGGTATTACCACGTTGCGGTAATACCGGGAATTACTTGGCGGTACTACCGCTTGTGCACTGAATGTTGGTTCTTTCAGAGAATTAAGTTTGGGACAGGTCATATCCTTATTTGTCAATGCATATGAGTTGCATATTGCATGTTTATGGCTAACGTGGGTCAAGTTGTGAGGAACTTGTTCCTAGAGACGATTTCTTGGTCTATTGCTGTGCAGGTGGCTTGTAGATCAATGACGGTCAACGGCGAGGAGGATCGGGACTAAGCTTGGAGAGCTAAGGTCCAAAACGATCAAGGATGCTGGGAGAGGTCAGGAGACTCAAGCGTGGTGCAGAATGGATAAGGGTGATCGAACGGGCGGTTCGGTGCGACTGGTTGGATCGAGCGGCGCGGGGGTCGGTGCAAGTGCCTTGGTGGTTTCGGTTGGAGCCGGACGGGAGAGACTTGCCGACATAATGAGAGCCGTTGATTAACCTACACGTGGCGAAGCAGGCGATTGCTTCACGATGATTGGAGTCATTTCTTGGTGAAGGATCGAGAAGGGGTTTTTTGGTAATATCACCAAATACCGCCTGGGTGACCTTTGGCTAAACTGCGGCGCGGGTCGGCATATGGAGAAGCATTTTAGGTCAATCGAAGATGAAGACGGCGCTTTAATATGTGTGCGTGTGTTAACCCGTTTGTGTGTTAGGGTTTAACGGGTGCCCTAATGGAATATTCCCTAGATGCTAGCTTCTAGTATAAATAGAGAGGGTGCTGCCCAGCAGCCCCTTAAGCACTTCATTGAGAAAAACCCAAGTTTGTTTTAGGGTTTAGGAGAAAAGGAAAGTGAGGCTAGGGTTCTAGGGATTGATTGATCGTGTGCTCATGTATTGAGTTTTGTCCTCCAAGATGGAGTGGCCGTAAACATCAAACCTCAATCTCTATTCAATGCAAGCAGTTCTCAAATATGAGTCCTCTTCGTTCTTGTTCTCTGTTGAACTCTATCTTGCTGTTTTGGAGCTTTTGTTGATCCGTCTGTTTTCTGTTGATTCTTTGTGTCAATCTTACTTGTTGTGACTTGTGGGAGACCATCTAAGGTCATCTTGATCATTCATAACCCACGAGCAAGCCTAGGATTAGATTTGGATTTTTGACTCGGTTTTGAAACGATCTTCACTTAATTAGAAGAAGGTCAGAACTTTTCATAGATCTACTCAATAGATGATTGGAATAGGTTCCTAACCACTTAGAGAAGATATGTTTCAAATCTCATAGGTTTTGGTCAGTTGAATCAAAAGTTGTGCAAGTTTTGGTTTTGATTTTCTGCTGACGGCAAGAACTCCAGGAAAATCAGTCATACCGCACAATGAACTGCGGTAGTACCGCAATGCCATAGTACCGCGCTCATAACGGCGGTAGTACCGATTTTGGTATTTCTTCAGCAGAGTTTCTGTATTTCGTTGCTGCACTTTGGGGATCGCAAAAATAGTTGGAGCTCCTATTCAACCCCCCCCCTTCTAGTCGCCTTTCCGGTCCTACACCATCTCTCTTCCCTTCTTGATCTTGTTGTGCCAAGGATGTGTAAGAGATGGAGATAACCTCTGAAAATTAACCTCCACCGATCTTAGCACTTTCATGGTAAGTTCATGAAGAAACCCAGTTTTTGCTCTCTTTGGCCTCTCCGAGTGATTTCTTGATTCAACTATTTTTGCCTCAATTTCTTTGGTGTTCTTGCTTGTTGTGATATTTGTGAACATATCTAGAGCCATCTTAGCCATCATCCATCCACGAGTAAGTCATATTCACAATATTCGATTTTTGCCCCGTTTTGTGCAACTTTCACTTAAACAGGAAAATGTCATAACTTTTGAAATGATTTTCTTAATAGGTGAGTGGAATAGGTTCTTGACATCCTAGAGATGGTTCATACCAAATTTCAAGTGATTTGGAGTATTGTATTGAGAGTTAGCTCATTTTAAGTTTTTGACCCGGTTTTGGTACAACAAAGCTTCACGAACCGAACGATTCTATTTCTCTTAAGTTCTTTCAAGATTTTTGGTTGGGATAGGTTCTTACGGTCATGACCCAGCCTTAGTTCAAGTTTCAAGTCTTTTGGATCTACGAATCAAAAGTTACATGGATTTTCGGATTTGAAATACGCTGTTTTTCACTGTTCACGATCTGAAATTACTGTAGCAATTTGATTTTTTGATTTTTGATCTTCATAGCTTCTCATAGCTATTGTAGTGAAGAGTAGGTGAATACTTGGGGGAAATTTTGAATGCACCATTCACCCCCCCCCCTCTGTTGCCATACCGATCCTACAAGTGGTATCAGAGCCTGGTTAGCTCTTCTCATAGATCTTAACCGATGACGAGGATTAAAATCTCTATATATTACTTAATACATAATAAAAAATCATATATCTTTATGGTCGTAACTTCTAAGACTAACGACCACTGTGGTCGTAAGGATTCCAAAGGTTGCTTAATAAGTATCCTGGTCGGATGAGGTCCTGTACCCAGTCCCTAACCAGATAACTGCTCATAGAAGTAATGCACTAGCATTCGGATGTAACTCTGAATATATTCCTTACCGTGTAATGAATGGAACACATGTCATATTTGCTCTATACCACGCGACGTTTCATGGTCCTAAGACACTGACAACAACCACCCTACGGTTGAGTGTCTCACAGACACACAACCACCGAACGGTTGGTATTTTATCAACTGTTATCTCGTTCCAACCAGTCGCGGCACTTCCAATAGGTGTCTCTTCAGGGAGCAACTGCCACCTCTTCGATGGTTACTTAAACATGGACCGCGGAGCAGACTGCATCAAATTGAAACACAGCAATCGACATTAGATTCATGTTTCAAGTCTGATTCCACGATATAGCAAGCATTGCGCTCAGTGTAATTAGGATTAGTCCACTGCCTTGTCGAGGGCGTCCTCTGTAATAGCCAGTTCATAGCAATAAATAGCAATCACATTCTCTTCCAAGAACTATTTGCCATTTTCTTCTATTTATTTCATAAGATCGGCGACTCAACCATAGACAGCTGGCATCGTCCGTGGGGAAGAAGGCATTGAGTTCTTGAAGATTACTTCGCTCAAGCATTCCTCGTCCAGTTCCTTTGCTCCATCGTCGCTCATGCGAACACGGCAGGGACTTGGGATGAGGAAAACTGGTTCGACCTGGTGGAGTACTCCAACCTCGACATGGACGCATGCATCCGCATCATGGAAGAAAATGGGATGCCATCATCCTAGAAGTTGATAGGCATAAATCCATTAATCCTGTTGATGTTTGTGATTCTTGCTCTAGCTTGCATAATGAATTGACCAATCTGAAATCTGTTCATTCCTCTGTTGCGAATCAACTTAAAGATGCTCTTGATGAACTAGAATCTCTCAAGTCTAGTCCTGCTTGCATGAATGCTATTGCTCTAGATGTGACTGCTGTAGATGCTATTCCTTTGCCTAGCTCAAATTATGCTTTGCTTGAATTAAAATTGAATAGCGCTACAAAAGAATTACTGAAATTTGATGCTAGTCACACTTGCTCTCATTGTGAGGATAATAAGATTAAAATGAAAGAAATGACTGAAATGGTTCTTCATTCTAAATCTGCATCATGTGAAAATTGTCTTAAACTCACAATTGAGAATGAAACTCTAAACAAGACTCTAGAGGAGAAAGCTAAAATTGGAAAATCTATGTACATGACTGCTTCCAAGAAAGTAGTTGATTCTAATTCTTGTGCATTTTGTATTGAAGTTGGACATAATTTAGATCAGATACAAGAGGCGTTTAGAGTCAAATTCAAGGAGCAAGTGAATAGGGTTAAGAATGCCTCTTGTGTGTCTTGTGAGTCTTTGAATGTTGAGCTAGCTCTTCTTAAGAAAAGATATAATAAGGTAATCGAGTCAAATAAGTGTACCTCATGTAAAGATCTAGCCAAAGAAAATGATTACCTCAAAAAGACTGTTGAGAGATTTTCTAGTAGGAAGAAGAACCTCAACATGATCCTCGACCAATCTAAGGTGAATGTGAAGAAAAGTGGCCTAGGATTTAATTCCCTAGAGCATTCCAAGAACCATCCACCTAAGGTTATGAGAGCTGTTGAGAGTGGTATGTTTGAGGTAGAACCTCCTGAGCCATCTAAGGTAGTTTTTAGATCTGCAAGTTTTGCCCAAACCCCTTCTAGCAAGACAGGTGCTTCTACTTCATCAGGTCAGACCCCTCAAAAGGTCAAGTACCATTGCACCTTCTGCAAGAAGGATGGCCACATCACTGAGTTCTGCTTCCGTAGAGCCAAGATTGAGAGGAAAGAGAGGATGAGTGCTTTGAGGTCCATTAGAGGAGTTTCTTCACCTGCTATAATCTCTAGAGCCAGGTAGCCTGTCTTTCCTGCTAGACATAGGCCTATGTTTGTAGATGATTTCTTTGACTCCTTTGGTGGCTCTAGGCAGCATTTTAGTTTAGGATATCGTGAGGAGAGACCACGGGTAGCACCTAGACAGGGGGAGTACCGATCTTTTGGTAGATCGATTCAGAGAGGTCTATGTGTTTCACGTGTGCATTCTTATGATTTTTCTCCTAACCATCTTATTGCTGCTTCTACTGCTTTGCCTAAGCATCGTGTGACTCAGTACTGGATTCCCAAGTCTTTTATCACTAACCCCAACATCGAGGCTGAGATGTTTCTGTTAGTGCTCAGAGGTCCGTCGTGCGAGGAAGGAGGACATATGGCTTGTTGACTCTGTGTGTTCTCGACACATGACTGGAGATTCTAGATGGTTCTCCTCCCTCACACGTGCATCCGGCAATGAGTTGATTACTTTGGGGATGCTTCTACCGGGATCGTGACAGCCAAGGGCAGAGTGCACGTCAACAACAACTTCATGCTTAAGGACGTCGCTTTGGTAAGTAAGCTGAGGTATAATTTGCTATCTGTTTCTCAACTTCTTGATGAGGGTCTGGAAGTGAGGTTCAAGAGTGGTGAGTGTAGAGTTCTAGACTCCTCAGGTGAGCATGTTTTTGGGATCACTAGTTTGAAAGGATCTTTTGTGCTGGTTTCAGTGTCTCTTCTGCTTCCAGTCCCAGATGTCTTGTGGCTTCTGACTCTTATGATCTAGTTTTGTGGCATTGTAGACTTGGACATATAGGCTTTGACCATTTGACTAGAGTCAGTTGCAAGGACTTGATTTGAGGTCTGCCTAAGCTAAAGGCTGCTAGAGACCTTGTGTGCACACCCTGTAGACATGGTAAAATGGTTTCTGCTTCTCATCCACCTCTTACTTTAGTGATGACTGATGGACCAGGTCAGCTATTGCACTTAGACACTATTGGCCCTTCTAGAGTCCAGTCTGCAGGTGGGAAATGGTATGTGCTTGTGATTGTGGATGATTTCTCCAAGTATTCACGGGTTTATTTTCTGGTTTCTAAGGACAAGGCTTTTGGCTACTTTAGAGAATTGGTCCTTAGACTAGCTGTTGACCTTCCTGGAGCTTTGAGAGCCATTAAGAGTGACAATGGGATAAAATTCAAGAACTCTTCCTTTGCCACTTTCTTCACCGATAGGGGACTTGAGCACCAGTTTTCTTCACCGAGAGTTCCCCAGCAGAATGGTGTTGTAGAGAGGAAGAACAAGACCCTTGTAGAGATGGCCAGGACCATGCTAGATGAGCATAGTACACCTCGGAGGTTTTGGGCTGAGGCGATCTCTACTGCTTGTTATGTGTCAAATAGGGTTTTCTTGATATCTGTGATTGGCAAGACTTCTTTTGAGCTTAGATTTGGTCATAGGTCTAAATTCTCTCATTTCAAGATTTTTGGTTGCAAATGCTTCATTCTTAAACATGGCAACCTAGATAAATTTGAATCAAGATTTTCTGATGGCATATTTCTTGGATATCATGCTCATTCTTGTGGCTATCGTGTATTTAATTTGGATACTTACAAAATTGTTGAGACTTGCGAAGTCACTTTTGATGAGGCTAGTCCTGGTACTAGACCCGATGATGCAGGTACACAGGTTTCTAAGAGTATCTTCATCGATGACGACTCTGAGGATGAGGATCCAATCCATCCTCCAGTCACTTCTGAGATGGTTGGAGAGCCTGCTTCTACTTCTCCAGTTTTAGCTGAGCAGCATCCTCCTACCTTCACCGACGATGTGAGTGGCTCTGCTCCTACCTCCACAGCTCATGAGGTAGAGGTCACTTCTACACCAGGACCTCCTCTTCACATTCAACGACAGCATCCATCTGAGCAGATGATTAGGGATCTTCATGAGTGAGTCACTCGCTCTAGGGAGTTCGAGATGAGCATGATGGGCGAATTGACTTTCTTCCTTGGTCTTCAAGTCAAGCAACTGAAAGAAGGTACCTTCATTCATCAAAGTAAGTACACAAAGGACCTTCTTCGGCGCTTTGACATGGGAAGCAGTAGGCCAATGTCTACTCCTATTGCCACATCCACCGTACTAGACCCTGATGAGGATGGACAGCCTGTGGACCAGAAGGAGTACCACAGCATGATTAGCTCTCTCCTCTACCTCACGGCCGAGGCCGACATACACCATTTGTGTCTGCATGCGCTCGATTCGAGCTTCCTCGTGCCTCTCATCGTCAAGCAGTGCGTCACATTTTCAGGTACCTCCAGGACACTCTTGACTTTGGACTTTGGTATTCTTCTGATTCTGCTCTCTCTATTCGGGCTTTTTCTAATGCTGATTTCGTGGGGTGTAGAGTGGATAGGAAGCGTACTTCTGGCACTTGTCATTTCTTAAGCACATCTCTTATCTCTTGGTCATTTAGGAAACAGTCCTCTATTGCACAGTCCGCTGCTGAGGCCGAGTATGTAGTTGCAGCTAGTAGTTGCTCTCAGGTTCTCTGGATCTTGTCTATTCTACGGGACTATGGGTTATCTTTGGATAGTATTCCTCTCTTCTGTGACAACACTAGTACCATAAACATTGCCAAAAACCCTATGCAACACTCTAGGACCAAGCACATTGAAATTCGATACCATTTCCTTAGAAACCATGTTGAGAAGGGTGATGTTGTGCTTCACTTTGTAGAGTCTGAGCAGCAGGTTGCAGATATTTTCACTAAAGCTCTTGATTCTTCTCATTTTGCTTCTTTGCGGGGAGAGTTGGGGGTTTTTAGTCCTCTTGGCCTGTTTTGAGGGGGAGTTTGCTCTTTTGGCATTCATTGTACCATAATGCATTTTAAAATTCAGCAACTTGCATTGTAATATAATCTTGTGGAGCTTTGATTATTATCCTTGTATGACATGGTTTCATACTTTATACCCTGCCATGTCTTGTGCTAGTTTGCTAGATTTATTTTATGGCTTTTCATGTATAGATTAGCTTTTGCGATGCTAGCTTTATTATCTGTGAGACAATTGAATCAAAACATGACTTGTTGGATCGTGTGATTAGTTTTGCTGTAGTGATCCTCTCATGATTCATGTCATGTCATATAGGCTAAATTGAGTCTTGAACTTACCTTGAGTTCTAAATTGAGCTATGAAAGTTCTTAAGTCAAGCAAATGAAAAATGAGTTTTTCTGTGCGAAAAAACTGATCTCACCAATTCTTTCTCATGAGATGGCTTGCCATTGCACTAGGCATGAACTCAGAGGGAGTTTTGGATGACCTAGACCACTCTCTTAAGCTTCTTGCTTGGGATGGTTGCGGCAAAGCTTGAGATCTAGCACAATGCTAAGAAAACAAATTGTCAATTGGTTGAAGCTTAGGAGGCAGTTGTGGATGGCTCCTAGTCCAGGACGTGCTTTACTAAGATAAAACCAAAAATTTTCAGCAAAATGCTCAATGTGCTAAATTCCAGATGCTTGAACAAATTGCTTCATAATTGAACTCATAGCACTCAAAATTGACTCATTTTCTAGTTTTTGGGCTCCATTTTGCTTATAAACATGGCTTGACTCATTTTTGGATACCTTTAGTTAAACTATGATCTTGAGCACCTTGTCATGTTACCGATTCATTTAATTTCAGATTATTGCTATTTTGGCCTTAGCTTTGCTGTACATGTATTGCCATGATAACACATAGCTTCTTCACATCATATTGGCTTGACGTAATACTTGTACAGTCTTCTTGGATAATCTTCATGTCTCCTTTTGCTCAAATTTAAGGAAAAAAACTGAAAAATTGAAAAACTGCAGCCATTCCTAGTTTTTCATGCTCTATTTTCTTTCTTGTACCTTGATGACTCTATTGTCAAAGGGGGAGAAAAATTGATAAAAATGCTGTTTTGTTTTGGAGTCTCTCTGAAATCTCTGCAAAAATTGGGAGTGCAAAAATTGGGAGTTTTCAATGTTCAGGTCATATTGAAAGCTTGCTCTTTCATTTGGACCTTAAGTGAGCTTTTTGTCTCGTCTCTGGATTTTGAAGCTTCTTTGCTTCTTTTGCCTTATCTCACTTACTGAAGCTATTCTGAAGCCAACTTGGTCATTTTCTTTGCTTTCACTTGCTTTTAGGACCAAGTTGTGCCTTTGTGTGAAAAACTGATTTTTTTTACTTTCAAACCTCAAAACATTCATTATTGAGAAATTGCCAACGTGTTCATCAAGAGGGAGATTGTGGACATGATGAGGATATGCTCATGATCTTAGGTGACGTTACAATTGGCAATTCGGTTGAAGGTTTGTTGCATTTCCTGTTTTTCAGAAAGTTTCAGCAAAGTGTCAGGTAAATCGGTAGTACCGACGTGTAAATAGCGGTATTGCCGTATTGCAGTATGATCACAAGTATTGGTGGTACTACTGGATCGCGGTAACACTGTTTTTTCAGATGGCGGTTGTTTTTTTGCAGAACGAGTGTAATTTGTGTTTGGATTTCTTGGAGAAGCGGTATGACCGCATTTTACTTGATGATAATACCGCACCGGTATGATCATGAGAGTTGCGGTATGGAAATTCAGAGAGCATGTTTTTGAGGTTTTGGGAATTCTCGATGGCGGTATGACCAAGGTGTTGAGAACGGTATTGTTGCGTTGTAATATCCGAATTACAAGCGGTACTACCGCTTGTGTAATCAATGTTGGTTCTTTCAGAGAATTAAGTTTGGGATAGGTCATATCCTTATTGTCATTGCATATGAGTTGCATATTGCATGTTTATGGCTAACGTGGGTCAAGTTGTGAAGAACTTGTTCCTAGAGACGATTTCTTGGTCTATTGCTATGCAGGTGGCTTGCAGATCAATGACGGTCAACGGCGAGGAGGATCGGGACTAAGCTTGGAGAGCTGAGGTCCAGAACGATCAAGGATGCTGGGTGAGGTCAGAAGACTCAAGCGTGACGCAGGATGGACAAGGGTGATCGAACGGGCGGTTCGGTGCGACTGGTTGGATCGAGCAGCGTGGGGGTCGGTACAAGTACCTTGGTGGTTTTGACTGGAGCCGGACGGGAGAGACTTGCCGACATGATGAGAGCCGTTGATCAACCTACACGTGGTGAAACAGGCGATTGCTTCATGATGATTGGACTCGGTTCTTGGTGAAGGATCGAGAAGGGGTATTTTGGTAATTTCACCAAATACCGCCTGGGTGACCTTTGGCTAAACCGCGGCGCAGGTCGGCGTATGGAGAAGCAGTTTAGGTCAATCAAAGATGAAGACGCTGCTTTAAGATGTGTGCGTGTGTTAACCCATTTGTGTGTTAGGGTTTAACGAGTGCCCTACTGGAATATTCCCTAGATGCTAGCCTCTAGTTGGTGCTACCCAGCAGCCCCTGAAGCACTTCATTGAGAAAAACCCTAGTTTGTTTTAGGGTTTAGGAGAAAAGGAAAGTGAGGCTAGGGTTCTAGGGATTGATTGATCATGTGCTCATGTAATGAGTTTTGTCCTCCAAGATGGAGTGGCTGTAAACATCAAACCTCAATCTCTATTCAATCCAAGCAGTTCTCAAAGATGAGTCCTCTTTGTTCTTGTTCTCTGTTTTTGAACTCTATCTTGCTGTTTTGGAGCTTTTGTTGATCCGTCTATTTTCTGTTGATTCCTTGTGTCAATCTTGCTTGCTGTGACTTGTGGGAGACCATCTAAGGTCATCTTGATCATTCGTAACCCACGAGCAAGCCTAGGATCAGATTTGGGTTTTTGACTTAGTTTTGAAACGATCTTCACTTAATTAGAAAATGTCAGAACTTTGTCATGGATCTACTCAATAGATGATTGGAATAGGTTCCTGACCACTTAGAGAAGATATGTTTCAAATCTCATAGGTTTTGGTCGGTTGAATCAAAAGTTGTGCAAGTTTTGGTTTTGATTTTTTGCTGTCGACAACAACTCCAGGAAAATCGGTCATACCGCACAATGAACTGCGGTAGTACCGCAATGCAGTAGTACCGCACTCATAATGGCGGTAGTACCGATTTTGGTATTTTTTCAGCAGAATTTCTGTTTTTCGTTGCTGCACTTTGGGGATCGCAAAAATAGTTGGAGCTCCTATTCAACCCCCCCCCTTCTAGTCGCCTTTCCGGTCCTACACCATCTCTCTTCCCTTCTTGATCTTGTTGTGCCAGGGATGTGTAAGAGATGGAGATAACCTCTAAAAATTAACCTCCACCCATCTTAGCACTTTCATGGTAAGTTCATGAAGAAACCTGGTTTTTGCTCTCTTTGGCCTCTCCGAGTGATTTCTTGATTCTACTGTTTTTGCCTCAATTTCTTTGGTGTTCTTGCTTGCTGTGATATGTGGGAACATATCTAGAGCCATCTTAGCCATCATCCATCCACAAGCAAGTTGTATTCACAATATTCGATTTTTGCCCCGTTTTGTGCAACTTTCCCTTAAACAGGAAAATGTCATAACTTTTGAAATGATTTTCTTAATAGGTGATTGGAATAGGTTCCTGACATCCTAGAGATGGTTCATACCAAATTTCAAGTGATTTGGAGCTTTGTATTGAGAGTTAGCTCATTTTTTAGTTTTTGACCCAGTTTTGGTACAACAAAGCTTCACGAACCGAATGATTCTATTTCTCTTAAGTTCTTTCAAGATTTTTGGTTGGGATAGGTTCTTAAGGTCATGACCCAGCCTTGGTTCAAGTTTCAAGTCTTTTGGATATACGAATCAAAAGTTACATGTATTTTCGGATTTGAAATACTGTTTGTTTTTCTTTGTTCACGATCTGAAATTACTGTAGCAATTTGATTTTTTGATTTTTGATCTTCATAGCTTCTCATAGCTATTGTAGTGAAGAGTAGGTGAATACTTGGGGGAAAATTTGAATGCACCATTCACCCCCCCCTGTTGCCATACCAATCCTACAGATGGTATCAGAGTCTGATTAGCTCTTCTCATAGATTTTAACCGGTGACGAGGATTAAAATCTCTATATATTACTTAATACATAATAAAAGACCATATATCTTCATGGTCGTAACTTCTAAGACTAACGACCACTGTGGTCATAAGGATTCCAGAGGTTGCTTAATAAGTATCCTGGTCGGATGAGGTCCTATACCCAGTCCCCAACTAGATAACTACTCATAGAAGCAATGCACTAGCATTCGGATGTAAATCCGAGTATATTCCTTACCGTGTGATGAATGGAACACATGTCATATTTGCTCTATACTACACGACGTTTCATGGTCCTAAGACACTGACAACAACCACCCTACGGTTGAGTGTCTCACAGACACACAACCACCGAACGGTTGGTATTTTATCAACTATTGCCTCGCTCCGACCAGTCGCGGCACTTCCAATAGGCGTGTCTTCAGGGAGCAACTGCCACCTCTTCGATGGTTACTTAAAGATGGAGCGCGGAGCAGACTGCATCAGATTGAAACACAACAATCGGCATTAGATTCATGTTTCAAGTCTGATTCCACGATATAGCAAGCATTGCGCTCAGTGTAATTAGGATTAGTCCACTGTCTTGTCGAGGACATCCTCTGTAATAGCCAGTTCATAGCAATAAAGAGCAATCACATTCTTTCCCAAGAACTATTTGCCATTTTCTTCTATTTATTTCATAAGATCGGCGACTCAACCGTCAACAGCTGGCGTCGTCCACGGGGCAGAAGGCATTGAGTTCTTGAAGATTACTTTGCTCAAGCATTCCTCATCCAGTTCCTTTGCTCCATCGTCGCTCATGCGAACATGGCAGGGACTTGAGATGAGGAAAACTGGTTCGACCTGGTGGACTACTCCAACCTCGACATGGACGCACGCATCCGCACCATGGAAGAAAACGGGATGCCATCATCCTCCTCCTCTTCCGCCAGCTCGCCAATCGCAATGATTGACTAAATCAACGAGATGAATGAGGATACACCACCACCAGCAATGTCGCTCTCAGAGGAACCACTCGTTCTGACCAGTTCGGAACCACCGAACACCTCTGCAAGCCCGGTCGATCCAATTGATAGAGGCGGCAATGGGAGCCTAGCGCTGCAATCGGAGGGTCCAAGTACTCTCGATATTGTCATAGACGACCAGTATTCACCAACGGCTCCTACATATTTCGGGGGCCAAGCGACATCTGGTAAGTGTATCGATGAAGTTATCACCAATCGTAGGCCAAGTGGGCATGGTGAAACTCAGCATACGATCGGCGGTCCGCCAGATCAAGCTAAGTCCACCACAAAACCCACCAGAGGTAGTAATCTCTAATCGCTCCCCGTCATGGAGACTCCTTGTGGAAGCGCTGGAAGGCTCTCCCGTAGCTACGACGGGAGTTCCTTAGAAGATCACTATTGGCACCATGAAGTTAACATAATCAAAGATACCAATCCGGATGTCATGCACGATCCTCCACGGGTTGACTCGCCACCACCACCAGCTATCGGAGGCAACTGAGCTGATAGACGTGCATCAGTTAATTCTCCAGTTCCTACCCCATCGCGAGTAAGGAATCAGGCAGGGCCCACCAGAAGGTCGAGGGAAAACTCGACTCATCGGACGCCCACTGCAAGCGAAAATCTGTCACGACCTTTGGTAACAATACAAAACCTGCAACGAGTCCGGGATATCTTGAATAACCCAAACCCTGCTTTAGCAGGAACTCCAAGTTATGTTCAACTTACAGGTCAGGTGTCGGAGATCCTCCAATAAACCATGCAACATACAGAAATGTACCGGGAGCAGAGGAATTTGCAAAGTCACACGATGACCTCGTCCCAGTGCTCCTCTCTCAGTGGAAGACAACATGGTCAAGTAGAGGATCGATCAACACCAAGACCCCCTCGTAGGTTCTGACCAGGGAATCACGAGGGAAGACGACTCTTCACAGCAACCACTCCTCCTCCTCGTCAAGAGGAACAACCACTTGATTCAGGCGATCTCAGGAATCATCTGAATCAGGTAGGTGGTCAAAGACGTTATCATAATGCCCATGACCAGGCTGGGACACCGGATCCTAGATATGCAAATCCAAGGAACCGATCTTCGACTGACTATAATTCGGCTCCTTTTCAAAGAAGGCTCCACGACTCCATTACGGGCTGCCGAGCGTTCTCGGTAGGTCTCCAAGCTGTTCGTTAGCCGGACAGGTTCCGACCAGCCAACATAGAGAAGTTCAATGTGACTCAGAACCCATTAGAATTTCTTCAAATTTATTCTACGCCATCAAGGCCGTTGGTGGAAATGATAACGTAATGGCAAATTATTTGCCCATGGTCCTTGAAGGGTCTGCCCGTTCGTGGTTACTTAACCTACCGGTCGGATCTATTTATACTTGGGAGCAGCACTGCGATACTCTGATCGCTAATTTTCAAGGGATGTACGACCACCCCGGAAAGGAGGATGATCTTCATCGGATGAAGCAGAAAACCAATGAAACTCTTCGACAATATATCAAGAGATTTAGTCAGGTTCGAAATTCCATTCCAAAGATCACAGAATATTCTGTCATCCAGGCTTTCAAAGCAGGGTTGAGGACTCGTCGGTTTATGGAGGATATTGCAATAAATCCTCCACCAACAACCGTCGAACTTTTCGACATGGCAGACAAGTACGCGGCCGCTAGTGAAGCGGTTGAATGGTATGAAGCTATCGATCGAAAAGATAAAGATCCCCAGTCGGGTCTGGAGAAACAAGAAAAGAAGAACAAAAAGTCTCTCAAGAACAAGAAGAATCGCAAGCCCGAGAACAAGGAAGTCCTCGCGATTCCAGAAAAGTATACCAAGGGCAAGAAAGATTTCATTGGTCAGAACAAAGCTAAGGCTCCGACCAGTGACTTCAATAAAACTAAGAAGTAGTGTCCACTTCACAAGGCAGTAGGGCATGATCTGTGCACCTACCGGGCTTGGCAAAGTAAACTGGAGGATTACTACTCAGGTAAAGGACACTTCCCCTCCATAACAGAGCTCGGAGAACCATGCTCCAAGAAAGACAAAGATGGTGACGACAAGATGGACTACCAGGAGCCACAGCATACGGTGGATATGATCTTTAGAGGATCATCCTCATACGATTCGAGACGTCATCTGAAGGCCGTGGAGTGAGAGGTCAATCCTGTCGAGTCTCCGATCATAGTCAAGCCATCCAAGTGGTCAAAAATTGTAATCTCCTTCAGCAAAAAAAAACTACCCCATCCCGTCAACTTGACCAGGTAGGTTTTCTATCGTAGTTGAACCTACTATTAATAATTGTAAAGTTAATCGAGTCTTGATAGATTGAGGTAGTTCTTTAAATATTTTGTTTGCAAGAGCTTTGAAAGACATGCAGATCCCTAGGTCCAAGGTAAAACCTATGAAATATGCCTTCCACAACATAGTTTCTGGTTCTACCGCTAAACCGATAGGACAACTGTCCCTACTGGTTACGTTCGAAAGACCCAACAACTTCGGAATAGAGAATATTCCATTTGATGTGGTAGATTTCGAAACCGCATACAATGGAATCCTCGGTCATCCGGCTCTATTGAAATTCCTGATAGCCACGCACTACGGTTATCAGAGCCTAAAGATGCCGGGACCGAAATGTGTCATCACGGTTCGAGGAGACCGAAAAATGGCATATGCATGTGATCGGAAGTTCTTAGAACTAGTCAATGAGCTTCCAAAAAGGGAAACTAATCCGCCTACCATACAGGTCAAGCACTCGAGGCCAAAGATGGTGCTAAAGCCTTCCAACCAGACTAAGGAGGTGCCACTTGGCAAAGGCGCTCATCTGGAAAGCGCCAACACTCCATCTGGGTCAAGAAACGCTGATGCGTCTGACCAAAAGGTACTAGTCGGGGCAGGGCTCAACCTCAAATAGGAAAAGTCACTTGTCTCCTTCCTCCGAGCAAATCAGGACGTATTCGCCTAGCAGGCGTCCGACATGCCCGAAGTCCCCAGGGAGGTGATCGAGCACAGGCTAGCTATCTAGCCTGACAATAAACCGGTCAAGCAGAAGCTAAGGTGTTTCGCACTTGATCGGAAGGAGGCAATCTAGTCGGAGATCGACAAGCTCCTCAAGGCTGGGTTTATTCATGAAGTCGATCACCCAGAGTGGCTCGCCAATCCTGTAATGGTTAGAAAAAGAAATGGGAAATAGCGAATGTGTATTGACTTCACAGATCTTAATAAAGCTTGTCCGAAGGATGACTTTCCCCTTCCATGCATTGATCAACTTGTAGACTCTACCTCGGGCTGTGAGTTGTTAAGTTTTTTAGATGCATACTCAGGGTACTATCAGATTAATATGAGTAAAGACGATGAAGAGAAAACTTCCTTCATCACTCCATATGGCATTTACTGCTATATTAAGATGCCATTTAGTCTCAAAAATGCTGGTGCGACTTTCCAAAGGTTGATGCAGAAAACCTTTAATCCTTAGATTGGTCGAAATTTAGAAGCCAACGTTGATGACTTGATCGTAAAAAGCATCAATGCTGGCGACCATATTTCCGACCTACACGAGACTTTCAATAAATTAAGAAGGCATAACCTTAAGTTAAATCCAGAGAAGTGTGCGTTCGGAGTTTCTTCTGGAAAGCTTCTTGGGTTCCTAGTTTCGGCTAGAGGAATTGAAGCAATCCGAGCAAAATTTTTGGCCATCGACTAGATGCGCCCTCTGAATACAAAGAAAGAAGTCCAAAAACTATCCGGCTGTATGGCAGCGCTAAGTCATTTCATAGCATGGTCAGGTGAAAAAGGGTTCCCTTTCTTCAAACTCTTTCGAAAACACGGAAGTTTCGAGTGGACAAAAGAGGCAGACGATGCCTTTGAAGAACTTAAGAAGTATCTTACGAGTGCCCCAATCTTAGTCTCTCTGAGATCAGGAGAAACATTGCTGATTTACATAGCTACAACACCGTAAAAAGTTAGTGGTGTACTGGTCGTTGAGCGTGGAAACTTCCAATGACCGATGTATTATGTAAGCGAAGTCTTACATGAACCAAAAGAACGATATCCATATGTACAAAAGATGTTCTATGGTCTCCTTATGGCTTCAAGGAAACTAAGTCATTATTTTTAGGCCCATAAAGTGGTCGTACCAACCGGATATCCCTTGGGTCAAGTCCTTGGAAACAGGGAATCATCAGAACAAATAGCAAAATGGGTGGTCGAGCTTGGGGTGTTCGACCTCCATTTCATCTCACGAACAATAATCAAGTCCCAGGCAATAGTAGAATTCATTGCCGAATGGACAAACCCTGAACCCACCCAAGGGCCTTAGTACGAACACCACGACGAGTGGACAATGTACTTTGACGGTTCCTTGATGCTCAAAGGCTCGGGGGCTGGAGTTGTCTTGATATCCCCTACTAGCGAACACATCAAGTACGCTATCCAGTTAAACTTTCCTGCTACAAACAATGTGGTAGAATATGAGGGTTTACTGGTAGGACTCTGAGCAGCTCGTGCGCTCGGGATTCGCAGATTACTAGTGAAAGGCGATTCTCAACTAGTAGTGAATCAAGTCGGGAAATAGTATCAATGCTCAGGTACCAAGATGTCATCTTATCTAGCGAAAGTACGGAAACTCAAAAAACACATTCCTAGAAAGGAAAACTTTCTGGTAGACCAGTTAGCATGGATGGCCTCCACCAGGTCACCTGTCCCGCCTGGAGTTTTTATCGAGTAACTCGATTCACCCTCGGTAGTCGAGCATTCCGAGGACACAGATATTCCACTAGAGGTCGTACAAATCAATACTAGGAACATGGATGCTCCACAGGTTGTACAGCACGATCACAATAGAGATTGGATGACGTCGATATACAATTATCTTCAGCATAACATTATTCCTGAAGATGATGTAGAGGCTGATCGTATAGCTCGAAAAGCCAAATCACACACTCTGATCGAAAGTACCTTGTATAAACGGGGATCTCACTGAATGTTGATGAGATGCATATCTCAAACGGATGGCATTAAGTTGCTGCCCGACATTCATGGAGGAGTCTATGGAGCACATCATTTCTACAGAACACTAGCCGGTAAAGCCTTCAAGCAAGGATACTACTGGCCAACTGCCCTTCATGATGCAAAAGAACTCGTGATGAAGTGCGTACAATGTTAATTTCATAGTCGACAAGTATATTAGCCGGCACAAGCTTTGCAAACCATACCTCTTTCTTGGCCTTTTGCAACCTGAGGACTTGACATTCTGTGACCTTTCCCAAGAGCATCAGGGGGCTTCGAACTCCTTTTTGTCATGATTGACACGTTCACAAAATGGATAGAAGCCGAGCTAGTTGTTAAAACCATAACTGAAGCCACTAAGAGGTTACTCACAAAAAATATGATTACACGATTTGGCATACCAAGTCGTATAATCACAGACAACGATACCCAGTTCTCTAGCGGGAATTTTTAGGAATTCTGCGAGGATCTAGGTATTAAGATACATTTCACTTCTATCACTCATCCATAGAGCAATGGGGTAGTTGAGCGGGCTAATGGTATCATAATGCAAGGAATAAAATGCCGAGTGTTCGACCAGTTAATCAAGCGGTCAGGAGCTTGGGTTCAAGAACTTCCTTCTATGTTGTGGGCCGTTCGAACCACGACTAGTCGTGCGACTGGTGAAACTCCATTTTTTCTAGTTTATAGTGCTGAAGCCATGCTTCCTCCAGAACTGAAAATAGGCTCTGCTTGTACTGATTGTTTCAATGAAAACGATCAGATACAACGAAGACTCGACGATGTCAATTTCCTTGAAGAACGACGAAATGAAGCCCTCATACGATCGATTGTTTACCAACAAGCCATGCGAAGGTACCACAGTTGTAAGGTGCAGCCTCACAACCTAGCTGTAGGTGTAGGTGATTTGGTTCTACGACGAATTCAGAACCAAGCTAATCGCAATAAACTTTCTCTCAAATGGGAAGATCCATATACTATGGTAGAAGTCACCAGACCTGGTTCAGTACGACTAGCTATGTCAGACGGGCGTGTTTTGTCAAATTCTTTGAATATTGATCAACTGCATAAGTTCTTTGCATAATTGTATTTTCCATTATTTCAATTTTTTTTAATAAAGATGCATTTCCTTTACTTTGCGACGAATGATATTGTCTATATGTCTGTCTCATCATCTGGTTTACATACTATTGTTGTCTAATTGGTCGGAGAAGACCAGATTCTCTCCGATATCCTTTTTTAAGGATCTCTATTACTCTATGGCTGCGACATGCAAGTCAAACGCCGTAAGGGTCCTCGTCGTGACCATTCAAACAATGGTTCTCACGCACGACCAACACTCTTTTATTAAAGAAATATACGACTAGCAGGAGCATAACACATGCAACTATATATAGTACTTTATATGCTTAAGATTTCAGAGACTATATTTCTTATCTTCAACATTATGTTCTACTCTTGTTTTGGCTACTGGTCGGGATACGGAAAGCCTCCTAGTCGAAGTCTCTCTCCTTCTCCGCAGGTGGTCCTGCCTACTAGAAGGAGCTTCCTAGCGACAGTCTATTTCTTACGATCCTCGCTGCCAGTCGGAACTTGAGCAAGAGCATGTCTCGCGAAATGTTTCTCTTAGTTTCTGATTCTTAGCAACCCTGACGACCAATTTTGGATAAGATATATGAACAAGTTCACTTGTCATTTTTGCATACATTTTTGCATTATTCCTTATCATCAATACAAAGACTTCATTGATGATTAAAGGTAAGTTTTATTTACAACAGTTTAAATATTACAAATTTACTTCTCAGAGCCACCATATTGGTCGCAGCGTGTTGGAGACCCAACCTCCATACAATTAGAAAAACGAAGCACACCGATCGAGTTTACGACCGGTTACCTTGGCTCTTCTTTTCAATAGTATCAAGGACTTCTTTGTGCCTGGTCGTCAGATATTCGATTGACCGGTCTTTGTTTTCACATTCTTGTTTAAGCTTGGCAATTATGGCTTTCTTTGCCATAACTTCTTCTTTAAGTTTCTCCGAATCTATCAGACATGATAATGGGAGAAATTAGTTAACAGAAAAAGAGCCAAATGGAAAAGAAGGGGAGAAGACACTAAAAGGGTGCTTACTTTCTAATTCGGAGTTCTTTTTCTCCAAGAGCTTTATCTGCTGGGTCAGTCCCCCGATCACAACGAAATTCTCTACAAAATGCTACAAAAAATAGCAAACTCCTTTAAGTATTTTCTAAGGGAAAGGCTATCGAAAAGTGGTCGTGGAAAATTACCTCGATTGCCAATTCATTATATTCGGCAAAAATAGAGTTGGGACTCGTTTTTGCTTGATGGTCTGAAATTCTTCCCCACACTTCATTAAGCTCTTCATCTTTGAAGATTCGGAAGCGAAAAGAAAAGGTGACTCGGAGAGGAGAATTCCCAGCAGGGGTCGGAACCTGCTGAGATTCCTCAGGAACCACTACCTCCGTGGGTGTGGTTGGAGTCACCACAGGTTCTTGAGCAGGCACTGGCGCTGCCACCTGCTTGGGGGCTGGCTCAACCTCTTCGTCCTCAGGAGCTTTCTCCTGAGGGGTGTTCTGGTCGGAATCAACCGGAATACCAGAAAATCTACAATGACAAGAAGAAAAGAAGTTCAAGACTCTGAAAACACCAAAGGTAAGTACTTACATAAATCCTTTTATGTATACATACCTGGTCGTTTTCTTGGTTTTTAATTTGAAGCGCGCTGAAGCGAAGTCAGTCGCGCTTCCCTTCCTTTTCTTCTGTTGGACCAACTTCATCGGTGATGAACTGGTAAGGCTGGTCAGACCCTTCACGCCCTCCAACTGGAGGTCAGAAGAAATATTCTCGACCAGTTGATCGAGAATAAGATCCCTAACCATCTGGTCGAAAGGTGTGGATTCATCGACCTCCAGAACAGTTGCTTCAATAGCAACTGGTAGGTCCTGAGCGACCATATTGGGGTCCACGACAACTGCCTAAATTAACAATCAAAGTTAACTACGTGATAAAAATTCTTCATCTAGCATATACATTTTTGTTCGATTGCCTACCTCTATAAGACCACCATCTCGTGTGGTCGTAGGAGTGGTTGGAGTATCAATCGGCTCATAACTTTCAGTAGCCTCATCGATCCTCAATCCGACCGGCTACGCATCAAAGAGGATTTACGGTGAAACCGATCGGAAAACATACAAAAGATAAAAAGTGGTTGATATTTTTACCTTAAGTCTTTCTGCCCTCTATTCTGTGGAAACAATCGCTAAGATCCATGGGAGATCAGCCTTCTCGCCAGGCTCTCCAGCGCAGATCATTTTGATCCAACTTCTGATCTCATCAGGAGATAGAGCTGTAAGGGTAAACAAGAGACTTTAGGATCACAAAAGTAATCAACCAAAATAAGCAAACTGGTCGAAAACAAAAGTAATCAACCAAAATAAGCAAACTGGTCGGAATCTTCTAGGACTTACCCTCCTTAGAGTCTTTGGTCGCATCATCACGACCAATGTACCAGAGCATTGAATATGCTCGGGCCTTCAAGGGACTAATCCGGCGCATGGAGAAATTCCTTGCCACATGCTAGGAGGTTAAACCCTTGACACTTAAGGAGTTGGATGGCATCAACCCATCTCCCTACTTTTCCCTCCTCCTCCACGGAGGTGCGCCATTCTGGATTCTCGACCGCCTTCTTACCAACATAATAAAGGCTATCTTTTTGTGTAATCGTCATATAGAACCGGCTTTTCTTCCATGACGACCACGAAGACTTCGAGTACATGCGAATGTTCTCATCGGCCTTCTCATCGTGGAGGCACAAGGTGCACTCTCCAGGTGTCCTGGTCATCTTCCTCGTCTTCGCCATTCTGTAGTAGTACTTGAAGAGGCCCAAATCTGCGGGATTCCCCAAGTACACTTCGTAGAGATAGACGAAGACACTGAGGTTGGCGATGGCGTTGGGGGCAAGGTTCACCAATTCGACCCTGTAATGCTCCAAAACCTTGGGGAGGAAGGAATGAACTAGCAGCCTAAACCTGCATTCGATGTATGCGAGGAAAATAGGAATTTCCCCATCTTCCCTGCTCAGAGAATGCTCTCCGGCCGCTAATCTCCAAGAAATCAGATCCTTATCAGGAAGCAACCCAATCTTCTCTAAGTTCTCAGGCTTCTTCTCACTCAAATCAGAGGCCGACCAGTTGGTGATAAGACTCGACATGGTTGAGTTTTGGGTGAAGGAAGAAAGGAGGTCGTAAGAAGTTGAGGACAAGAGGAGGTCGGAGGCGATTATTCTCTCGGGGGATGAAAAGGGAAAGCGAGAGGCGTGAAATCCTAAAGCCCTGCACTACAGGGGCTTTATAGCCGCAATTCTTTAACTGCATCAGGGGAGTTACCCAAAGTCCAACAGACAGGAAAACTCTACGAGTCCCAAGGCAGTTTCTCAAATTTAAAGTGAATACATACCATCTCGTATATCATACGATTAAATGAGGGTTTGCCCGATACAACTTCATCGGGGGAAAGTGTTCATACGACCAATTCACTTAAAGTTCGGGGGCTAGCTGGTAAGGATTAAAATCTATATATATTAATTAATACATAATAAAAGACCATATGTCTTCGTGGTCGTAACTTCTAAGGCTAACAACCACTGTGGTCATAAGGATTCCAGAGGTTGCTTAATAAGTATCCTGGTCGGATGAGGTCATGTACCCAGTCCCCAACCAGATAACTGCTCATAGAAGCAATGAACTGGCATTCAGATGTAACTTCGAGTATATTCCTTACTGTGTGATGAATGGAACACATGTTATATTTACTCCATACCACGCAACGTTTCATGGTCCTAAGACACTGACAACAACCACCCTACGGTTGAGTGTCTCACAGACACACAACCACCGAACGGTTGGTATTTTATCAACCATTGCCTCGCTCCGACTAGTCATGGAACTTCAACAGGTGTCTCTTCAGCGAGCAACTGCCACATCTTCAACAGTTACTTAAAGATGGAGCGCAGAGTAGACTACATCCGATTGAAGCACAGCAATTATCATTAGATTCATGTTTCAAGTCTGATTCAACAATATAGCAAGCATTACGCTTAGTGTAATTAGGATTAGTCCACTGCCTTGTCGAGGGCATCATTTGTAATAGCCAGTTTATAACAATAAAGAGCAATCTCATTCTCTCCCAAGAACTCTTTGCCATTTTCTTCTATTTATTTCGTAAGATCGGCGACTCGATCGTCGACAACCAGTCCTAGGAGCCATGGCATCAGACAAGTATTCTACGAAACCACCTATGTTCGATGGAGTCGATTTTTCTTATTGGAAGGCTCGCAAGTATGCCTACATCGAGGCTCAAGGGCACTCAATTTGTCTTAAGGTCAAGAATCCTTATGTAGTGCCGGCCAATGACGATGTGATCTCACCCGATGTGGAGGCAAATAGCAAGACTCGGAATTTCTTGATTCAAGGGCTTAGTCGATCTGAGTTTGAGCGTGTCGCTCACTTGAGGTCTGCTCACGAGATCTGGAAGACCCTTGCTGACTACCATGAGGGCTCTACTGCGATCAAGGAAGTGAGACAGAACCAACTTAAGAAAGAGTACTCAAAGATCGAGCAAAGGCTCAGTGAATCTTGGGATGAGTTGTGGGGAAGGTTTTCCAAGATCATTCATGACTTACGTGCTATGGACCTTGTGTTTTCTGAGTCTGAGAATGCACGTCTACTCTTGGGTGCACTTGATGTGAGAGTTTGGAGGATGAAGATCACTTCCATCATTGACAACACTGTCATGAGTGACCTTGCTATGGATAATCTCTACTTGAGGTTGAAGACGCATGAGATTGACTTTATCTCGCGTTTTCCCAAGACAGAGTCGATGGCTCTAGTGGTTGACCCATCTCAGAGTAGCTCTTCTGATTCTTTAGACTTTGGCTCATTTGGATTTTCATTGTCCGCCTTGCACTCCTTGAGCGATGAGCAGCTAGAGAGGCTACCTGAGGATGACTTAGCCCTCCTATCCATAAAATTCATGAGAGCCTACAACAAAGTGAGGAACAAGAGGAGAGGTGGTCTTGTTACTTGCTTTGAGTATGGTGAGCTAAGCCACATTCGGGCTAAGTGCCCCAAGCTGAAGGGCAAGGAGGAGGACTTCCGGAGGCGTCGTCAAGCTTGAGATGCGAAGGCCAAGAAGCCCAACTACCGGAAGTTCATCAACCGAGTCCTTGCCGCTCTTGAGAATGTCGATATGAGCGATGTGGACTCCGGGACGAAGGATGACGAGGATGATTCCCACAGCAAGAAGAAGGCCTAGGATTCACCAGCATATGCTTCATAGCCAAGGATAGCCATGACGTCGAATCCTCCTCCTCCGACGAGCCCTACAGCGATCCTGACGAGGTATGCCCCTCACTCAATGAGATGAAACGTGCTTTGGTTACTGCTGAACGAAATCTGAAAAAGCAAGCTAAAATGATTAGGAGACAAGATATCATGATTGAAAACTTGAACCTAGAAGTGGTTAGGCTCAAATCCATTAATCCTGCCGATGATTGTGATTCTTGCTCTTGCTTGCATGATGAATTGGCAAATCTAAAATCTGCTCATTCCTCTATTGTAAATCAACTTAAAGATGCTCTAGATGAATTAGAATCTCTCAAATCTGGTCATAATCATGTTTGCTTGGATGCTATTGCCTTAGATGTGACTCATGTAGATGTTATTCTATCACCTTGCTCAAGTTGTGCTTTGCTCGAATTGATATTGGATAGTGCTACTAAGGAATTGCTCTTAACAAGACTCTAGAGGAGAAATCTAAAATTGAAAAATCTATGTCCATGACTGCATCCAAGAAAGTAATTGATTCTAATTATTGTGCCTTTTGTGCTGAAATTGGGGCTGATTTAGATGAGATACAAGAGCCGTTTAAAGTCAAATTCAAAGAGCAGTTGAGTAGGATTAGAAATTCCTCTTGTGTGTCTTGTGAGGCCTTAAAGCTTGAGGTAGCTATCCATAAAGAAAGATATGCTAGGGCAACCAGGTCGAATAAGTGGGCCATATGTGAGGACCTAGCCAAAGAAAATGACTATCTCAAAAAGACTCTTGAGAGATTCTCTAGTAGGAAGAAGAACCTCAATATGATCCTTGACCAATCTAAGGTGAGTGTGAAGAAGTGTGGCATAGGATTTAATTCCTTAGAGTATTTCAAGAACCACCTACCTAAGGTTGTGAGAGTTGTTGAAAGTGACAAGTTTGAAGTAGAACCCCCTGAGCCATCTGAAGGACCGGAAAGGCGACTAGAGGGGGGGTGAATAGGAGCACATAAACTTTTTCGCAAAGAATGGATTCAACTTGTAAATCACTCCAATAGCTATGAGAGCTATGAAGATCAAAGATTAAGCACAGAGGAAGTCTTATGTTGAATCCACCTCACCCCCACATTTCAAACAAACAAAAACAGAAGTTACGAACAAATCAGACAATCGGTACAACCGCTAGTAAACGGCCGGTTGTACCGCAGTCCAGATAACCCCGCAGTAAACGGCGGTCGTTCATGAGGCGGTACAACCGTAGTGTTACGCCGGTCGTTCCGATTGTCCCGAGCAGTAAAATCAGCTCGGTTTCAAAACGAAAAACGATCAAACTTTTGATCTACGCGCCAAACTTGACCAAAATTGAACCACACCTTCCTGAAGATATTAGGAACCTATTCCAAGCAACGATTTCAGAGATCCATGCCAAGGTTCCTATCCTTTGTATTTGAACGAAGGTGGGTTCAAAACCGCAAAAATCAAAACTTGATCTAACGACTTGCTCGTGGGTGGATGATGATCTAGATGACCTTAGATAGGTTCCCACATGTCCCAGCAAGCAAGATCAAGAGGAAGAACCAAGCAAAACTCCCGAATTGACGAAAGCCCCAAAAATCACAAAAAGGAGAACGAAGAACAGAGAGCATGAATAGAAGAAAACTTCAGATTTCCATTCATTGAATCAAGAGCGAAATACAAAGAGATACATCCCCATACGCATGGACATTAAAACAAGAGGAATGATTACAAGTTCATCAATCCATCCTCTCCTCTCCCTAAGCCAAGAACTCACATGGGAGAGCTACAAAGGAACAAGCAGGAGCACCCACCGCCTCCACCAACACTCTCAACCACTAAAGCCTAAAGCAAAAACACCACTAAAGACTCTTTTGACTCTAGCAAACCCTAATTCCTTTTCAAGTGCTCAAGAGGGCATGCAGCCCTCCAATCCTTTATATAGCCTTGGCTAACGGGTCTCCTCCCGCTACGCCCGCTAAGTCCAACGGAGCCCGCTTGTGCAAAATTTTGCGACTTCCGATTCGCCCTTTCAGACCTTCCGAAGCTTCAAGGCTCCTTGTCTCAAGACGCCGCAACCACCTCGAGTCCACGCTGCCTTCGACACATCCCGACTGTTCGACCTCGGCGCCACTGCGCTTAGTCCGATCCACCGTGTCTCGCCACGACTCCGCCGACGCCCCGCTGACCACACGCATAAGAAACACGAAACCGGAACAAGTTCTTCACAACTTGACCTAACGTTAGCTCAAACATGCAATATGCAACACATATGCATGAACACACCGATATGACCTATCCAAAACTCAAAACACCAAAATGGCGAACTCACAATACAATCAGACAACCGCCATGTTACCGGCGGATCAACCGCGACTCCGGCCGTATCGCCCAATACTGCGGTCGTCCGATTTCCAATGAAGACCGAACACGAGAAACAACTTCTCTCCGAATTCTTCAACCGCCATTTACCAATCGGTATAACCGCTCATGGTCGTGATCGCCCATAACACGCCGGTCGTTCGATTTCGACACTCGTAATGACTTCACGAAAATGCGTGAACAGCAAGAACGACAAGGTCCGACCACACAAACCAAACTCGATCGACCTAAAACCTTTGTCAATTACTCATCACTCACACGGACGACCTCCACATGGTCTCTCAATCTCCCCTTGATGAGTATATTGACAAACTCCAAAAAGAGCAAAGTTGAGTTTGAGTTTGAAGAATCCAACATGGTCCAAAGAAGAAGAGTGAAACAATGACCATGTCGATGTATGAACATTAGAGCAACAACTAAAAGAGCAAATTGATCTCCAAAGCTCTAAACTGCTCCCCATAGACTTTTCTTCTCTATTCTCCCCTTTGGCAATAAACGCATCAAGATGCAATAGAGAGAATATGACATGTTAATGGATGAAAATGGTCAAGTTTGTTTATTTAAGCATTTTGAGCCATGAGAATTATCCATAATGACCAACATGTAATACACCAAGCCATAACTTAATAAAAAGGCTATCTAGATCATGACAAGATATGTATAAGCTAGCTAGAACACATAGATGACAATCTGAAAATGAGGTACATTATGTGAGCAAGTCAAGTCATCAATGAGCAAAGTCTCGCTAGAGATATCCAAGGATGATGCAGCCATGTCAATAAGCTAAGCGGAACTAAGAAGCTTAAATTGAGACCAAAAAGAGTGCTATAAGCTCAAGATTGAAACATTGGTTAAGTACTTGATTCTTTTGATAGCTTTAAGCAAATTTGAGCACAAATGATATATTATCTTTGAAATTCAAGGTTGTTGACAACCAGATTTTTGTTTTATCATGTGCTAGACCTCAAGCCTTATGCGACTACTTCAAGCGAGAAGCTTAAGAAGGTAGTCTAGGTCATCCAAAACTCCCCCTAAGTTCATGTCAAGTGCAATGACAAGCCGCCTCATAGGGAAGAATTGGTGAAGTCAGTTTTTTCGCACAAAAGAGATCTTTTTGCCTTTTAACAAGTTGTACTAACTCATGTATCATCAAGAGACTAAAATAGCTCAATCTAAGGCTCAATATAGATTCATCACTCTACCCAAATTTATTTGACATGGCATGAATCATAAAAGGATAGCTCAAGAAAGACTAATCTCGAAAGTGCTAACATGACAAGTTTTAGTTTGTTGAGCAATTTTAATTATCTTATCATGGCAAAAGCTAGGCTACACATATGAAGTCATGATAAATCTAGCAAATAAGCACAAGTCATGGCAAGGTGTAAAGCATTGTAAACATGTCATAGCAGGATAATAATCAAGGCTCAATGTAGTTATATTACAATGCGTAATGCTAGAAATGCGTAAGATCCAGCCCCTCAACAATAGATGCAACTTTTAGTTCAAGTTGAGTTAAGTCAAAATTAAGCTCCGTAAGCTCCCAAAAGAACTCCCTTGAACCAAAAAAAAAATCGAGAAGTCGGCAAAGAAAACATAAAAGCAGCAGGTCCTTAAAGCATAGATAAGATATAGAGAATACTATGGCTCGATCGACTCTCATCTACCCCATATGACTCTAGGACTATCAAGCGCCTGCTAACACACTAAGGAGCAAACACGTTTCTGTCTACCCAAGGGTGGCCCAACCCTTGCTAGAACCTATAAGAAGTGAGTAAGCTCAACCTAGTGAGAAGAGAGCGACTAATAAGCAAGATCCTAGAATCACAAGATAAGAGCAGTAAATCTAAACAACTAGACAAAAGAAGCACTCTAATCTATGCTAGGAGGACTAATCCCAAATGCACCCAAAATGCAATGCAACAAGAAGGAGCAAGAGCATAAATAATATAGTAAAGCAAGAAACCCAAAGCTCCCTCACTACAAATCCATAAGGACAAACCACCCCAAGCTCTCCGCAGAGTGAAAACCTCGAACAATCCAAAGGCTTGGTGAAAATGTCACCAACCGGTGGTCACTTCCACAAACCGAGCACTATATCGCCCTTCTCTACATGGTCTCTAAGGAAGTGGAAACGAATATCGATGTGCTTGGTCCGAATGTTGACCGGTTCTGGCAATGTTAATCGCAAGTGTTATCACAAAAGAGTGGAACACTGCCGATAACTAACCCAAAGTCCCGCAGGTCGGCCATCCAGAGCACTTGACTACAAAGAATCGGCTGCAAAGAACATACTCGGCCTCTGCGGTGGATCAGGTAACACTGCATCGCTTCCTTGAAGACCAGAAACAAGAGAAGTGCCAAGAAATTGGCGGGTGCTGAAGTGCTCTTCCTATCTATCCTCTGACCAAATAAGTTCGTGATCCGAGAAGGCTCTCAAGGAAAGACAGATGAGGAAGAGTACCAGATACCATAGTCAATGGTAGCTCAAGGTACCGAAGATGCGCTTCATCGCTGGCGGTGAGAAACGCGAGGAGAAGCTCAAAACGAGCGCACAAACACACGTAAAAATGTATGTCCGGTCTCGAGGCAAGGAGGTACAAGAGGGAGCCAATCATGCCGCGACACTCCTTTTGATCAACTGCTCGCCATCCTCATCTGGGTCAAGATAGGTCAGAGAAGCCATGGGAGTCGACAAAGCTTCCCATCACTCATGTCGAGCGCTCAGAGGTCACGAGTGTACTTTCCTTGATGAAGAAATGTACCTCCCGAGTCCGCTTGATTTGGAAACCAAGGAAGAAGGTCAACTCACCCATCATACTCATCTCAAACTCGGTGCTCATGACATCCGAGAACCGGAAACCAGAGTATGGGAAGAGCCGCCAAAGATAATGTCATCGACATAGATCCGACGAGCAGAAGGTCGATGCCATGCCCGGCGGATGAACAAGGTCTTGTCAACTTTACCCATCTCAAAACCATGACTTATCAAGTAGGACTTAAGCCTCTCATACCAAGCTCGGGAGCCCGCTAAGTCCATACTGTTGCTTGGAAAGCTTGAAGACATGGTTAGGTATTTGGGGTTCTCAAACTCGGAGGTCGCTTGACGAGACTTCCTCCTCAATAAGGCCATTGAGGAAGGCACTCTTCACGCCCATCTGGTAAAGCTTGAAACCCTTAGAAGCCGCAAAGGCAAGCGAGATTCTAATGGCTTCAAGTCGAGCTACAGGGCAAAGGTCTCCTCAAAGTCTAGACCTCAACCAGGAAAACCCCGAGCTACTAATCTCGCCTTTGTTTGGGATGATTACCCCATCCTCGCTCTGCTTGTTCTTGAACACCCACTTGGTTCCAATGATATTGTGGCCTCGTGGGGGCTCAACAAGCGACTGCACCTTGTTTCTCTCAAAGTTTTCTAGCTCCTCATGCATGGCATTGACCCAAGACTCATCGATAAAGCATGAAAAACATCTTTGGGCTCAAAAGAGGCAATGAAGGCGAATGGAGACAGAATTGAGATAAGCAGATTTTGAGCGGGTAACACGCCGAAAAGATCTCCAATGATCGCTCTCAAGGATGAACTTTCTGGATGTGTCTAGGAGGTCCTGGGAGAGATGAAGAAGTGGCCTCTACCTCATGAGTCGACGAGGTAGGAACAGAGCCACTAGCTCCAGAGGAAGCGAAGGCAGGGTCGATCACCTCGAGGTGCGGTGGAAGACGGCACCTCAAGAAGTGGATGAGAGACAGGATCGTAGACAACCGTCATCTCCATCGCCCTCATCATCCACAAAGATGGTCTCGGACTGCTCTAAAGAACTCGAGATATCTCGCCTAGTCCCTGACCGCCTCGTCAAAAGTCACCTCGCAGTGTCTCTACCATTTTGCTAGACTCAGCCTGCACCTATAAGCCCGCCAAGAAGTCGAGTAGCCTAGAAAGATACCGCCACAGAACGTGACTCGAACTTATCTAGGTTCCTGGACTTCAAAATAAAGCACTTGCAACCAAACACACGAAAATGAGAGACGCTGGGCTTTCGCCAGTATCTCACTCATAAGAAGCGGTGTAGGAGTGCCCAAGAAAAACTCGATTCAAACATGGCACGCGGTCGCAATGGCCTCACCCAAAACTTCCTCTGTAGAGTACTCATCAAGCATCGTCCCGCCATCTCAACTAAGGTACGGTTCTTCCTCTCCACAACGCCATTTTGCCGAGGGACGATGGAGAAGAGAACGGTGCTCTACACTGCCTCACCGCAGAAACTCTCAAAGTAGGAATTCTTGAACTCCGTACATTGTCATGCGGATCGCTCAGAAGGCACCCGGAGCTCAACAGATGACCTACTAAAAGACCTCGGAAATGTGAAAACGTCTCATCCTTCGAGGCTAAGAAAACACCCAAGAATACCTCGAGAAGTCATCGACCACAACAAGCACATACCACTTCCTCCCGCCGATCAAGACTCGATTTGGTCCCATGTATCCATGTGGAGCAATTGTCAGTGCATCGGTCATAGTAATGTGGGGAGGATGAGAAGCGGCAACCATCTTGCCGCGTCTTAAGCATGGAGTGCAAACAAGATCTTTGACCATCTTGAGTTTCGCAGACCACTTAATGAGATCATGGTCGCTAACTCGGGTCAAATGGTCAAATCCAATATGACCAAGTCTCCTATGCCGTAAAGAGAGATCGCGGGACTCGTAGCAACCAAACACCGGAGAGGATCACGGAAGAATCGGAAAAATCAGCACGAAAGATCCTCCCATAACGAGAAATCCATAAACCGGACTACACCAAGAGTCAAGAATTTTGCAATTGTTTTTCTTAAAGCTCACCTCGAAACCGCCATCAAGAAGCCGAGAAACCGAAAGCAAATTGTACCGCAGCCTTACTAACCAAGGCAACATCCTTAAGAATAAAGGAAGCATTAATACGCGACAAGATTTTGGCGATGACGCGTTTAGACGAAGCGTCTCCGAAGGTGATCGCCTCATCACCGGAGCGCGGGCTAGGAGGAGAACCAACGGAGTCTCCTCATATATGACGAGAACAACCGAGTCTACAAGCCAAACCTTCTCCTTCCCTACCCGCTAACCCGAGTCAAACAGAGAGTAAAGTCTCAAGATCGATAAATCAACAATGATTTTGGCACCCAATCTTGAATAACACGCCGAAAGCGATGAAGTAGTCAAGCACGATCGACCTCTATCTACCCTACGCCTCAGAACTCAAAGCGAAGGTCTAAGAGTAGACCGAAGTCGTTCTTCGGGTCCGATCGCTACGAAGGAGCGAGTCGAGCACTCGCAATATGTTGAACACGCCATGGTAGCTATCTCGATGGGGAAAACGAGATCTACCCTCAGACGGCGGAAGTCACGATCGAAAGCAAAGATGAGGACGAAAACCGTAAAACTCGAAAACCAAGTCCTCGATCTTCGCACAAACCCATCGAAGAAACAAGTCTAGACCTCGTGTTGGTCTTAGGTGCACTCAAGGTCTGGGGCCGACCCTGAATGCGCCTAAGAGACTCAACATGGTCTCTACGCGCCGACCTTGGCGCGCTGAAGCATCGATCGACTGTGTGTCCATCCTTCGGCGAAGGTGCAATGATACTTCACCTTCGAGAGGTAGAAGCAAGATGTGAAATTACCTTCATCGTCGAAATCCCTCGACATAGCCCGCTGACTTGAAATGGACTTTCTCGGTCCTGGGCTCAGTCTCGATCACACCTGGTGCTATGGGTCTGAGCACGGCAGGTGGGTGCTTCCTCATGTCCTCAGAGAAGTCATATCCTAGACCCTGATTAAATCTGCAGATCTTAGATTGGTCTAGAATAAGATTGAGCTTCTTCTTGCCTCCTACAAATCTCTCGAGAGTGTTCATAAGGTCTCGACACTCCCTAAAGAGAGAGGTGCAAGAAGAGCAGGGGGAAGAAGAGACAGCAGAAGGTAAGGGAGCAAAAGAAGAACCAGAAGCAGAGGGAAGAATGGCTTGTGCACGCACAGCCGACTCTGAGGGACAGACCCCTCGCTAGCCGCTTGGTTCACGTTGCTAAGCTGCCTCATCCTTACCACCGGGCTTCTCCCCTTCTCCACAATCATATTGCAAGCACAATGTGACTTCTCTAGAAGGTCCTTAGTTAGCTTCACACATTTCTCATCCAAAGCAATCAAGTCGATTTTAGTTTGTTACACTTAATGCATGGTGAGCTAACAGGTCCTTAGAAGCAAACCGAGCCATCTTCCTTTCATGATCAATCATATCTTGAAACTGTTTGGAGACAAATTTCAAGTTCGTAGATTAACTTAGGACAGTTTAAGCATGAAACAATCGGCTCAAGTAAAGAAGCTTGTAGTTCACAATTTTATGATCCGCCTGCTTTAAGTTCATCTTCAAGTTATTGCAATTTTCACAAGACTCAGGCAGATCAAGAAGCATGGCATAAGATCCTCTAGCAAAGAATGTCCTTACCCTCACACGAGGTGGGAGAAGTAGTCTCATCAAGAATAAGTAGGGTAATGTACCATCCTACTCAACTCTAACTCAAAGAAGCGGACTAACATTCTCCACCTTAACACTATCAAGTTCGGAGGACACACTATCATGTGAGGTCCTTAACTTCTCCATATCAACCAAAGAAAGCGAGCATGTATCACAATCATCACTAGAAGGAGCAGATGTAAGAGCAATAATCTCTAGTGACACTATCTATTTCCTTCTCTAACTCAAAGACACCTAGCCTTAGCTTTAGCATGAAAACCTCCTAGCTTAAGAAAAGCATGATTGAGCTGTTCAGAGGTGGGATCTACCTCGTCCGAAGTCGGAGTACAGCTTCATTGTCAGCCGAAGTTCGCCCTCGAGGGCCATGAAGCACATGCCGAGAAGTCGTCGCCGCCATCCTTGGACTCTTGGTCACCCGTCCCGTCATCGCCGCTCCATCCCTCCACCTCGCCGAGGTCGAGGTCGTCGGCGGTGAGGACGCGGTGGAAGAGCTTGGCTTTGCCGGTTATGAACTTCTTCTTGTTTGGCGCCCGAGTGGAGGCTTCTTGTTGCAGTTCTTGTCGGTGTAGTCGTTTTGCCCGAACCGCCAGTAGTCGTTTTTGCCCTTCTCCGGCTTGGGGCGCTTTGCTCGGATGTGGTTGGGGCCACCACACTCGAAGCAAATCACGGGTCCTCCTCTCTTTCGTCCCTCCTCCTCTTGTAAGCATGAGAAAACTTCCGAGCTAGGAGGGCAACCGCTCATCCTCAAGTTGCTCTAATCGATCATCGCTACGCCACAGAGAGCGACAAGGAGAAACCACACAAGAATCGCAAGAGAACGAAGCGGCGATTGGTGACTAAGGCCATCGATCGTGACTTCGACTTTCGAGAGACAATGTCAATCTCGTGAGTCTTGAGGCGCGAGTACTGGCCGCATCAAGAGTCAAGGTCGAGAGGTCCGTGGTGTCTTTGATGGTAGTCACTTTCATTTCCCAAACACGAAGATCAAGTGCCGTGAGCATCCGACGAGCGTTGTCCGAAGTCGGGTATGTGAGACCGACCGCCGGAGGTTGCTCAAGATCTTGTGAAAACGCGTCTGGCACTCATCTAGGGACTCACCAAAGAAGCATCTCAAATTTGTTGTATTCTCGCTTGAGCCGGTCTGTCGCACCGCCTTGATCTGGGTGGTGCCCTCATGGTATGCGCCGAGGGTCACCCAGATGTCGAGCGGGCGACGAGGTGAGATATGCGGTCAAACTCACACGACTCAAACCCGATGATGATGTTCCTTGCCTTTGCATTTGCCTCAACATCAACCATGTTCCCGACATTGATGTTCTCATCGGCAGAACAAATAATCGAACCTTGACCTTTCGCCAGATGGCATACCGGCCTCGATGTATGTCTCCATTCGCTCTTCCGAAGGGTAATCGATGCCATCAAAAGGCGGCTTGGTCGAGTACTTGTCCATCGCCACGGCTCTTGAGACCGGTTAAGATCTATTGAAAAGAGCTAACCGGCTCTGATACCAATTGAAGGACCGGAAAGGCGACTAGAGGGGGGGGGTGAATAGGAGCACATAAACTTTTTTCGCAAAGAATGGATTCAACTTGTAAATCACTCCAATAGCTATGAGAGCTATGAAGATCAAAGATTAAGCACAGAGGAAGTCTTATGTTGAATCCACTCCTCACCCCCATTTCAAAGAAACAAAAACAGAAGTTCTCGAACAAATCAGACAATCGGTACAACCGCTAACAAACGGCGGTTGTACCGCAGATCCGCTACAAACCGCGAAGTAAACGGCCGGTCGTTCGCGATCTTGTACAACCGTAGTGTTACGGCCGGTCGTTCCGATTGTCCCGAGCAGTAAAATCAGCTCGGTTTCAAAACGAAAACGATCAAACTTTTGATCTACGCGGCCAAACTTGACAAAAATTGAACCACACCTTCCTGAAGATATTAGGAACCTATTCCAAGCAACGATTTCAGAGATCCATGCCAAGGTTCCTATCCTTTTGTATTTGAACGAAGGTGGGTTCAAAACCGGGCAAAAATCAAAACTTGATCTAACGACTTGCTCGTGGGTGGATGATGATCTAGATGACCTTAGATAGGTTCCCACATGTCCCAGCAAGCAAGATCAAGAGGAAGAACCAAGCAAAAACTCCCAAATTGACGAAAGCCCCAAAAAATCACAAAAAGGGAGAACGAAGAACAGAGAGCATGAATAGAAGAAAACTTCAGATTTCCATTCATTGAATCAAGAGCGAAATACAAAGAGATACATCCCCATACGCATGGACATTAAAACAAGAGGAATGATTACAAGTTCATCAATCCATCCTCTCCCTCTCCCTAAGCCAAGAACTCACATGGGAGAGCTACAAAGGGAACAAGCAGGGAGCACCCACTGCCTCCACCAACACTCTCAACCACTAAAGCCTAAAGCAAAAAACACCACTAAAGACTCTTTTGACTCTAGCAAACCCTAATTCCTTTTCAAGTGCTCAAGAGGGCATGCAGCCCTCCAATCCTTTATATAGCCTTGGCTAACGGGTCTCCTCCCGTTACGCCCGCTTAAGTCCAACGGAGCCCGCTTGTGCGCAAATTTTGCGATTTCCGATTCGCCCTTCGCACCTTCCGAAGCTTCGCTCCTTGTCTCGACGCCTCGCAACCACCTCGAGTCCACGCGTCTTCGACACATCCCGACTGCTTCGACCTCGGCGCCACTGCGCTTAGTCCGATCCACCGTGTCTCGCCACGACTCCGCCGACGTCCCGCAGCCCACACGCATAAGAAACACGAAAACCGAACAAGTTCTTCACAACTTGACCTAACGTTAGCTCAAACATGCAATATGCAACACATATGCATGAACACACCGATATGACCTATCCAAAACTCAAAACACCAAAATGGCCGAACCTCACAATACAATCCAGACAACCGCCATGTTACCGGCGGATCAACCGCGACTCGGCCGTATCGCTCCAATACTGCGGTCGTTCCGATTTCCAATGAAGACCGTAACACGAGAAACAACTTTCTCCGAATTCTTCAACCGCCATTTACCAATCGGTACAACCGCCTCATGGTCGCATCGCCCATAACACGCCGGTCGTTCGATTTCGACAAATTTCGTAATGACTTCACGAAAATGCGGAACCGCAAGAACGACAAGGTCCGACCACACAAACCAAACTCGTCGACCTAAAACCTTTGTCAATTACTCATCACTCACACGGGACGACCTCCACATGGTCTCTCACCATCTAAGACATTCTTTAGATCTGCAGGTCCTACCCAAACCCCTTCTAGCAAGTCAGGTGCATCTATTTCAGCAGATTAGACCCCTCAAAAGGTCAAGTACCATTGCATCTTCTGCAAGAAGGATGGTCACATAGTTGAGTTCTGCTTCCGTAGAGCCAAGATTGAGAGGAAGGAGAGGATGAGTGCTTTGAGGTCCATTAGAGGAGTTTCTTCACCTGCTATAATCTTTAGAGCCAGACAGCCTGTCTTTCCTACTAGACATAGGTCTAGGTTTGTAGATGATTTCTTTGACTCCTTTGGTGGCTCTAGGCAGCATTTTGGTTTAGGATATCGTGAGGAGAAACCACGGGTAGCACCTAGATAGGGGGAGTACCGATTTTTTGGTAGATCAATTCGGAGAGGTCTAGGTGTTTCACGTGTGCATTCTTATGATTTTTCTCCTAACCATGTTATTGCTGCTTCTATTGCTTTGCCTAAGCATCGTGTGACTCAGTACTGGATTCCCAAGTCTTTTATCACTAACCCCAATATTGAGGCACATATGTTTCCTATTCGTGCTCTATAGGTCCGTCGTACGAGGAAGGAGGACATATGGCTTGTTGACTCCAGGTGCTCTCGACACATGACTGGAGATTCTATATGGTTCTCCTCCCTCACACGTGCATCTGGCAATGAGTTGATTACTTTGGGGATGCTTTCTACCGGACTGTGATGACCAAGAGACACAAGTCTTGGCGTCAACAACAACTTCATGCTTAAGGACGCCGCTTTGGTAAGTAAGTCGATGTATAATTTGCTATCTGCTTCTCAACTTCTTGATGTGGGTCTGGAAGTGAGGTTCAAGAGTGGTGAGTGTAGAGTTTTAGACTCCTCAGGTGAGCATGTTTTTGGGATCACTAGGTTTGAAAGGATCTTTTGTGCTGATTTCAGTGTCTCTTCTGCTTCTAGTCCCAGATGTCTTGTAGCTTCTGACTCTCATGATCTAGTTTTGTGGCATCGTAGACTTGGACACATAGGCTTTGACCATTTGACTAGAGTCAGTTGCAAGGACTTGATTAGAGGTCTGCCTAAGCTAAAGGCTACTAGAGACCTTGTGTGCACACCCTGTAGACATGGTAAGATGGTCTCTGCTTCTCATCCACCTCTTACTTTAGTAATGATTGATAGGCCTGGACAGCTCTTACACTTAGACATAGTTGGTCCTTCTAGAGTCCAGTCTGCAAGAGAGAAGTGGTATGTGCTTGTCATTGTAGATGACTTCTCTAGGTATTCTTGAGTATATTTTCTGGTTTCTAAGGATGAGGCATTTGGCTGCTTTAGAGAGTTGGTCCTTAGACTAGTAGTTGACCTCCTAGGAGCCTTGAGAACTATTAGGAGTGACAATGGCACAGAATTCAAGAACTCTTCTTTTGCCACTTTCTGCACTGAGAGAGGACTAGAGCACTAGTTCTCTTCACATAGAGTTCCCCGGCAGAATGGAATTGAAGAAAAGAATAATAGAACCCTTGTAGAGATGGCTAGGACCATGCTAGTTGAGTATAGCACACCTAGGAGGTTTTGGGCTGAGGCGATCTCTCCTGCTTACTATGTGTCCAATAGGGTTTTCTTGAGATCAGTCATGGGCAAGACTTCCTTTGAGCTTAGATTTGATCATAGGCCTAGAGTCTCTCATTTCAAGATATTTGGTTGCAAGTGCTTCATTCTTAAACATGGCAACTTGGATAAATTTGAATCTAGATGTTATGATGGTATTTTCCTTGGATATCCTGCTCACTCTCGTGGCTATCGTGTATTTAATTTGGATACTAACAAAATTGTTGAGACTTGTGAAGTCACTTTTGATGAGGTTAGTCTTGCTACTAGACCCGACGGTGCAGGTACACTGGTTCTTAGTGATCGAGAGAGTATCTTCATCGACGATGACTCTGACATAGAGGATGAGGACCTAATCCATCCTCTAGTCACTCCTGAGATGGTTGGAGAGCCTACTTCTACTTCTTCAGCTTCAGTAGAGCAGCCTCTTCCCACCTTCACTGGCGCTTTGTGTGGCTCTGCTCCTACCTCCACAGCCCAAGAGGTAGAGGCCACATCTGCACAGGAACTCCTCTTCATATTTCGCGATGACACCCTCCAGAGCAGATGATTGGAGATCTCCATGAGCGAGTTACTCGCCCCAGGTTTATCTCTCCAGATTCTCATGCGCATTCTGCTTTTTTTTTTGCGTCTGTTGAACCCCGAGATGTCACCCATGCTTTATCTGATTCCTCTTGGGTCAATGCCATGCATGAAGAGCTTGAAAATTTTGAAAGAAACCAAGTTTGGACCTTAGTTGAACCTCCACCTAATTACAATGTAATTGGAACAAAATGGATTTTCAAGAATAAGCAAAGTGCTAGGCTTGTGGCTCAAGGTTATTCCCAGGTAGAGGGCTTAGACTTTGAAGAGACCTTTGCTTCTGTAGCTAGATTAGATGCCATTCGCATATTGCTAGCTTTCGCGGCGTCTAAGGGCTTTAAGATTTTTCAAATGGATGTCAAGAGTGCTTTCCTTAATGGTTTCATAGAAGAAAAGGTCTATATCAAGCAACCCCCTGGTTTTGAAGATCACAAGTTCTCAAACCATGTGTTTAAGCTCTCCAAAGCCTTGTATGGATTGAAGCAAGCCCTTAGAGCTTAGTATGATAGACTTAAGAGTTTCTTACTTAAGAATGAGTTCAAAATGGGAATGGTAGATAAAATCTCGTTCACTCTCAAGCATGGCAGTGACTTTTTACTGGTTCAGATTTATGTGGATGACAACATATTCGGTAGTTCTTCTCATGCTTTGTTACCCAAATTTTCAGATTCTATGAGCAGGTAATTCGAAATGAGTATGATGGACGAGCTGACCTTCTTCCTTGGTCTTCAAGTCAAGCAACTGAAAGAGGGTACCTTCATTCATCAAAGCAAGTACACAAAGTACCTTCTTCGGTGCTTCAACATGGGAAGCAGCAAGCCAATGTCTACTCCCATTGCCACTTCTACCGTGTTGGATCCTAATGAGGATGGAGAGCCCGTGGAGCAGAAGGAATACCGTAGTATGATTGGCTCCCTCCTCTACCTCACAGCGTCGAGGCAGGACATTCAATTTGTTGTGTGCCTGTGCGCTCGATTTCAGGCTTCCCCTCGTGCCTCACATCATCAAGCAGTACGTTGCATCTTCAAATACCTTCAGGACACTCTTGACTTTGGACTCTGGTATTCTTCTGATTCTGCTCTCTCCATACGGGCTTTTTCTGATGCTGATTTTGCGGGGTGTAGAGTAGATAGGAAGAGCACTTCTGGCACTTGTCACTTCTTAGACACTTCTCTTATCTCTTGGTCATCTAGGAAGCAGTCCTCTATTGCATAGTCCACTGCCGAGGCAGAGTCTGTAGCTGCAGCTAGTAGCTACTCTCAGGTTCTCTGGATCTTGTCTACTCTGCGGGACTATGGGTTGTTCTTAGATAGTGTTCATCTTTTCTGTGACAACACTAGTACTATAAACATTGCCAAAAACCCGGTACAACACTCTAGGACCAAGGATATTAACATTAGATATCATTTCCTTAGAGACCATGTAGAGAAGGGCGATGTTGTGCTTCACTTTGTAGAGTCCAAGCGGCGGGTTACAGATATTTTCACTAAGGCTCTTGATTCTTCTCGTTTTGCTTCTTTGCAGGAAGAGTTGGGGGTTATTAGTTCTCTTGGCCTGTTTTGAGGGGGAGTTTGATCTTTTGCATCCATTGTATCATATTGCATTTTAAAATCAGCAATTCGCATTGTAATATAAGTACTTGGAGCCTTGACTATTATCCTTGTGTGACAGGATATCTTGCTTTATATCTTGCCATGTCTTGTGCTAGTTTGCTAGATTTATCATTCCTTTTATGTGTAGCTCAGCTTTTGTTATGCTAGCTCTATTAAATGTGAGAAACTTGAATTAAATCATGACTTGTTGGATCTTGTGACTAGTTTTGCTCTAGTGCCCCTCTTATGATTCATGTCATGTTAAATAGGCTAAGTTGAGTCTTGAACCTAAATTGAGTTTTAGAATGAGCTTTGCTAGTTTCTTGTTGAAGCATGAGTTAGCATTAACTTTTGTTCTTGAACTAAGTCAAGAAAATGGAAAATAATCTTTTTTATGCGAAAAAACTGATCTCGCCAATTCTTTCTCATGAGACGGCTTGTCAATGCACTAGACAAGAACCCAGAGGGAGTTTTGGATGACCTAGACCACTCCCTTAAGCTTATGGCTTGGGTTGGTTGTAACACGACTTGAGATCTAACACATGGCTAATAAAACAAAAATTGTAGTAACTGGTTGAAGCTTAGGAGGCAGTTGTGGATGGCTCCTAGTCCAGGACTTGCTTTGCTAAGATAAAACCAAAAATGAATTTCAGCAAGAGCTAAATGTGCTTGTCGTAGCAGGGCACCAAGGGGTGCCCCGCACCCTCGGATCGTCGGGAATACCGGTGTGCCGTCAGGGATGCTGTGCATATGTAAATCTAGCATGTATAGTGTATGTTAGGGCAAATGTTCCTAAAATGCCCTTTCTCTCTCTCGCCTATGGGGGCAAGAAGGTAAATGTCCCTTCTTGCCCCCTATAAATAAAGACCCATGGGCATGTAATAAGGGGATCCTTCTCATTCCAACACATAGACAATACTATTCATACATGGTATGTTTTGGCTCCTCTCCATCCGGTCCTTCACCCAAGACAAAGGGTACGGAGGGTCTCCGCTGTACGGAGGGTCCCCGTACCCATCTGTCTAGCCTTTTAGCTACGACAGTTGGCGCCGTCCGTAGGGACCGAACAAGAAGCTACATGAGAGGAGCCGAAGCCATCCAGCAACTTCGACAGAAAAAAAATTCGCCGAAGCCCTCCACTCCACCTTCGGCCACCTGTGAAGCATCCCCTGCCCCTTCGGCTCCAGTTCGAAGGCCATCTGCGAAGCAACCGCGAGGGCCTCGCTCCAGTCCGAAGGCCACCAGTCGCCCCTTCATCGTCCATCCCTGCACCTTCGGCTCGTAGCAGGGCACCAAGGGGTGCCCCGCACCCTCGGATCGTCGGGAATACCGGTCTTGGCCGTCGAGGATCTTTGTCGTATGTAAATCTAGCATGTATAGTGTATGTTAGGGCAAATGTTCCTAAAATGCCCTTTCTCTCTCTCGCCTATGGGGGCAAGAAGGTAAATGTCCCTTTTTGCCCCCTATAAATAAAGCCCCATGGGCATGTAATAAGGGGATCCTTCTCATTCCAACACATAGACAATACTATTCATACATGGTATGCTTTGGCTCCTCTCCATCCGATCCTTCACCCAAGACAAAGGGTACGGAGGGTCTCCGCTGTACGGAGGGTCCCCGTACCCATCTGTCTAGCCTTTTAGCTACGACAGTGCTAAATATGCTTAATTCCAAGTGCTTGAACAAAATGATTCAACATTAAACATGTAGCACTCTAAATTAACCCAATTGTAGTTTCTTGGTTCCATTTAGTTTATCGACATGGCTTGGCTCATTTTTTGATACCTTTGGCTAAACTATGATCTTGAGCACCTTGTCATGCTAAACATCCATTTAATCTCAGATTATTTTGCTCATTTGGATTTAGCTTTGCTATATATGATTTGCCAAGATTTAAAATAGCCACTTCACATAATATGGCTTGGTGTAATACTTTTCATGGCTCCTTTTACTAAAGATGAATAAAATGCAGCTGCTCCATTTCATTCATGCTCTATCTTCTTCCATACATCTTGATGACTCCATTGTCAAAGGGGGAGAAAGATTGGTAAAAATGCTGTATTTGAGCTTGATTTGGAGTTTTTGTGCAAAGACTTACTAAAATTGGAGTTTTAATGTTTTGTTGTGATTCTTTTGATCTTTTGATTTCTTCTTACCATGACCAAGGTTAAACAGTACAATTGTTCTTTCATGTGGATCTAGAGTGAGATTTTCCGACTCATTTGGTGAAGTTGAAGCTTTTTGTGAAATTTCTGCCTTTTTCAGTAGCTTCAATTTACCTCTGCCACAATTGGTCATTTTTAGCTCTTTGTATTCATCTCTTGACCATTTGGAGTTCTATTTGCAATTTTCCCTCTCTATTGTCTAAAACCACCTCTAAATTGTATTTTTGAGAAATTGCCAATGTGTTCATCAAAGGGGAGATTGAAGGACCATGTGAGAGGGTCCTGGATTATGTTGTGATGAACCATTGCAATTTGGGAAGGTCAGAAAATTTGATTTGCAAATTTATCAGAGTTTATAGGTTGCATGAGATATGTTACTGCTAACGTAGATCAAGTTGTGAAGAACTTGTGCCCAGAAACGATTTCTTTGTCTTTAGATGTGCAGGGTCGCCTGCAGTCAACCACAGTTAACGGCAAGGATTGAGGCTAAGCTCATGAAGGAGCTGAGGCCTAGAATGATCGATGATGTCGGGGTGAGGTGGTGATCTCAAGCATAGCACAAATATTGAAGGAATGTTCGAATGGCGGGATTGCACCATGTGCTTGGTCGGTCCAAGTGAGGCGTGGTCCGGTGGAACCAGAACAGGAGAGACTTGCCAACACGCAGCAAGCCAGTGGTGCATCTACACGTGGCAAGCATGGCGATTGCTTGCAATGGATGGAGAAGACCGGGTCAAGGAAGGGTATTTTGGTAGTTTGACTAAAATATCGAAACCGCCTTGAGAAAACATGCGCTTGAGCGGCATTTGGAAAGGCAGTTTAGGTCATGGAGAAGCTGGTATGATCAAGTTGGATCAAGGCTAAGGACTTAGCAGATTCGGGCTTATGCACTTTGAAAAGCGTACATAAGAGTAGAGTGTGAGTTAAAACACGTGTGTGGAGGGTTATCGGGTTTCCCCCATTGTGCTAAGTGGATAGTATCCACTAAGGGTTGGATATGGCTGGTTAGCCCATCTATTTAAGGGGTTAGGATGGAGACTTGTGGTCATTCATCCAATCATTCTCTCTTGGGACCTAGGGTTCATGAGTTCTAGGGTTAGGGTTTGAGAGAAGTTGAGTGCTATGGTGTGCGCTCTTGTCCTCCAAGTGGAGTGGCTGTAAAACCCTCTTCCTCAAATAGCAATACATCAATCTTTGTTCATCTCCATAAATCTCTTTTGTGTTGATTGATTTGCCCTTGATTTGGTTGGGTTTTTTCCCATCTCTCTTCCCTTCTTGATCTTGTTGTGCCAAGGACGTGTAAGAGATAGAGATAACCTCTGGAAATCAATCTGCATCCATCTAGGCACTTTCATGGCAAGTTCATGAAGAAACCCAGTTTTTGCTCTCTTTGGCCTCTCCAAGTGATTTCTTGATTCAACTGTTTTTGCCTCAATTTCTTTGGTGTTCTTGCTTGCTGTGATATGTGGGAACATATCTAGAGCCATCTTGTCCATCATCCATCCACGAGCAAGTCATATTCACAATATTTGGTTTTTGCTCTGTTTTTGTGCAACTTTCCCTCAAACAGGAAAATGTCATAACTTTGGAAATGATTTTCTTAATCGGTTATTGGAATAGGTTCCTGACATCTTAGAGAGGGTGCATACCAAATTTTAAGTGATTTGGAGCTTTGTATTGAGAGTTAGCTCATTTTTAGGTTTTGACACGATTTTGGTATAATAGAGCTTCACGGACCGAAAGATTCTATTTCTCTTCAGTTCTTTCAGGATTTTTGGTTGGGATATGTTCTTAAGGTCATGACCCAGCCTTAGTTCAAGTTTTAAGTCTTTTGGATCTACGAATCAAAAGTTACATGGATTTTCGGATTTGAAATAGTGCTGTGTTTCACTGTTCATGATCTGAAATTACTGTAGCACTTTGATTTTTTTGATTTTTGATCTTCATAGCTTCTCATAGCTATTGAAGCAAAGAGTATGCAAATAGAGAAAATTTGAAGGCACTATTCACCCATCTGTTATCATACCTATCCTACATCATCACATCCGTGCACTGGACAACGATATCCGGCTTGGCGTATATCGATTGATCTGAATCTGACAGCCGAAAAAGCAAAGAGCAAAAAATGCAAAAGTGACGGGCAGAACGGCAGATAAGTAGATAACCACACCACGGCAGAATCCAACAAAGGTCGATCGAATCTGGAAAAGGACCCCGTCTGATCGACCGAATACTTGTAGTAGCCCGTAGGCGTTGGATAGGAGCAGCGTTTTCTAGAATTCGTCTGAGCGGCTGTACTGTATGGCTCAGCTTGCTCTCAAAAAGCTTTCTTCTTATCTTTTCATGGAGCACCACATTTTTACACGGGCTAGAAAAACGCATTCTTGAGCTGTTGCTAAAAATGGCAGTTCTTACCCGTTCACTGCGACATTTCCATGGCATTGCTTGTATGCTTGTACTAGAACATTACTGCCGGGTACCAATACTGCATCAGGACAAATGGACATTACAATCAAGGTTTCCAACTCGCATCCCCACGTAGCAGGCGTCCTGGCCCCTAACCCCTAAAAAGCCAAGTGGCTTTGGGGTTGGAACTTGTGCTCTCTCGATCCGGACGTGGAGTCGCCATCACAGGGGATCCCGAGGAGGATGCCGCTAAGATCTGCGTGCGTCTGATGCGGATTGTCCTTGCCTCGGTGTGGCCTTTCAGTGGTGAAGTTACTGGTTGGCTAAGATAAAATGAGTTCGGGAAAGGTTACGGAACCTGACGACAGATCGTGTGTACTGGCTATTGACGGCCAAGTGGTTGGTTTCTATCGAAGTGACGGATGATGGCAAACTGGCAATCATGCACTGTCTTGCAAACGTGACACAACTGACAACAGCAGTCATATAAGCACCGGGCAATCGTGATCGAGACTCTACACGAAGGAGACAAAGCTTCTTTATTAATGAGAGTGTGCAATAGGAGGTGCACACAGTAAACTTATTAACCCCTCGACCGGTATATCCTATGAGTATTCTATAGGATACGTGTCTATTTCCTATATGTGGTTAGATTGAGTACACAAAAGCTAGTCGGTTGATAGCCGGGTGTCTAAGCGCTTTGCCCTATCTGATAGATAAATATTAAATAACTAACTAGATATAATATCCTCGTCGATACCTATACCAAATTATTCTCACTCTTTGTTTGGCAATTAGCGTTAAGAAACCAAGCCTAGACCGGCAGTCCTAGCTCACAATAGACTCCTCATCTATCTAGTAGTCTATACAAAGGAGGGGTATCAAAACCATTGTACGATAGTTTTACAGAAGAGCAATAAAGAGAAGTCAGAAATCCCATCATATCTCCGTGTTCAATCTACTATTCTGTTCTTGTGTTTTTGCATTGTTCTTACGATTCTGAGTTTGTCTATGAGGTAATCACTCGGACTGGACCCGCCAGCGACGGTTCCTCAACACGTTATCAGCACGATCGACTCCGGCCTATCTCTAGGCCTACTCTACTCGGCTTGAAAGGTAACCGTCGTAGCACGACGCTCGTAGATCGAATCGTATTTTCTAAATCGCTTTCAATTCTGCAAATTTTGCTTTTTAGATTAATTCCTGCGGTGCAAATCCTCTCTAATCTACCGCGAGCCGAATTGAAGTCGTCGGCCAAGCCGACCAGTTGGATTGCATGAAATAGATGATGTTGATTGCACCGTAGATCATTGCATGAACAGTAACAGGAAAATCGGCCGATGGCCCTGTAGAGTCACGCCCGGCCACCGGCTGCAACCGCTCGTCGCTGCATCGGACTGAAGCCGTGCCGCTCCACACCGTCCGCACACACCACCTGTAGAGCCGCCAGGCCCGCCTAGCGCGATGGTCGCGACCTCGCCGACCAAGACGGCCGCGACGCTTCGACATCGGCGTGCTCCCGCGCCACATGCGCACCGCCACCCACACGGGCCTCCTCTGCAGCCACCAAAGCACACGTCCGCAAGCACCGTCGGAAGCCCTGATTGCCCCGTGCGTGTCAGCCCGCTGTGCCCGCATGCGCCAACCGGCCGCCCGTGCTTGAAGAAGTCGCCCGCACGAGCTCCGCGCCATGTGCTCACCGCCAGTCGCCCGCACGTGCCAGCAACGCTCCCCCCCATGTGCCGGCCGCCTCCTTGTGGTGCCCCCCTTGAAGATGCCGGCCGTCATGCACGATTGGATATCCCATATGCGCGATTGAAGCCACCGGCCCCCGCCTCCCGCATGGGGCACCCTGTGCCGCCGCCGGAACCCTTACACACCGCCGCCAAAGCCCACATGCACCACTGGCCAACCTCGCGATCGCCGCGCCGCAGACGCGGTTCAAGGCCACCGCCACCACTCACACGCGGCTCCCGCGCCACGCCGAATCGCCGTGCTGACGCTCCTCGCGCCCATGCCAAACGTCGCCGCCACCAAGACGCTGCTCCTACCCCTACGCTGAACGCCAGCTGCGCCCGTCTCACAGAGCCGCCCCGCTTAGCCTCCCCCCGCCAGAAGGCGCGTGAGCCGCCTCCTCTGTGAAAAAGGATAGGGAAACCCTACCTGCACCCCTTTGAACCAGGCCAAGTGGGTTGGGGGCGTCGAATGGGACGGATAGGGCCGAAAAAGGGAAAAGAAGGCCTGGCCTAAAGGATTTCCAAAAAAAAAAGGAAAATAATTCTTGCAAAAGGGCCCCTGGGATTATGAAAATTACAGGGATACTTACGCAGATAAGGAAATTTTGCAATAAGGCCCTTGGAATTTCTGAAGATTACGAGAAAATTTTTCTCGAAACTAAAATTTCGCGTTTTAACCCGTGGAAATTGCATAATTCGCTGAAAAGTCATTTTCCAGCAGAAAACAGCCTCGGGAATTCAAATATTGAATCATTTTGAACTTTTGAAGTATGTTTAACTTTGTTATTATTATTTCTATGCAATTTATATATATTGTATTTACTATTTCGTTATTTGTGATCGTTTATATTGATTTTAATCACTAAAAATAGCAATAAATCATGAAAAGTATATAGAAAAATATGGGATCACGAACCAGGCGTTCGAAGAGCAATATGAGAATTTTGCAACCATTTTATTTAAATTACTAGCAGTAATCTTAAGAACTCTTTGCATGAATATGAAGATGACTGGCATCACGAACCAGGAGTTCGAAGAACTGGTTTGAACTAGTAGGTAATCACGGATGAGCAAAAGATTGAGAAGACTCTTTCTACCTTTCACCCGAATGCAATGCAATCCGCACGTAACTATCGTCAAGACAGCTACAAGAAGTATGCTGAATTCATTGATATTATGCAAGTTGCAGAAACTCAAGATGATGTTTGTAACATCCCAAATATAGGTTGTGTTTCAAATGTAACCAAACTAGGGTTTGTGTTTCAAATGTAACCTAATATGGGTGTTTGTTTCAAATGTAATTAAATGAGTAGAAATTAAAACTTTTCTCACCCCTTGAAACTCTTGAACATTTCTATAATTCTTGTCAAGAGTTGTGGAATTCAAAAACCTAAACCTCTTGTTGACTAAAGTCAACCCCTTAATCAACTTAGTGAGAATCTGGTATTCAACCTTTGGAAATATTTTTCCTTGGTTCTAGGGATGATGTGTGACCCCTCTTAAAAATTTCATAATTTTTAGAAATTATTTGATAATTTTTGGAGCCAAGTCAAACCAATTTTTCAATTGGTCAAACCCTAGAACATAACCTTGCAGAATTTTTGGAGAAAAATGCTCTTCATGAAAACCTCTAGAAATTTTATGTAAGGTTAATCCTGGAGTGAGGAAGCTCTAGTCAAAATTTTAGAATTTTTGGAGTTAGTTTGCTACCTCTAAAAATTCCTCCAAACTCAGCCTTCAAAAATTAAACTCAAATCTGGAGCACTGTTCCTCGGGTCCGAGCCACTTCAAGTGGGTCGAACCCAACCTACATCCCCGCTCAGCCCGACCTCCCCTCTCCTTTCGTCGCTGTTGGATCAAAATCCAATAGCCACGACCTCCCCTCTCCTTTCGTCGCCGTTGGATCAAAATCCAACAGCCACGACCTCCCTTCTCCTTTCGTCGCCATTGGATCAAAATCCAACAGCCACGACCTCCCCTCTACGTTGTGCGCCGTTGGGTCAAAATCCAACAGCCACGACCTCCCCTTTACGTTGTGCGCCGTTGGATCAAATCCAACAGCCACGACCTCCCATTGCGTCATGCGCACCAGCCACGGCCTCCCCTCTATGTTGTGCGCCGTTGGATCAAAATCCAACAGCCACGACCTCCCATCCCTTGTCAGCATCGTGCGCACCAGCCCGACCTCCCCTCTACTTTCGTCCCTGTTGGATCAAAATCCAACAGCCACGACCTCCCCTCTACATTGTGCGCCGTTGGATCAAAATCCAACAGCCACGACCTCCCATCGCGTCGTGCGCACCAGCCACGACCTCCCCTCTACGTTGTGCGCTGTTGGATCAAAATCCAACAGCCACGACCTCCCCTCTATGTTGTGCGCCGTTGGATCAAAATCCAACAGCCACGACCTCCTCCCTCTGTCGTGTGCAACGGCCATGACCTCCCCTCTATGTTGTGCGCCGTTGGATCAAAATCCAACAACCACGACCTTCCGTCGCTTGTCAGAGTCGCGCGCAACAGTCAAGACATCCCCACCTCTATTCCGCGCCATTGGATGCAAATCCAACGGCCACGACCTCCTGTCTCCTTACCACGTGCGACCTCCCCTTTTCTTTTCGCAACCGTCCGATGTAAATCTAACGGCTGCGACCTCCCCTTCCTTGTCGGAACCGTCAGATCAAGATCTAGTGGTCGCGATCTCCTCCTTTCCTTTCCAGACCACACCGGTTCAGATCTAATGGTCACAACCTCCCCCTTTTCTTATCGAACGGTTGATATCAGTCACCTGTTCTTCTCCTTCCTCGGTCTCGCGCGCGTGCGCCATGGCAGAGGGAGGGCAGTGCCTTGTCACCTCTCAACAACTCTTTTGCTACAAGCATTAAATGCGGGTCAGCCTTCTGCCCCCAAAGTCATGTTCAGACCTGCCCCATCCCCTCCACGTCCTTGTTGAGCCATGGACCGAGCTGTGGGCTAAGCTCACCATGGAGCTTAACCCTAGCTCATATGCCTTTGCTTCCTGGCTATAAAAGGTCCTCTGGTTCCTCCTTGGCTTCCTTTAAACACCTTCTCCACTTGCTCTCGGTTCCTTGAGCTCAAATCGCCCACATGCCCCTCGGCCGCCATTGTTGCACCTTGAAGCTCCTCGGTGGCAACAGGGTTCTAGTGGCCTTTCCTCCACCTCTTTGCTTCCATTTGAGCCTCTCACCTCTGTGGTCAAAACCCCTAACATAGTTGGTTTTGACATTTACAGGAGCGGGCTATTTTGGAGTTTGGTCCCCTTCGGCCGAAAAGCACCCTCTTCTTCCTCAAGTCCGGTAAGGACCTTCTCCCTTCAATTCCTTGCTCTGGGAGCATCTCCGAGCTATATGGAATCCATCTTGATGATGCGGTCTGGTTAATTTTGCTCAGGCTGCCTCGTCCTCGTCGTCATCTCCAGCGCCGGCGCGGGTCTTCGTCGCCGGAGCTGCTTAGCCCTTCCCAGTCCCTCCGCGACCTCTAGGTAACCTCCTGGAAGTCCCTAGGAGCTGGGCACCCGCTTGAATGGACTGTTGCGGAGCTTTCCTTCGTCTTTGCTTTTCGCCGTGCGTTACCGCGCCGCCCCTCTCCGGCTAGCCACTGCTTTGGTCCACCACCGCAGGTGTGAGTGGTACCAGAGGGTGCGCATTGCTATTGCGCACCCATAGCTGGCCGTAGCTCGCGTTGCCGTGGCCTGAGTCGCTGGTGGTGACCATTTCTTCGCCGTCGGTTTCGTTGTCGGACGGAGTTGACAAATGTAGCAGCTCGTTAGGACCGTCCCTTTCCAGATCTGTGAGTGAGATTTCGCGGGGCCGTGCGTGTGCACTGTGTCGCATTGGTTGTGAGCCGTCCATCTCACGATTGACGGTCCACAGTCGTCGCCTCCTTTCGTGGGTGGGGATTCCAAACGCGCCGCGCGCGACCCAACCTGGACCGTCGGATGCCACATCGACGGCCCATGTTCGTCGGATCTGCGCGGGCGTGAGCACGTTGCCCCGTTCGTCTTGGGCCGTGCGATGCAAGATCAACGGCCCAGATTCGTCCACCTCGTTTCATTTTTAGGAATTCCCGATGGATTTAATTGTAAACTGAAAAAGGTAATAAACTTTGAAAATACATAACTATTTCTTGTTAGCTCCATTTGAGTTGATTCAAATTTTGGTAGCTCTGGTTTGAACTAAAATTTAATTTAAAAATGGTTCTAAGTTTAGTTCGGCTCCAGGAAATGGATTGGTAAATTGGTTTCAAAATTAACTTTAAATGTTGCTCCAAAATTTGCAATTAACTTGTAAAATGCATAAGTAATCCTCTATAGATCCTTTTTGAGTGAATCCAACTTTGTTGGCTTCCTTTATTAGTATAATAAATGGTAGAATAGGATTTAGGCATGTCACTGTTTTCAAAATCTTTGTGGGTGCATTTTATTTGTGCTCTTGCATATGTCTTTGAAAAACCATAGAAAATGCATACTAGCTCCAAATGAGGTGAACTCAATTGTGTTATTCATCTCATGAGGTGTTTTACTTACCATAAAAATCCCAGGTGCAACACCTCTTTGGAAAATTGTGCTAAAGAATTTAATTCGGATGAACAAGAATCGATTTGAATTTTCCAAAGATTTTCAGTGAGCGTAATTGTTTTGGCTATAACTTTTGCATTAAGAATTCAAATCAATTGGTTCTTGTTGCTAAATTCCTTAAAAAAAATCATGCTATTGCTGCTGTAAAAATTTCAATGCAATTGGAGAAATTTTTCTGTGGAGTCTTTTTGGTTTTCTTCGTTCTTATCGGTTCTTTTCGCTTTTTCGTTAGGTGCCGATGAGTGCGTTGATAACGAGAGCCCTACAGCAACCTGAGCATATCCAGCAAGGCAAGCAGTTTGATCATATCCAGTTAATCCCATTACTTTTAAAGTCTAATACTTTGTATAACTTGTATGTATGCATGCTTACTTTGTGTTAAATTATCGCTTAGTTGAGCCTATAGATGCATACTCTGTAGGTAAATGTTCATTCTCTACTACTAAGCTTAGAATTATCTTGCTGTGATTTAGAGTTCGATGGATGGACTCTTATCACTTAGTAGTTTACGTTGATAATGCTTAGAAATGCTTAGATAACGGTAGAAATTGGCGGTTGTCGACTTATGTCGATGACCTTGATCACACAAAAATTATTATTCCATTATGTCTAGCTTGTTCTTTGTTACTTTGTAAAGAAATAAAAATGAAAACAAAATTGTTATTGATTTGGGCACAATGGATGTTGGTGTGATCTCATGGTGTGATGGAATGGTGCCCAAGTCCCTAAGGACCGAGTTACTTGGGCCACTAAATCGAAAGCAATCTTATGTGCTAACCACACGAGGGTATTGGGAACCCCTCTTGGCTAAGTACTTTGGGAGGTGTTAATTATGGGTCGCAGTGGTTAAAACTGTTTTTATAAAGGGAAGAGCACCCGCAGTTGCTTAGGCTGGGCCGGTGTCTCCTACCTTTCGGGTTGTTGCGACTCTTAATTAGCATCATTCATTTGAAATGCCTCATAGGACTCAGCCGTGCCGGCACACCAAAGGAAGTGTGCTAAATAGTTTGGCGAAAAGGCGGTCTGGCGTGTGGGTACATTGGTACACCCCTGCAGGAATAAAACTATTCGAATAGCCTCATCCTAGGTTATGGACATGCTTGGCAAGGTCACTCAAGAACTAGACTAAACCTTTAATTAAAACTTGTTGGGTGGTATGAATTGGGTGATTCATGCTATTGTTGTGGTGGCTATTGGGTTAGTCACTTCCAGGTTATTCTTACTGTTGTTATTATTATTGTATCGTTGCTACTTCAACAATTAAAAATGCTTTGTCAAAATTGCTTTCAATCTATTATATTATTGCAAAGGAAAACTTGCTTTATGTTAAAATGAGCCTAAAGTCTTCCACTTAAATAAAGCTTGCTTTGTATAGGCCTGTTATCCTTACATGTTAGTCTTGCGAGTACATTTTTGTACTCATTTGCTTTGCTTAACTGTAATTGTTGCAGAGGAAGAAGTTGAACCCCAAGGGTTCCACTTTTGTGAGATGTGCGGTGGTTGGGACGACTAAGTTGGTGGCATGGTTGGTTGCCTTGTGGGCTAAAGGCAAACCATACGGCCTTCTTTTGTTTATTGCCATCTTATGGCTTTTGCTTCCGCTGTGTTTATCTTTTTTAGTTGTTATTTGGCCGGTTGGCCCCTTTTGTAATAACTCTCTCTTTTGTATGTCTTTTAATTAATCTAGTTCGTGCTTTGGTTCTATGTCTTGAATGGAATTGATGCATGATTTTGTAAAAGGGTGTGTATATTGCATTTCTGGGAAGTATACATATCTTGAAGACATGGGTTATTTTGTTTGTGATGCTAGGGTCAATGGATGACTAAGCATTACAAGCCAAATAAGTCTGGGTCCTCACAATGTTCTAAGGAAGAACTACATCCCATAGCCGTCTACTAGCAATATTGGCTATGAAGCCAATGCTAGCAGCAATAAGGGGAAGAAGCCTTTCACAAAGGAGAAGGACAAGAAGGGTAAGGTCGTGGGTCGTACGTTATTGATACTTTCTAGTCTAAAGAACAAGGGCAAAGGACAACATGAGATACACCTCACCATTACAGGTATAGAGGATCCACATCCATTAGTTGCACTCATGGATGTGGATAGCCCAGTACCAGCCCCCATCACCCCTCGTTTGGATATTGTAGCGGCCGTAGCCGTAGTTGCCCAAGAGGAGAAGATCGCCATGGAGCAGATTCAGGCAAAAGTTTCTACATACAACGCCGACTCGATCTGGTGCACGCATTGCACTTAGATATTTTTACAGTCACTTGTAGTTTGTGATTGTGATAGAACTTTGAATAATATTTGTAAGCTCTAGGAGAGCAAAGCATTAAATTCTCATGATGAGTTCTGCAAGGCTTATTTTCCTGTATTTATAATAGTAAGTTATATTCTGATATCTGGAGTATTTTATTTATGTGCTGCTTGCTTCCTGCTGCATAATAATAAAGTACCTTATATTAGAACGCATGTGACACCCTATGGAGGAAGTGTGCTTAGAAGGATAGCGGCACAATGAATACCACCTTGAGAGAGACGAAATCTTTCAGTCGATTAGCAAGAATGCTGGTAGTCTTACGACAATCACAGGCAGCAATACTTGTATAATAGGCTCAAGAAGGGCTACAATTATACTCCTGATAGGCACAACTTTGGTCATTAAAGAAGCCTTGTTGTACCCAAAATCGACTAGAACTCTCAAGGATATTCGCACTAACGGGTTCCACGTAGAAACTAAAGAAGAGTATGGTAAAGAATACCTGCTCATTACAAAGCGTGAAAAAAGTGGAAAATGGTATTAGAACGCCTTCCTTCATATGAAACTGGGCTATACTACACTAATATTAAGGTAACTGCAGCCTATACTACCTTAAAAACCGTATTTAGAAGCTCTGAACTTTTCTAACTCCAGCATGATAAATTATGTCACCCAGGTCTTAGGATGATGAGAAATATAATTAACAATTCATAGGGACATAATATCAATATAAAGAATTTCCCGAATCAGGGAGATTTAGTGTGCCCCGCATGTGCCACCAGAAAATTAATTACTAGACCTTTTGCTCTGAAAGTGAAGGATGAAGTCCCTGCATTCCTGAACCGTATTCAGGGAGACATTTACGGTCCTATACAGCCCATGTCAGAGCCATTTAGGAATATTACGGTGCTCATTGATGCTTCCTTGAAATGATCGCATGTATGTTTATTATCTACGAGAAACTACGCTTTTGCATAGCTAATCTCACAGATAATTAAAATTAAGAATAATTTCCCTGATCATCATATGAAGTCCACCAGAATGGACAACGCCAGAGAATTTACTTCAAAGGCATTTGATGATTATTGTATGGCAATGGGAATTAAAGTTGAGCATTCTGTACTGCATGTTCACATCCAGAATGGACTAGTAGAGGCATTAATTAAAAGGATTAAATTTTTGCCTGGCCACTTTGAAGAATTGTAATTTACCAACTACATATTGGGGACACGTAGTCCTGCTCGCAGCAGCTCTCATCGATTTTAGGCCGTCGGCGTATAACATCCATTCACATATGCAACTAATGCAAGAGTCAGCACCAAAAATTTCTCATCTTTGAAGATTTGGTTGCAAGGTTTATGTACCCATACCACCACCACAGCGAACTGCAATGGGCCTTCTCCGAAAGTCTGTGATATACGTTGGTTATGAGACAAGATCCATAATCAAGTATTTGGACCCTATGACGAGAGATTTGCATACTGTCTGATTCACTGATAGTATATTAGATGAGGATAGTTTCCTGTCATTAGGGGAAGGAAATCAATCTCTTGATGAAAAATGTCAGGAAATAGAGAAGTCCAGAAGATAATTGAAATCCATACACATGACCCGCGCACTAGTGAAGAAAATAGAGAAGTCTAGAAGATAATTGAAGTCTAGAAGACAATTGCAGTCTAGAAGATAATTGATTTGCAAGCATTAGAGAATCAACTGCCTAACCACTTTAGTGATTTGAAGAGCGTGACCAAGTCGCATGTGCCTGCACGCAATGCACCAGAGAGGGTTAAAATACCGATGAAGGTATCCCTAATCCCGTCCTAAGGCCTCAGAAAGAACGTGAACTCCGGCCCCTCGAATCCGAAGTACTGGGGATGCTTGATGAAAAAGGATAAGAAGGACTTGACACAGCCGATCACCGAAGTTCCCCAAAACCAGAAGGAGAGCTAGTTGAGACCTGACACTAGTATGTAACTTTCAAAAAAGGCACACCGGATTTGAACATCCCCATGAAGAGAGACATCAGCATGGATGTGTGCGCACACATCGAAGCTAAAAAACTAAAGGGACTTGCCCCACAATTGGAAGCAGCAGTGAGTAAGTGGAAACATTAAAAGAATCGTCCCATGAAAAAATAGCTATAAATTATATGACCACGGGAGAATCTATGAATAGAACAACAACCAATGTTGATATTTATTTTGCAAAGAAAATTGCCACAATCATCGATCTTAATCCAGAACCTGCATTGCTCGCTGAATGTAAGAAAAGATCATATTGGGAAGATTGAAAGAAGGAAATAGAAGCAGAATTATTCTCTCTGAATAAAAGAGAGATGTTTAGGCCTGTAAGCTGCATGCCTCCCCATGTGCACCCCGTAGGGCATAAGTGGGCATTTGTTCGAAAGAGAAATGAAAATAATAAAGTAAAGCAAGGCTTGTTGCACAAGGTTTCACTCAACATCCAAGAGTTATTTATGAAGAAACCTATTTCCTGGTCATGGGCGGAACCACCCTTTAGATATTTAATCTCAATGGCAGTCAACTTGAAATGATATAGATGGATGTGGTAACTGCATACTTTTATGGAAATTTGGATTCAGACATTTATATGAAGGTACTTGAATGTATCCCTATCCCGAACCAAGACAGAGCAAATAGAAATCTGTACAGTGTGAAACTCAAAAAGTCACTTTACAGACTTAAGCAATCAGACAGGATGTGGTATAATCGCTTGAAGCAACTTTCTATACAAAAAGGCTACACGAACAATAAAAATTGTCCCTGTGTATTTATACGACGATCCCAGAATGGATTTTGTATAATCTCAGTGTATGTACATGATCTGAATATCATCAAAACCTTAGAAGATATTAAGAAAGCAAGCTCTTACCTGGAGTCGGAGTTCGGAATGAAAGATTTGGGTAAAACCAAATATTGCCTAGGCTTGCAGCTTGAGCATACCCCTGAAGGGATTTTAGTGCATTAGTCAACCTACACTCAGAAGGTGTTAGAAAGGTTCGGCTTTGAAAAGGCATATCCTTCGAAAATGCCAATGGTTGGATGATCCTTGCAGCAAGACAAGAATTCGTACAGATCTAGAGAAGAGGGGGAGGAAGTCCTGTGATAGAAATTCTCATACTTGAGCGCAATCGGAGCACTCATGTATTTATCATACTGTACTAGATCGGGTATTGCATTTGTCGTGAACCTATTAGTAAGGTATAGTGCAGAACCTACTAAAGGTATTGGCAGGGAATGAAGGATATTTTCCAATACATCCAAGGAAGCAAAGAACTTAGTCTGTTCTACAGAAAGAACCAAGACCTAACTATGAATGGCTATATAGATGCCGAGTACCTATCAGACCCGTATACAGCCAAGTCGCAATCAGGCTATGTATTCCTATGTGGTGGAACTGCAATTCTATAGAAATCGTCTAAACAATGTCTTGTACCGACTTCGACGAACCACTAGGAAATAATAGCACTATACGAGGCCTCACGAGAATGTGCTTGGCTTCGGCGGATGATTCACCATGTCCAGCAGTCGTGCGGATTGAATACCGTACAAACCCCTACTATTATCTACGAAGATAATACAGCTTGTTTTGCCTAAGTGCGAACGGGTTATGTGAACAGTCTACTCACAAAGCATATCAATCCCAAGTTCTTCTATGCCCATGAATTGCAAAAGATGGACGAGATTAAAGTACTATATACTAAGTTATGTGAAAATCTAGCAGATTTATTCACTAAGTCACTTCCAGCGTCTAGCTTTGAAAGATGCATACATGGAATTGGAATGATGAGACTTAGAGAAGTGCAGAATTCAGGGGAGAATCGTCACGAACTCATTATTAAAGCTTGATCACAAAGATCGACTACTCAAAGAATAAATCCTGCAGATTAAATAAAATTAGGTAGATTGTACTCTTTTTCCCTTGACGAGTTTTCCTGAAGTTTCTCAGTTAAGGTTTTTAACGAGGCATTCGTGCAGCACAACAGAATGTGTTTTATGTACTCTTTCTTCAAATTTTTCCCACTGGGTTTTTGTGGAGTTTTGATGAGACATAAACATATCGGATGAGTGCCAAGGGAGAGTGTTAAGAAACTGGGTCCAGACCGACAGTCCTGGCCCACGATGGGCTCCTCATCCATCCAGTAGCCTATATAAAGGAGGGGGACCCCAACCATTGTATGACAGTTTTACAGAAGAGCGATAAAGAGAAGCCAGAAGTCCCCTCATATCTCTGTGTTTAATCTACTATTTTGTTCTTGTGTTCTTGCATTGTTCTTACGATTCTGAGTTTATCTACAAGGTAATCGTTCGGATTGGACTCGCCAACGATGGTTCCTCAATAATTAGAAACATATAAAACAATTGGTGGCGTGGCATTCGTGTCTTATGACTAAATGCCATTATTTGAGTCGCGCACACACCACCACCACAGACGCACGTAAACAGATGCACCTTTAGAATTACGAAGGCTAGAGATAAATCCGTGGCCTCACAGAACACAACTACACAGGCATGCGCTTTACCACTGAAGCTTATTCACGCACAAGGTTCCAAATAGCTAACTATAACTGTGCTATAGCTTTTTTGGACCGCAACGCTAAGCCGCGAAAATAGGTACTCCCTCCGTTCTTTTTTACTTGACTTCCTAGAATCTGTGCTGTCAAACTTTTTAAAGTTTGGCCACCAATAGATTTAAAACTATCTAGATTGACTACATAAAAATTATATCATTAGATTTGTCGTTAAAAATACTGTCATAATATTATAATTTTATTACTACATCGTAATGTAAAGTTATAAACAGTAACGGTCAAAGCCGCATCTCGAAGACCGCAAAAAGCCAAAAACATTTTTTGAAGAGGGGGAAACCCTGCTTTTTATAGAAAGCAAATAACAGTCTTTACAGAAGATAGAAGGAAGCAGAAAGACTGGGGAAACCAGTTTGCAACTACAAGGGCATCAAAAGGGCAGCACAACTGCCATAACAACTAAATCAGTTAGCCAAAGAAGCCCAACGCTAACAAAAGAAACCCAACTCCAGATTACCATAACAGATGATGAGATGCAACTCATCTTACAAAATTTCTTAATCCAGGCTTCAAACATAGTCATGACAATATCCAGCTTGTCGCCATCATCCTTTTTTAACAGAATACGCCAATGCTGCAAACAAGATAATACTTTGAAGATCATATCTACTGGATGTTTAATAAAAATCCTTTCAAACGTCATATTGTTCCTAATTCTCCATAGAGTCCAAAGTCGTAGCTGCAAAACAAAACAAAACAATATTATAGAGATTAGCCCCCTTTTCCAGCCAGTTCATTTGAAAATCAGCTAAAGACTCTGGATGTCGCTCCCAGCCAAGAGCCTCTTTGAGACAAATCTAGAAGAAGTTTGAAAGATTACAAGAGAATAAAATATGGTCAATAGTCTTCTCCAAACCACATAAGACCGTAAAAAGTAAAAAAACATCAAGTAAAAAAAGAACGGAGGAAGTAAATAGTTAGCTGTGGCGTTTGGGATCTCGTGACGAAGACGCGAAAATCATTTCTAAAACCTTCCCCGCACGTATTTAACAGTGGATAATACGGATTTGAACTCTGAAGGTAAAGTCATCCTCGCATGCCTCCATCAACCATGTTTCTCACTATTCCACTCACTAGGAGGGTGCAAAGACTTTTGGAGGGGCGGGGGTTGGGGGGAAAATAGAGCAATTGACATCTTCCTCATTGTATCCAGTTTTGTTCATGGGCCTAATTCCATAGCCGACTTGCGTATCTGTGTGCTTTCCAGCCCAATATAAGTGGCACAAATCCCTACGAATAATAAAGTCTGCAGATAAAGGCTTATCCTGGCCTTCCTGGGCCGGCCTAGCTACATGCATCCTCCAGCCTATCAAGAGCTACCCGTCGTCCTCTCTCTCTCTCTCAAAAAAAAAAAGAGCTACTCGTCGTGCAATAACTTCGTCGTAAATGTGGCCAGATTGAAGTCAAACGTATAGGGCTTATCCGGATAAGCCACACCACTTATATTCGGATAGAGCCGACGGGTCAGAAAAGGCGGGCCGGCGGTGACAGAAACTTAACCATGACCGCTCGATGTGCACAGGCCGCAGGGATTACGTACGTACGTACGTGTCCTACTGGATCTGTGGATCAGATGCTATTGAATGACAATGATGCATGCATGGCACTGGATCGGAAGAGAGACACTGCATCGTTGTTGTGCCAAGCCACTTCCACATATTGACAATGGGGTAGACAACTTTGACAGTGGTCAATGGAGTAGTCCAGTAGCAGCTAGCACCCGAGCCAAGAGACGGCCTCGATCTCTTTCGGATGAGATCAAGCAGTTGCCATGGCATGCATGCATGCATGCATGGAAAACCCCAACTCCTACATGCATGGGATGGTAGCAACTTCTATCCAATATACCGGTCTCAACAAACACTATCCAATCCGTTTTGTCGTTTAACAAAGTCGGACACAATTTTAAGACGTTTAGCAAAACACGCGCATATGTTTTTTATTTTGCCAAGACGATGATGACACCGAAAGTCCACGTACGTGGACTTATCCAACACACTGGCTTGCATGCATGGTGTTCCTTACTACATAATGCCTAGATCTAGATGCCACGTGTGCCCCTCGTTGACTCGTATTTGGTGTTTTTACACTTCCGATATATTAGCTCATGCATTACGTATGTGTGATTATGTACGTGAAGACTTCGTACAGGCGTATCCACAAGCGTTACTGCATTATCTTTATATATAAAGGCAGACGTTTTTTGCTCCATCTTGCTTGGCCACGTCGACTGTCTACGTTTCATCCGTTCGATTTGGTTTCGTCGCTTCTTGGCCGCCCGATCTCACGTGGGTTCGTCCCTGCGCTGTGTGCGTGCGGCGTCGTTTGTAGCTGTTCGCATTTTACGTTGCGGCGCCGTTAGATCGTTCGCCTTTTTCGCCGCTTTCGCCGCCGCCGCTTTGGTCGTGCCGCTTCCGTTCATCCGCCACGCATCATGGGCCGTCGCGATGATCGCCACGCAACAGCGTCGGCTGGACACGTAGCGGTGCCACTTTCGTTGTTTTTTGGCTGGTTGTTTGCTTCGTTTCGAACGGCCCGGTTCCGTCGGTCTTCGCCTTTCTCGTCTTGGCCACTCCGTCCCTGCTGCTTCTTTGCTGCTGCGGGCCTGGCGGCCTTCCGATTCGGCCGTGCTGTAGTCGCTGTTCGTTGGCTCCTTTGCTTCGCCGCTTCGTCTTCCTCCTCCTCTTTCTTCGTTCTTGCTTCTGGCTGCCTTCAGTCCTCTCTCTGGCTGCCTGTTTAGCCGTGCCTACCTCTTCCTCTCTCGGTTTTTCCCCCTTCTCTGTGTATGTTGTTGCTTGTGCTGTTCTTAGTCGTTCCTTATTTGTAGGTTTGTGGTTTGATTGCCTTCTGCTTTTCCTTTTCTGCAGACGATCGTTGCATCCGTCTATATGCCGCTGCGGATTTCCCATTTTTCTTCCGACGCGTTTGCCTCTTCCTCTCTCGGATTTTTACTGTTGTGCCGGTGTTTTTCTGCTTACGCTACTGTTTTGCGGTTCTTGTTTGTAGATCTGAGGTCTGATTGCCTTTTTTGTTTCCTTCTCTGCGGTATTAACATAGTTTGCGCTCATCTGCCGCTCCGGATCCACGATTTTGTTCCTCTATTTCTTTCTTCTTTGTTTTTTTTACCTTTACTTTTCTTACATTTTGATCTCACATGCATCCAGATCTGTTTTGTGGCCGTCATCGGTCTTCGGTGTGGTTGGAGGCAGAATTCGGCCCCGCCTGGACATCCAGATCTGTTCTTTGCGGCATCACTGATCTTGCCTTTTTTAGGCTGCGTTGCTTCGGCCGTTTTCTCTACTTGGAACAAGATGGATGCTTCCTGCTCTTTTTCTTACCTTATGTTTCCGTCTTTTCCTTTCTGTTCTTATTCTGGTTCCTTAGATCTTCTTCGCGTTTCTTGATTCTTTTTCCCCTTCTTTGCAGGCCGATTGGCTCTTGCTTGCTCGCAGTACGTTCGGATTTGCGCCGCCCTCCTTTCAAGTATGTGTGTCCACTGTCTTTTTATCTTCTATATGATGCCCGATAGGTACATTGCGCCGTGCCTCTGGCTTATTTGTTCTTCTTTTTTGCGATGCTGCTGATATAGCCGTCTTTACTAGAATCCGATCTTATAGAAGGAACAGCTCTAGCTTAAGCTTGCTGTCCTGCATGTGTTTTGTTTACCGTCCGGTTCACCGTGATGGGCTATTCGTCGTCGTCGTCTTGGTTTACCTTGTCGCTGCGACTGTCACATGCTGTTCTTGATTCCTCGTCTCCTCTGTTACATTGCCGTCGCAGGCCCTCTGTAGCTCCTCATTCCATTGAATGCAGAAGGTACCTTGTCGCTGCGACTGTCACATGCTGTTCTTGATTCCTCATCTCCTCTGTTACATTGCCGTCGCAGGCCCTCTGTAGCTCCTCATTCCATTGAATGCAGAAGGTATGCATGGTGTAGAGACACCGAGCAGTTCTGCTGTTCATAGGAGGCTAGGTACATGTTTTAGATGTAGCCTTGTTTGTGCTAGATATGTATTTATATGATTCCCCCAACTTTCCTCTCCTAAATATAGGAAAAGGTAATTACCCTATGCCTCCACAAACCGATTCAAGGCGTAATGTAAAAAGAGACAGCAAATCCTAAACCCTAAACCCTAACATCTTACATCATAATTTAGATCTGTGCTACACATTCTAACACTACATCTCACTTTTTTAGATGTCAAAGACACCCCACCGCCTTCATTTCTACTGTCTATCACGGAGGGGAAAAAAAGAAAGAGTATATCGTTCTTTACATCGAATGTTATGCTTCTTTTACATAAAACACGATGTCATGACCTGACATACTTGTTCTGTAATATGCTCAGCCTAGAGACAGCGCATGACCCAGCTCTGCACAAAAGAGGCTCTTTAGTGTAGCACCAACTTCAGATCAGGTCGACACCATTCCTATCTTTGTCTATACAATGATGAGGTAGTTTGTTACCGACTTATGAATAGGTTAGCTTGGATCATACATTTTTTTTTGCAGGCTGTTAGCGTACAGGATGCACCTCCCACCAAAGAGCACACTTCCCATGCCGTATCGACGATTTAAACCAATCCCATCGAGGAAAAACGCAAGATAAGTAGGCAAACACCGTCATGACCCTGTAGATTACTGTGGTCGATATTAAATCTCTATGCCATTTCTACGCCCCTGATATCCAACTTTTAGCTTGCTCCATACCACCTCAGTATTGATCCCTTGTTCAGACTCTGATTCCAATAAAATAACATTATATCAACCATTCTTACATCTACTTTAGTACTTTGATCGAATGTATAATATACCTTTTTTGCTCACAGATTACATATTAGCACATGCAGATACATTATAGCCAACCTTACAGATACACCTCGCAGCTACATTAGTTCGGTTGTTATTCTGCGTGTGCAGGATCTTTTTACAGAATGGTTCTGCGTGTGCAGGATCTTTTTACAGAATGGTATACTGCTTGTTCATCGATTTGTTTCGTACATATTTTACCTACACATATCAGAGACTTGCGTGCCGCTAAAAAAAACCTTTCTAATCTTAGTGGACAAAAGACAACACATACTACGGCACCTATCTCTGCTCTGTACATACAGAGTTTGTATTGTAATTATATTCTGTCTACAAACGATAAAGACTACATGTTAACGTTGCTACTCTTTTTTTGCCCTCATGAGAGCCTCACTTATCTTTCTTTTTATGCAGCTCACCTTGCGGTTCATCAGACAACTAACAAATGTGAGATTCAATATAGCGGATTGTTTATTGATGTTTATCTCCTCCTATCTGTTATATGTGACTTCTAAAGCTGCTCTCTTCACGTAATCTGTAACAAGAAAGGGGAGCTTCCAGTTGATCTACCCATCACCAGTCCAAACTAATGGCCTACTATATAAGCCCTCTTTTGTAAACTACAGTTACAGACTTTAGACGGTTCCTGCAGTCTTTTAGTATCTACAAACCAACTTTATGTAATGTGTAATAGCGTAAAACATCCTCTAATATTTTGCGAACAACTACATGTAATATATGGCCAATCGGCGTATCTTGTGCTCTTTTGTAACGGCGATATCTATTAGTGTGCACTTTTATCTATGCTTAGTTTTTTCTTATTTCTCCCTGCCAAATGGTACATGCTACATCTGACTAAACAATTTTCTTTTTTGATGTATGTATTGTTATAACAATGTTTCCTTTTTCTTCCAGAAGCAGCAGAGGATTAGAGCTAATGGACGGTCTAGCTAACTACAGACAGTAAGTCTGCAATGGCTGCTTATTACAATTGATGTCGGTGCGAACAATAATAGCTTGCTCAAAAAAATGGTAAATTATACTTTGCCAGCAGCTGCTATTATTGTTAGTGACAATTTAGATTACCAGCCTGTATTATATACAACACAAAACAAAAAAGATATGAGAATGTAATCGTTCCTTCTTTGTTTTGCACTTGCTTGGTAGAAGAAGCTGCCAACTGAGGAATTGACATTACCGCCTCCAAAGAGACAGACCAAATTTGTATTTCTTAAGGCTGCTTTCAGCCAATCAAAGCCAGATGGTAGCCTCTCCTTGTTTGCTCCCACTTGGTGGCTGAACAGTCAGCTGAGGTTTGATGAGCAGTTGAGTCACACACTACAGGATGTCTAAAGGTATCTCTTTACTACAGAATGCCTTGTATTATATATTCCTAGAGATTTTCTCATGTCCAAAACATTCCTTCCCAAAGTGTTGTGCTAGATCGACTGCTTTTTCCCCCTTTTTCTTGTTACAGCAACGTATTTGGGGATGATAGCTCATTTCAGTTTTTTGTATAGGTCGTATACATTACCTGTAGACAATACATATGTGCCGTATAGATGTCATCTTTTTTACTTCAGATATTGAGTAAAAATTGCTGGAGGATGATATATTGCTGCATATAGAAACGATTGCTATGATCGTGCTGACCATTCCTAGACTCAACATACGAATTATCACTCTATACAGCATGCTGATTCTTACTTTGAGAAAATCACTATTAATTTTTAAATCTAAAAGTACATGACATGTCTTGCAAGTTTCTTTTACATCTGGTATAACTCAAAACCTCCACACTGATTATCTCTCTTTTGTTTATAACATATTCTTATTCGTAAAAAAAAAACCGGAGTACCAGCCAGAACAACATGTTCGTTCCAGAGGAGATGCATGATTCTACAGTCCCTTAGTGCAGGACTTTTTAGAGCTTTTAATACTTTACATACTTATTGATGGACTCTCTACTATATTACTACCTTTTCCTGTTTATCCATATTTTGATTCCTCACAAAGTACATGTAGAATCTCTCAAATTAAAATCCCATATTTGACGGATCCAGATAAGGCTTATGTATTATTCGACCACACAGATGTATATTGTGCCATTCCCGATCTAATTATTTTACTCACACACACACATATATATGTGTGTGTGTGTGTGTATACAAAACTTCCAAATCATCATCGTACACGGGTTTTTTATTTCGCCCGCGGCAACGCGCGGGTCTACTGCTAGTATGCATAGTCCTTGCCTCAGAACGACGAGCATGGTTAACCACCACGCACCGTATACCCAACTAATTCATTCGATCAAGCTCGACTTGAGTTCACCTACCCAAATCATGGCCATAATAGGCTTTTTAACACCTTTGCTTGATGTAAAGTCGTAAACTAAGGATTTGTCGGTCAACATTCTAAAGAAATCAGTCAGATTCTTAGGCTGCTTTCAGTGCTCCACCTTAACTGGTATTTTAAACTTGCTATGTAGGTAAAATAATGATATGGCACTATAGTTAATGAAGAGAGAGGGTACTCTAGTATCTAATCTGGATATTGGTTCGGTCTCGAAATCCAACGCATAAAATTTATTGTGATCGATCCTGTGCATGAGAAAGATCATGCATGCATTGCTTTAGTACATGCCACAAATAGATCATAATACTCAAATACCAGTAAAGATCATGCATGTAATTAAATGAAACAGTCTAAAATACCACACCATAAAAAACCATGCATTGGAAAGGTGATATCCTAATATTTTTTATACACTAAAGAAATTATACTAAGATACAGCCCATTAAGATCAGCCTTAGATCGTCGGATCAAGATTCAATGCTCCATATCTCTTGTTCCAATCCTTTACGACCAATATAACAACACAGACGTCACAACAATAAGAGCTTATCCCGATTAAGTACAGCTGTACGTACACGCATGCTGTACTACTTATCCATTCGATTCGATTCGGGTGCGAAATTAAGACGGCGCTGGCTTATCCATTCGGTTCGGGTCACATCCAGAACACACGCGACGACGGCGGGAGCATCCCGGCCGTCTCTCTATAAATACGTGTCCGGAGACGTGGCTGCTCCACACAGCAAAGCCGTTCCTTGTCCAAGTGAGCTCTGACTAGCTGAGTGCGCCGCGGCGACTAGTAGTAGTACTCCTACGGAAAGAGGCATACAAGTGTACGCACATAGGAACAGTACAGTGGGGTTATGGGGAAGCAACTGGCCGCCCTGTGTGGGCTCCTCGTGGTGTTGCCCTGGCTCTCGACCGACGTGCATGCACAGACACAGATCCTCTTCCAGGTGCTTACATATGTATAGTACATTTCTGCCCTAAAAAAAGAAGTCGTTTTGGATGTTGATATGATTCTGAAATACAACACTGATCGCTCATTTGAGTTATTTCTATTGTTATATAGTTATAAAACCTACTAAAATTACGATATTATGAAAGTAATTTTCGAGACAAATCTGCACGTGTCATTTTTATGTGCCTATTTTAAATATTTAAAAAGATACCGATAGCTAAAGTTTATAATATGTAACTGCACGTCACCGAAAATGACTGTATTCTGTGGGGAGTAATACTGGTAGTGCTGGTTAATCGTGTTCTCTTTTGTTAATTTGGTTGGTTTTGTGCACGCATGCAGGGGTTTAATTGGGACTCGTGGAAGAAGCAGGGGGGCTGGTACAACATGCTCAAGGGCCAGGTGGGCGACATCGCCAGCGCCGGGGTCACACACGTCTGGCTCCCCCCACCCTCGCACTCTGTTTCACCTCAAGGCAAATCCTTCTCTTGTTACACCCCTCTTTAACTCGATCGTCTGTTTCACACACGTCTGAATTCTGACCATGTGTAATCTTTTCCGGATTTTCCACGCGTCAGTAGTCGTCGCTGAACTCTGCAAACTTGTGTTTCTTTGCATGCAGGCTACATGCCGGGCCGGCTCTACGACGTGGACGCGTCCAAGTACGGCGCAAAGGCGGAGCTCAAGTCGCTCATCGCCGCGTTCCACGCCAGGGGAATCAAGTGCGTCGCGGACATCGTCATCAACCACCGCTGCGCCGAGGACAAGGACGGCCGCGGCATCTACTGCATCTTCAAGGGCGGCGGGCCCGACGGCCGCCTGGACTGGGGCCCCGGCATGATCTGCAGCGACGACACCAAGTACTCCGACGGCACGGGCCACCGCGACACCGGCGCCGACTTCGCCGCCGCCCCCGACATCGACCACCTCAACCCGCGCGTCCAGCGGGAGCTCACCGACTGGCTCAACTGGCTAAAGAGAGACCTCGGGTTCGACGGCTGGCGCCTCGACTTCGCCAAGGGCTACTCGGCGGCCATCGCCAAGATGTACGTCCAGAGCACGAAACCGGGCTTCCTCGTCGCGGAGATATGGAGCTCCCTGAGCTACGACGGCGACGGGAAACCGGCCACCAACCAGGACGGCGAGCGGCAGGAGCTAGTGAAGTGGGTGAAGGAGGTGGGCGGCCCTGCGACGGCTTTCGACTTCACGACGAAGGGCATCCTGCAGTCGGCGGTGCAGGGCGAGCTCTGGCGGATGCGGGACAAGGACGGCAAGGCGCCGGGGATGATCGGCTGGCTGCCGGAGAAGGCGGTCACGTTCGTCGACAACCACGACACGGGGTCGACGCAGAAGATGTGGCCATTCCCGGCCGACAAGGTCATGCAGGGCTACGCCTACATCCTCACCCACCCTGGAGTTCCATGCATCGTAAGTCGATCCCTAGTGATCACGCTTATATTCATATCGATGCTTCGTTGATGCATGACGCCTAATTTGTTTTGTGTTGGTGTAGTTCTACGATCACGTGTTCGACTTGAACCTTAAGCAAGAGATCAACGCGCTGGCGGCGGTGAGGAAGCGCAACGGGATCAACGCCGGGAGCAATCTGCGCATCCTGGCGGCGGAGAGCGACATGTACGTGGCGATGATCGACGAGAAAGTCATCACCAAGATTGGGCCGAGGTATGACAGTGGCAACGTGATCCCGTCGGACTTCCACGTGGTCGCTCACGGCAATAACTACTGCGTCTGGGAGAAGAGCGGCCTTACAGTCCCAGCCGGGCGGCGCTAGAGGCTAAGCGGCTAAGCTGTTTATGTTTGTAGCTAAGCTAGTTAGGCAGGAATGCAGCCATGCAGGGCCAGCTTCTTAGTTTGTACGCGAAATGTTTGTTTCAATTTGTAGATTTCGCAATAAACTTTGTACTACCACTGCTCTCTTTCCGGCTTGGAAGGAGGGCTAGCTATCCAATGGAAGATCATGTGCATTTTGTTGTTTTTGGGAAGTCCTCTATTGTGTTGATGAAAGGTTTAAGCAAAGTATAGTACACGAGTGATTACAACATGCCTCTAGACTGTTCCTGTGTCTAGCTAGCCTACGTACTAGCTGCTACTAGATACTCGAGCCCACCGTCGTGATTAGAGTTGTATTTAATGTATTTATTTATTTTATATTATTATAAGGTACTCGCTTCAATTACAAAAAGTGATGTTGAGATACACGTAATCAGTCTTCATAAACTTTGGTACATATCTTTATGAATATTTAGGTTAGGCACATAAAAATTACCCTATCCTGTTCTTTTTTACTTGACTTCTTATAATCCGTGCCGCCAAACTTTCATCAATAGATTTAAACTATCTAGATTGGCTATATGAAAAATTATATCATTAGATTTATCGTTAAAAATATTTTCATAATATTATAATTTTATTAATACATCTTAATGTAAAGTTATAAAATTAATGGTCAAAGCCGCATTTGAATACCGCAAAAAAAAAAAAAACGCCCAAAGAAAAAGAACGGAGGAGTATATGTGTATATTTGTCTCAAAAAATACTTTCATAATATAATATTATAATTTTATTAACATATTGCCATATAAATCAGTGATCAAAGTTTTTTTTTCATAGACCGTCAATGTCCAAAATGTCACCCTTTTGTGACTGAAGAAACCACGTAGATGCACGCGCGCGCACACACATGTGCACGCCTAGAATTATGTCGGCGGGAAAAAAATCCACGCACCATCATAGAGTGGAAGAACATGCTTTCACACTGAAACCATTCGCGTGTGTGTAAATGTAGACGCTATGATTTAAACTTTAGTGAGTGAAGTAATACTCATATGACCACCACTCCAAATCACCAGGTCGTTCGAAATTTGGTTTTGTTATTGGGAAAAATCCTTAAACTTCCCGTAGGTCACCTGTTTTTCAATTCCCCCTATATCTCATTTTCCTTTACTTCCCACCCATAAATGCTCTCATGGTTTTCTAACTTTGAGTACTTAATTTAAATGATTTGAGTGGAGGTATTTACAATACGTGATTTCAGTACTAATGAAATTGTGTATTATAAATACCAAAACACTCAAATTATTGAAACAAATATTGATCGCGTGTACAAGTACCCAAACTATTAAAATAGATACAAAAGATAATAAGATAATAAAAGCCACGAGAAAGTGCTTACATGCGTCAGTGGCGGTATTTGCATGGTGACTCAAACTTATGGGTGAACGATAGTGACATGAATTTGTATGTTTGTTATTTAAGTGGGTTCAATGTTGATGACTTGATATTGGCTACTTGTAGTACGTGGGCAGTAGCAATTGGCTAATGGCCTGCAGACCTTGGACTTATTTAGCCTTCTAACGCTCCGTAATTCCTAAACTAGCCCTGTTAGCTCCGAAATTCCAGTTTTGGTCCCCTCGGGCCGCGTGCTACCGTCAGGGACGGCAGCAACTCACGTACTGCCATCGGGGACAGCAGCACCTAGTTGCTGCGCTCGGGCACGGCAGAGCAAGGTGCTGCTGTCCCATACAGTAGCACCTTTCCTCCCCTCCCCTCCTCCATACGTAAATCCAAGAGAGAAAATATATTTAAAAATATTTCTTGGAGGAATTTTTAAATATAGAAGATGAGCTCCACAAATTATGAAATTTTGTGTGGAGACTCCCAGCACAGTGAAATTGCTTGTGTAAATTTTTCAGAATTTTATGAGTTACGATGTTTTCTGTAAAATTCATTTAATTATACTATTTGTATGAATTGTACAGAAAACATCGTAACTCATAAAATTCTGAAAAATTTACACAAGCAATTCTACTGTGCTGGGAGTCTCCAAAAAAAATTTCATAATTTTTGGACCTAATTTTATATATTTAAAAATTCCTCCAAGAAATATTCTTAAATGTATTTTCTCTCTCCTCTTGGATTTGCGTGCGCCAGGGGAGGAGGAAAGGTGCTGCTGTGTGGGACAGCAGCACCTTGCTGCTGCCGTGCCCGAGCACAGCAACTAGGTGCTGCTGTCCCCGATGGCAGTACGTGAGTTGCTGCCGTAGCAGCACACGGTCCCAAGGGGCTAAAACTGGAATTTCGGAACTAAAGGGGCTAGTTTAGGAATTACGGAACGCTAGGAGGCCAAATAGGTCCAAGCTTCGCAGACCCACGGTTGGGAAATGGTAGGACAAACAGGATGAATTTTGATTTGGGTTGGGTTAAATTAGAGTATATTTACATTAGACTTGGATATTTGAAGGTTTCATTTTCCGCAGGAAGAAATGGATGAGTGATATAATAGATCCACTTGATTCTTTAAAAGAGAGAGAAGAGCATAGGTCCACTTGTTTGTTTTTTTTTTTAATATTCTTTGGAGATGTAGCGATTATATAATCTACTTTGTTTTTACTGGTGTATTTATGTCCATCGGATGAAATCGAACGTCCGGAGAGAATAAAGTGTTGTGTCGTTCTCACAGTTGTTACCTGTTAACTGTCTTGGTTAGCACAAAGGTTTTTCTTATAGTTGTTAGTTACCTATTGACCAATCTTGGTTGGCACTAGGAACCAAGTGGAGTGCGGGAGCTATGTGTGTACAATTCCATCTATCAGGGTCTAGATCCTAGTGCCTACATTTATACACACACTGGTGCACTTTCAGTAAAAATTTGGTAAGGTTATGAATTTATTCCTAGCCTTCGTCTATCTAGACTTGTGCTTTGTCTTTCTAGGCGTGTGCGTAAATGCATGAGGATGTGTCTCTTGTAATAAAAAAAAAATCTTGGTTGGCACTATCTCTCTTGTTCAAGAACATCTCTAATGCAGTGGTATTAAACTTCCATGTGCTTTTCTCTTATATACAAGTTAGATTTTCTGTTAGGTACGTAACTGATAAATAATCATACAGAAGATTTACTTCTTAATTTCTCCGTGATTTTAATATTTTGATTTTCTTACCCGACAAGCCTTTACACATGTTTTAGATAGACTTGAGTACTTTTTTCAATTACAAAGAAGGCGCACACACATCATCAGGTATGCACACCACAAGCACACACACGCGAGTACGCCTCTTTAGCATATGTCTAGAAAGATAGAGGCTGATGATACATCCGCGACCTCATAAAAATCCTAATGAAAGCACACTCACACGTATGTAAAGGTGGACATCAGAATTTAAATTTGGCACTCAAAATAATAAGCTCATAAAGTAAAGATAAACCCAGGCCAAACGTACCTTGTTGAGTTACAAAATACACAGGTGAAGCTATGACAAAGAACAGAAACAGACTACACCATCACACGGTCACACACACACACCCCCTGTTTATTTCTATAAGCAAGCACACGTACTCGACATGCAGTAACACAGACATCACGCCCCGGCATAGAGGTGAGACGGCAGCTTGGGCTCGACGACGACCTCGAGCGGGACCTTGCGCGGCACGGACAGGGCGAACTTCTCCTCCATGCTCAGCTCCTCCTCCGTCATGCCATCGGGGAGCCTCCAAGCGAAGCCGTGCAGCAGGTTGGCTAGGCTCAGCTGGACCATCTTGAGCCCAAGGCTGTACCCGGGGCACATCCGGCGGCCGGACCCGAACGGCAGCAGCTCGAAATCCTGCCCCTTCACGTCGATCTTGCTCCCTATAAACCGCTCCGGCATGAACTCCTCTGGCGCGTCCCACAGCGCAGGGTCGCGGCCGATGGCCCACACATTGACGAGCACACGTGTGCCGGCGGGGATGTCGTAGCCGCCGACGGACGTGTCCTCGCGGGACAGCCGGGGAGCAAGCAAGGGCACGACCGGGTTCATGCGCATGGTCTCCTTCACGATGGCCTCAATGTAGGGGAGGCTGGGGATGTCTCCCTCCGTGACCAAGTGATCACGGCCGACGACACGGTCCAGCTCCTCGGTGGCCTTCGCAAAGACCTCCGGCTTCTTGAGGAGCTGCGAGATGGCCCACTCAAGCGTTACCGCTGAGGTATCCGTTGCCGCAACTATGAGGTCCTACACCATTTGGAAAGCCTAGTATATAAGAGTGATACACTGGTGATGTATAGTAAACTGAATGAGTTATCTCATGCCTTACCAGAGTGAATGCCTTGACGCCGTCCCGCTTGATCGGGACCTCCAGGTTGGGGTCATCGGCGAGCTGCAGCAACAGGTCCACCATGTCCCTAGCCACGAACTCCTCACCCTCGTGCCGCCGCCGCTCGTTGTGCTCATCCAGCACATGCTCCAGGAACCGATCGAACATCTTGGTTAGCCTCTTCATCCTCCCAATGTACCCCTGCGGGTCCAGATAGTTCAGCCACAGGATAAAATCACCGGCGTTGAGGACGCCGTTGAGCAAGAACAGCTCGTCGACCATCCACTTAAACTCCTTGGGCGTCGTCACCGAGCCGGCCCCCTCGACGACGTACTTCTTGCCAAGCACCATGCGCGAGATCACGTTGAGGCTTAGCATGGACAGGTAGTCCCCGAGCAGCAGCACACGCCCGGACGCCTCGTGCAGGTTGTGCAGCATCGTGCGCACCTCCTCGCCGCGGATGTGCTCGTACGACTTGAGCCGCTTCGCGCTGAAGAGCTCGGTCTGCCACATCTTGCGCGCTTGACGCCAGTACGCGCCGTAGGGCGCCCACAGCACGTCGGAGTAGTTGTAGGTGGTGTACTTGCCCGACGCGGTCTTGGGCCGGTCGATGAACGCCGAGTCGTGGGTCTTGAGGAAGAACTTGGCCATGTCGACGGACGATCCGACGACGACAGGGAAGGACCCGAACCGGAGGTGCATGAGCGGGCCGTACCGCATGGAGAGCTTGTGGACGGAGCGGTGCGGGAGCAGGCCGATGAGGTTGAGGTTGCCGATGATGGGCCACGGCTTCGGGCCGGGTGGGAGATTGCACCCCCGGCGGCAGCGGAAGATGGTTTTCAGGAGGAGCACAGTGCCGAGCACGACGGCGAGAAAGGACTTCGTCCATAGTGGGAACTCCATTGCAAGGTGTAGGTGATGAATTGAAGCTTGGAGATGGAAGGAAGTGGCTGGTCAGAGGCTATCTGAGCTGATATGAGGGGTATACTCTGTGCTCTGTGTGGTTAAATAGGCGAGGGGGGTGTGTTTGTGTGTGGCTGAGTGAGGTTTTAATGGAGACAAGATTAGAGACCGACATTGCGGATAAAACGTGCCGAGAATTACTTGTGGCTAGCTACAGTCTTCAATACAATATGATGGGTAAGTTACAAAATTACAAGCTCAGGGTGCTGCTAGCCTGTGGCGGATCTTTTATGATATTTACCTGTTTTTATTTTGGCCAGAAGAGATACTTGGAAAAAACGTGCCTAGAATAACTTGTGGCTAGCTACAGCCTTCAATACAATATGATGGGAAAGTTGCAAACTTACAAGCTCAGGGTGCTGCTAGCTTGTGGCGGATCTTTTATGATATTTACCTGTTTACTGATACTTGGAAAAAAACGTACAGTTTTTGTCCCACGTACTGTGTTGTCCTCTCGAGCCTCGCCGGCACATGGAGTCTTACAAAAAAGACAACATTTGAATTTTAAATTTTGTATGAATTTCTTGGATATCAAAAACTTTTGTTGCATTTCAAGAATTTCCAAAAAATTTGGCTTGCAACTTAAAAAGTTAAAACAAATACCTTCCATCAAATTTGGATTTGTAAAAATCTACAGGTTAATCGTGTGCCAAACCTTCACAACATTTGAATTCAAATCCAAATCAATATTGAAATCTCAAACCAAAAATCAAATCTCTTTTCTTTCCTTCTTTCCCCCCCTCTTCCCTCGCAGCCCAGTCTCCCTCCGTCTGTCTGAGCGCCGCGGGGTAGTCCCATCAATGCCAAAGCACGCGCCGCACCGGAGCCGCTGCAGCCCGCGAGAACTCGCACCTACCCACCGCAGCATCACGAGAAAACGTTGGGACTCTGTTGCCTTTTAAGCTAAGTTGAGTGCGTCATCTTGTCCACCTCATCCTCCTCTTCATTTCCCCTCTTGTTTCCCACCTTCTCCACTTGGTCGCTCGGAACGCTGCTGCACCGCATAATCCTCTCCAACACAGGCCGACGATTCTTCCTCGTCTGGTTCGTCTCGACCCAAACCTCCTTGAGCATCTCCGCCTCGTCATCATCTCTGGTGCTCCCACTCACTCTCTCCTCAACGTCCCCGCTGTAGACCCAGGCCACGCCCACAACCATCGTCGACAGTTCCTCGCCACTCGTGAGCCGTGCTGCTGGTCCTTGACTTCATCATTGCCGCCTCGCTTCCTCTCTCGATGCTCCTTCTCTCTACTTGTACTACAGAAGGCCAGACACTTCATCGCCCCCCACGGCAGGCAGAGCACGATCGACCTCTCCGCCGCAGCGGATCTCCCCCTGCTCCGTTCCCCGGTAAGAAAAACAGAGTACATGCAACCGGCAAAAGCCAGAGGTCCACACGCACATCCGCACGAGTTAGACATTTAAAGGGTAGTAAATCTCGTGAGCCTGCACAACCAAGCTTTGCCTGTGATTCATTCAGACTAGAACAGTCTTACGAGAACAAACGATTCCAGAGGATAATTTAAGGAAAGCACTATAACGTCGTTAACCATGTTAGCTTGTCGCCACTATTCGTCACAAAGTACACGCGTGTTCACTATTGACGTGTACTTTTCTTCTCATTGTCCCATCAACAAATATCACAAATTACCAAAATGAAAATATGAGGATGGGCTGCACAAATCTCAGAGCAGAATATATGGTGAGGATAATAGGTGCGTATGTTCTTAGGACTACAAAATCCACTCCACAACACAGCAACGGATTCCCAACAGCCCCTGCCCCCCTACCTACCATTACTGTGTTGCAACGGACGTTGAAAGTAACAAAGTATTAAGCAATTCTGGTTAGTGAAGTAGGCTTGCACGAATCACTGCTATCTGCCTATCTCCAATGCCACTTTAAACTTCTAATGCATGATAGAAAGACAAGACGGTGATGCCTATGACGCCACATTTAAAGGAAGTTGATGGATGCTAGAGCCGACTTCGTTAACCATATTGCCATGTTAACACTATAAGGTCGTTAAACGTGTTCAGATATTTCAGATATGGAATGTGTAAACAACACGGACTCGGGCACAATTATGGAAGAGAATATGAGCAGAGTTATATCACACAAACCAGCTACCTCATTTGACAGTCCTTGCAAAAATTAGATCGGCGTGGAGAGTGTCGTGGCATCCAACCCTTCTGTTGATGCCAACTTTCGGATCTAGAAACAGCACGAAGGTTGAACCACAATCAAAGTTGTGTCTTTAACGATGAAAATTTTGGTTTTGTTCTTCCATTCAATGGGCTTCCGCCCCGCAAATAATGTAGCATGGAGACATCAATTTCAAAAAAGGTAGAAGAATCCATGGACGTTCAGTTAGGAACATAAACAGTAAACATCATTAAAGAAAGCACAAGGTACGAGAAGCCTACTGAAAGCCACAGGGTGTGCTTCATCTGCTCCTACCAAAATGTAGTACGGCTGAGGAAAAGCTGCTGGTGTGGCTAATGACGGTGCTGCCAGTGTGGTTTGAACATAGTTCTGTTGTGGATAGGCCTATATATTCACAAGGAAATTGGCTGACGTTGATATATTGTGAATATGAAGACTTTCCACATCTGATTATGAAGATGTTTTTTAAGTAGGCTTTTAACATAATCCTTTGTACCAAGAAACGCAGAGAGAATTCATTCAGCCATGCGACGGGCTATGGGGTCAGGGGGCCACATGTCGACGGCTACAGTCTACGGACAAGTCTACACTGGGTTTTTAAATGATAGGGCCCGTATGTCATACACTACATTAAACTAGCTTCTAATGAGATTTTCTAACTCTGTGGACCCACATGTCATACTAACTTTACCTACTAATTAAACTGAATTTAACTTAACCCTAATTACAATGGGGTTTACATGTCGCTGTGCCTCGGTCTTTTCTCTGTTCAAAACAGAGTAGCACAACAGGAGGACACCATGGCTGGCTTGAACCGAGCTCAACGCCGGCAGGGAAAGCTCGGCAACTAGCAAAATGGGATGTAGGGACCACGGCGGCCCTAACGACGGTGACGGCGCGGCAGGAGATGCACTGCGGCGGCGGCACTACGGCAAGGGTGGCAGCGGTGGTACTGTAAGCTGAGGCAACTGCTAACCGTGCCTAAACCCAAGAGTTGAAGCTTGATCTACTATCTACGTGCTACCACGAAGCTACGACGTGTTTGTGTCGGCAAGCACAGCCCGACTCCTAGCTCTATACAAGAGAATACATGATGCAGGGTTGCATTCTCTTTTGTTGCAACTTACAAATATGTAAATCCTGTTTTTATAGTTCTCTCATGTCCAATTCCAAAATGAAGATATAAGAAAGTGACAGGAAACAGCACCAAGCTACAACAAAAATTTTCCCCTTTATTCATGATAATTATGGGACTAGAAGAATTAAATAATGCAAATTCTAGCATGATGGTGAGAACACAAAACACACACATTCAGTTGTACTATAACAAATACAAAAATGTTCAAACTCTTTTACCTTTAGTAAAAGCAATATAGAGTAACAATTGGTGCGAATAAAATTACTCAAGAAGGCAGCCACATCGGCAGCCTCAACCTTTGACCATGGGAAACTTGCACCATTTTCTACTCCTTCGCTTCCTCTCTAAATGCCCAAGATCAATCTATGAGATAAAAAAAAAATTCAGAAACTACCACGGCGATCGACTTTGCTTTAGGGGTTGAACAGGACATTCTATAAGCATAATAAACAGTCTATTCTGTTGCAATCAAATAACAGAGGGAAGGGATGTAGAATTGGAAAGTTAGGAAGATAACAACGGTTGAAATTCCAGAAAATTTGTCAATTGAACTTACCTTTTGAACTCGCTACTCCCAAATTCCTATAAAGAAAACCAACAAAATGGCCCAATGCATGTTTCATGGATCGCAACTTGATCATGAAAGAATTGGGGATCCCTTTCAAGAGACATCCAAGTATATACGTGTTGCATTTCGCTTACTCCTCAGGAATAGTAACATGGGCCAGCAATTTGCATTACTACGCTAGTGCTTTTCTCACCTAAAACATCAGGGATTAACCTGGCATCCGTAGTGTTGAAATACATGTGTACACCACAATACAATACCTGCTACAGCCTACATGCATCAAAACGAAATATAGAGCTACCGTTCCTAATTACCTCAGTGGAAGCACATCCATATGAGATATGAGATCAGGGATTAACCTGGCATCCGTAGTGTTGAAATAGCACAGCACATAAAGCAAAATAAAAAAAAACAAATTGAATGCTTCAATACTCACAAAGCCGATGGTACTCGAAACCACCGAGAAGAGATGACACGGCACATCAATAGAAGCTGTCTCAGAAAACCAAGCGCCTCGCTGCATGTGCCGCGCAAAATAGACGAGGTTGATGGAGATATAATGTCGATCTTTGTACTTTGGGACACACCGAAGAACGAAGTTGAGGTACAGGATGTGCCACACAAGACCACCGAAGTGCACTAACCGAGAGCACCTGAGAAGTGCACTGGCCGAGAGCACCCAAGAGCACCAAGAAACCGAAAGTCTTCATCCTCCTTAGGAACAAGTCCACAACCGGCCAAAACTGAGTCACCCGAGTGCACAAATCCTCGGTTCCCAAACACAGCGCCAACAGAGAGAAGATGGAAAAAGAATGGAACCGGCCAGATGCACACACAGAGAGGTCCGGAGCACACCACCTACGGCACCGAATCACGCACGGCAGCGCAGGAGGTCTAGAAGCCCAAATCGAAAAACCAAATCAGGAGGAAGAACACAACCAATTTTGGGAGGAACTCACGATTTTTGCAGGGTTAACAAGAGGAGATGGAGGTGTCTTAAAGAGAGGAACCGGAGCGGGGCAGACGCGGCTGCTTCCAATGGCCGGCATCGAGATACCTAGGCCGCTAGAGACTCCCACGCCGCCGCCCATGCCGAGCGAGCCAGGCGCACAATAGGATCGGGCTGGAGACTAGGTCTCCAGCCTTATCCTTTCCTCTCTCCCACCGACAGGTGGGCCCCACTCTTTTCTTTTCTTTTTCATTTCTTGTTTTCTCTAATTGAGAAATTACGAACATGTCCTCAAATATCCAACACTTTTCACTTGGAGCAAGTTCCACCCGCTTTTAAAAACTGCGCTACAGATTGCTTAGCTCCTGATTGCTCCAACTCCGAAAATTTTGTAAAGCAATTCTGTTTGGCGCAACTCCACCAACTCTAACCACGAAGGAATTGGAGCCATACTACTATGCTTCTAAATCCACACCCGGCCACGTTACCCAGCTACATGAACCGCTTTGACTTTTCTCGCTAGACTATTCCAAATTCCTCTGACCTCACATCGAAGTTATTAGCCTCTCCATCACCTGAACGTCACGGCCAATTAAGTCCACACAGATACGGCTATCGACGACGACGTCGGTCCAAGGAAACTAGGCAAGCAACCCACATATGTCCTGGCGCCGTTCTGTACACTACATACGCACCGAGTCGCGGGCCATGTTGTTTTTGTTGTTTCTTACGTCTTGGTATTAACAATCTGATAGTTTCTTCATGTAGAAACAGCTTCACCTTCTCTCCTCATCTTCTCTCCTCCACATCATCTAAAAGCTAATATGACAACCTTTTAGTAACAGCTAAGGTAGATTATTAGAGATGCTCTAAACCAAAAGCGGAGATAGCGGGGACCATGCTGTCAGTCGTCCCGGTTGGCCGTTGAAGAGGGCTATATAAGAAGGCGGAAAGAGCTCATCCGAGGCAGCACTCCTCGCTAAAACCTTCGATTCACCTTCTCCCTCCCCTCCCCTCCCCACCCGCGCAATTTCCCATCGCCTGGAATCCGCAGCAATCATGCATCGCGGAGTGGAATCGAACCAGCGCCTTGACGCATCCACTCCAAATCATCCAACGCCGCCACCGATCGCCGCCGCATTCGGACTCCCACTCTTCCCTTTCCTCGTGCTCTGCCTCGTCACGGGCGTGTCGCCGTACTTGGAGCACCTCGTGGCCGCCGCACGTGAGCTCAATATCCACCCGGCCGTCGTCGTCTGCATCGTCCTCGCCGTCGCCGCGCTATTCCACATGGCGATCCTCTCCGTCCACATCTTCCTCGCGCGCCGGCCAGCCGAAGACGAACCCAAGCTTCGGCCCCGCCCAGCCGCTACAACATCAGCGCCGGCTGCCCCCGAATCAAGAACCCCCCTACTCCCGTTCCTCGTTCTAATGCTCGCCATAGCCGCCGCCGCCGCCGCGGGGCCTGTCCTGGCAGCAGCAGAGGCGATCCATCTCCCCCCGAACGCCGCCGTTTGGGCCTGTCTGGCGCTCGCCGCGTCCTTCCACGTCGCTATTGGCTCGATCTACTGCTTCGTCGTTAATCGACCGCCGCCCGCCGTCGTCGGTGCGGGGCCACGGTCGCGGTCCGAGGCAGCTGGTGCGATCATCGCTTCCGCCGCCGCCGTCGGGGTGATATCTTGCCTTCTCGTCGCCTGCAGAGCTGCATCAGGGGCCAGATCAGCTCGTATTTGAACAGGGTACGTGTGGGATAACAACTTGTTCTGCCGCCGCCGCCGCCGCCGCTGCTGTATACTGGTATGTTGTTTAAGTGCAGAGCCTTCGAGTTTATAGGTGTATGGTATGGGTTATTAGAATACACAACAAAAATAGCAGAGAGGCTCTTCACTGCAGAGTTTGTAGTTTGTTATGTCGATTTCGCTTCAATGTATTGTAGGAACTACAGTGAGTCACTTGTCCAACGGAAGGGAACATTGGAAGCAAATAGGTGAATGAACAGGGATACACTTTCTAGATTTCTAAGGCTGTTATCCTTCTTTTGTTGTTATGCAATTGCAACTTTAGCCAAATGTATTACTTGCAAAGAAATATATTGTGACATAATTAAATAAAGGATCTGTTTGCATCATTGTTTCTGATTCCCCTTTACACATTGCACATTAGAAATTTTAGATGACATGCTGTCAACTTACAGGTCATTTCATATTTGGTTTTGATCTTGCATTCCATATTCTTGTGATTTGGACCATTTGAGAGATTTGCTTCTTATTAGTAAGTTCTTTTTAGTTCAGCTCCGTTTCAGGCTTTCATAGCACCACATTTTTTTTAGAACACGCAAAAGATTTGCACTTCATTCCATTAAGTAGAAAAATGGATCCTCAACGATACAAACGAAACCAGAATAGAAAACAAACCAAAGAGAGAGCTAGGCAATCTAATACAAACAAATCAAAGCACCACATTATATTGAGCTCCTATGTAGACAGCTAGACATTCAATATTTATGGTACAAATGTTAAAGACACTTGAACAGTCAGTTTCTGATTCAGTACAGCAAATTTAGGTATGTAGTTTGGTTGCTCGTTTGTGCATTGAGCAAATGTAAACTGCAACGAAGATCTCTGCAATAATGATAACGTTAAGCAAATGGTTTAAATCCAGTAATCAAAACTTGTGAAGTCCTTTGATCTTTGCAACAAAGTATATTGGTACAATTAAGCGGCGCAATTGGCAAAAAGAGATATTTGATGTGTACATGCTAATGAAAAACTAACATATCACGTTCAAGCCTTGAAAATTAGTACATTTTAAGTTAAATACAGAATGGTGTCCTAACTACATTCAAGTTCAATACTGATCACTGAGAATACTGAGAGATGACAGAGCTTACATACGTATAACAATTGTTCATATTGTGCCCCAAAACTTAGTTGAAATGGATCTTTGTGCAATAGTGAGGAATCATCTAGTGCTTGGTAGTAGAAATCAATCCATTACACTCACAATTGTTTTAATACTTTGTGTGGTTCTTAGAATATTGATATCAGGGAATATTAGTACAATTTAAGTGGCCCAACTGTAAAAAGGAGTTATTTGATAAGTAGCATGCTAATGAAAATTGAGTATTAACCAGTCTTTTGAAACAAAAGCAAGTGGAGTAGTACTAAGATATATTGACTCAAGAAACATAAAGGCATTTCTTTATTGAGGGTCTCAAATCAATTATGCATACATTTTCTTAATAGTTATATCAAGGTATGTGCTCCATTTGAGGATTATATGTTGAACTCTCAAAAGTCTAACATACTCGAACTTTCTTGAACAATCTGTTGACATGAGTATGTCAAATTGCGATGGAACTGCTGATTCAGAGAGGGGCAATGGAGTGTTCCTGTTTGGAAGAAAAAAGAATGCCAAAATAGTTTTCTTTTACTTTTTGGGAGTTGCCTGATGGCAGTAGAATGTTGCAGAATTTTTCATTCACTGATTGTATATCCACAAGTACTTTCAAAGGCTGTCACTCCACATTTTAAGGCCTGAAGCAGATTTGTCCTGTCATAGTGCTGATTGACTAAGAAAATGTTGCAGAGCTCATGTGGTGTTCTGTGTTCAGCAAAAGTAAGAAAATGCTACAAACAAGAAGGCAATTCAACAAAATTTCCTCTGATCATTGGTATTCATCCTAATGGCATACACGGCACAAGCTATCCTGTACCTTCGATCTAGCGTAATTGACTAGAGAATGATGAACATCTGTTCGTTGTGGTGTTGTTACATTCGGTGCCACGAGCGTTGTTACTGTTTACCCACGAATAGTTTCCTTCGTTGAGAATATTTATTTCCTTAGATAGTTTGATTAGTTTCCTTGTATAGAGATTAGGTAATTGGAAAGGTTATCTATTAGTTAGGAAGATCATCATTTAAATTGATTTTATCCATAATTGTTAGAAGAACCTCTATATAAAGAGGTATATTGTAATCGTTGGCATTAAGCAAAGATGAATAGACAAGTTCCTAGTCCCGAAAGTCCAGCTGTGGTTGTTCCTTTGACCGGCTATTCTAGATCTATTCCTCCCCTAATCGGTGCCCTCCTTCACCTAGCGCCGTTCTAGGTTAAGTCGTCGTCGTCCGACCTCCCTCTGACGGATGTTTACCCCTTGTTGTGCTAGTTCACAACATTTGGTATCAGAGCCAACATCATGGCTTCTGCTATCGAGCTATCCTTACTAGACAACCTGATGGAGTCGATGAGGACGACGTTGAAGATGATGCTCCAACAGATTTCGCCCACCCTATTGGAGGAGTTTGTCGCCCTATGTTGCAGCTCGAGGACGAGCTGTTTCACCAAGAGCGGCGTAATGTCACGGGCGTGGTTACTGTTCACGTGTGTACTGTTCATCCGCGGATAGTTTCCTTTGTTGAGGTTATCTATTTCTTTAGATAGTTGATTAGTTTCCTTATATAGGGATTAGGTAATTGAAAATGTTATCTATTAGCTAGGAAGGTCATCATTTAGATTGATTTTATCTATAATTGTTAGAAGAGCCTCTATATAAAGAGGCATATTGTAATCGTTGGCATTAAGCAAAGATGAATAGACAAGTTCCTAGTCCCTAAAGTCCAGCTGTGGTCATTCTCTTGACCGGCTATTCTAGATCTATTCCTCCCCTAATCGGTGCCTCCTTCACCTAGCGCCGTTCTAGGTCAATTCATCGCCGTCCACCTCTCTCTGACGGATGTTTACCCCCTTATTGTGCTAGTTCACAACATTCTGTTTGTAAAGAATCAAATTGATTAAACCTATCATGTATTGTCTCATTTGGAGTTAGCTGGCATTTTGTTTATGAATAGAAGGGCAATAAAAATGGATTTCGCAGAAAGAACTCGTAATATTGAAGGTTTGCCGCTCTGGTTTTGTTGGTTACGAATGTATCAGTCAATCAACTTTGGAAATAACAAGATTTATGAGACACCAGGTGTTTTCCTAATTGCAATTTAGAACCTTCCATGATTTTTGAAGAAATTAGTTCTACAGAGCTATAAGCATGCAGCAGCTTTTAGAATAATTAGTTGCATTTGAAACTCATATGAGCAGAATCATTTTGCATTGATTGGAAATATTTCTGTAGATGGTTAAATAGTTTGGATTTCAAGGAGAAAGGTATTACTTGCTTCTTCTTTTTTGCCTTACTGCATGTACCAAAATGACTGGAGCTTGTGCAAGCAGTTTCATTTGAGCTGAAACAGGTCAGAAGAAGGCTTCAAGTGCTTACTAGTTGGGGCCAATTATCTTAAGATGAGCTTCTGCTAGCACCAAATTTGATCACCTCTTGCGGATAGTGTGGTAAGTTAGTAAGAAGTGTTTGTTTTTTTCTGATGACAATGCTGTATCTATATTTCCGAGTAATGTTCTTGAGATAGTAGCTACAACTTTTTGGGCCCCTTTTCCTCTACAATGTTCATTTCAGAGAGGCAAATTTGAAACCATGGGTGAACAGCTATGGTGGCTGGTATGCTTGATGTGTTGAGTTGAACTTATTGGTGATATCAGTTGGTGGTTTGGCTAATCCATGTAAATGTTGGAACATCGTTGTTCTGATGTTTGCATGAATTCTTAGATGCTTGGACCATTACTAAATTTATGATGTCCTCATTTTGTTCCTTTGTTCCTTATAAAGCCTCAGTTCCTAGTTAAAGGCAGATTGTGCCTATAACTGTAAAGAAGTGTTTCTATTTTTATAGCATATAGGAAGTCTACATGCGGTTGATTATGATATTTTTCCTGCAACCGAAGTTAAACTTGAAGGACAATACAGAATAATTTCGTTACTGCTTGTACACTGTAAAGTATAGCAATATCCTATCTCCCAACTTTCAGCATTTGAAGTTGCACTGGTAATGTTGCATAGCTGACTTTAGAATACAGATACCAGTTGCACCTTTTCATGTCCGCAGATACTGTTCTGACAATGTTTTTTTATCCCTCACTAAAATTGAAGGTACAAAAATAGTTGCTAGAATGGTACCCAGTGCATAAATACTGTATGGTATAGTTGTCACTAATCTATATTCCATGACAGTACAAATTTTAAATTATACTATTGCTCTGTCTCAATATTGCAGAAATATAATACAAGTATAAAAAGGCAGCATAACTAAATTTCTGGTTCTCTAGTCTGTAGAGGATGACTAGTACAGTAATTTATAGTTCGTTCTGGTATGGAATGTGCCTGATGCATTAAGTTACTGGTTTCAATAGAGGTTTTCTACATGTTGTAAAGTCTGAGACAGTTCTGCGTGAACTGTGATACTCTTGATATCAACTCCTCTGACATGTTAGTTTTAACAAAATAAATATATACAGCTGTTTTGTGCTTCACTATTTGTCATATCCACAGTGTGTCCACAGGATAGCATGACGTAACTTGGGAGTTGAAAGTTGAAACATAGGCTATTATCAGAATTTGTTTTGTATGTGCACAATAAAAGCATCTAGTCATAAGCTGTCACTTAGATAAACGTCATATATTATTTTACAAATCTGCTAGAGTTGATGTTAAAAGATTGGAATTCCTCTTCTGTAGCAACAATTTTCTGGGATAAGCTATATTGTCAGATAAGTATACCACCTTTGTTCTTATTGAACCCTGAAGCAAACTACCCATCATATTTTACACATCTGCTAGAGTTGATGTTAAAAGATTGAACTTCCTCTTCTGTAGCAACAATTTTCTGGGTTAAGCTACATTGTCAGATAAGTATATCACCTGTGTTCTTATTGAACCCTGAAGCAAACTCTCCTGCAATAATTTTGATGCATCAGGATAGTGAATGTGACACATTGCAAAACCTATGTCAGAGAGTCATGTTTTAATGAGCGAGCTAATTGTATACTCCCTCTAGTCACAAAAGAATGTTGTTTTGGGTTACATGCAGCCAAACTTTCTAAACTTTGACAATCGATATATTTTTCAATATTTAGATTGAGCACATGAAAATGGTATGTATAGGTTTATCTCCAAAAAACTTTCATAAAAGTATAATTTTGTTAGGTTTTATAAATCTATCACCATAGAAATCAATGGTCAAAGTTGTGTTTTTGGGACCATGTCGATGTCCAAAACGACATTCTTTTGTGATTGGAATGAGTACTTGAATGCATTCCTAACTTACGAGTCCTCTACTTTTGTAAAGCAGTCCTGACTCCTGACGCCAGAATTCTGACCAACCTCATCAGTTTTCCTTTAAGCAAAATTGCTCATGGCTCTGTTGTGATCACAACTTCTCTTTGCAACCTGCAGAGTCTTCCTTGTCCAAGCAATCCAGCTGTTTAATTCCTATTGATTAGTTTGTCTATCAGTTTTTTGCTGGATTGGGCATCTGATATTCTGATGAGATAATTGTCTCATGATGATGGTGTGCGCTCTAAGTTTAACTTCATTCTGTTATGTGTTATGTTCTACGTGCTATTATGACAGAAAATGCAGAATTTACGTGGAGCTTCATGCCTATGACTGTACACCAGAGGTTGTGTATGCACTCTGGTAGTTGTCCGTCCTCATTTTCCTCTGAAAGTTCCTGACTAAAGGAGATACAGGAGTTTTGGTAACAGATTTAGCGTCTGCTTGCTATTTGTTATATGAGCACTAATGCATTATATGGGTTGTGATATATCAAGCACTTAAACTACACCATGGTCTTGGTTTTGTAGATGCTGTCATGTTGTTGCTTCCAAAAGGCTCCTCAGTCTTAATTGGAGAAACCTTTTCGAACTCACAGGTTTCTCAATTATAGTTTTTGCACGTATGATTGATCAAAATCTATAGACATGCAGAATATTCTCCTGGCAGAACTTAGCAATTCCAGAGTATCCTGTGCACACCTGGATAACAAGCATTGAATCCTGGTGGTGAAGTGGACATGGATGTGGTTTGCGAGTGCGAGTAGCTTGCATTCTTATTGGGCTATCTTATCTCACTGCTGAATGCGTGATATCTAGCTGTTGCCATTTGAGTTAATCTCCTGCAAGTTTGCTCGGCTAGCTTATGAAACTTTCTTCTGCGAACACTGAACAGGTTTGCACTGTTGAGGGCAACCTTCGTTTTGTCAGGTGACTTCCCCTGTGCCCCCATCATCTATTTACTGATGCAACGTGTGTTCAGTCCAGCTTGCTATTATTAACCGACGCCATCAACATCAACTTGTTCTCTCTCTAAAAAAACATCAATTTGTGATAGTATCAGTTTCATGTTACATCATTTTCCTTCTTTTTGTGGTATGTTCAGATTCACTTTCCAGTTGCAGACACTGCCCAATATTAGACCGAAAATTAAAGAAGGGCAGAATAAAAGAAGCATTGGACATCCTTCTTAATAAGACCATTTGCTTGTACACAACATCTTTGAGCAACAGTCCTTGCAAATACAAACCGGACTTTTCATCACACTATTCTGCATCCCTCTTTTATCTAACATCCACTACCACTATCATGAAGAAAAGAATGAAGCACAATCCCCAATCTAAAACAAACAAATGTGACATTTTGTCACCTCTCTATATAGTATGCACACACACACCCTTTGGTCCTACTTCACTTCCCTACCCTACTCCTAATTAAGTTCCCCTCTCCCGGTGGTAGCTCGACCGTCCTCCGGTGCCGCCGCAGCGCTCCGGTGTAACCACCGACGACCCCATCGGGCCGTGGAGCACAATGCCGGCGTGGATCGCCGAGTTCGGGTACTTCTGCCGGTGCCTGTCCTGATGGTTCTGGTGATGGAGCTGGTGCTTCTCCTCAACCTCCACCTTCATGTCCACCACCTTGTCCTCCTCCACAATCACCGTGAAAACGAATGGGCCCGCAGGGAAGAAGTCGTCCATGCCGAGCACGGGCTCCAGGGCCTTGACCACCTCCCTCATGGTGGGCCTGGACTTGGGGTTCTGGCTCAGACACTTGTATGCCACGAGCCCCGCCACCTCCGCGCCCTTGCACGAGTATTGACACTCCAGGGCTGGGTCCATGACCCAGTACAGCCTATCGGGCCGCTTAAGGTACGGCCTGGCCCAGTCCACCAGGCTCTGCTCCCTCGGGCGTCGTGCGCGGTATACTGACCGTCGCCCTGAGAGTAGCTCTAGGAGCACGACACCAAAGCTGTATACATCGCTCTTGGCTGTGAGGTGACCTGTCATGATGTACTCAGGGGCCGCGTACCCGTGCGTCCCCATGACACGTGTCGTCACGTGCGTCGCGTCGCCTTGGGGGCCGTCCTTGGCCAGCCCGAAGTCGGAGAGCTTGGTGTTGTAGTCCTGTAATACGTGAGTTGAGATTTGGTTAGGCGAAAGGTTAGGCATGTGATTATGCAAGTGAGATACTGTGATATGTACTCATTAAGATGAACTAAGATATTAGTACTAGTGTACATGCATTAATAAACTGTGGGTTACTTGTGTGAGCTGGATAACGATGGCTAGATATATATTTTGATTAGGTGGATGATGTGAGGGTAGGACATCTAGCATTTCTCAAGTTTGGCATGCATCCAAGAATCTTCCGAGTTCCAATCAGGTCAGGGCTGACCATAACGAACTGGGCCACTTCCAGCTATAAGTTCAGAAACGTGTGGCGCAGCTGGATATTTACTACACACGATCACTTGGATGATTCAAATGGTCAAAAAGTTTAAAATTGAGATTCAAAAACATCTTCAAGGGCGGCGGGCCAGACGGCCGCCTGGACTGGGGCCCCGGCATGATCTGCAGCGATGACACCAAGTACTCCGACGGCACGGGCCACCGCGACACCGGCGCCGACTTCGCCGCCGCCCCCGACATCGACCACCTCAACCCGCGCGTCCAGCGGGAGCTCTCCGACTGGCTCAACTGGCTAAAGAGAGACCTCGGGTTCGACGGCTGGCGCCTCGACTTCGCCAAGGGCTACTCGGCGGCCGTCGCCAAGATGTACGTCCAGAGCACGAAACCGGGCTTCCTCGTCGCGGAGATATGGAGCTCCCTGAGCTACGACGGCGACGGGAAACCGGCCACCAACCAGGACGGCGAGCGGCAGGAGCTAGTGAACTGGGTGAAGGAGGTGGGCGGCCCTGCGACGGCGTTCGACTTCACGACGAAGGGCATCCTGCAGTCGGCGGTGCAGGGCGAGCTGTGGCGGATGCGGGACAAGGACGGCAAGGCGCCGGGGATGATCGGCTGGTTGCCGGAGAAGGCGGTCACGTTCGTCGACAACCACGACACGGGGTCGACGCAGAAGATGTGGCCATTCCCGGCCGACAAGGTCATGCAGGGCTACGCCTACATCCTCACCCACCCTGGAGTTCCATGCATCGTAAGTCGATCCCTAGTGATCACGCTTATATTCATATCGATGCTTCGTTGATGCATGACGCCTAATTTGTTTTGTGTTGGTGTAGTTCTACGATCACGTGTTCGACTTGAACCTTAAGCAAGAGATCAACGCGCTGGCGGCGGTGAGGAAGCGCAACGGGATCAACGCCGGGAGCAATCTGCGCATCCTGGCGGCGGAGAGCGACATGTACGTGGCGATGATCGACGAGAAAGTCATCACCAATGACAGTGGCAACGTGATCCCGTCGGACTTCCACGTGGTCGCTCACGGCAATAACTACTGCGTCTGGGAGAAGAGCGGCCTTACAGTCCCAGCCGGGCGGCGCTAGAGGCTAAGCGGCTAAGCTATTTAAGTTTGTAGCTAAGCGGCAATAAACTTTGTACTACCACTGCTATCCAATGGAAGATCATGTGCATTTGGTTATTTTTTGGAAGTCGTCTATTGTGTTGAAGAAAGGTTTAAGCAAAGGATGGTATACGAGTGATTACAACATGCCTCTAGACTGTTCCTGTGTCTAGCTAGCCTACGTACTAGCTGCTACTAGGTACTCGAGCCCACCGTCGTGATTAGAGTTGGATTTAATGTATTTATTTATTTTATATTATTATAATGTACTCGCTTCAATTACAAAAGAGCGATTACAAAAGAATGACATTTGGGGATACATGTACTCAGTCTTTATAAACTTTGGTAGATATCTTTATGAATATTTAGATTGGACACATAAAAATTACTCCAACCTGTTTTTTTACTTGACTTCTTATAATCCGTGCCGCCAAACTTTCATCAATAGATTTAAAACTATTTAGACTGGCTATATGAAAAATTATATCGTTAGATTTATCGTTAAAAATATTTTCATAATATTATAATTTTATTAATACATCTTAATGTAAAGTTATAAAAATTAATGGTCAAAGCCGCATCTCGAATACCACAAAAAAACAAAAAAAACGTCTAGTAAAAAAGAACGGAGGGAGTATATGTGTATATTTGTCTCAAAAAATACTTTCATAATATAATATTATAATTTTATTAACATATTGCCATATAAACCAGTGATCAAAGTTTTTTTTCATAGACTGTCAATGTCCAAAATGTCACCCCCTTTGTTATCAAGAACCCCCCACACACATGTCACTACTACAGAAAAGACTTTCACAGACGGTTCAAAAACGTCATCACAGACGGTTTCGTGAGCCGTCTGAGTTTATGGGTCAGTGATGACATGAGGTCATCACAGACGGTTTTGAACCGTCTGTGATGTATACTTTCACAGACGGTTTGTGGATGAAACTGTCTGTGATGACTTTTCTCTATAAAGCCCCAAGCAATGGCTGCTTGTACCATTAAATCCGGCATCATATATATATATATATATATATATATTGTTAAGTAGTCTCTCGGCCACTTTGGGGGATCGTTCACATGACATGAGAAGGATGAGGCGGTAGCCACGGGCAACCTCATTGAGCCTGCAAGTTTAAAAAGTATGGATGCAAGGAGGCGGTCGGGACATCCAATTACTGGATTGGGCGTCGTTATGTTTAGAAGTAATAGTTGATCTTAAGTACTCGGTGGGAAGTGGCACCATGTATTAGCAAACTAACCATTCTTGAGCATGTAATCGTCTTTAAACCCAACAAGAACACCAAGCAACCATTCTCATATTTCAAAAGAATTCTCAACTTGTTGTCGGGTGTTCTTGTTGGCTTTAAAGACAATTACATGCTCAAGAATTGTTGGTTGTCGATAGATGATGCCACTTCCCGCTTGGAGAAGTTGCGATCAACGCCACTTTTCAATATAGCGACGCCCAATCCTGTAATTGGATGTCCCGACGCCTCCTTGCATCCATACTTTTTAAACTTACATGGGCTCAATGAGGTTGCCCGTGGATACCTGCCTCATTCTTCTCATGTCATGGATGACCCCTAAAGTGGTCAGACTATTAATATATATATATATATATATATATATATATATATATATATATATATATATATATATATATATGATGCCGGTTTTAATGGCACAAGCAACCAACGCTGGAGACTTTATAGAGAAGAGATTATGAATGGAATGGTAGGACGACTGCACGCAAGAGGTAGGAGAACTTGACCGGCATGAACAAGGGACTTTTAATATGAACTAATTATCAATTCAATTTCAGCATAAGACTATTGACACCATTACATCACGAGCAAGGGACTATTAATATGAACTAATTATCAATTTAATTTCAGCATAAGACTATTGACACCATTACATCACGAGCAAGGGACTATTAATATGAACTAATTATTAATTCAATTTCAAAGATAAGACTATTGACATCATTACATCACGAGCAAGGGACTATTAATATGAACTAATTATCAATTCAATTTCAGCATAAGACTATTAACATCATTGAGCGGTTCATCGCAAGAGAACAAGACCAAGGGTGTCCAAACCCACCACACCAAGAGTAGCCCTCAGATCCATCGCAGAGCACTAGCTAGCCATTTTCATCACAGAGCAAGGGGGGAGAGACAGAGAGGACCTTAGTGCAAGCAGAACCACGGTGGCGACCCCACCACCAGCACAACCCTCATCCATTTCCTTTACCTTGCATAAATCACACAAACATCAGGACACAAGTTAGAGCGCAAACCCTAGCGGCCGGCCGGGCTAGCTCCTACTTATAAAGAGACTTATCACAGACGGTTCTATTATGGAACTGTCTGTGAAATGGTTTTTTCTCAAGTATATTTATCTTGTATATACATGACATGAAGAAATTACATGTTTATATTAAAAAAAGCAGAAACCTATAATTAAACAAGGTTTTTCTAGTGGCGGAGGTAGGCTGTTATCTCCATCTGCAATACTTCATAGGCGACGGTGTCGGCATCGGACGGTTCTCGATCATCGTGAACGAAGCTCAAATGCGCCCACTGCTGACGCGCTGCTCAAGTGTCTCCCGAAGACCGTCAGACTGTTGAACCAAGAGGAATTGAGCCCATAGGCTCTCTTCCCTTGCTTGAGGGCTCTCGGCCTGGTCGACTCGGTCGCCTGCCGCCTCGATTACACAGTCCAAGTGATGGCAAGCCTCCTGGAGACATGCAACGTCGTTTTGGAGGACTACGTCGATGACGCGGTAAACTCGCCGAAAGTGGGAGATTACCCGGAAGACACGGCGGAGGAGGATGTCAAGACGGCGGAAGGTGGCCGTCACCTGATCCGGCAAATTCTCCGCCGGCAGAGGAGTGAAGACACTGTTGATCAAACAGTGTTCTTCCGCAGCACGGTTCAACTTACACCGAGAGAGGTGCTCATACAGTGCGGCCAGGAAGGCCATCAATGCTGGCGACAAGGAAGAGACAGCCATTTCTTTTTTTTTATAAGTATGTGGGGATGATCATCTTGGATGGCGGATGATCCTTTTTATAAAACAAGGAATAAATTGGGAGCGTGAGACGAAGAGACGCATCGCGGAGCCGAAACGGATCGATGCGATGAAGAGACGTATCGGGGAGCCGAAGCGGATGGGCGCATTTAACAGACGCATATATCGGCGATGAAGAAACTCACCGTAGAGTCAGAGCGATATTATCACGAGCGGTTATTGTTAAGAACCGCTCGTGATACTAATTAGTATCACGTAACGACGGTTGTGTTTTAAAGCGCTCGTGATACTAATTAATATCACGAGCGATTCTTATTCGTAACCGCTCGTGATACTTCATGACGGTTTTCAACATGAACCGTCTATGATATTACCTCTTCACGAGCGGTTTTTAGCGCTAGCGAAGAGTACGCGGTCTCTAAACCAAAACCGCTCGTGATTGAATGTAATACCGACGGTTTTGGTCAACCGTCTGTGATGAGGTGTCCAGTATTAGCCTTATTGTAGCAGTGTGCACGCCTAGAATTACGTTGGCGGGGAAAAAAAACCGCGCGCCATCACACAGAGTGGAAGAACATGCTTTCACACTGAAACACATTCGCGTGTGTGTAAATGTAGGCGCTAGGATTTAAACTTTAGTGAGTGAAGTAATACTCATATGACCACCACTTCAAATCACCAGGTCGTTCGAAATTTGGTTTTGTTATTGGGAAAAGTCCTTAAACTTCCCATAGGTTACCTGTTTTTCAATTCCCCCTAAATCTCATTTTCCTTTACTTCCCACCCATAAATGCTCTCATGGTTTTCTAACTTTGAGTACTTAATTTAAATGATTTGAGTGGAGGTATTTACAATACGTGATTTCAGTACTAATGAAATTGTGTATTACAAATACCAGAACACTCAAATTATTGAAACAAATATTGATCGCGTGTACAAGTACCCAAACTATTAAAATAGATACAAAAGATAATAAGATAATAAAAGCCACGAGAAAGTGCTAACATGCGTTAGTGGCGGTATTTGCATGGCGACTCAAACTCACGGGTGAACGATAGTGACATGAATTTGTCTGTGTGTTATTTAAGATCATCTTCAATGTTGTGTTTTTAGCCGGTTCAAATGAGGGGAGAGAATGTATTGAATCGATTCAATACATTGGAGGGGTCGATTCCAACCAAAAAATACATAGAACCTAATTTTACTTAGAAATCGATTCAAAGTATTAAACAATTCATACGAGCATTAAACAACTACATAGAAGAGAGTGCGTTTGAGAGAGGATATTATTATTTTATGGTTTTTTAATGTAATGTGGGTCCCAGTTATTAGTAGGAATCAGTTCAATACACTGGAGAAAAATAAGGTCGGTTCCTAAAATACTTACATGGCATAACTTTGAATCGACGTCGATTCAATACACTAAAGATGCTCTAAGTGGGTTCAATTTTGATGACTTGATAGTGGCTACTTGTAGTACGTGGGCCGGCGGAGTAGCAATTTGCTAATGGCCTGCAGACCCACGGTTGGGAAATGGTAGGACAAACAGGATGAACTTTGATTTGGGTTGGGTTAAATTAGAGTATATTTATACTAGACCTGGATATTTGAAGGATTCATTTTCCGCAAGGAAGAAATGGATGAGTGATATAATAGATCCACTTGATTCTTTAAAAGAGAGAGGAGAGCATAGGTCCACTTGTTTGTTTTTTTTTAAAAAATATTCTTTGGAGATGTAGCGATTATATAATCTACTTTTTTTTTACTGGTGTATTTATGTCCATCGGATGAAATCGAACGTCCGGAGAGAATAAAGTGATGTGTCGTTCTCATAGTTGTTACCTGTTAACTGTCTTGGTTAGCACACAGGTTTTTCTTATAGTTGTTAGGCTGCTTCAAATGGGCAGTATCTTAGTGCACGAGGAGTGTTAGGATACTATCTTCCCAATGCATGGTTTCTTATGGTGTAGTATCTTAGGTCCTTTTAATTAATTAGATGTAAATCTCAAGGAGATGGTGTGTACAAGATAGAAATGAGTTAATTTTCTTGTCTATGACTTGAGCCGAGATCTCTTATTTAGATACCGCAACAATCTCTCACCTCATTTAATCTACTGCCATCTCAGCACTTTGCCTACATGGCACCCTTAAGATACTGGCCAGGGTGGAGCATTGGGAGCAGCCTTAGTTACTTATTGACCAATCTTGGTTGGCACTAGGAAGCATCTCTTAGTGGAGTGCGGGAGCTGTGCGTGTACGATTCATCCTAGTGCCTATGTTTATGCACACACGGATGTACTTTCAGTAAAAATTTGGTAAGGTTGTGGATTTATTCCTGGCCTTCGTCTTTCTAGACTTGTGCTTTGTCTTTCTAGGCATGTGCATACATGCGTGATGATGTGTGTCTCTTGTAATCGCAAAAAAAAAAATCTTGGTTGGCACTATCTCTCTTGTTCAAGAACATCTCTCTAATGCAGTGGTATTAAACTTTCATGTGCTTCTCTCTTATATACAAGTTAGATTTTCTGTTAGGTATGTAATTGATAATTTACTTCTTAATTTCTCCGTGATTTTAATATTTTGATTTTCTTACCCGATAAGCCTTTACACATGTTTTAGATAAAGTTGAGTACTTTTTTCGATTACAAGGAAGGCGCACACACATCATCAGGTATGCACACCACACGCACACGCACACACATACGAGTACGCCTCTTTAGCACACGTCTAGAAAGATAGAGGCTGAGGATATATCCGTGACCTCACAAAAATCCTAATGAAAGCACACTCACACGTGCGTAAAGGTCAGCACCAGGATTTAAACTTTGGTGGCTGGAGTCGTATACCCATAACTACACTACTCCACCAAGAGGTGGTACCTTAGGATTGAGTACTCATAGATATATCAAGTTTAAACTAGACCCTCCAATTCTTAAAAAAACTCATCCAAACAACCAATAAGGCTCCGTTTGAAATACAACTACTTCACAGAAAACAATCCAATTCTCACGAAAAAACTATAAAAATCTTTGAGTTTCAAATAGTAGGACCCTAGATCTATGGGAAAAAAAATCTATGCGTTGACTAAGGTGGATGCATGCGCGTAGGAATTTAAGCACATATCAGTGACGAACAACTACCCCACGAGTCCACAACCATGAATTATGCTTAGAAACACTACTACAGAAAATGTCTTCATAAACAGTTCAAAAACGTCATCACAGACGGTTTCGTGAGCCGTCTGAGTTTATGGGTCAGTAATGACATAAGGTTATCACAGACGGGTTTTTAACCATCTGTGAAAAAAGCTATCACAGACGGTTCTGAACAATAACCATCTATGATAGTCAATTATCATAGACGGTTCTTGTTCAGAACCGTATGTGAAAATAGACTATCATATACAGTTTTTTTAGTAAAAACCATATGCGATAGTTTTTTTGTATTGCAAAAAAAGCAAATTTTGAGTCAAACCAATCAATTGCTGGACAGTAATTTCCATATGTTGTTTCGATAGTTTGCAAGAAGGTAATTAAAAGATACTCTCTCTCTCAATCAATCAATGGCTCAATCTCTAACGAGGTCGAGTAGAGGCGTCCATCTTGAACCGAATCGGCCTCCCTTGTCGGCCACAGATGGGGGTCCTCACTGAGAACGAAATCTGACAGGATGGAGGGGACAAAATTAGAGTGAGAAGGAAACCTGGATGGGGATTTGGGGGCAAAACTTTGTGCTCACCTGAGGCCAAGATGACATCCCAGTTTTCAGGGCTTCTTGAAAATTTTCAAAATAAAATAACCATTTGGTTTTGTTGAATTGCTAAAGCTTAACTTGGAGATTTTTTGTAATTAAAATCAATTTAATATGAATTAATCAAACTTCAACTAAATCAAAATTTGGTTTATTTTGAGTTTATTGGGGTTCTCTGGTATTTAAAATCCTATTTCTCTGGTTGTTCCGAATTCCCATCGGCCCGTTCCTTTCCCCACACGCCAACCCTTTTCGGTTTCGACCATCCCTTCGGTGTCGACCACCCCTTCGGTTTCGACCACCATCTCAGTGTCGACCACCCTTTCGGTTTCGACCACCCTCTCAGTGTTGACCACTCTTTGTGTTTCGACCAGCCTCGCCTCGATGCATTCTTCCTCCTTCTTTTTTCCTCGGTAACATGCGCATTAAATGTCGTTGTCTCCACCGCACCGTGTGCATTAAATGACGTTGTCTCCGCAGCGCCGTGCACATTAAATGTCGTCATCTCCTCAGCGACATGCACATTAAATACCGTCATCTCTGCTGTGCCGCCGCGAATCCCGCCGCTCCATCTTGTCGCCCGGTCCTCCCCCATGCTCTTTAAATGGAGCATCGGGGAGCCCTTTGCCCTCCTCTTGTTTTCCCCTCAACTCTCCCTCTCTCCCTCGTCCTTGTTTCGCCGTGTTTCGAGTTTCGCCGCCACTAGCTGGAGCTCGAGCCATCGCCTCTAGCACCGCTGCCGTCAAAGCCTCTTCGTCGACGTTGTATTCACCTTCGGCTTCACGAGACCACGTTCTACCTGAGGCTCGGTCACAACTTTCGACCAGGTAGCTGAACCTCGTTTCAACCAGTCGAACCTCTTTCGATTAGGTAGTCGAACCTCCTTCTGACCAATCGAACCTCTTTCGACCAGGTAGTCAAACCTCCTTCGACCAGGTGGCCTAAACCTTCTAACCAGTCGAACCTCTTTCGACCAGGTAGTCGAACCTCCTTCGACCAAGTGGCCTAAACCTTCCGACCAGTCGAACCTCCTTCGACCAGGTAGCCGAACCTCCTTCTGACCAAGTAGTCGAACCTCCTTCCGACCACTTGTAGTCAAACCTCCTTCCAAGGGCTCGTTATCCTTCGTCCGAGCTCCGATTCGAGTGATTCAAATCTCTAAATTCAGTGCCTTTCTTTTGGTTCTAGTTTGGTAATTTTTGGATTTTATTTGAAGTTGTTTTATTTATTTGGCTCTTTTTGCACGTATAGATTCCAGCGTTTTTGAAGAACTCTTGGTCTCGACGACCGAAGTATCTCAACTCTTCAACGAAGGCAAGTCGTAGACCTTTGATCATGTCGTACCCAATTTACAAAATAATATTGTTTGATATAAACATGCATATCTAGTTGTGTAAAAATGGTTTTGTGAATAGTTAAATACCTACTTGACAGTATGATTCCTTGAATAATTGTGAATGACATGTCGACATGTACCCTTGGACACCATAGGTTGGGTAATCTTAATTGGACATTATTGTAATACTAACATGGGTCCGTATTATGCTTAGTCATGCTTTAGTTATGCGATGGTCTCTCGATCACCTGATTTAATAATGATAAATTTGACTTAATGAAATATGGAACTATGGTGCGACCACTGTTATTAAAAGTTATTATGCCATGGCAAGAGTTGCCATTTGGTCGGGTTGAACCGAATGATTTCATACTCAGGTGAATGATCGTGCAGTAAAGGGGGGGGGTGCGAGAAGCACATTGGGATGAGGATGTTTCGCCTGAGTTGTCACTAAGGACTTAACTTTGTGCGCCATTGATCTGAGCCATACCGTGCAACTACAAGTCCATTTATGGGATAGACCTGGCCAACTAATTAGCAATATTTTGAGTCAATTCTGTTTGGGTTGATAAGTGGTGCAAGAAGGGGCCAGTACGGCGAATCTTTAGCGAGCAAAACCGAGTCAAAACAGAGCTTTGTAAAAGCCTTGTGATAATCTCTTAGTCGCACACCTCGAAAGTGTGTGAGCAGACAGTATAAGATGATTATCTCTTTTGGGTCAAGCTGTACAACCTTTGCAGAGTGTAAAACTATTTGAATAGTCGTGTCCCCGGTTATGAACAATGCCTGGTGATTTCACACGAGGGGTAGATTTTCTAAAAAAATGTTGGAATGGTTCGGTTGGAAAGTAAATGGGTTGTTCACTGGTTGTTGGTTGGGAAGTGAACGGGGTGTTCACTAGTTGTTGCAAAGAAACTTGATTACTTATTGATTAATCTTTCAAATTGTGCTTTCCAATCTACTTACTGTATTTACTATCAATATTGCTTTCTGCAAAATAGCCATAAAGTTATCATTGTCAAGCCTTACATGAATACTACTTACATATGTTTCCCTACGACTTGCTGAGTATTTTAAGTACTCACGACTTTGCGCCCTTTGTTGATCAATCGCCGAAGAAGACCCAGAGAACACCGAGTTCTACGAGGAAAATTACTTCGAAGACTACGCTAACTAGGTCGCCTCCTCCACTCGATTACCGGTGGGCATGTCGGATGGCTACCACGATTGGTTTCTTTCCATTGCAAATTTACTCTGTTGTCGTTGAGCCCTGCGTGGCAAACTCTATAAAACTTGACCATAAGATCCTTTTGCTACTAACTAATATTAATTCGCCTTTTCTTAGCTATCTTGTTGTATGGTTATGATTTTATCATTGTTGCAACTGTGTGGACTAGCTACTGATCATGGAAGTAGTTCAGAATACACAGAGGGTCCTAGAGTTGCATATCTGAGGTCCCAACAGGGGACAACTAGATATGGCGGCCTCCTGTGGTAGACATGGAGCTCCTACGTGTCCCTCCTCCTCATCGTGATGAGCTAATATCACAGACGGTTTATATTAAAAACTGTCTGTGACTCAATGGTTTTACCATGACATGAAATGCCTTACTCTGTGATTTTACCATAACATGAAATGCCTAACTCTGTGATTTTACCAAAACTTGGACGCACACAGACGGAAAGTCACAGACGGTTCATGTTGAAAACCGTCTGTGAAGTATCACAGACTGTTCTTAACAAGAACCGTCTGTGATATTTAGTAATATCACAGACGGTTCTTGTTAAGAACCATCGGTGATACTTCACAGACGGTTTTTAACATGAACTGTCTGTGATATTACCTCTTCACAGATGGTTCTTAGCGCAGCCAGTAACACAGACGATTGCTAAACAAAAACCGTCTATGATTGTATTTAATACTGACAGTTTTGGTCAACCGTTTGTGATGAGGCGTCCAGTATTAGCCTTTTTGTAGTAGTGAAATGTGAGCATGATGCTTGTATGACTATATCTGCATACACTTTTTTTAGAGTACCATCGATGATCAGAACACAGGGTTCCTAATCGAACTTACTCGGGAATGTAATGTGAGAATGCTATCAAATGAAGATTGTATATTGCTATGGACACTCTGAGTGTTTGTACGTGAATACAAAGGATGTTACAATATGATCATAATGTTTGTTTTTTTTCTTATCTTACAAAGAATGTGGGCAATCCCCTTTATAGTATTTAAAGGGGTGGTAGTTAATGCCACTGAAGGTGCCTCTAATCTTCATGCACATTCGTTAGGAGATTCTTGAACTATCGCGTCTGTTAGCCAACTGTCGTAAGTTGCTAAATGCACCAAAAGTCACCTTCCCGCCAGTCACGTGGGTAACTGTTGGTGCTTCCTGACCAGTTAGGTGGTCGGTGATTTCCAAGGCCGTATAGCTGGTCGTTCGTGACCTAAATTGGTCGTCAACTAGTTGATCATAATAAAGGGAATTAAACTACCTTTATAAACTGGTTGTTGGTTCATAACCGTAATATAGTGGGCCTATGTTAAGTGGGCCTTTTTTGACAAGAAGTCTAACTTCAACCGAAAAAGGTTGACCTAGTTAATAATCCTCGTTAGATAGCCCCCAAGGCTTATTTTCTTAAGGCTTTATGTGCCTCGAAACGTGCATCGATAGGATTCGATTTTGCACGATCATTCCAATCATATAATGAAAATGTGGGAGGAAGAAAAAGACTGTTTTTTCTTGGAAGTTGTATCCGGAGATTATCATCAAGATCAATTGCTGAGAGAATTCCAAACATTAGGTTTTCTTCGATTTACACCACAAATTGATGGGTATAAATAATGGTTAAGAGAAAAAAAATCGTCTCATCTTACTTGAGTTCTTGCTTTCTCTTCTGCCATTCAAATTCTTCTTTTCTAATTCCATAAGGATTGTCTATTCTTCACGAGTAATATCGCAAGGAAGTAGATAGCGCGGGACATTGTTTTGAGCAATTAAAATTTTCTTCTTCTTCTTCTTCATGGAAAGTTCTAATTGGGGATTCCATGAAGAAGAAAAGGAAGAAAAAGAATTCAATCTCTCTCTCTCTCTCTCTCTCTGGTAGGAAGAGGAGTGTCAACCAGTATGGGTCTTGTAGTAAGGCTCCTACTACTAAAAAAAGGCCAATATTGCTGTTGCAACGTCTACTGCGGTCGTGGTCGAAAGACCGACGACTAAAAGCCAAGGTTGCTACAACATCCTCTTCGGGTGATCTGGTCGTTGTTAAGAAGACCAGTGCTACGGTAACTAGTACAACATCAATCGATGTAGTACCATTGAGTAGGAAGGTGGCAGAGACAACCAACACCCCTCCTATCATCCGATCGGAGCGAATTCACGACCAACCCCAGACACAAGAGAAGTTGGCAAAAGTTGCCAAGACTTCCACCCAGGCGCGCAAGAAAAAACAAAGACTTATGATTTCGCAACAATCGTATAATCATTTTCCATTATTCCCATATGTTCGGGGTGAGGTAGATGAAATCGAGGAGGAAAAAGAAATTCCCCTTGTCATGATACGAAAACCTAGGACTGTAAGTCCTAGTGTTAGTATTACTGAGGTCGACAGTAGCAAATTAGTTGCTGCTAACGACCTATTTGCATTTGAGGCCGACATTGGTCTTCGCTTCAATTAAGTTTTTTAAACTTAAACTTGGTTTTCTTTGATTTTTGAAATGTTTACTTAGATAAATGATTTTATCTGTATGTACCCCCCCCCTCTTGCTCCTATTGTTGGGGTTGAAGAGGCCATAGAGGAGACATTGTCTTCTCCTGCTGCTGAGTCTATACAAACCAGTTTGGAGAAGGTGACAATACCCAAAGTGGTCGTCAAAGAAGGGTCGAAGAAGTTTTGACCTCCTCTGGACAATCACCACAGAAGTAGTTGAAAAGACTTCAACTTCTGTGGAAATGGTGGTCGAGAAGATCCCACCAGTCCAAAAGGAAACTAGGAAAATCAAGGTGGTCGTCAAAGGGGCTCCGACCACCGAAGGTTCATCTCAAGAAGAGGTTGAAGTTGTCCCAGACCAGAGCGCTGCTCAGGATGCCAATATTATGTCTGCTGAACAAGTAAGTGTTTTTACTTCTCCGAATATTTTATGACTGAGCATTTGCCTTTCTTTTATTTAAGATTTTTTTTTATCTTGGTCTTTTGAACAGGAAACTATTCTTTCTCCTCCCCTCAATTCTTTCACTGGTGTCGTGGTGGTGTGGAAGCCACCCTTTGAACCAAAAGATGTTCTGACTAGTTCAAGGGTTGACCAACCTACTATACCAGACATCTCTGGGTATAGTGAATTGAAGTCACAAGTTAAAGACTCGAACGACCAGGTAATGATCTTTGTTACATAAGCCTTTTAATTTGATAAGATAGTAGAGGAATGACTTCTTACTATTATATTTGTAGAAAAGAACCAAAAGGCTTGGTCTCGTGAAGACCTTCATTAATGATGCGACCAGGAAGACTACTCTTAAGGATACAGAAATTACAAAGCTGACAAAGTAAGTTAAAATAAACTCTTAACCTTTTATTTTCTGAAGAATATTTCAATTCTAACTTTGCTATTTCAGTCTTCTTAAGAAATAGAAGTATACTGCTGGTTAGCTCATTCATGAATATGAGAACAAGTTGGTTGGAATTGACAACCATGCCAAGGAACTCAAGTTTCTAGCTTGTAGTTAATTAGATTTTATCATCTTTATTTGTAACGCGACCAAGGTTGTAATATTTGCATATTCCTCGATGTATTGAACTTATGTAATAAATCTTGTGTTTGTGTTAATGTTCCATTTAAGCTTGTAATGGATTTCTATCTGTGTATGACTCTGAATTATAATGATGTTGGAAAGTTGTTACAATAATTCATATTGTCAGTTGTATTGATTTTGCATTTAATATTAACTTTGAGATTACATTTTGTTCTTGATTCGATGAATTTCAATTACTTCTAAATACCAATTATTGTTGTTTAGTTTAGTCTAATTGTTCAGATTCTCACAAAAAAGGTACCCCTATAACGGACCACCCATACTCTGCTCGCTGCGTCCCTATGATACAAGGTTGCATGACGCATATCACACCCCTTTTTATCTCCTTTTATTTAAGCTAGTGTAGCTCGTATGTCGCAATAGTAGCTGTATATGTATGCCATCAAAGATATGTCGTTTCTCTTCTTATCCGGAGCAATGGAATATATCCATTGAACCCAATCCATGGGCCTAGTGTCCGCCGGACTGCACCTATAAATTACCATGCACGAGCATGGCACTCCACACACAACTCAAGTAGCAGAGATATCTCTGGCATTGCCTAGCAAAGCCAAAGAGTAGAAGAGGGAAAGAACAAGGCAACAAGAAGACAGACAGATGGGGAAGCACTTGGCCACAATGTGCAGCCTCCTAGTCGTCGTGTTACTTTGCCTGGGATCCCACTTGGCCCAAGCTCAGGTCCTCTTCTAGGAATATCACGTTATGCTCATATGCAACATGACAATATGAGATTGTAAGGTGAGATCGGCTCTAAACGTGGATGTTGATGCAGGTGTTCAACTGGGAGTCGTGGAAGAAGCAAGGCGGGTGGCACAACTTCCTCAGAGGGCGAGTCGACGACATCGCCGCGTCCGGGGTCACGCACGTCTGGCTTCCGCCGCCGTCGCACTCCGTCGCGCCGCAGGGGTACATGCCGGGGCGGTTCTACCACCTGAAGGCGTCCAAGTACGACACCCAGGCGGAGCTCAAGTCACTCATCGCCACCTTCCACGCCAAGGGCATCCAGTGTGTCGCCGACGTCTTCATCAACCACCGGTGCGCGGACTACTTATAGGTGCAAGTGGGTGCGGGCTATTCGCGAGTCTACTAAATTCACCACCACAATAAACAGTAAATAGACACCCACAAGCTAACTTCTATTTTAAATGGACTCAAATGGCAGCCCACCCACAATTTAGCCCACTTAGCCCACAATCTGGCCCGCCAGCTTCGATCCCTCTGGTGGGAACCGTGTCCAGAACTTCTCGCGGGGATCAAAGTCAGTACAATGATAGTCTCCCCCGGTCGCATCTCTTCCGTCAGCAGATGAATGCACAGTTCACGAGTGCGGACGGGATGTTGATATTGTCGATGTACAACGTGTCCGGCGACTCCTCGGGGGTGTCCATGGTGAGCAGCTGCTCGTCGATGTTATCCGCGATGAGCACGGCTGTCGCACCGGCCTGCTGAGCATTCCATGACTTGAGTGCGAAGAAGCATTCTGGAGGTGCCATGAACAATGTCACATAAACACATTCTTTACAGCAAAAAATTTGTAAAAGATTTTTTTTGTTCTTTTTTACAATTACAATGCTGTAAAGTGAATTAATAACTCTAGATGTTAGCATAGGATAAATGGATAAGCAAGCTGATATTCTTAAGGAAGGAAGTGCACTGCATCTGATGGAGAGTTGGAAGGCTTTGCTTGGAAAGGAAGGCCAAGTAGATTGGTCTGTGCTGCCTTTGGCTTAAAGGAATTGTGACACCTACTGATTGGTAGTGGGCGAGTTGTGATCAAGTGTGTTGCGATGGTTGGATCAAATGACTGAATCATATACGAGCATCAGAAATGCAACCAATGTATACTACATGTATGAACCTATTCAGTTCTTGCTTCCCTGGGTTCAGAGTTGATGTATACTACATGTATGAACCTATTCAGTTCTTGCTTCCCTGGGTTCAGAGTTGTCGGATCAGACAGTAGTCTGAAACTCTGATGCAAAGAAAGGAACAATTGATTTTTTTTTTTAGATACTAGAGATGAACATCTTACATCTCCGCCCTCCGATATCAATTGGATAGCCAAAGTTCAGAATCACCAAAAGTTCAGGAGCAATCTGATGCCAATTCATCAAAAGAAAAATAAAAATCGATGCCCAATTTGGTCCCGAAAAATTAACCTGGATGATGGGAGAGAAAAGACAGAGAACTCGGACTTTTCAGATCCGTGGCAAGGTGGCACTTTCTCCAACGAGGATGAGGATCGTTTGTAGCCGGCGGCAATGTCCGGGAAGTCAACGTGGTGCTGCAGCCAGGGACCGACGTGGCGGGTGCCGTTCGACCAGGTGAAGGCACCAGGGCCCTTGGGCATGCCGTTCTCCTAGATCCCCTCGTAGCGGCAGCTGTTGGCGTAGCTCTTGGCGTCGTGGCCGTGGCAGGATTTAGCCCAAAAACTGTGAGGACCCTTAAAATTGAATTCGTTTCAAAGATTATACCGGAGGCATAGTTTTTAACAAGGAATGGATTCAGTCCCCAGATATGTGTTTCACATTAGTTCCCAAGATCAAAGACTAATGTGCACATATCTTTAACAACATTGGACACAATCATACACAAGTCATATATTCATATAGTATTTTACAAGACTAGTGTTGTTAGTACATAGATTACACAAGTGACCAGCGGTCAACTAAAAACAAAAATTTGCAACGGAAACAACTATAAACACCAAAAGATACTACTAAGTGTGCCAATACCCGCAGGCAACTGAGTGGAGGTAGAAACAATTCATTCATTAGCGTCGTCATATTCAACGCTAATGGATGGATCGTAAGCATAGTCGTCCTCACCTGCAACAAGTGGTTAATTCAACTGAGTACAGAAGATACTCGCAAGACTTACACAAACTAATAAAAGAAAGTATATGATAGAACCTATTCAATGGATTAGAGAATATACATGCTAGAGGTTGTCCAAAGGAAGTCTATATTGGCATTAGTTTTGCATAAAGCGACAAGTTTTATTCCTACACATTCTATTTTGCCAAAGTCATGTTATAACCAAAATTTGGACCAAACGAATTTAAGTGACAATGATGTAATAAAAAAAATCAAAACATCTCATAGTGGCTACCCACTATGATCAACTAACATGCATGAACATCCTTTCATGCCGATACCAAATTGTACCCATGTCAAATTATTTTAGAGTCTAACGATGATATCTATAAAAAACCAAGTATTGTCCATAACCGGGGATATGGCTATTCGAATAGTTTTTAAAACCCTACAGGGGTGTACATCTTAACCCACACGACTCGACCAACCCGTAAGCCTCCGGATAATGACACACTTCCTTTGGTATGTTGGCCAGGTAGATCAAGATTTGGTATTTTTTAGTAAGAACACTTTATTGAGTTGAAACACCTGCGCGACGAATCCCACTTAGTACAAGCTACTGATAGAGCCTGCTAACCGGGGCACGCAAGTTGTGTTGGCAATGCTGACCCAATGAACAGAAATCTAAAACTGTGCTCACTCACACATATTAAATTGCAATCGGATCCCTATGAAGATATGATCAAACACATATGTCCTCATACGACCTGTGTTCCAATCCAATAAAATCTTCCCCCTACTTGACCAAACTGGCCCCAATCCAGCGTGTGGAAGTACAAGTAGTTCTTGGTATAATGACAGCCCAAAGTTTGGTCCTTAGTGATCCGGACAAGACTACCACATTACCCAATTCTCGTGCACGAAGGCACCATCACTATCAATCACTTGTCCAGATCTAAACCATGTTTTTAATAGATAATTTTAGACTTAAATGTCAGTTCCAAGAATCTGAATAAAGAAACAAAATCTAAAATTTATTTAGTGTCTCCCATGATTGACAAGATAATCTTGTCAACCAAACTACAGATCTACTGACTTGCATGGCTAAGCAATCACATAAAGACCATATATTCCATCACATGATTTCTATCTTAAGCATAAGTGTATGAAATGATTAAGGGTAAGCCACAATGATTAGGATATAACTAACTAGACTCACAAATTATTGATACACCAAAATAGCATGCACGCAATTATTATTGCATTTCAAAATACTAAATTACCAAAACTGGGATCAAAATGATGCAAGAGGATGCTTGCCTTGATTATAATCCACTTGTTCAATCTCAGGATGTTCAGAAATATACTCACTCGCGTCGGGCAAATCCGAATCTAAAAATAACAAGAGCAAGTAAACATCGAGAAAATAGCAGAATGTGAAAATGCTGAAGAAAAATGCATGATAAAATTACAATAGGGAGATTCTGATTTTAATTAAATTTGAGTGAAAAATTTAGTTTATTTGGAGTTTATTTGAATTTGCTATGAATTTTACAAGGTTAAAGTCTTTAATGTATAATTAAATTAATTATCAGAATTTTCTGTAATAGGAACATGTGTAAACGTTATTCTAGATTAAAATTCATTAAAAATTAGAATTAAGAAAATTTATTTCACTTGATTTGGAGTTATAATGAATTACTTATGAATTTTTGAAGTTTAAACTATTTTCAAAGTAAAAGTAATTCATTTCGGGAATAAAAAAATGTATTCAAAACATTTTATACTCGACTGGAGCTAGCCGCAGCCACTTAAAGGCGGGCCCCGAGGTCAAAAATTGACTTGGTCAACTTTGACCCAGCTCCAACCGAACTGCGCCGAAGGTGGTTTTCTAGGAAATGTGTTTTCTACTTAAAAAGACATACTTTTGATTTCAGCTGATAAGAATTTACGTTTTCCTTAACAGAAAACGTATTGCCTAACCTTACGCAACCACTTAACTGGCCATATGGCCCACATGTCAGCGTCCCGGTGCAGTGATCAGGGTTTAAACACCTGGATTCCTGTGCTTGGTCCCACACGTCAAAGAGACATTAAATGACATCAATTAAAACTTAATCAATTCTTAACCAAATCCGACAGCGGTTAGCGTTAATCTCCCAGCTACAGTTGCCGGTCGGTAATCCGACAAAAGAGCTTTCTCTCCCACGCGCTTGGCCGGCGGCTAGCCGGCGCGGTGGTCCACGGCCACGCAAACCAAAAGCCAAAATGGAATCAGAATAGTGTGGCGATTCTGATGGTGGCTGGAATTTGGCCGGCGGTGAACCATAGTGGTGGCGCGACATGGAGAAGCGACAGTGCAAGCACGGCACAAGTAACTACATCGACCCGGTTACACTTCAAACGAATTGACGCATGCTTAAGCATCCATGGAGCATAAAGGACCTACCGGTGGTTCAAGAATGGTCAGAGTACACGGTGGAGCTTCGGTGGCGATGGACCGGCGACGGCAACAAGAGCTTCACGTCGACACGATATCCTGAGCAAGGAATCAAACAATGAGTGGTCGTGCTGGGTTTCTTAGACCTATTAAATGCCAAAACCGAAAGGAATCGAGAACCAACCCACCAGGCCGGAGATGGAGACAAAGGAGTTGCTTCTGGCCAGGAAATGAGGAATTTCAAAATTTGACAATCCTATTTGACAAATTGTGAAATTAAATGAGGGTTTTTCTCCTTATAATCTATCACATGATGTGACGTGCAAGAATTAGGAAGGAGCTCATCGGATGTCAAGATGGCACGATGACGACCTTTGGTGCGCGCTCCGGACATCCAAATGACAAACTCGTGGTTCAGGAGCTACGATCAAAACCAAGAACTCACATTAGCACCAAGGATATGGCATGAGAATAGAAGAGCAAGGGCACAAAGATGAGAAGATATGCCTTAGTGAGGAGGAAGAAACGAGTGTTGCATCAATTCGGCCGAGAGAATGGTGGAGCGGTTTTGATGGCCTTTCACAATCGCTGACAGCTCAGCGTTGATACGTGGTGGTAATTGGGTAAGTGACAAGCTTGGTGGCAAGCTGCATGGGCTTGCATGCACGGGAGTAGCCGGCGCAGCGCCACGTCCTATTGCGCGGTCGGAGCGGTGTGGCTGGCGAAGCGGTGAAGAGAGGAAGACACCGCCAGGTGGGCCCGGCTTGGCAGTGGGAGAAACAAAACGGCGCGGTCGGCTTAGACGCGGGCAAGTGGGTTGGGTCCAACCCAGCCGAAACAAAAGGGTTCGGTCGCTACAGTGCAACGTGGTTTGGACCGAGTTCGAAAGTTTGAACAAATAAAATCAAATAGGCTCAGTTTGACTTAGGGGTTAAAATTGGCAAATAAATTCATAAAAATATGAAAATTTTCAGGGTTGCTACTGGGATGATGTAAATCCCATAAAAATTTTGAAACACCACTATTCACGTTTTAATTACTTAGTTAAATAACCTTAACTGAATAGTTTTAATTAGTGCACATAGATTTTTCTTAAAGTCAAAACAATCTCTAAAAATTTGAAAAAAATTATTTTTATTCATGATAATTAATCTGGTATTTGATTCAATTAATTCCCAGAGTTTTTTATGAGCATTAATTTGACATTTCTTCTTAGAGCTTCTTTTCAAGTTTTTAAATTTGACTTGAATTTGAGGTTTTCAATTGTAACAAATTGTGCACATGCTCCCAAATGACATGTATGCTCATGAAGTGCATATAATTATTGTTTATTTAAAACGAGGCTGTTACAAAAACAGATGCGTGTTGGCTCAGAGGGCTATCGTGGCAGGTTTGGCCACACCGCGGTCGGTGGCATGACAGTACAATTTGATCACGCCACAAGTCACGGCGTTACCAAAAAGGTTAGAATTGGAAATAAAGTTAGGGAGTGTATTTGTAAAATGGAATAAAAAATAAAAAAACTCGAAATAATAAGCTCATAAAGTAAAGATAAACCCAGGCCAAACGTACCTTGTTGAGTTACAAAATATACAGGTGAAGCTATGACAGAAACAGACTACACCATCACACGGCCACACACACACCCCCTGTTTATTTCTATAAGCAAGCACACGTACTCGACATGCAGTAACACAGACATCACGCCCCGGCATAGAGGTGAGACGGCAGCTTGGGCTCGACGACGACCTCGAGCGGGACCTTGCGCGGCACGGACAGGGCGAACTTCTCCTCCATGCTCAGCTCCTCCTTCGTCATGCCATCGGGGAGCCTCCTAGCGAAGCCGTGCAGCAGGTTGGCTAGGCTCAGCTGGACCATCTTGAGCCCAAGGCTGTACCCGGGGCACATCCGGCGGCCGGACCCGAACGGCAGCAGCTCGAAATCCTGCCCCTTCACGTCGATCTTGCTCCCTATAAACCTCTCCGGCATGAACTCCTCTGGCGCGTCCCACAGCGCAGGGTCGCGGCCGATGGCCCACACATTGACGAGCACACGTGTGCCGGCGGGGATGTCGTAGCCGCCGACGGACGTGTCCTCGCGGGACAGCCGGGGAGCAAGCAAGGGCACGACCGGGTTCATGCGCATGGTCTCCTTCACGATGGCCTCAATGTAGGGGAGGCTGGGGATGTCTCCCTCCGTGACCAAGTGATCACGGCCGACGACACGGTCCAGCTCCTCGGTGGCCTTCGCAAAGACCTCCGGCTTCTTGAGGAGCTGCGAGATGGCCCACTCAAGCGTTACCGCTGAGGTATCCGTTGCCGCAACTATGAGGTCCTACACCATTTGGAAAGCCTAGTATATAAGAGTGAGTGATACACTGGTGATGTATAGTAAACTGAATGAGTTATCTCATGCCTTACCAGAGTGAATGCCTTGACGCCGTCCCGCTTGATCGGGACCTCCAGGTTGGGGTCATCGGCGAGCTGCAGCAACAGGTCCACCATGTCCCTAGCCACGAACTCCTCACCCTCGCGCCGCCGCCGCTCGTTGTGCTCATCCAGCACATGCTCCAGGAACCGATCGAACATCTTGCTTAGCCTCTTCATCCTCCCAATGTACCCCTGCGGGTCCAGATAGTTCAGCCACGGGATAAAATCACCGGCGTTGAGGACGCCGTTGAGCAAGAACAGCTCGTCGACCATCCACTTAAACTCCTTGGGCGTCGTCACCGAGCCGGCCCCCTCGACGACGTACTTCTTGCCAAGCACCATGCGCGAGATCACGTTGAGGCTTAGCATGGACAGGTAGTCCCCGAGCAGCAGCACACGCCCGGACGCCTCGTGCAGGTCGTGCAGCATCGTGCGCACCTCCTCGCCGCGGATGTGCTCGTACGATTTGAGCCGCTTCGCGCTGAAGAGCTCGGTCTGCCACATCTTGCGCGCTTGACGCCAGTACGCGCCGTAGGGCGCCCACAGCACGTCGGAGTAGTTGTAGGTGGTGTACTTGCCCGACGCGGTCTTGGGCCGGTCGATGAACGCCGAGTCGTGGGTCTTGAGGAAGAACTTGGCCATGTCGACGGACGATCCGACGACGACAGGGAAGGACCCGAACCGGAGGTGCATGAGCGGGCCGTACCGCATGGAGAGCTTGTGGACGGAGCGGTGCGGAAGCACGCCGATGAGGTTGAGGTTGCCGATGATGGGCCACGGCTTCGGGCCGGGTGGGAGATTGCACCCCCGGCGGCGGCGGAAGATGGTTTTCAGGAGGAGCACAGTGCCGAGCACGACGGTGAGAAAGGACGTCGTCCATAGTGGGAACTCCATTGCAAGGTGTAGGTGATGAATTGAAGCTTGGAGATGGAAGGAAGTGGCTGGTCAGAGGCACTACCGGATACGGCTTCTTTGCCGAGTGTCCCATACTTTGCCGAGTGCTTTTTATCGAGCACTCGGCAAAGAGGAAATTTGCCGAGTGCCATATAGAAATCGGCAATCGGGCACTAGGCTATCTGAGCTGATATGAGGGGTATACTCTGTGTGGTTAAATAGGCGAGGGGGCGCGAGTGTGGCTGAGTGAGGTTTTAACGGAGACAAGTTTAGAGACCGACATTGCACCATCGCATTTCGCGGATAAAACGTGCCGAGAAAAACTTGTGGCTAGCTACAGTCTTCAATACAATATGATGGGAAAGTTGCAAAATTACAAGCTCAGGGTGCTGCTAGCTTGTGGCAAAAACGTACAGTTTTTGTCCCACGTACTGTGTTGTCCTCTCGAGCCTCGCCGGCACATGGAGTCTTACAAAAAAGACAACATTTGAATTTTAAATTTTGTATGAATTTCTTGGATATCAAAAACTTTTGTTGCATTTCAAGAATTTCCAAAAAAATTTGGCTTGCAACTTTTTGGATTTGTAAAAATCTACAGGTTAATGGTGTGCCAAACCTCCACAACATTTGAATTCAAATCCAAATCAATACTGAAATCTCGAACCAAAAATCAAATCTCTGTTCTTTCCCCCTCTCCTCCCTCGCAGCCCAGTCGACATCGCTTCATGAAGGCCTTGGGTAGTCCCATCGATGCCAAAGCACGTCTCCACTTGGTCGCTCGGAACGTTGCTGCACCGCATAATCCTCTCCAACACCGGCCGACGATTCTTCCTCATCTGGTTCGTCTCAACCCAAACCTCCTTGAGCATCTCCTTCGCCTCATCATCCTCTCTGGTGCTCCCACTCACTCTCTATATCACCACAGAGAGGCCGGAACGCCTCAACGTCCCCGCTGTAGACCCAGGCCACGCCCACAACCACCGTCGCCCGTTCCTGCTCACTCTGGTGAACTTCATCGTTGGTCCTTGACTTCATCATTGCCGCCTCGTTTCCCTCTCTGATGCTCCTTCTCTCTCTACTTGTACTACAGGAAGGCCAGGACACTTCATCGTCCCCAGCGCCGGTGCAGAGCACGCACTGACCTCTCCGCCGCAGCGGATCTCCCCCTGCTCCGTTCCCCGGTAAGAAAAACAGAGTACATGCAACCGGCAAAAGCCAGAGGTCCACACGCACATCCGCACGAGTTAGACATTTAAAGGGTAGTGAATCTCGTGCGCCTGCACAACCAAGCTTTGCCTGTGATTCATTAAGGAAAGCACTATAACGTCGTTAACCATGTTAGCTTGTCGCCACTATTCGTCACAAAGTACACGCGTGTTCACTATTGACGTGTACTTTTCTTCTCATTGTCCCATCAACAAATATCACAAATTACCAAAATGAAAATATGAGGATGGGCTGCACAAATCTCAGAGCAGAATATATGGTGAGGATAATAGGTGCGTATGTTCTTAGGACTACAAAATCCACTCCACAACACAGCAACAGATGGCTGCCCGATCCCGGATTCCCAGCAGCCCCTGCCCCCCTACCTACCATTACTGTGTTGCAACGGACGTTGAAAGTAGGGTAATCATACTGTGTATACATCCGGTAGGATCAGACACTTTGTACCGCTGACCAAGCTAGAGCTAGAGGGCGTCCAACCCGGCCACTCGATGATTAGTACAAAAGTTAAGCGTCTAATTAATGTTCAATTAGTGGTGGCCATGTGATAGTGCAGAGATTGGATCCACTTGCTTGCATCACTCGCCACTTGAGTTCAGAACTAATGATATTCCACGATCAATCTTGCCTCATTGAGCTCTTCCTGAACTCCTGATTCCTAGTTGTTCCATAATTTATTTTGCCAATTTGAATACATAAATTAAGGAGAAGGCAAACAGCGGTTAACAAAGTAAATCATTCTATGTATAATCGAAATCGTGTCGCAGACGAACAAAGCTCTTAACTTATAATTGTTTTGATTTGTGATATCGCAACCGTTATCCTAAAATATTGCAACCGTTGTCCGGGGATGTTGCAACTGTTGTCCGGGTAGGTTGCAACCGTTGTCCGGAGATGTTGCAACCATTATCCTAAGATATTGCAACCATTGTCCGGAGATATTGCAACTATTTTCCTAGGATGTTGCAACCGTTGTCCGGGGATGTTGCAACCGTTGTCCCGGGATATTGCAACTGTGTTCGGAGGATGTTGCAACCATTGTCCTAAGATGTTGCAACCGTTGACCAGGGATGTTGCAACTGTATCCGAAGGATGTTTTTTTTCTAATATTGTCATCATCATCTCCAACCCGAGGGATTTTTTTTTCTAATATTGTCATCGTCATCTCTACCCAAATAAAATGATTTGAAAATATCTTGTCCAACTACTAGTAGTACTAGTACTCTGTAGTATTTGATTCTCTTGTAAGTTGACATTGTTTTCAAACCAAATGACGATGGATGATTTCACTCGATCAAATCAATGCACCAATATTGTCATCGTCATCGTACCGTTGTCCTAGGATGTTGCAAGCATTGTCTGGGGATGTTGCAACTGTATCCGGGGGATGTTGCGACCGTTGTCTGGAGATGTTGCAACCATTGTCTGGGGATGTTGCAACCATTGTCCTAGCATGTTGCAACTGTTGTCCGGAGATGTTGCAACTATTGTCCTAGGATGTTGCAATCGTTGTCAGGGGATGTTGCAACTGTAGGAAAAAAAATGTTGCATCTGTAGAAAAACAAATGTTGCATACTGTTCACAGCGATGTTGCAATTTTTTCCAACGCATTTTTTCTTCCAGATGTTTTGTTTTTTGATTTGTGATGTTGCAACCGTTGTCCGGGGATGTTGCAATCATTGTCCTAGGATGTTATAACCATTGTCGTAAGATGTTGTAACCGTTATCCGGGGATGTTGCAACCGTTGTCCGAGGATGTTGCAACCATTATCCGAGGATGTTGTAACTATTGTCTTAGAATGTTGTAACCGTTATTCGGGGATGTTGCAACTGTTCCTGAAAAGGAATTTTTTGGGGCAAAAGAAGAAGAAAAAATCCAAATGAAATAATAAATTTCATTGCCAAACGTAACCATTGTGGATGGATCGATACATGGCCTCGAGAAGATATTTAGTGATCACACTGCACACGCTGAATGAAATCACGAACACACCAGCCGATAGATCAAATACATTTTTGCCTTTAGATGACGTGACCGATCGATCATCTTTATCTTCTTATTCGGTGCGTCGCGCGTTCTGGAAGCTAATAGTAAAGACTAAAAAGTCTAGATCAGTTCGTGCACTATTCCTGCCTTTCAGTATTGTGATTGGGAGCGTACGGTGGGAATCATCAAATCGGACGTCTGCTCCCTAGTTGCTCCCTTGAAAGTAACAAAGTATTAAGCAATTCTGGTTAGTGAAGTAGGCTTGCACGAATCACTGCTATCTGCCTATCTCCAATGCCACTTTAAACTTCTAATGCATGATAGAAAGACAAGAAGGTGATGCCTATGACGCCACATTTAAAGGAAGTTGATGGATGCTAGAGCCGACTTCGTTAACCATATTGCCATGTTAACACTATAAGGTCGTTAAACGTGTTCAGATATTTCAGATATGGAATGTGTAAACAACACGGACTCGGGCACAATTATGGAAGAGAATATGAGCAGAGTTATATCACACAAACCAGCTACATCATTTGACAGTCCTTGCAAAAATTAGATCGGCGTGGAGAGTGTCGTGGCATCCAACCCTTCTGTTGATGCCAACTTTCGGATCTAGAAACAGCACGAAGGTTGAACCACAATCAAAGTTGTGTCTTTAACGATGAAAATTTTGGTTTTTTTCTTCCATTCAATGGGCTTCCGCCCCGCAAATAATGTAGCATGGAGACATCAATTTCAAAAAAAGGCAGAAGAATTCATGGACGTTCAGTTAGGAACATAAACGGTAAACATCATTAAAGAAAGCACAAGGTACGAGAAGCTTACTGAAAGCCACAGGGTGTGCTTCATCTGCTCCTACCAAAATGTAGTACGGCTGAGGAAAAGCTGCTGGTGTGGCCAATGACGGTGCTGCCAGTGTGGTTTGAACATAGTTCTGTTGTGGATAGGCCTATATATTCACAAGGAAATTAGCTGACGTTGATATATTGTGAATATGAAGACTTTCCACATCTGATTATGAAGATGTTTTTTAAGTAGGCTTTTAACATAATCCTTTGTACCAAGAAACGCAGAGAGAATTCATTCAGCCATGCGACAGGCTATGGGGTCAGGGGGCCACATGTCGACGGTTACAGTCTACGGACCAAGTCTACACTGGGTTTTTAAATGATAGGGCCCGTATGTCATACACTACATTAAACTAGCTTCTAATGAGATTTTCTAACTACTGTGGACCCACATGTCATACTAACTTTACCTACTAATTAAACTGGAATTTAACTTAACCCTAATTACAATGGGGCCCACATGTCAGTACCTCCGGTGCTTCTTCTCTGTTCAAAACAGAGTAGCACAACGGGAGGACACCATGGCTGGCTTGAACCGAGCTCAACGTCGGCGGGGAAAGCTCGGCAACTAGCAAAATGGGATGCGGGGACCACGGCGGCCCTAACGACGGTGACGGCGCGGCAGGAGATGCACTGAGGCGGCGGCACTACGGCAAGGGTGGCAGCGGTGGTACTGTAAGCTGAGGCAACTGCTAATCGTGCCTAAACCCAGGAGTTGAAGCTTGATCTATCATCTACGTGCTACCACGAAGCTACGACATGCTTGTGCCGGCAAGCACGGCCTGACTCCTAGCTCTATTCAAGAGAATACATGATGCAGGGTTGCATTCTCTTTTGTTGCAACTTACAAATATGTAAATCCTGTTTTTATAGTTCTCTCATGTCCAATTCCAAAATGAAGATATAAGAAAGTGACAGGAAACAGCACAAAGCTACAACAAAAATTTTCCCCTTTATTCATGATAATTATGGGACTAGAAGAATTAAATAATGCAAATTCTAGCATGATGGTGAGAACACAAAACACACACATTCAGTTTGTACTATAACAAATACAAAAATGTTCAAACTCTTTTACCTTTAGTAAAAGCAATATAGAGTAACAATTGGTGAGAATAAAATTACTCAAGAAGGCAGCCACATCGGCAGCCTCAACCTTTGACCATGGGAAACTTGCACCATTTTCTACTCCTTCGCTTCCTCTCTAAATGCCCAAGATCAATCTATGAGATAAAAAAAAAATCAGAAACTACCACGGCGATCGACTTTGCTTTAGGGGTTGAACAGGACATTCTATAAGCATAATAAACAGAGTCTATTCTGTTGCAATCAAATAACAGAGGGAAGGAATGTAGAATTGGAAAGTCAGGAAGATAACAACGGTTGAAATTCCAGAAAATTTGTCAATTGAACTTACCTTTTGAACTCGCTACTCCCAAATTCCTATAAAGAAAACCAACAAAATGGCCCAATGCATGTTTCATGGACTGCAGCTTGATCATGAAAGAATTGGGGATCCCCTTTCAAGCAGACATCCAAGTATAGCGCTGTGTTGCATTTTGCTTACTCCTCAGGAATAGTAACATGGGCCAGCAATTTGCATTACTACGGTAGTGCTTTTCTCACCTAAAACATCAGGGATTAACCTGGCATCCGTAGTGTTGAAATACATGTGTACACCACAATACAATGCCTGCTACAGCCTACATGCATCAAAACGAAATATAGAGCTACCGTTCCTAATTATCTCAGTGGAAGCACATCCATATGAGATATGAGTGTTAGGCCACGGGTAGGCTACGATAGCTACAAATCAAAATTTCTACCACACAAACCAGAAAGTCAAACAAGTAGATGATCATAGATCGTTACTACCAGACGCGCAGAGCAGCGGAAGAAGGGTTGGAGCAGCCTAGTTCAACGTAGAGCACATCAATATAGTGGTCGTAGTCGATCGTCCAGCGTCCTCGCGAGTCGATCGTCTCCTCCAGCAACCTCTACAGTTCCTTGTAAAGATCGCGGATCGTCCTCAAACGCAACAATCGCAATAGCATCTCTACGGTATCCACACGTCCAGGGAAGGAACAACCGTACGTCAGTGTACTAGCACCAAGTCGCACGGCAGAGCTCTCAGGAAGATGGCGGCTATGGTTTCGGTGGTGATTCACCCGTCCCTCCCTACAGCCTCATGCATCTCCTTATATAGTGCTCGTGACGGATTCTATCCGAACACGTTTGTCGAATTGTATTCGTACTGGTTTGTTCCAACCCGTTAAGTGTGTGACCCTATAGGTTCATACGTAATCGGTTGTGACTTGGAAACCCTTTCCGATCACGAGTTGTAGCGGCTCTTAGCAGAACATAACGATTCCTGAATATACACAAAATATATCAGACGAATCTTAATGCAATATGATTTACGACCAAGTCCTCATCACTTACGACTGTGTCCTATCTCTATACGACCGATTCAGATTTGGTCACGACAGATTCGTAATTCTTTACGACGTGTTACGACCACCTCAGGACTACGTTCGACCGATCTCACGATCACTCGTATCTCCATCGACGATCAAATCAGAATATTCGAACTAAGCATTTCTACTCGTGTATACTCTCTTTGCCTCACGATGTCTGGTTGAACTCTAGGTGAGATGTTGTGTCATCCATGGACTGTTCAATACTTTCTCGATCGAGTGTCGGATTACTTTACGTGGTCGAACATTTCGACTACTAGTGGCATGGCCATGCACTTTCTTTATCCGACCACAACGAGGGGCCCAGAGACATCTCTCCTGTTATGTTAGGAGGGGCAAATCCTATATCCGACCAGTCACATTACTCTGCATGTTTCATAGCATACCCAAAAGCTACCTTTATGACTACCCAGTTACAGTGTAGCGTTTGGTAACCCCTAAGAGTGCTATTACATATGTAGGAAACCATGCTGATCTCAAGTCTAAGGATTATATATCAACATTGCTTGAGACCAACTAACGACACATAGAATCATAACAATCTCAATAGTGTCTCAAGGTGGGTCTAATCCAACGTCATGTTCTCTAACATGTATCCATATTATTGGTTTGATATCTCCATATCCATGACCCGTGAAACATAGTCATCAACCAATACATATGCTAGTCTATTCATATGTGTCCTCATATGTTTCCGACCAGGGATCGTATAAGAATAATTATCGTAGAAATATAGAGTTTCACAATCAAGTCACATACTTGATAATCAATATTAACAATATTATTCTTGGAACAAGATAACATTTTATCTAATATTATGAACATAAGGAAATATAATCATCTATATGATTGCCTCTAGGGCATATTTCCAACAATGAGATCAGGGATTAACCTGGCATCCATAGTGTTGAAATAGCGCAGCACATAAGCAAAGTAAAAAAGAACAAATTGAATGCTTCAATACTCACAAAGCCGATGGTACTCGAAACCACCGAGAAGAGATGACACGGCACATCAATAGAAGCTGTCTCAGAAAACCAAGTGCCTCGCTGCATGTGCCGCGCAAAATAGACGAGGTTGATGGAGATATAATGCCGATCTTTGCACTTTGGGACATACCGAAGAACGAAGTTGAGGTACAGGATGTGCCACACAAGACCACCGAAGTGCACTGGCCGAGAGCACCTGAGAGCACCAAGAAACCGAAAGTCTTCATTCTCCTTAGGAACAAGTCCACAACCGGCCAAAATTGAATCACCTGAGTGCACAAATCCCTGGTTCCCAAACACAGCGCCAACAGAGAGAAGATAGAAAAAGAATGGAACCGGCCGGATGCACACACACAGAGGTCCGGAGCACACCACCTACGGCACCGAATCACGCACGGCAGCGCAGGAGGTCTAGAAGCCCAAATCGAAAAACCAAATCAGGAGGAAGAACACAACCAATTTTGGGAGGAACTCACGATTTTTGCAGGGTTAACAAGAGGAGACGGAGGTGTCTTAAAGAGAGGAACCGGAGCGAGGCAGATGCGGCTGCTTCCAATGGCTGGCACCGAGATACCCAGGCCGCTAGAGCCTCCCATGCCGCCGCCCATGTCGAGCGAGCCAGGCGCACAACAGGATCGGGCTGGAGACTAGGTCTCCAGCCTTATCCTTTCCTCTCTCCCACCGACAGGTGGGCCCCACTCTTTTCTTTTCTTTTTCATTTCTTATTTTCTCTAATTGAGAAATTACGAACATGCCTTCAAATATCCAACACTTTTCACTTGGAGCAAGGTTCCACCCGTTTTTAAAAATCGCGCTACAGATTGGTTGGCTCCTGATTGCTCCAACTCCGAAAAATTTGTAAAGCAATTCTGTTTGGCACAACTCCACCAACTCTAACTACGAAGGAATTGGAGCCATACTACTGTGCTTCTAAATCCACACCCGGCCACGCTACCCAGCTGCATGAACCGCGTTGGCTTTTCTCGGTAGACTATTCCAAATTCCTCTGACCTCACATCGAAGTTATTAGCCTCTCCATCACCTGAACGTCACGGCCAATTAAGTCCACACAGATACGGCTATCGACTGCCCAAAAGCAACCCAGAAGGGGCAAAGCTAAGCTTCCTTGCATGCACACGTTGTGCACAGAGTTAAGCCAATTACGTCAAAAAAAAATTTACGTCAAAAAAAAAAACAGAGTTAAGCCAAGCTCCTGGAAGTGGAAAGATCAACGACGACGTCGGTGCACCGAGTTAAGCCAAGCTCCTGGAAGTGGAAAGATCAACGACGACGTCGGTCCAAGGAAACTAGGCAAGCAACCCACATGTGTCCTGGCGCCGTTCTGTACCGAGTCGCGGGCCGTGTTGCTTTCGATGTTCGCCTCCCTATATAAGCGCCTCCACCCGCCCGCACCTCCTTCTTCAGTCCAAAGCACACTCCCTGAGCTTAAGCAAACGCCTCCGCGCACTCATGACCAAGAAGCTGATCTCAGCCATGGCCACCACGAAGCAATATTTCAAGACACGATTCGATGATCACGGGAGACAGGCCTCAAGCTCCGCAGATGCCAACACCGTGATGGAGTTCGCCGGCCAGTTGATCTCCGCCGAGCAGGAGCACAGCATCATCGTGGCCGCGCTGCGGCACGTCGTCTCCGGGTACAGCACGGCGCCGCCGGAAATAGTTTTCCTGGCGTGCGGGGAGGCGTGCAGCCTGTGCGGCATCGACGGCTGCCTCGGCTGCGACTTCTTCGGGGCCGAGGCGGGGGCGCCAGAGATGGTACAGGAAGTGAATTGTGGAACGGAGCAAATGGCGGCGGCGGCGCCAGCAGGGGCACAAAGAAGGCGGAGGAGGAAGAAGAACATGTACCGCGGTGTGCGGCAGCGGCCGTGGGGAAAGTGGGCGGCGGAGATCCGTGACCCACGCCGCGCAGCGCGCAAGTGGCTCGGGACGTTCGACACGGCAGAGGAGGCCGCGAGGGCATACGACTGTGCCGCCCTCGAGTTCCGCGGCCCGCGTGCCAAGCTCAATTTCCCGCACTATGAGCCTTTGCCTGGCCAGAAAAACGGCAATGGTGGTGACGCTGTCCCGGTGGCTAAAACCGAGAATCTGACGCCGTCGCCGTGCAGTGTGGATGCCGAGGAGAGGACGCCGGGAGAGTGGGAGCTGGGCGTGGACGAATCGGGAGACCATCTGTGGGAAGGCTTGCAGGATCTCATGAAGCTAGACGAAGGGGACCTCTGGTTCGCGCCATTTTCGGGTGCAGCTTCCAGTATTTGAGCTCTTGTACACGTGTGATTGGATCTCGGCCGTTGGATTAGACTAACCGGAAGACAATTGTTTATTTGTATAGCTCTACTGCATTGTTTGAACAAAAGAATAGTTGGTAGGTTCGTTAAATTGAGTAGGATTAGTTTGATAGAGGCGGCATATTCTTTTGTTGATATAAAGTACTAAAACAATCTATATTGTTGGGTAGGGAATGTTTTCAATGATTTTTTTGTGCAAACTGTTTGTTAATTAGGACTTGAGATTGAGACAAGTTGCATCTGGTTGGTGACTGACGAGTACACACACAGTTGACTGAACTATTAACTCGTCAGAAAGCAACACCTTCCCTGAGCGTTGTTCACAGTTACAGAAGGATGAAATCTTTTTGAACTCCGAAGTCAAAACATGGTAAAAAGTGGAGCCAATATTAGTTGTTTTTTTTAAGTAATGAGCCGATATTAGTTCAGTCGACTTATTAGTGACAGATGAAAATAGGAACTTAGCACTTAGCTACTTTCAAAAATACTAGTTGCATAGTATCAGTACGTTGGACTGCAAATTATCTAAAACGCATCTCTTTCACGTTAAAAATCACAGCTCACGGTCCCACAGACACGGACTAATCTTCGTGTATTTTTTGTCCCTTCATTCTCATTCTGGAAGATGTTAAACTAATCTACATATATTGAAAAGAGAAGCCAAAATGTAAACATTGGTTGACAGTCATGTGCCCGAAGAATCATGTGACGAAATACTAGCATGTTGATAGTGGCTGGCGCAATACAGGAGGCTTCAGTAGTGTACAACAGTGCAATCATAAAAACAACGGACCAATCGGCGGAAGTGACAGTGAAGTGGGCAAGTGGCGCAGCCAAAGCCCCAAGCACCCCGGCAGCTACTCGCCAAGTACTCGCTTACAAGGACCGAAGCGGCAAAGAGGCGACTAGATGCCCAAGTGGCGTGGGCCACCAACACCGGTTTTCCACGATTCCGACGTGCCACCCGCCCGCCACGTAGTGTAGCTACGGCAAGAACAGTCAAACAGGCGGCCAGGCGGGTGTGGATTCTGGATAAAAGCCACCGCAACGAGGAAGTTTTTGATAATTCTAGAATCTCACTTATCCGGCACAGTTGATTTCTATATTCTATTTTTCTTTGTTTCTAGATTTCTTAGCAACAATTATCCACGGTTGTATTCGGCTGCTGATATAGAAGAGCTCATCGCATCCGGAAGCACACTATTGCGTATTAGGGGGTGTGCTTCATGTTCAAACAAGATCCAAGGGCTCAATAATCATTGTAATAATTACTACAGAAAATCCGAGGCCGCAAGTTGTAAGAATTATACAACGGTTGCTCTATTTTTAACGCTAGTACTCAAAACTCCAAACAATGCACGAGTAACTTTCTCAATATAAACTATAAAACTAGCAGGACCCAAACCCTAAAACAATCCAAATGCCATCACAATTAGACCATTCACCGCTTAGTCTTTTTTTCATGGCATGTACTATAACCAATCTGAGTTCTGAGGTAATTAGCCACACCAGTTTGCAACGCTGATAAAGTTTGTACAAAAAAAAAATCGAATTTTAGAATGTTGGATCTAGACCAAACAAACCCCATATATCCTTCTCGCACTAACCTCCCCTTCCCTACCAATACCGTAGCCTCCATCCTCAGATCTTTTTTCGAAATAATATTATTTTTAAAAAATACAAAAATAAATAGTTAATTTTTTTATTACAAAACTAGGCTACTACCACCATTTGAAATAGCAAAATGGCCGACAGTAGCTTAGGCAAAGGTGACAGTAGGCCAGAACAGTGCAGAGAAGTCTCTGTCGCCACTCCAAATGGCCACAGGGACATGTCGTCATTTTAACCGCGACAAGGACCTCTGCCTAATTTTTTTACTGTCTATTTACGACCACATATTTTGTGGACAAATCACAATGATATTACAAAATACTTAGCACAACGCCATCACATTTTTTGTCGACAAATCACAATGATATTGCGGAACATTCAGCGTAACGTCCTCACATATTTTATCGACAAATCACAATGATATTACAAACCATTCAGCACAACGTCATCACCTAGTTTTTCGACAAATCAAAGTGATATTACAAAGCATTGGGCACCACATATTTCAACAAGACGAACCTTTCCCGTGACCACGATCTCAGTGTCCGCCATATCGACCATCTCGAGTGGGGCAGTCAGATGAGGTCCCCGTAGCGACATCCAGACTGCCGATGTCTCCTTCGTCCTGTGGCTTTCTCGTATGGCATTTCTTGAAGGTGTGCCCAGACTCTTTGCAAATGGAGCACTTTTTCTTACAATGTCCGGCTTATGCTTTATCCATATCGTTCCTGATACGCTGTACCTATCGCTGGCCAACATTTCCCTTCAGCCTATAAATGTCCGTGGCCCAGATAAGTTGTTCCCAAGTAGGATGTGATACGGATCAACGTGTAGTTAATGCGTAATGTGGCCCAATCTTTCACGATAATTGTATTTCAATCTTGATCGAAGCAAAACCCTAGCCTTCCTCCTTCTGGGTTCACCAAAAAAGAAGAACAAGTGTATCTCCAAAGCAAGTAATACTTGGTTGATGTTGAATCAATCCGAAGAGGGAAACAAAATCAAACCTGGGGAACAACACCAAACCGTGAGCAATTGAGGATGCTACGAATTGGTGAGAAGATCCACAAGGAATCACGGATCTTGGAAGAACAACCTCCCTCCAATATTCACGCAATCACAAAACCCTAGATAGGAATTTTCGAAACGAATGTATTCATTATGTGTCAGATAAACCTATGATTTTTCTGTATTTTCTTCAACTCTAACTTGCTTACAATCGGGGGTCTACCCCCTAACTTATATAGGCTCGGTGAATAGTGCACAATGAACAGTAATCCTTCTTGGGAACAGTAATCTACGTCGGAATAGTACCCGTGAACAGTAATCCGAATCTACTCCTATTGCAAACTCCTACTTTAATTCGAAATTTAAACTACTCTAATTGCTGAAAATTAATTAAACTATCCTATTACAGGCAATTTCAAAATTAATATTTTTTAAAGAAAGATCCGAATTGGAATTGCTCCAATCTAAACCCATTTCGGATTCTTAGGCTGAAAATGTGTTGATTTCGGAATTGAGTTTGAATTTGGTTACTTTGTCTTTTCTTGGCCGAATTCTCTTGTAAACTTTTCGGCATGCAAAGTCCTTGGTCCTTGTGTCTTCCCATATCTGCTCAAGCTCCCCCTTCAGCCCACCTCCCACTCCTCATTCTTGGTCGAAAATAATTCTTGTTTCTTTCTCCATTGTTGCATAATAGGCTCAAATTGAGGTTTAGTACAAACTTGTAACTTAGGGATATTTACCACCACAGTAGATGCACCTAGGTCCTCATCATCCTCCCCTTCTTGAAGCAAAACCGTCCTCGGTTTTAGTGTAGTCTTCACAACCTTCTTGTTACTAACTACAACCAAATCACTCTTGATTTCTTCATTGATCTTCGATAGCAAAGCATGTAATTCTCCCTTATGCATGAAAGTATATCGGTTCGACCATCCTTGATATGTAGCATTCAGATCAAATTGCCATGGACGTCCCAATAAAATATGACCAGCATGCATAGGTACAACATCACACTCTACCTTATCAACATAGTCATCAATAGTAAGTGGCACTCTCACCTTGTGTGTGATCTTGACCTTGCCAACGTTGTTGAGCAATTGGATGTAATATGGTTTAGGATGCCTCCATGTGGACAATGAGAGTGATTCCACCACATTCTTGCCAATCATGTTGGTCAAACTCCTGTTATCAATAATCAGCTTACATACTTTTTCTTTGATCTTGCAATCGGTTTGAAAGATATGATGTTGCTGTTCCTTCCGCACAATAACGGTGTTATCACGCTGCACCATTTGAGCCATCAAGCTAACATCTTGTTCTGGATAACAAATGATTGACTCTAGCTTCTTAGATTCATCGGAAGGTTCAGATTCATCGTTGTCACTCTCTGCTGCATAGCCATCATGTGTAAGTAACACCGTCTTCATGTTTGGAGAATCCTTCTTCATATGACCTTGGCCCTTGCACTTGAAGCATTCAATGTTGCTAGTTCTAGCCATAGAGAATGCACTAGAATCAGCATGTGAGGCTTCTTTGCCCGCAACACTTATAGGCTTCGAAGTTTCCTTGAATGCACTCCGAACCGATGTAGTGGATGCAACCGGTTTGAGAGTTGATCCCGCATCTCCGTCATGCGAAGTTGCACGCCTCCAACTCCAAGTGCTATGAGTGGTTCAGCCACCCCTTGCTTGAGTGTCCTTCACCCATTGTTCAGCACGCTCCGCTTGATGAAGTAATTCTTACACGGTGTTGTATTGTATTAAATCAACACGGTTCCGCACATCTTCATTCAGCCCCTCGAAGAAATGTGTCATGGTCGCCTCCACCGACTCACGCACACTTCTACGGATCATGAGTACTTACATCTCTTGATAGTACTCGCTCACCGTCTTAGCACCCTGAGTAAATCATCGTAGCTTTGTATGCACCGTCCTTGTATAGTATGCCGGCACGAATTGTTCCCGCATAGCATGTTTCATTGCTACCCAAGTGTTAGGACGTTACCCTGCACGATTCAATTGATCCCACCAAATGATAACGTATTCGGTGAACTTAATCGAGGCAACACAAACATTCTTCTCTTCGGAGTAGTGGTTGTCAAAATTTTGATTGACATGTATCTCCCACTCCAAATAATCCTCCGGATCAGATCTGCCCTTGAACTCCGGTATGGTGATCTTGATTCTCCCGATACCGTCGTCTTCACGTTCATCACCTCCATTATGACGTCCACCATGTCCAGCACCTTGATGATCAAAGTAATCACGCCGTGGACGTCGTTGATGTCTTCCACAATCATCGAAAATAGCCTTCTCCGAATCAACAGCGTAGAAGTCATCTCCATATCTCGGCATACAACACGTTGTGCACGTCCATGTTGTGGTTGGGACAGCATCGGTACATTAGCTCCTCATGGTGGTGATAGCCTCTCCTCCAAGCGACGGATAGCAAGATTCAGATTAACAAAACCTTCCATCATACGCCATTCGTTTGCATTGAGACGATCGTTCAGCGTGTCTTGCACCCCTTGGATTTGAGCTTCAAGTTGATGGCGTAACACCTTCTTGCGATGAAGAAAATAGCCAGTAGTAGCATCAAATTGAGCATGTACATCTGGTAATAGTGTATCACCGTACATAGGCTCCTCGTCCGATCCACCATTAGAACCACGCTAGCTAGTTCTTGATATGATGATCAACCTCAAAGTACCAAGAAAAAAATTCCACGTACTGTAATCAACCACGCTCTGATACCAAGATGATATGGATCAACGTGTAGTTGATGCGTAATGTGGCCTAATCTTTCACCGTACTTGTATTTCAATCTTGATCGAAGCAAAACCCTAGCTTTCCTCCTTCTGGGTTCACCAAAAAGGAAGAACAAGTGTATCTCCAAAGCAAGTAATACTTGGTTGATATTGAATCAATCTGAAGAGAGAAACAAAATCAAACCCGAAGAACAACACCAAACCGTAAGCAATTAAGGATACTACGAATTGGTGGGAAGATCCACAAGGAATCACGGATCTTGGAAGAACAGCCCCCCTCAAATATTCACACAATCACAAAATCCTAAATGGGAATTTTCGAAACGCTTGTATTCATTATGCGCCACATAAACTTGTGACTTTTCTATATTTTCTTCAACTCTAACTTGCTTACAATTGGGGGTCTACCCCCTAACTTATATAGGCTTGGTGAACAGTGCACGGTGAACAGTAATCCACCTCAGGAATAGTAATCCGAGTTAGAATAGTACCCATGAACAGTAATCCGAATCCACTCCTATTGCAAACTCCTACTTCAATTCAAAATTTAAACTACTCTAAGTACATCAAATGGATGTAAAGACCGCTTTCCTAAATGGAGAGTTGGATGAGGAGATTTATATGCAATAACCCGATGGTTTTGTGGTTGAAGGGCAAAAGAAGAAATTATGTCGATTGATTAAATCATTGTATGGTCTAAAGCAAGCTCCTAAGCAATGGCATAAAAAATTTGATAGTACAATGACCTCGGTCGGCTTTTGTATAATCGAAGCCGATAAATGTGTCTACTGCGGCGCCCTGTGTTATTACCCCGAGGGTAATCACACTTAGGCATACGAATTACTATTCGCCTACCCAGTAGGACACCGCTCTGATGAATAGTAAGCCTTACCAAAGTTAACACAGCAGAACAATAAGATAGAAATTGTACTTTGTTACAGCAGTTAACCACACAAGGCTATGGTCTTTATTACAAGTATTTAAATACAACGGTAAAAATGGGGCGGATCCCCTCGCTTTCCTGCCCTACCCTACCGGTCACCTACTAGTCCCACTTGCCGAATAAGGTGTCCACCTCGCCCTGCTCCTCGTAGTAAGCACCCTCGCCTCCTGCGGTCTCCTCGGCACTTGCGTATCCTTCATCTTACTAGGGATAGTTTCTGGCCGGACTAGGATCTAACAAAGGAGAATAATTGCAAGAATGAGTACTAGTGTACTCAGCAAGCAATAATAGCAAAGATGCACTGTAAGACTCATCTCTGTCTGTTATCGCTTTTTCTAGCTCATCTCTTTCTCTGAAAATAAATACTTCATCAAACTTTAAGTGGCAAGTTTTAATTCTGAAAATACTACTTATCACTCGGTGAGAAAATAGACCCCTAGCGGTCATCGTAGACTCCAATCCAGGAGACAAGCATGAATTCATGATTTTATTTAGCATTACGTAGGTTTGTACCACTTTACCCATAGCTACTCTGAGCTCTCTTTGAGCTAGGTCACCCGCATTTCCTTTTATGCAGTTTCGAGTTCAGAGTATGGAACGTTTTCCAGGTTACGTGATTAAGTTTCCACCCATTATTTTCTGTCGGTGTTCTGGGGCGGTCACCCAGTCCTTCACTAAGTTCCCATATTGTTGATTGGGCCGGTCATCCTCACACCCAACACTCCACCTTGCACTACTATAACGCCTTGGATCCCCCACTTCCGGACTCTTCCTACCGATCCAGGATTCCTCCATAACTCACACGATATTACTTACCCGTTGTGGAGAGTATAGCCACGTAACAAGATAGCATTTTCTGGCCATCGAAATGGGAAAATGGCTGGCACTTAAATACGACCCCTTATCCAAGTAAGAGTTTGTTGGTCCTTATATATTAACCATATGTAAAGGGTCCCACCTCTTCCCTCTTCTCTTTCCTGCCACGGGCCCTTTTACCAGCCTTAGTATTTACTCTTACAGCCCAGCTACTCCTCTCAGCTGGACTGCTCTTTTCTCATATTCATCTCTTTTATTTTCTCGTCTTTCTTTTATCCGATTTGATTTTGAGAGATAATTTTAATGCCATACATATATGGTACAACAAAGTAACTTTTACATTTAATATAACTAGGTTGATGTTCAAGAGATAGTCTTGCCTTCGTAGTCGTAGAAAAGATCGGCGTCAACGAATTTTGGATCAGCTATTCCTTCCTATACCGGTTCGTCTTCTGTAATTATACAACAGACACGAGTAATAAATAAATACTTAGTTGCTTTTGGGTGCTACTACGCGTACATTAATCAGTTGATTTTCCTTTTCAGCAGATTTTAATTTAATAAACTTTTTGAATCTTCGCACATTAGCTTTTCCCCACTGGTTATTTTCCTACGACCTTTTAGCTCTAGAATCTATGGTCGCAGAACTCACAAGTTCCTGTCTTTAGCGTGGACTGGCTCATGACAGAATGGATGGGTTGTTCTTACTCGGCTCTCTAGGTTTTTCCTGAATTTAGGCGACCCTAATCTAGCGACACAGCCACTGCACACAATCGAATCAATTATCCTGCATGCAACTAGGTCCAATCCATTTTACGCATGCAAATATGCCTAATTGAATTTACTCAGGTGTGTACATATTTACTTACTTCTTTAAATAAATCGAGCCTAACTTTATTTATATCGGGTACGCATTTGTTAATGATGGACTCTGGTCAGTTCGTTTTAAGGGTGATATTTACCGAGTGTTGTTTAATTTAGTTATTCTATCATGATTAAATTATTTATAACTCATCAAATTATTTGTCTAATTTAGTGAGTTTTATCGGTGCTTAATTTATTTATAAAGTCTCAGATTAATTTTGCACTTTTCTCTGCTTTTATTTTATACCGGTCGGTCTGCTGCTAACTATCTTCATGTGGCTCATGATTTTGTTTGGTCCAACATCTACACAGCGCCGACACTTATTATTACAGGTGCTCATTTTTACTGCTAAATCTACTACTACTCCTCCTCCATAGGATTTACCTTTCTACCCCTTACCTAACCCCTTTCTCCTTACTCTCTCTTCTTCTCATTCCATTCGGCCGAAGCCCTTCAGTCACCCACTTCCTCTTCCCCCTTTCCTCACTTCTCCTTCTCTGGCGCTTGCTTCGGCCACATGGTTTGCTCCTGAGGAAAATCTCCCCTCCCTCCGATTGCTCTCTCTAGCGCTGCCTCCCTCTGGTTGCTCCCTCTGGCGCTGTTGGACCAAAACGGCGGCTAGAGGGGGGGGGTGAATAGGAGCACTATCTATTTTTTACTTTGATCGGATTCAAACATGATATTGACTCCAATAGCTATGAGAACTACGAAGATCACTATATATAAGCATAGCGGAAAACTTGTACTGAATTCCCTTCAAATCCCCAGGAGAAACGACCAAAAACACAAAAAAACGCGCTGATGAATAGTACTGATGAACAACACCGGTTGTACCGGATGAATAGTGCCAGTCGTACCGAAAATCGGAACAACTGGATGAACAGTGCTGGCGGTACCGCAATGAACAGTAAAAATAGGCGAATGAAAAGTAAACAGCCTTAAAATGAAAACAAAAATTGACGCAACTTTTGATCCGCAACTCCAAACTTCACGAAACTTGAAACACACCTTCCTAAGGATGTCAGGAACCTATTCCATGCAACGATCATGAAGATTCTTGCCAAAGTTCTGATCTTTTTCCGTTCAAACGAAGGTTGCTCCAAAAACCGAGTCAAAACAAAAATATGATCCAAACACTTGCTCGTGGGTGATTGATAATCAAGATGATCCTAGATGTATGCCCACATGTCACAGCAAGCTAGATCACAGCAAGAAACCAAAGAAAAACTCGCGGATCAAAGAAAGACTCAAAATCACAAAATAGAGAGAAAGAACACAAAGAGACACATCTTTGAGAAATCTTTTCTTGGATTGATTTGATATGATGTTGGTTTACAGCCACTCCATCCAGGAGGACAAAGACTCAACACATGAGCACGAAATAAAATCCAACTCTCTAGAAGCCTAACCTCCCACTAATCTCTCCAAAATGCTAAGAACACAAAACTAGGGTATCTCCAAAAGAAGGGTTGAGGAGGTGCTAGCCAGCACCCTCCTCTATTTATAGTGGAGGCTTAGCGTCTAGAAGTGAAACCCTAATGGGCACCCGTTAGGCCCACACACAAATGGGTTTTACTCACGTACGTATTTTAAAGCGCTGTCTTCATCTCCTCTTGACCTAATCCGCTTCTCTTTGCGCCGTCTTGCGCCGCGGGTTGGTAAAAGGTCACCAAGGCGGTATTTAGGTAAAATTATCAAAATACCCCTTCTCGATCTTTTTCCAAAGACCGAGTCCAAACTGCGTGAAGCACTTCCATGCTTCGCCACGTGTAGGTTGATCCAGCGGCTCTCATCATGTCAGCAAGTCTCTCCCATCCGGCTCCCATCGAAACCACCATGGCACTTGCACTGACCCCCGCGCCGCTTGATCCAACCCGTCGCACCGAACTGCCCATTCGGTCACCTTTGCCCCTTTTGCGCCATGCTTGACTTCATTGACCTCACCCGGCATCCCCGATCGTTCTGGACCTCAGTTCTCCGAGTTTAGTCCCGATCATCGTCGCTGTTGACTGTCGTTGACCTCCAAGCAACCTGCACAACAATAGACAAAGAAATTGATTCCGGGAATAAGTTCTTCACAAGTTGACCCACGTTAGTCAAAACATGCATCATGCAACACATATGCACTAAAACCTATGAACTTGACCTAACCCAACAATCATCGCCACCTTTTGGCCGATGAACAGTATGAACCCGGTCAGACCGCCACTAGTTGGCCGGTCTGACCATGTCCACAACGTCGGTCTGACCGCATCCACAAAGCCGGTTTGACCGCCCTAGGGCTGACAACAGTTAAACTTTGATGAAAACGCGTGTTTCGACAAACCTTCAACGCTATTGCCAATTGTAACATCATCCTAAGATCGTGCACATGTCCCCATGATATCTACAATCTCCCCCCTTGATGAACACATTGGCAATTTCCCAAAAATGCAAATTTTGAGGTTTGAAAAGTAAAGAACTCACGTTTTCGCGCAAAGGCACAACTTGGTCCAAATGCAAGAGAAAGCAATAGAAATAACCAAGTTGGCTTCAGAATAGTATAGACAAGTGAGATAAGGAAAAATAAAGTAAGAAAGCTTTAATTTCCAGTAGGTCAAAAATCTTACTTAAGGTCCATATAAAAGAACAAATGTTCAAATTGACCTTTGATCATTATGAGGTTGTAAGAATTACAATTCAAGTTCAGAAATGGCAATAAGACCATAAGAATGCAAATAAGATAACCCCCCCCCTCACTATGATCCTTATTTTTCAGAAAATATCAAATTTTCTCCAAATAGCTCTCCCTCTTTAACATTTTTTTTACATCTTCTCCCCTTTTGACAATGGAGTCATCAAGGAATCACGCTTTCCTCTCATCCAAAGATAACAAATGCAGAATTTGAGGAAAAGGCATAAGAAAGAGCATGCATGAAATGCAATGGAGTGGCTTCATTTTTTTGTATTTTTCAATTTTTGAGTACAAGAAGCTTTGGATATTACCCAAAAGAACAAGCTAGCATTTATAATATTGCACAAACAACATATCAAGCCTGAAAGTGCTAGCAAGATCATGTTAAGACATATATATCAAAGCTAAGCTAGAATGCTCAATGTAAAACAATGAATTGTAACAATTTAAGCAAAGCTTCAAATTTAGCAAGTTCATCAACAGGGATCCTAAAATGATAATGTCCATGTCAAAATGTTAATGTGAGATCAAAAGGCTAATAATGACCATTTTAAGAGACAAACAGGTCATGAATTGAATCATTTTGCTCAAATTAGCTTAAACGCCCATTTTTCAACAGTTTTTCATTTGCAATGAATATTGAAGTTGACTAGTGGTCTATCTTAGTGAAAAAGATCCTGGACTAGGAACCATCCACAAACTCTTCATAAGTTTCGACCAGAAGTTGATTAAAGGTATATCTTAGTAAAGAAGACCCTGGACTAGGAGCCATCCACAAACTCTTCCTAAGCTTCTACCAGGGCGACAAATCTTGAGGTTCATGTCAGTTTTGACAAGCAGTCCCCGTGAGATCGTCTAGACAATCAAACTATCTCCAAGTTCATGTCTATGATATGCAGTCTCGTGAGAGTAGTTTGCCACATTTTAATAAAAGACAATCTTGAGAATTTATTTTTCATTTTTCATGTTGCACAAGAGTAGTTTTAGATTCTCAAAAGAATAAGAAGCTCAAGTAATGATCAATTTTAGATTCAAGAGCTAACAAAATAATTTTGATAGGGCCAATGTCACAAAAGGAGTACTAATTGCGCAACTACCTAAAACATTTACAAATTGCAGTTTTTAGTTCAAGTTGTTTTAGAGTTCTAGCTCATTCAGCAAAGACTTTGCTACACATGTGAAAGCATGATAATTCTAGCAAGTCAAAGAACTAGACATGGCATTAAGCAAGAATTGAAATACCAAAACTCAAGAGGGTAATAAGCAAAGCTTCATCAATTTTAAAAGACAAGCAGTAAAGCTTATATTACAATGCATCTTTTTGTGATTTTTCATATGAATGCAATATGATACAATGAGATGCAAGAAAAGCGCAAAAGCCTAAAAAGATAAAAAAGATCGACAAGTTCAAAAGAAGATCAAGGAAAGATCAGATGAATAAGGAAAGATCAGAAAAGATCCAACTCCCCCTCAAACCAACCCATAAGGATAAATTACCCCTAACTCGCTCCTCAAAGTGGCAAATCTTGTTGGGTCTAAAGGTTTGGTGAGGATATCAGCTAACTGAGCCCCGGACTCCACAAAATGCAGCACAATATCACCCTTCTCAACATGGTCTCTAAGGAAGTGATAGCGAATGTCTATGTGCTTGGTCCTAAAATGTTGCACTGGGTTTTTAGCAATGTTAATGGCAGAAGTGTTATCACAGAAAAAAGGAACATTAGCAAAATCTAACCCAAAGTCCTTAAGAGTGGACACCATCCACAAAAATCGACTCTGACAACTAGCGTGACTACATATTAAACTTGTAGTGGATTGTGTAACAGAAGACTGCTTCCTAGACGACCAAGAGACAAGAGAAGTGCCTAGCAAATGATAAGTGCTAGAGGTACTCTTCCTATCTAGCCGACAGCCCACAAAATCAGAATCAGAAAACCCTCGAATGGACAACGAAGAAGAGCATGAATACCAAATGCCATACTGGAGGGTAGAGTGAAGGTACCTGAAGATGCGCTTAACGGCTTGGTGATGTGAAGTCCTCAGAGACACTTGAAACCTCGCACAGAGGCAAATCGCGAAGTGGATGTCCGGTCTTGAGACCGTCAGGTACAGAAGGGAGCCGATCATGCTACGGTACTCGCGTTGATCCACGGCTTCTCCTTCCTCATCTGGATCCAGCGATCGAAGTCGCCATGGGAGTGGCGATAAACTACGATCACCCATTCAAGCGCTTGAGCAGATCCTTGGTGTACTTCGTTTGATGGATGAAGATCCATTGCTTGATTTGATGCCCAGAAAGTAATTGAGCTCTTCCATCATACTCATCTTAAATTTCCTGAACATGGTCTTAGAAAAATTGAAACAAGAGCATGAGAAGAACCACCAAAGATAATATCATTCACGTAAATCTGAACAAGCAGGAAGTCATTGACATGCCTAAGAATGAAAAGAGTCATATCTACCTTTCCCATCTCAAAATCATTCTTAAGCAAGAAAGTCTTAAGTCTATCATACCAGGCTCTAGGGGCTTGCTTAAGACCATACAAGGCTTTGGATAGCTTAAAAACACGATCTGGGTGCTTGGGATTCTCAAAGCCAGGGGGTTGCCTAACATACACTTCCTCCTCTATAAAACCATTTAGAAAAACACTTTTAACATCCATTTGATGCAACCTAAAGCCATTAGATGCAGCAAATGCAAGCAGATTGCGAATGGCTTCTAATCTAGCAACAAGAGCAAAGGTCTCATCAAAGTCTAACCCCTCAGCTTGGCTAAAACCCTGAGCTACCAACCTAGCCCTTTTTCTAACCACAGAATCATCCTCATTTTGCTTATTTTTGAACACCCAACGGGTTCCTATCATATTATGACCACTAGGAGGCTCTACTAGGTTCCAGACCTTGTTTCTCTCAAAATTCTCTAACTCCTCATGCATGGCATTGACCCAGCTAGAATCAGATAAAGCATGTGATATATCGTGGGGTTCAAAAGAAGCTACAAATGCAGAATGAGAGAAGAGACTCGGATCATGATACCTGGAGCGAGTGACTCGCTCATGAAGATTACCAATCATCTGATCCGGATGGTGTAGCTTCTAAATGTGTAGTGGAGCGCCTGGGGGAGATAGCATCTCCTCGACCTCTGCAGGTACTGCTGATGATGAAGATGCAGTAGGAGCCTCAATTGGAGGTGAAGCGGTCGTAGCAGGTTCTGGAGCATGAACAGGAGCATCAGTAATAGGTGGAGAAGCAGTATCGAACTAATCCCCATCTTCTTCAACAAAAATGCTCTCTGTCACCTGTATGTCACCTGAAACATCTGATCTAGCTCCAGGGCTAGTCTCATCAAAAGTGACATTGCATGTCTCCTAGACAATGTTAGTTTCAACATTAAAGACCCGAAAACCCCTCGAATGAGCAGGATAACCCAGAAATAAACCATCACAAGTCTTTGATTCAAATTTATCTAGGTTTCCTATCTTGAGAATAAAACACTTGGATCCAAAGACTCGAAAGTGAGAGACAGAGGGTTTTCTACCAAATCGAATCTCATAAGAAGTCTTGCCCAAAGACGGTCTCAAGAAGACACGGTTTGAAATATAGCAAGCTGTAGCAATAGAATTGCCCCAAAACCTCCTCGATGTGCTATACTAATTTAGTATCGTCCTAGCCATCTCGACTAAGGTCCTATTCTTCCTTTCCACAACGCCATTTTGTTGAGGGACATGTGGAGAAGAGAACTGATGCTCAATACCGCACTCAGCACAAAAAGAGCGAAAATCGGAACAACTGGATGAACAGTGCTAGTCGTACCGAAAATTAGAACAACGGATGAACAGTGCTAGTTGTACCGCAATGAACAGTAAAAATAGGCGAATGAATAGTAAACATCCTGAAAATGAAAACAAAAATTGACGTAACTTTTGATCCGCAACTCCAAACGTCATGAAACTTGAAACACACCTTCCTAAGGATGTCATAAACCTATTCCATACAACGATCATGAAAATCCTTGCCAAAGTTCTGATCTTTTTCCGTTCAAACGAAGGTTGCTCCAAAAACCGAGTCAAAACCAAAATATGATCCAAACACTTGCTCGTGGGTGATTGATGATCAAGATGATCCTAGATGTATTCCCATATATCACAGCAAGCTAGATCATAGCAAGAAACCAAAGAAAAACTCGTGGATCAAAGAAAGACTCAAAATCACGAAATAGAGAGAAAGAACACAATGAGACACATCTTTGAGAAATCTTTCCTTGGATTGATTTGATATGATATTGGTTTACAGCCACTCCATCCAGGAGGACAAAGACTCAACACATGAGCGTGAAATCAAATCCAACTCTTTAGAACCCTAACCTTCCACTAATCTCTCCAAAACCCTCAGAACACAAAACTAGGGTATCTCCAAAAGAAGGATTGAGGAGGTGCTGGCCAGCACCCTCCTCTATTTATAGTGGAGGCTTAGCTTCTAGAAGGGAAACCCTAATGGGCACCCGTTAGGCCCACACACAAACGGGTTTCACTCACACACGTATTTTAAAGTGCCGTCTTCATCTCCTCTTGACCTAATCTGCTTTTCCTTGTGTCGTCTTGCGCCACGGGTTGGCAAAAGGTCACCAAGGTGGTATTTCGGTAAAATTACCAAAATACCCCTTCTCGATCTTTTTTCAAAGACCTAGTCCAAACTGCGTGAAGCACTTCCATGCTTCGCCACGTGTAGGTTGATCTAGCGGCTCTCGTCATGTCGGCAAGTCTCTCCCATCCGGATCCCACCAAAACCACCATGGCACTTGCACCAACCCCCGCGCCGCTTGATCCAACCCGTCGCACCGAACTGCTCGTTCGGTCACCTTTACCCCTTTTGTGTCATGCTTGACTCTATTGACCTCACCCGGCATCCCCGATCGTTCTGGACCTCAGCTCTCCAAGCTTAGTTCCGATCATCCTCGTCGTTGACCGTCGTTGACCTCCAAGCAACCTGCACAACAATAGACAAAGAAATCGATTTCAGAAACAAGTTCTTCACAACTTGACCCATGTTAGTCAAAACATGCATCATGCAACACATATGCACTAAAACCCATGAACTTAACCTAACCCAACAATCATCGTCACCTTTTGGCCGATGAACAGTATGAACCCGGTCGACCGCCCGTTGGTTGGCGGTCGACCCAGCGTCCAACGCCGGTCGACCGCCCTGATGATAGCGCTTAAACTTTGACAAAAAAACGCATGTTTCGATAAACCTTCAACGCTATTGCCAATTGTAACATCATCCTAAGATCGTGCACATATCCCCATGATATCCACAGGCACCGCCTCCGGCCTCTCCCTATGCCATGCGCCTTGGCTGCCTCGTCCGACAGCGTCGTGTTGCTCGGCTCGCTCGGCCCGCTTGCCTCCCCTACGCCTTCAGCCCGGTTCCTCTTACTGGGCTATCGGATTTGTGGGTGGAGGCTTGGATTTGGTTTCCTTCTCCCCTAGATTCGATTTCCCTCCTTTTCCCCCTTTCATTATTTCGGTTTTAGGGTTTGAGCTCGATTCATTTTCTGATGTGGTTTGATTGTTGCGCATGCATGGTGAAGTTGATGGAGGTGGGCTGCTATGGCTAGCTATGGCGGGGCTCGAGGCCTCCCGCACGCTAGGGAGTGCGAGGTCGTCGAGTGCGCGTAGTTATACTGGCAGTGGTGTTGTCGTGGTCTCACCAAGGTATCCTCTCCTCTACTCCCCTCGCTACTCCCTCCCTCTCTCTCTCTACCCTATCCCCCCTTGCTCTGTGATGCACTCGGTTGATGCTATGGTTATTTTCGCATGCTCTGGGTACGGCTTGGCTCACATGTTGTGGTTCGGATTGAGAAAAAATAAGAGTGGGGGAAAAGAATGGTCGGCTACCTTGTTTGGCTGGGTTGGGAATGGAATGGCAGTGATGATTGCTGTGGTGGTGATGGAGGTGATGGTGCTCTTCTGTGTTCCCTTCAGTCTCTTCGGTCCCTCCTGGTTCTTGCCGGCTTGGCGTGGTCCCTGGTGATCATTGACGGTTCTAGTTTGTCACCCTTGTCGTCATTGCTCCATCGGTCTCCCCCCTTCTCCTTTAATGCTCCTCTCCTCCTTTACTACTTCTCTGTGGGTGGTTTTGGATGTGGTATGGTATTGTGATGCACGACTTCTTCTCTGTTCTTTGGCTTGCGGTGGCAATAGCTTGGCTGGTTAGTTGTGCTGGTTGTGGAGGTTTGGTTTTGGCTTGCTCGAGTGTGGTTGCTCTTGGTTTTTTTACTGGAAGAGTGAGGCTTGTGAGGAAGGGAGGCTTAAGGGAGACGTGCTTTCTCACTCCTTTGCCGTGTGCATGCTGGTTTTGCCCTCACCTCATCTCTAATCCTCTCTGATGTTGCTGTTTGGCTGGGCGATAGCTATGGACCAATGGTCCAAGAGAGGTCACTGATACTATGCTACGGATTTTCTACGGCGAAGGTAAGTCGGTATAATGTGGGCATCCGATTTTTATAACTGTCAGGTGATGAAACCCACTGAAGTGAGAAGACGCTGACTGACCCTAGTCAGTCTGGGAACCTCGATGAGCTTCATGCGATCTGACGGCAGTCCTTCTTTACTTCTAACTTCCATTTATAGCATTTTGTTTGCCACTTGCCTTTTGTTTTTTTTTTTTGCGGATGATGGAAATGTGTGTAGGGTTTTGGATTGGCCGAGGAATGGGTTCGTCTGGCTGGCGATATACGGACAAAGGGAAGGAAAGGCTTTGGTGACCAAGCATGCAAGACTTTACTTTTCTTTTGTAATGTACTCAAAGCTGTAATTTATATTTTGATCTGATGTAAAGGATTCTTGTAATCAATTTTGAGTTTGTATAACTGTTTTACTTTCGCTTGTAATGGATTTTTGTAATTGACTCTGAGTTATATCGATGTTGTATTTTTGCTATAATAATTCATGTTACAAATTATGTTGATGAACCTTTGATAATATAATCTTATATGAAATTGTTTGGCGATGTGTTCGATATCAATCTGAGCTTATGTTTTGTTCTTGTTTAGATGAATTTAATTTACTGCTAATTATCGCTTATCATTGTTTAGATTAAGTTAAGTTTTTAGGGTTCTCACATCCCCCTTAGGAAAATTTCATCCTTGAAATCAGATTCTCACTTGAAAAGTCTGGGGTAGGCTTCACGTAGTTCTTCCTCTTTCTCCCACGTAGCTTCACTGATAGAGTGGTTCTTCCACTATACTTTGCAAGAACGTATAGTCCGGTTTCTTAGCTGATGGTCTTCTGTTGCTAGAATTTTCACTAGATGTTCTTCGTAGGTTAGATCATCTTGTAATGGTATGTCAAGATTGGTTAAGTGATGTGAGGGCTCCCTTAGGCATTTTCTGAGTTGTGAGACATGGAATATGTCGTGAATCCTTGATAGCTGAATCGGTAATTCTAGTTTATACGCTAGGGTGCCTTTATGCTCTAGGATCCGAAATGGTACAACATACTGTTGACTTAGTTTTCTTTTTAATCCGAATCGGTGCACCGCGCGCATAGGTGATACCTCTAAATACACATAATTCCCAACCTCGAACTGTAGGTTTCTTCTATGTTGGTCCGCGTAGCTCTTTTGCCTACTTTGAGCAATCTTGAGACGTTCTCGAATTAGCTGTATTTTCTCGTCGTTCTCCTGTACAAGTTCAGGACCTAATAAGAGTCTTTCTCTAACTTCATACCAACAGATGGGCGATCTACACTTCCTACCGTAGAAAGCTTCACACGGAGCCATCTGAATACTAGACTGGTAGCTGTTGTTGTACGCGAACTTTTCCAAAGCTAAATGCTTTTCCCATGAGTCTCCAAAGTTCAGCACACAGGCTCGTAGCATGTCTTCCAAGATCTGGTTTACCCTTTCGGTCTGGCCATCAGTTTATGGATGATAGGCTGTGTTGAAGTTAAGTTTAGTGCCCAAGGCGGTGTGTAAGCTCTTACAAAATTCTGAAGTAAATACTGATCCTCTATCTGATGTGATGGTCTTTGATACCCCGTGTAGAGTGACTATCCTTTTTACGTAGAGTTCAGCTAGTTTATTGTTCGAATATTTCTGGTTGGTGGCAATGAAGTGGACAAATTTGGTAAGGCGGTCCACGATGACCCAAATCGTATATTTCTTTTTGACTGTTAAGGGAAGGCCTGGTATGAAATCCATACAAATATCTTCCCACTTCCATTCAGGTATTTCTAAGGGCTTTAGCAATCCTGCTGAGCGTTGGTGCTCATCTTTGACCTTTTGACAAGTGTCACATTGACTTATGTATTCTGCTATTTTTCTTTTCATATTTGCCCACCAAATTTTTTCTCTTAAGTCCCTATACATTTTCGTGCTGCCCGGATGCACTGTGTACTGGGTATCATGGTCTTCATGTAGTATGTTCTCTTTAATTTGTGGGTGGATGGGAACGCAAATCCTTGATTGTCGCCATAGGACTACGAAATCATCTATGTTGAATTCTGAGGTTGGCCTAACTTAATCCTTTGGATTTCTTCTGTGATGAAGGGATCTGAGAGTTGTTGTTCTTGTATTTGGTCACGAAGGGTAGGATGAAATATCATGGCTGAGATAGTAGCTTCTGAGGTGGTGGTTTTCACTTCTATCTTCATTTTGGTCAGTGCTTGAATTAGGTCCAAGGCGTGACTTTCAGCAAAAAGGTGATGGCATTGAGTTTTTCAGCTAAGGGCATCGGCTACCACATTGGCTTTTCCGGGATGATAATTTATGGTTAGATTGTAGTTTTTAATTAATTCTAACCATCTTCTTTGCCTCATATTCAGCTCTTTTTGTGTAAAGATGTATTTGAGGCTTTTGTGGTCGCTGTAGAATGTGCACTTAGATCCATAAAGGTAGTTGAAGAATCTAGACCCGCTATTATGAGCTAATGGAGTATTTTGGTTATTAATGATAAATCTATTTGTGAGACTAACATATCTATTGTTATACATATTGCTCAGTCTCAGTTGGATATAAAGGTGAAAATCAAAGAGGTATGCATTCGACATTATATTCCTATATCTTGTTGCATTCCTCGGATCCAAAATATATGTTGAACTCCACCAAAAGTCTAACTTGAATATGTGCATATGGTTCTATTATACATTTGTGTATGCACACATTTAGGGGGAGTTCACTCTATATTTTGTGGTTTCATTAGTATTGATCCTTGATCTCTACTTTGGAACATATCTTTTGAGTATATACAACTTGTGTAGTTTATATATACTCATACCAATCTACATTCAATTATTTGTAATTGAAGTGGTTGTCATCAATTACTAAAGAGGGAAAGATTAAAGTATCTTGTCCTACCATTATGAGTTAATGGAATGTTGAGGTAATTAATGACAATCACATTGTGGAACTAATGTTTTCCATGAGTTAGTGAAATAGGTTGTGACGAGGATCTAATAATCCTCATTTTATCTTTTATCTATAATTCTTATTGTAAGTAAATATGATGTCATATGGTCCCCAGGTATACCCCTTAAGTTTAAAAGGGAGAAGCCTACTAGGTGGTCGTAAGTTCTTCTACGACCACCCCCATAGTCGTAAGTCTTGCTACGACTACCTTATGGTCGTATGTTCTTCTACGATCACTACCCAGTCGTAAGTTATTCTACGACTACCCCCTAGTCGTAAGTCTTGCTACGACTATCTTCTAGTCGTAAGTCTCGCTACGACTATCTTATGGTCGTAAGTTCTTCTACGACCAGGTCAGCTACGACCACCTTATGATCAATGAAACCTACAAGCAAGTGGGTCCAATTGATTAAGGAATCCAAACAGTCAACATACGCTGTTATTATGTGAAATAATAACACGCAATACCCCATTATCTCTGACAAGTAACTGCCAGGCGGCGTGAAGGAGTTACCAGCCCGATGATTACTGCAAACGTGCGCCCGTTACTGGATTTGATGAGGCGTCTCTTCAGCAGGGGAAAACGGCTATTCCTTCACGACTATATAAAGGCAACGGTCAGAGGGGAAAAGGGACAAGAGCAATTGAGGCGTACACACACGCTATCAAGGGCTATCAAGAAGACAAGTGCGATTATCTGTAATAGTCTTAGTTTTTCTCCTGATTGTTCAGAATACACTCAATACCATACATATACAGGAGTAGGGTTGTTATTCTCTTCGAAGAAGGCCTGAACCTGTATAAAAATACCCGTGTCAATCTCTCTGCGTGATTCCGTTCTAGGAGACCCCCCGAATCAAACAATCTTTATGTAAGATCGATTCTAAAACACCGACAGTTGGCGCCGACCGTGGGGATCTTCCGGTAATCTCTTGTCAACATACTCTCTTTTTTCCTAAATCTCATGCACTCATGGCAGGAGAATGGAACGAGGAGAACTGGTTTGACTTGGCGGTCTGTGAGACGTCGACACGGATGCCGGTTTCGATTACGAGCCGAGTATCGACTCATCCGATGGTGTTGCTGCCTCCGGGGATCTTTTCGCAGATCCAGGAGACAATGCCGCTGATAGAGTTGAGGAGGGATCCATATCTCCCACAACAGTACGTCCAACAGAGGAATCAATCATCTCAAAGGACATGGGTCAATCCGACCAGGACTATACCCAGGCGGACTCACAACACGACAAGAGTTTTTCCTCCAAATGTCCGAGTCCCCCTATGACGGTTCGACTTGGTGAGACAAGTTCTGGAAGCCACAATTCCAGGACTTCACCAGCATCTAGTGATCCTCTCTCTCCGGATGACGCCAGAGAGAGCGGGATCAAGCATGCTTTTCCTGCAAATTCGACCATCTCTCCGCAGATCACACCTGCGGATGGAGACGGTTATAACTCAGAGTTCCCCTACCTGGAGGGGATTACTCCAAGTCGCCAGATGGTGTCTCTCGACTACTCCTCAAGTGGGGAGGCCTCGAGCGCAAGTGAGAATCATCAACGGGAGGTCTTCGTCCTTCCCTCAGATCAAGGTCACTCTTCTAGAGATCGAGCTAGGGACACTCCCAGAAGATCACGCACTGCGCCTCCTCCTGACAATGGCAAGGGCACCACCGATGGCGGACAGGACCAACACCTTCATGAACGCGAGGGAAATCCTCAACATACTCGCACTCCATTGAGGCAGTCTCAGGAGTCTGACATAGAAGATCTTGAGGCTATTCGACGAAAGAAGATTGCAGCCCAGAAGAATTTGCCTAGGCGCATCCAATATCAATAAGAGGAAGCTCAAGAACTCCATCACATCAATGACTTGCTCGAGAATCCAACTCGAGAGCTCGTTCGAGCGCCAGGCTATGATCTCTTCGTTGAAGAGATCGCACAAAGGCTTTGGACCACGATGGCAAGACTGGAAGCACCTCGCTGACATCATTCAGGAAGTCGTAGCAATACGACTTCTTCAGCTACCAGCCGATCAAATATATCACCGCAGAGAGATCGGCATAGCGGAAATCGCACGATCTCCTACTCGGAGAAATATCTTTCGAACGACTGATGATCACCAAACCCCTTGGAGAGGTGATCACTCACCATTCCGACATGGAAACCTGCAGCAGCAGATGGACTACGAGGAGTATTCCCCTCGTAGGACCGAGACCTCTTACAGGTCAGGTCAACCTGTTACTGGGTATCGTCGAGTACGACCACCTGATGATGTCAACCCTTCTTTCCTACAAAGGAGGCGACAAGAAGTTATCACCGGGTGTCGGGCATTTTCGCCTGACCTCCGAGCTGTTCGCTGGCCACCTTGTTTTCGACCAGTGAACATGAAAAAGTTTGATGGATCCCAAAATCCCATCGACTTCCTTCAAATATATACAACAGCTGTCCGAGCAGTAGGAGAAGGAGAGCATGTAATAGCGAATTACCTTCCAACTGTGCTCGAAGGATCTGCTCGATTGTGGTTACTGAACCAACCACTCGAGTCGATCTATTCTTGGCAACACCTCTGCGACCTTCTACTGGCGAACATCCAAGGCGCCTACAATCGCCTGGGAAGGAGGACGACTTGCACCAGATGAGACAGAACGACAACGAGACCTTGCGCCAATTAATTAAGCGCTTTAGTCATGTTCGTAATTCAATTCTGAAAGTTTCTGACTCATCTGTCATCAGGGCTTTCAAGCAAGGAGTCCGTAGTAGAAGGATAACAGAAGATATCGCTTTGAATCCTCCTACCACCATCACCGAATTTTTTGAGATGGCCGACCGGTATGCGACTGCTTCTGAGGTGGTCGAGTGGAACAACACAATCGATCGAGAAGACAATACCTCTCGAGAGCTAGGCGACGTTGGTAAGAAGAAGGATAAGAAAGCAAAAAAGTCCAAGAACAAGGCAAAGGGTCAAAAACTTCAAGCCAGCGGTTCCAAGGAGGTTTTGGCTGTAAATGATAAAGAGTCACGCACCTCCAAGCCGCACTCCGACCGAGGCAAAGGTAAGCGCCCCGATCGAAAAAATGATAATCCTAGTTGGTGTCCTTTCCATAAAAAGGAAGGACATGACCTTCGCAATTGCCGGGTCTTCCAACAAAAGCTCGAAGATTACTACAACGGCAAAGGACCACTTTCCACTCTCGAGCAGGTAGGACAAACGAGTCGTCATAAGTCGTCAGACGACGATGAGGAGATGCCGTTCCAGGATCCGCAACATACCGTCGAGCACATCTACGGGGGATCATCGGCATACGAATCAAAGCGACAACTCAAAGCTGCCGAACGTGAGGTAAACTCCGTAGATCCTCCTCTTGTCAATAAATTACCGAAGTGGTCGAAAATCACCATCTCCTTTGAGAGGGACGATTGCCCAATTCCTTCGACTCGACCAGGTCGATATCCGATCGTGGTTGAACCCACCATCAACAATTGTCGGGTCAATCGAGTTTTGGTTGATGGTGGTAGTCCGTTAAACATCTTGTTTACGAGTGCCCTAGTCGAGATGCAAGTACCTAGGACTATGGTAAGACCGGTAGATACTCTTTTCATGGTATCGTACTGGGGTCTTCAGCCAAAGCTATTGGCCAATTTTCTCTTCCTTTAACATTTGGTTCACCAAGTAATTTCAGGACAGAGAAAATCTCCTTTGATGTGGTCAATTTCGATACGGCATATAACGCCATACTCGGATGACCAACTTTGGCAAAATTCTTAATGGCTACTCATTACGGGTATCAATGTATTAAGATGCCAGGTCCCAAAGGAGTAATCACAATTCATTGTGACAAGAAGATGGCGGACACCTGCGACCGTCGATCCCTCGAGATGGTTGGACAAATACCAACTCGAGAAGAAAGTCAGCCTTCGACCAACAAGTCGAAGCCTAAAGCTGCACCAAAGCCGAACGACAAGGTCAAAGAGGTTCCTCTGGACGCAGGGGAGCCCTCGAAGACTGTTCGCATCGGGGATACTTCCGACCCCAAATAGGAAGACGCCCTCATCACCTTCCTCCGAGCTAACGCAGATGTCTTCGCGTGGCAAGCATTCGACATGCCCGGAGTCCCCAGGGAGGTGATCAAGCACAGGCTAGTTTTACGGCCTGACAAAGTACCCGTAAAACAAAAGTTACGGAGATTTGCCCCTGATCGACGAGATGCTATCAAATCAGAATTGGATAGGCTACTTAAAGCAGGCTTTATAAGAGAGGTCAACCACCCAGAGTGGTTGGCTAATCCTGTAATGGTTAGGAAGTCAAACGACAAATGGCGTATGTGCGTAAACTTTACTGATCTTAATAAAGCTTGTCCAAAAGATGATTTTCCTTTACCTCGCATCGATCAGTTGGTTGATTCTACTACAGGTTGTGAAATGTTAAGTTTTTTAGATGCATATTCTGGATACCACTAGATCAATATGTGTCTAGACAATGAAGAAAAGACCGTATTTATTACACCATTTGGTATATTTTGCTATGTCAAAATGCCATTTGGTCTAAAAAAATGTCAGCGCTTCTTTTCAACGCTTGATGCAATCGACCTTTTCATCTCAACTAGGCCGAAATCTAGAGGTCTATGTTGATGATCTAGTCGTTAAAAGCATGAAGAGACTTAATCATATCACTGACCTACAAGAAACATTCGACAACCTCAGAAAACATCGCTTAAAACTCAATCACGAGAAGTGTGTGTTGAGAATCTCTTGAGAAAATTGCTTGGATTCCTAGTATCTATCACGGGAATCGAAGCAAATCAAAAGATAAAGGCCATTCTCCAAATCGCCCTCCAACCACAAGGAAAGAAGTCAGGAAACTCACAGGGTGCATGGCGGCTTTAAGTCGTTTCATCGCACGACTAGGAGAAAAGGGACTACCTTTCTTTAAACTTCTAAGGAAACACGAAGGTTTTGAGTGGTCGAGCGAGGCAAACGCTGCCTTTGAGGATGTGAAGAGGTACCTTCACGAGTGCTCCTATTCGGTCTCTCAGAGGCGGAAGAAACGCTCTTAATTTACCTAGGCGCCACGCCACAGGCGATAAGCCAAGATCTTGGTCGTAGAACATGAAAGATACAACGACCGATTTACTACGTAAGTGAAGTTTTACGGGACTAAGGAGCATTACCCTCGGGTCCAAAAGCTTCTATATGCCCTCCTCATGTCTTGAGAAGCTGCGGCATTATTTTTAGGCGCACAAAATAGTTGTCTTGTCTCGAGTTTCCTTGGGAGCGATCCTCGAGAATAGGAAGCGGCGGGATGCATGGCAAAATGGTCGATCAAACTTGGGGAGTTCGACATCCATTTCGTGTCCCAAGCGGCCGTTAAATCCAGATCTTGGCGGACTTTGTCGCGAATGGACAAATCTGAACTGTTGGGATCCTAATCTGATTCTCACGACCGATTAGGCGATGTACTTTGACGGTCGCTTACTTTAAGTGGCTTGGGGGTGGGGTGGTCTGGTATCTCCTCTGGGAGAGACCTTAAAGTGTGCCATACAATTAAACTTTCAGGCCACTAACAACGTGGCAGAATACGAAGGTTTGCTAGCTGGCATACGAGCTGCGAAAGCGCTCTCGATTCGCCGACTACTCGTGAGAGGAGACTCTCAACTAGTCATGAATCAAGTCGGGAAAGAGTACCAGTGCTCTAACCCGATAATGTCTCGGTATTTATCGGAAGTGTGTAAGCTAGAAAAGCATTTTTTAGGTTTCGAGGCACAATTCATCCCTCGAAAGGATAATTTCCTCGCAGACCAGCTTGCTCAAATAGCTTCTTCCCGATCTGTAATACCAAAAGGAGTCTTCTTGGAACAACTCCAGAAGCCGTCCCTGGTCGATGAACCAGAGACACCTCCTATTGAGACGGCCTCTCTAGAATACGAGGATACCTGGATGACTCCCATCTATGAGTATCTTGAAGGGTTCCGTGCGACCAAGGCGATCCGAGGCAAATCGCTTTTCGAAAAGCCAAAATGTATACTTTAGTTGAAGGAGTCCTCTATAAACGAGGTACTCAAGGGGTGCTCATGCGATGCATTCCGCAGAGCGAAGGATTAACACTCCTTCACGACATACATGGTGGCATCTATGGAACTCATGCTTCCTACAGAACGCTGGTCGGAAAGGCCTTTCGACAAGGTTTTTACTGGCCAACAGCCCTGTATGATGCTAAAGAGTTGGTTAAAAAGTGTGTCCAATGCCAATTTCATAGCAGGCAAATACACCAACCAGCTTAGGCATTACAAACGATACCTCTATCTTGGCCTTTTGCAACCTGGGGTCTCGATATCCTAGGACCGTTCCCCAAAGCTCCAGGAGGTTTCGAGTTCCTTTTTGTGGCTATTGATACATTCACAAAATGGATTGAAGCGAACACATATTTGGGATAACAACGAGCGACAAAGCGGTTCATGATGAGATGCGTAATTACTCGATTTGGAGTCCGAGTCGAATAATTACAGATAATGGTAAGCAATTTTTGAGCGCAAAATTTCAGGAATTTTGTGACGGGTTGGGTACCAAGTTATATTATGCTTCTGTAGCCCATCCCCAAAGCAATGGAGCAGTCGAACGTGCAAACGGCCAAATAATGCGAGGAATTAAGACCCGAGTCTTTGACCAGCTCATCAAGCGCTCGGGGGCTTGGGTACAAAATTACCCTCGTATTATGGGCGGTTAAATGCGACTACTAGTCAGACTCTGGAGAAACACCATTTTTTCTGGTTTTCGAAGCTGAAGCCATACTTCCTCCGGAACTAAAGATACGGTCAATACGAGTCGAAACCTTCAATGACTCCAACTATGAACAACTTCGAGCGGATGATATTAATCTACTTGAAGAAAGGAGAAATCAGGCCCTAATCCATTCAGCAGTCTACCAACAAGTCCTGCGTAGATACTACGATCATAAGGTCCAATCTCGTAGCCTTGCTGTAGGTGACTTGGTATTGAGACTCTGCCAATCCAAGTCTAATCAGAACAAACTTTCTCCCAAGTGGGAAGGTCCTTACACAGTGGTCGAAGTTACTCGGCCAGGGTCAGTACGATTGGCAATGGAAGATGGCCAGGTTCTCTCGAATTCTTGGAACATCGACCCGATTCACATAAGTTTTATGTGTAACCAACCATTCAGACAATAAAAACTCAGGTTCTTTCTACCTCTATTGTCTTACTTTTGAGTAGTGCTTTCATAATCTTTCGACTACATTCCAAACACCCAGTTTTCTTTACACTGGTCAAAAGGCAGGTAACATTACCTAGTCGAAGCCTCTCCTCTCTGCACGTGGTCCTGCCCGCTAGAAGGAGCTTCCTAGTGTCGACTCGTTACTCACTTTTGCCGTCAATACAAATAGCTCGAGTTCTATTTGGTCGAAATATTTTTAAAAAAGCCAGCTCTTTTCACCTTAGTTTATTTCTTTAGTTATTTTGAAAAGTATTCTAAGTAGAGTGCACTTTCTTAGATTTATTCAACTGCCTTTGGTGTATTCGATCCGTCTCAACTAGTCGGAGGAAGAAACACATCTAGTCGAAGTCTCTCCTCTCTGCACGTGGTCCTGCCCACTAGAAGGAACTTTCTAGCATTGTTCAGTTTCCTACTTTTGCTACTAGGACAGACTTATCGAGTCCACCAAGGAAGGGCGAACGAATTTTTTGAAGTCCTCTAGATGTTTGCTTAACTCAAGTTGCCGTTCTCGATTTGATTAATCTAGTCAGAGATGGTAACATCACCTAGTCGAAGACTTTCCTCTCTGCATGTGGTCCTGCCCACTAGAAGGAACTTCCTAGTGTCGATTAGTTCCCACTTTTTCGACCAGTGCATGACAATCGCGACCAAAAACTACAAGTTAACCAAACCTCTCTGTATTCAGAAACCCTTTTAACACTATTTACTCAGTTTGTCTAAACAAATTAAGCAAATAGTCGGGGGCTAGGATAAAGTTATTAATTTGACTTCAATTCTTAGTCTTTCTTTTGTTAATTTTCTTTTGAGTTACTAACTACTCGACAAGATGGTTTGTAGGAAACAAGATGGATTTTACAATACATCAACAAAAGCTTGTTTTTCACAGGTTTTTTACAAACTACTCTGAAGAGGGAGAGCCCAGTCGCATCTCCTCCGAGACCTTCTTGCCAACGGGTTGCATTTCTTCCATAAGGCGGCTTATACGCCTCAGGCGTCGAAGTCGACTTCGATTGGTTGTACATTAAGGTTGGGGTCACGAGCTTTAAGTTTTGCCAATGCATAGCTTACTGCACCTTCGACCGCCTCCTTGATTGACTCGACTTAGTTGGCCTTCAAAGTGGTCACCGGTTCTTACAAAGTCCCAACTTGTTCCCCAATAGTACTTATGTGGCGACTATTGTATCATCTTGAGGAGTTTTTCCTCACTACATAGCTCACCAAGTATATTGTTCGGGAGCATGATGTTGTCTTGAAGATTAATCTTCACCGACTTCATCTCTGTTGGTTCTGATCGAAGCCTCACGGAGTTGTTTGTTTCGACTACTTGCTCTGAAAAGAATAAGACCGGTCAAGTAAAATAAACTCCTAGAGGAGAAAACAAAAATAATCCTTTGGTAAAAGAATTCGTTACCTACTAGTCGAGAATCTAACTTCTTGATTTCTTCATTATGGGAAGCAATGGTCTCAGCATGCCGCTTCTCCCATAATTTGATGTCCTTTGCATTTTCCTTAGCAATGCGGACAGTCTCTTCAAGGATCATGGATTTTTCCTGATCCTTAGTTTCGAGCATTTCCAATTCGAGCTCAATTTCTAAAAAAGAAATGGGAGTCAGAAAAGGGAAAGAACTCGTAAAGGACTACAGGTAAAGAATTGCTTACCTGCTCGACAAAATCTCAGCCTCTCAATTTCTTGATCTTTATCTTTGGCTATTTGAGAAATCTCGTGAATAACCAAAGTTTTATCTTTGACTTCATTTTGAAGCTTTCTCATGTCAAGCAGTCTTAAGTTCAGCACTTACTGTTTAGCTCTTCCTGCATTTTTACAGTTGCAGAGTTAGCCTCTTGAAGCTTCTTCAAGAGGTCTCCAACTTTTTCCCCTAGTTTCTGGACTCCTCTTTTTCATAATCGAGCGAGTCTGCCAGGGTCTTTTCGTCGCTATTTAACCTATAAAGGTTAAAAGTAGACATGAACACTATTTAACTAGTCGTAAGTCTTTCTCGACTAGCACCTAATCGTGAGTTTTTCCACGACAAGCTTCATAAACCTTTGTATAAATAGTCAAACTCTAAAACGACTATGAATAACAGTGACTTACCACCTCTCTGCCTGTTCGCAGAGTTCCGCTTTTTCCTGTCGTAGCTCTATGAGTTGTCGATGATATTCACCAACAGTGGTAATTTGTTCCAGAGCTTTCTGCAAAAATAAAGACACTGAGAAACAAGGGAAGGCCACATATATAAGTATCTTTAAATACTTACATTCATGGTCGACCGAGCAAACATCGAGTAAACCAACGATGGACTCTTTAGCTCGTCTATTTTCGCGACTTGATCCCACCAAACCTTCTCAAGACGCTCATTGTCAAAAGTTTCCCCTCTATTGGGAATATCTTTGGGATGAGGGACTCGATCGCGAGATCTAAAAGCTGAAGACCTTACAATGGAAGTAGCCCCAAAGAAATCAACACAGAAGTTGAAATATCCTTCGTCTTCTGATTTTGTAACTGCAGTTTCTCTTTGGATACCAGGAGGAACGTCTTCAACGACTTCCTTTCCAGCATGGTGGTCAAGTACATCACCACCTTGGCCAGAGACTTCTACAGCTGCCTGTGCTGTCTCCACGACCATCTCAGTGGTCGTAGCTACTACCTCAGTGATCGTAGCTACTACCCCAGTAATTGTGGTAACCACTTCAGGAGCCACGACTTCCTCCACTACCCAGGTCGTGGATGATCCTTCGACCACTTCCGTTGTCACCTCTCCAACCGCTGGAGAGGTGGCGATAGGCTTCTCGATAGAAGCATCCTCGGGGGCTGAAGGAGTCGGGCTAAAATCAACAAAAGGAAAGCAAGTTAGGTTGTGAAAAGCAAAAAGGTAAATGTTGTTCTTACACTTTAGTTTGTTTCACATACCTCTACATCCTGGACCTGACCAGGAACTTAGGAGTCATCTTCCCGACGGAAGATTTCTTCGACTTCTTTTCTACGACCACGTCTGGTCGGAGTTCAAGTTGAAGAATGGGCTCAGCCACGACCATATCTGGTCGTGGATCTTGAACAGGAACCATCTCTCTGGTCTCCTGACTTTCTAGATGGCCGGGATTAGTCTCGACCACTCCAAGAGCGGCGCTACCCTCAATTGTAGGCTCTGCTAGATCAGCATTGTCCTTCACAAAAGATATAAAGTCTTTCCAATTCTCCTTTTCTAGTTGCTTGACAAAACTAGGAGTGGCAGAAACTGTGAAAGTTTTCTTGTCATAATAAAAAGGTACCTTGGCCTTGCGGGCTTTGCGCCTAAGAGGTTCTTCGGCCTCCTCAGCTTCAGCTGCTTCAACCTCGGCTTCTGTTACAGCCGTGTCCTTAGCCTTGCGGGCTTTACGCCTAAGAGGTTCTTCAGCTTCCTCAGCTTCGGCTGCTTCAACCTCGGCCTGTTGCACCGTATGCATGCATAAACTTTGCTTGGGGACACTGGTCGAAATAAAGGAACTCGAGCTTCTTTGCTCCTTGTCGCCGACTTTTGTGGTCGGCGCTTTTTAGTCGGAGGAGCTGAGCCCTTGTCCATTATCATCCCTGCACCGATGGTTATCAGTTCGACCTCTTCGTCGTCCTGACGGTTTTCCATGCCTACTTTCTGTAAAGAAAAACAGAAAAGGAAGAATCAATGACCGGACATAAGATTTTCTACGACCAGTATCCAGTCGTAAGTTTTTCTACGACATTTCCTTGATTGTAAGATTTTCTACGATCACTACCTAGTCGTAAGTTCTTTCTACGACTATGAAGTCCTAAGGATAAAATCAACTCTTGATTACCTTTAGGCGCTCCATCTTTTCCTCTGCGGATAAAACCGCAAGGATTTGAGGAACCGCCACTCTGAGTGGCGGAGACTTCTCACAAACGAGTTTAACTCGAACATCAATCTCTGCCTGTGAAAGATCTGTGTAAACAAATAAAAATATCCATTAGACAATTTTGAAAAAGGCCAAACCAAGAGCTAAGTCGAAGATTCACTTACCCTCCTCGTAGTCCCTGGTCGGATCTTTTGGCCCCGTGTACCTCCACATAGGAGGTACTCGTTTCTTCAAAGGGCTAATTCGGCGTGTGATGAAATCCTTCACCACATGCTATCCGGTTAGCCCCTCCTCTTTCAAGTCCTTGACGGCTCGAATGAAGGGGGCAATCCGGCTGATATCCTTGGGAGTCGAATCCCATGAAGAATTCTTTTCGGCAGCCTTCCCCTCGAAAGTAAGGCTGTCTTCTTGGGTGATTTTCTAGTAAAACCACCTCTTTCTCCATGCCGGCCAAGAAGATTTGGTAGACATCTAAATATACTCCCTCGACTTCAAGTCATGGAGCTTCAGACCACAACTTCCAGTGATTCCAGATTGCCGGGCCATTCCATAATAATATTGGAAAAGCTCGAGATCATGGGAATTTCAGTCGCCTCACACAAGTACACGAACACACTTAGCATAGTGATGGAATTAGGACCGAGATTCACTAATTCCACCCCAAAGTGCTCGAGTACAAGCGTGAGAAAGGGGTGGGCGGGCAATCGAAGGCCGCACTCATAATATGCCTAGAAGACGGGGATTTGCCCAGTCTCCCCCGACGGCCAATGCTGTCCAGACGCCACAAACCATTTCACGAGAACTTTCTCTGGAATCTTCCTGGCGTCAACTAGGGCTTGAATCTTCACCGCATCCATCTCCGACTCAGCCCACTCAGAAACTTTCCCGGCCATTTCTCTCAGAAAGGGGAGATTTTCGATTGGATTGGCGGCGGAGAAGGCACGATTGAGTTGGTGGCGGAGAAGACAAGAACTCGATGAACAGCGAGAGCGATTTGGCGAAAAGTAGAAACCCAAGTTTTACACCTGGTAAGTATTTATAACCGTATACCTGGGCTGAAGGCGTGGTAATCCAAAGGTTGCCACCACTTTAGGAACCATCCCAACGGACAAACTTATGAGAGTCGTTTGCGATTCTCTAACTTGTCCGTTCAAGAAAATCAGGTTCGTGTTTACACCTCAAGCAAAATTACTTTCTTGGTCAGATCTTTTTGATCAAATGAAATATTAGTCGGAAAGGTTTTTCTTCCGATCACCACACTACGATCACCTCGTGATCGTAGAAGTTTTCTACGGCTATTTGATAGTCGTAAGCAACCTTCTTGACTAAGCATATTTCTGGTCAAAATAGTACACAAGTGTCGAAGAGTTTTTCCTTCGACCACCTTTCTACAACCCTCTCGTGGCCGCAAGACCATTTATGACTCCTTCACCAAGTAAGTTACTTTCACTTGAAGCTGGGGGGCTAGACGACGAGGATCTAATAATCCTCATTTTATCTTTTATCTATAATTCTTATTGTAAGTAAATATGATGTCATATGATCCCTGGGTATACCCCTTAAGTTTACAAGGGAGAAGCCTACTAGGTGGCCGTAAGTTCTTCTACAACCACCCCTATAGTCGTAAGTCTTGCTACGACTACCTTATGGTCGTATGTTCTTCTACGATCACTACCCAGTCGTAAGTTATTCTACGACTACCCCCTAGTCGTAAGTCTTGCTACGACTATCTTCTAGTCGTAAGTCTCGCTACGACTATCTTATGGTCGTAAGTTCTTCTACGACCAGGTTAGCTACGACCACCTTATGATCAATGAAACCTACAAGCAAGTGGGTCCAATTGATTAATGAATCCAAACAGTCAACATACGCTGTTATTATGTGAAATAATAACACGCAATACCCCATTATCTCTGACAAGTAACTGCCAGGCGGCGTGAAGGAGTTACCAGCCCGATGATTACTGCAAACGTGCACCCGTTACTGGATTTGATGAGGCTCTCTTCAGCAGGGGAAAATGGCTATTCCTTCACGACTATATAAAGGCAACGATCAGAGGGGAAAAGGGACAAGAGCAATTGAGGCGTACACACACGCTATCAAGGGCTATCAGGAAAACAAGTGCGATTATCTGTAATAGTCTTAGTTTTTTCTCCTGATTGTTCAGAATACACTCAATACCATACACACACAGGAGTAGGGTTGTTATTCTCTCCGGAGAAGGCCTAAACCTGTATAAAAATACCCGTGTCAATCTCTCTGCGTGATTCCGTTCTAGGTGACCCCCCGAATCAAACAATCTTTACATAAGATCGGTTCTAAAACACCGACAGGTTGAGTTCCATAGTTGGAGACTTTGGATGACATTATGAGTTGATCATCAAGTCAAGATAAGATTCATCATGTGTTGATGGAGGGCAAGTGAAGGATGCATCATGTGTTAATGCATATCAAGACTCGGGATGAAGGATGTCATCATGTGTTGATGAGCATCAAGTCAAGATCCCGAAGTAAAGGAAATCATCATGTGTTGATGATTATCAAGTCGAGAACCCAAACTTGAAGTGAAGATATGCGTCATCAAGCTTCAAGTGTTTGTGCAAGGCCAAGGTATGACTAGGTAGGGCTAAGGATTTGTTCCTAGTCTTTTACCGGTCTTGGTGTTTGGATGGAAGATCGGATTGCTAGTATAGGTTGTCGTACTATTAAGAGGGGTCTTGATTAGTAGCTTGAGTTAGTCATGTGTTGATAGCTCAGTGTGTTTGCTCTAGCTCTCGTTAATATGTTGCCAATATTTGCGAATGTGTTTTGCAAATAGTCGAAGCTCATGTATAATCCTTATAGCATGTGACTTTAGTTTACGAATGTGTTTTGCAAATGGTTTAAGACCATGCACCTTATTCCTTGTGGCATTGATTCTAAAAGTTGACAAATATGTTTTGCAACTTGTTGAGAATCTTGCATTTAACCCTTGTTTGCATCGCTCATCAATCGGCAAATGTGTTTTGCAATTGAGTTTGTTTTTGGATGCAATATGTGCTTTTCTCAGAAAAAACGGTAGTACCGATGTTATGTTGGCGGAACTATCGCCTTTGCTTGTAATCTTAGGGGTTACTTCTTGCGGAACTACGCAACCCGCATTATTCGATTCTAGTGGGCGGTATGTAATTTCTAGAGAAGCACCATTTTGGATTGGTTGCAAACCCTGAGTGCGGTAGTTTTGGGCTTTACTTGGCGGTACTACGCATTGCGGTATGACCGCATTGTTCAGCGGAACTACCGCTCCACGGTTGTTCCGAAAATGAAGTGGCGGTACGTTTTTTCTAGTAGGTACCCTTTTGGGTCCTTTGTGAAATGGTAATACCACTCTCATTGTGCGGTATGACCGGCCAGCGGTAGTACCGCGCCACATTTCCAACGGCTATTTCAGAAGGTTTGATATAGCCGTTATTGTGTGTCAGTGAAGGTGCGGTAGTATCGGCCGATGAACGGCGGTATTACCGCTTGTGCTGATTTTTCAGCAGCTTTTCACTCAACGGCTAGTTTTTTATGTGTGGGCTATAAATACTCACCTTGGTCGGTTGTGGGAGGGTAGCTGAGTCCCCATTCTATTCTATTGAGCTAAGAGCAATCCCTCTCATCTCTTTTGTGCATGTGTTGCACTTAGTGAGCTTAGAGAGCAAACCCTAAGTGCATGTGTTGCATTAGGTAGTGGATTGAGTATCCACTTGAGCTTAGACACTTGATTTATTCAAGTGAAAGTCTTTGACTTGTTTCTCTTGGTGTTTGCCGACACCTAGACAGCATGGAGACGTCGTGGTTCGATGATCTTCTCAAAGAAGGTTGTGAGAAGACCCGGGCGTTTGCGAGTGGCTTGGTGCTCGCCATCTTCGGAGTGGAGGAAAAGCAACCCCTAGTGGATCGAGGTGTTGGTTCTTGTTGGAACCGGTACAAGTGGTTGGACTTACCTCGGAGGTGTTTGGCTTAATTCGTGGACTCGGTCCAATTGATTTTGGGCTTACCTCAATGTGGATTAGGGGAGACCGGCAAGTCTCCGATCACCACGGTAAAACATCGTCGTGTCATCGTGGTTTGCATTCTTATGCTTTACTATATGGCAATTTACATTCCCTATATTAAATTGCTTACTTGTATGTGTATGATTGCCATCTTTTATATAATCTCCTATTGTTGACGCACTTAGTTGTAACATCCCAAAGTTCTGTTACCAAAATAAAAATAAATAAAGATATTATTTTGTTGGATCTTCTGAGATTTGAAAGAGTTTTATTGTTTTTCTTGAATTTCTGAAGTTTTAAAAGTCAAAAATAAAATTTATTAAAGTTTTTGAAGTTTTGTTGGATTTAAATTGAAAAATAAAATTTTAATTAATTTACGGAATTTTAAAAGCTTTTCCTTAATTATTTTAAAGCTAAAACAAATTTAATTACAAAAACTATTATGAATTATATGTTGGAAGTATTTTATTTAAGTCCAAAATAACTCTAGGAATTTCTGTGTATTTTTCTAGAATTTTTGGATATTATTTGCTATTTTCTAAAGCCTTTTTGAATTACTAGAATTATTTTAATTGGAAAAGCAATTGAAAATTCCTAAATAGTGTCGGGCCAAAACCTCCACTTGCCCACTTCCTTCCACCGCGCCTCTGGCCTGTCCAGCGTGCTCGCGCTCAGCCGTCCAATCTAAATCGGGCGGCCAACACGCACGCACGCGCAGCCCTCTCCACCCGAACGCGCTCCATGCCATCGGATCGAGATCCAGTGGCCAGCCGCTCCTCTCTCTCTCTCAATGCGGGCCCACCCGTCAGCGCCCCATCTCCCTTCTTCTTTCTTTCTTTCTTCCACCTCCGGCCGCATGCAACTGCCGCCATTACCGCGCGCGGGAGCTCCTTCACTGCCGCTATCCTCGCCCTGATTCCCTCACGCGGTTGCGTGCATTCAAATCCCGCCATCACCGCGCCCATTCGGCCTCATCTTCTTTCCTTTTCTCGCCACCAATCCCTCCATCGCCGCTGGCAATCCCGCTCGGCCTTCTTGCACGTCACGGCGAATCCACACCGCCCTCGCCCTATAAAAGAGTGCCTCGGCTCCACCTCTTCTCGTCGACCCCAATACCCCTCACCCTCTCATTTCTCCCTCTCCCTAAGCCCTCAATTTTTGAGTTCTCCGTTGCGCTGCCGAAGCTTGGAACTTCTTCGTCTCCGGCGCCGTCCAAGCCGCATCACCACCATGGTCCTAGATTCAGCATCGCTGCAACCTCATCGACCCCGTGCGCGCGTTGGCCCCGTTGGAAAACCACCTGAGCGCCGTCGCCTCATTGACCCATTTCCGTCGCCACCAATCTCCCTCGCCGTCGGCATTTCCTTTGTGTCCCCGCACATCCGTGGTAAGCACTGCACTCCCCGTCGCCTCCTCTCTTGTTTGGTACCACCCGTAGCCCTCGCCGGAGCCCCTATCGACGGCAAGCTTGACGCCAAGCCACCGCCGGTTCTGTGCCTGCGTGGCACGATGATGTGGCTGCCACCTCGGAGCCACATCATCGCCACCTCTGCCCTAGGGCTGCGTCAGCGCCTACATGGCATCCCGTATGCGAAAACCAATTGATGACATCATGCTGATGCATTAATTTGATTTTCCTTTGGAAGAATAAATCCCGAAAAATACTATATTCATCATTTCATGTGAATTGTAAACTTCCCGGGGTTCGTTCTCCTTCATATGAACTCCAATTTCATCAATTCAAATTTCTAAATTCTTATAAATTCAAGATCTAGCTAACTAAACTAAATTTATATAATTTGGAGTTAATTTGAATCTTCATTTGAATTTTGTTTCAATTTGGCTTATTTTCGCGTATAGATTTCGACGACTTCGGAGAGTCAGATTTCGACACCGTTTGAGAACAACTAATTAGCAAGGCAAGTTACATATTTGATCCCATTATTTAAAACTAATCAAAAAAAAATTTAAATTATTATTGCATGCTTATTTCTATTCAATATAATTTAAATACCTGTTTTAAATTGTAGTTATGCCTAAATCCTTTGTAATGCCAATCTTAACATTGAAATAAACTTAACTTGACACCTTAGATAAAAATCTAGTTTATGCATTAGTATGAACTAGAACATTTTGTAAAAACTTATGCTTAGTCATGCTGAGACCCAAAATTATTTGATTTGGGAATTTTCAGCCAAAAGTCAAATGTTGTTTAAATTGTATCCATAGCATTGGTGTGCTATGGAAGTTTGAAAATGATTTGAAAAGCAAAGTAAAATAAAAGACTAGTTTAGACTTGGGCGAAATGGATAGTTGGTGGGTGCAGGTTTATGCACGAGCTCAACGTAGCGAATGGTTGAGGCCCAGGGATTGTTTTGGAAGTCGCCTAGTCAATTAAGGACCGGTCTATGAGCTGCGGATTGTTAAGCCCAAATCGTACTACCATATGTCCTGTGTGGGCGGGACCTGGCTAACTAATTTGCAATGTTTCAATGTGGTTGTGCCATCCGGTTGTGTGGGTGTCGTGAAGACTTATTGTTAATACTCACATGCGCAAGAGGGGGTTATCGTTTGGTGTGAAGCCTACGGTAGCGAAACCTTAGCGAGACATAACTACGTTGGGATGGCGCATTGTAAAGGCCTTGTGATAATCTCTTGGTCGCACACCTTCGGAAGTGTGTGGGTGGATAGTATAAGTTGATTATCTCTTGTGGGTCAAGTCATACAACCTCTACAAAGTGTCAATCTATTCGAATAGCTATGTCCACGGTTATGGATATGTTGAGCAAAGCCTTTCGCGGATTAGACTTTGATTTTATTTTCAAAATATTTTGTAAGACAGTTTTTGGCATGGATGGGTGTCCATGAGAAAAGTTATGGGTGGAAGCCCCGGGTTGATGCCCGTGTTTATGTTGGTGTTAGGTTGGTGCCTACACTAGCTTTATTAATTCTGCTAAAACTCAATTTTAGTTATTGTAAAATTTGAGCTTTTGAACTTAGTATTGTATTTAAATTGTCAAATATTGCTTTTGCGCAAATAACCCTATTAGCCATCCTTTGTTACATCCATACATGCATTAACTCTGTTATTGGGTGTAATTTACGAGCATGGTAGTTGTGCTTATCCTTGCTTTATGCAAATAAATTTCAAAGGAGAAGGACTTTGCTACTGGTGTGGATCTCGACGACTAGGCCGCTACCCCAGTCGATTGCCTGTGGCAGATTAACTGGACTCTACTACATCTTCTTTGTCTTCCGCTGTGTTCTTTATTGTTGGCTTGTAAGCCTTTCTTGTAATAAACTCTGTTGATTATTAATATAATTGCACGATTTATGGATGATACCATATCTGTTTACTGTGTGAACTAACCACTGATCATGAGACTAGTTCAGAAATGCATAGAGGATTTGGGGTGTTACTCCCGGGTCTGACATTAGTAAAGACTAGTTGATTTAGGTTTTAATTGTGCAAAACCTAATTGATTTACAATTCCGCATAAAACTCGGTTTTAGCCAAAGAAGTTTTTAAAACCGCCTATTCACCCCCTCTAGTCGGCCTCCTCGATCTTACAGTAGTGTCTCCAAATCTTTAGGGCAAATACTGCAGCTCTCAATTCGAGATCATGTGTGGGATATTTCATCTCGTGGGGTCTCAATTGTCTAGAAGCATATGCGATGACTTTCTCATCCTGCATTAACACACATCCTAGTCCATATTTCGAGGCATCGTAATATACCACATAGTCAATTCCATCATTAGATAGCGCTAGGATAGGTGCTGTTGTTAAGCGCTGCTTTAACTCCTGGAAGCTTCTCTCACATACGTCAGTCCATATATACTTCTCCTCTTTCTTCAGGAGTTTCGTGAGAGGTTAGGTGATTTGGAAAAATCCTTTTATGAATCTTCCGTAATATCCTGCGAATCCTAGAAAACTTCTAATTCCTGTAGTATTCGTTGGACGCTTCCATGATGTTATAGTTTCAATTTTGGAAGGAGTAGCTCCTAGAGCATAAAGGCACTCTAGCGTATAAACTAGAATTACCGATTCAACTATCAAGGATTCACGACGTATTCCATGTCTCACAACTCAGAAAATGCCTGAGGGAGCCCTCACATCACTTAACCAATGTCGATATACCATTACAAGATGATCTAACCTACGAAGAACATCCAATGAAAATTCTAGCAACAGAAGATCAGCATTTAAGAAAGCGGACTATACGTTCTTGCAAAGTACAGTGGAAGAACCACTCTATCAGTGAAGCTACGTGGGAGAAAGAGGAAGAACTACGTGACGCCTACCCCAACCTTTTCAAGTGAGAATCTGATTTCAGGGATGAAATTTTCCTAAGGGGGGATGTGAGAACCCTAAAAACTTAACTTAATCTAAACAACGATAAGCGATAATTAGCAGTAAATTAAATTAATCTAAACAAGAACAAAACATAAGCTCAGATGGATGTCGAACACATCGCCAAACAATTTCATATATGATTATATTATCAAAGGTTCATCAACATAATTTGTAACATGAATTATTATAGCAAAAATACAACATCGATATAACTCAGAGTTAATTACAAAAATCCATTACAAGCGAAAGTAAAACAGTTATACAAACTCAGAATTGATTACAAGAATCCTTTACATCAGATTAAAATATAAATTATAGCTTTGAGTACATTACAAAAGAAAAGTAAAGTCTTGCATGCTTGGTCACCAAAGCCTTTCCTTCCCTTTATCTGTATATCGCCAGCCAGACGAACCCATTCCTCGGCCAATCCAAAACCCTACACACATTTCCATCATCTGCAAAAAAAAAACAAAAAAAAAACAAAAGGCAAGTGGCAGACCAAAAGCTATAAATGGAAGTTAGAAGTAAAGAAGGACTGCCGTCAGATCGCATGAAGCTCATCGAGGTTCCCAGACTGACCAGGGTCAGTCGGCGTCCTCTCACTTTAGTGGGTTTCATCACCTGACAGTTTTAAAAATCCGACGCCCACATTATACCGACTTACCTTCGCCGCAGAAAATCCATAGCATAGTATCAGTGACCTCTCTTGGACCATTGGTTCATAGCTATTGCCCAGCCAAACAACAATATCAAAGAGGATTAGAGATGAGGTGAGGGCAAAACCGGCATGCACAGGGCAAAGGAGTGAGAGAGCACCAGAGAGCACCTCTCTCTTAAGCCTCCCTTCCTCACAAGCCTCACTCTTCCAGTAAGTAAATACGTACACACCTGAGTAAATTCAAGTAGGCATATTTGCATGCATAAAATGGAATGGACCTAGTTGCATGCGGGATAATTGATTTGATTGTGTCTAGTGGCTGTGTTGCTAGATTAAGGTCGCCTAAATTCAGGAAAATCCTAGAGAACCGAGTAAGAACAACCCGTCTGTTCTATCATGAGCCAGTCCACGCTAAGTACATGCCCTTGTGAGTTCCGTGACCATAGATTCTAGAGCTAAAAGGTCGTAGGAAAATAACTCATGGGGAAATGCTAACCTACGAAGATCCGAAAAGTTTATTAAATTAAAATCTACTGAAAAGGAAAATCAACTGATTAAAGTACGCGTAGTAGCACCCAAAAGCAACTAAGTATTTATTTATTACTCGCGTCTGTCGCATAATTACAGAAGACAAACCGGTATAGGCAGGAATAGCTAATCCAGAATTCATTGACACCGATCTTTTCTACGACTATGAAGGCAAGCCTATCTCTTGAACATCAACCTAGTTATATCAAATGTAAAAGTTACTTTGTTGTACCATATATGTATGTGCATTAAAATTATCTCTCAAAATCAAATTGGATAAAAGAAAGAAGAGAAGATAAAAGAGATGAATATGATAAAAGAGCAGTCCAGCTGAGAGGAGTAGCTAGGCTGTAAGAGTAAATACTAAGGCTGGTAAAGGGGGCCCGTGGCAGGAAGGAGAAGAGGGAAGAGGTGGGACCCTTTACATATGGTTAATATATAAGGACCAACAAACTCTCACTTGGATAAGGGGCCGTATTTAAGTGCCAGCCATTTTTCTGTTTGGACGGGCAGAAAATGCTACCTTGTTACGTAGCTATACTCTCCACAACGGGTAAGTAATATTGTGTGAGTTATGGAGGAATGCAGGATCGGTAGGAAGAGTCCAGACATGGGGGATCCAAGGCGCTATAGTAGCGCAAGGTGGAGTGTTGGGTGCGGGGATGACCGGCACAACCAACAATATGGGAACTCGGTGGAGGACTAGGTGAGCGTCCCAGAACACCGACATAAAATAATGGGTGGAGACTTAATCATGTAACCTGAAAAACGTTTCGTACTCTGAACTCAAAACTGCATAAAAGGAAATGCGGCAGACCTAGCTCAAAGAGAGCTCAGAGTAACTATGGGTAAAGTGGTACAAGCCTACGCAGTGCTAAATAAAATCATGAATTCATGTCTATCTCCTGGATTGGAGTCTACGGTAACCGCTAGGAGTCTATCTTCTCATCGAGTGATAAGTAATCTTTTCAGAATTAAAACTTGCAACTTAAAGTTTGATGAAGTATTTATTTTCAGAGAAAGTGATGGGCTAGAAAAAGCGATAACAGACATAGATGAGTCATACCGTGCATCTTTGCTATTAATACTTGCTGAGCACACTAGTACTCATTCTTGCTATTATTTTTCTTTGTTAGATCCTAATCTGACCGGGAACTATCCTGAGTGGGATGAAGGATACGCAGGTGCCGAGGAGACCGCAGGAGGTGAGGGCACTTACTACGAGGAGCAGAGCAAGGTGGACACCTTATTCGGCGAGTGGGATGAGTAGGCAACCGGTGGAGCAGAGCAGGAAAGCGAGGGGATCCGCCCCGATTTTACCGTTGTATTTAAATACTTGTAATAAAGACCATAACCTTGTGTGGCTGACTGCTGTAACAAAGTACAGTTTCTATCTTATTGTTCTGTTGTGTTAACTTTGGTAAGGCTTACTATTCGTTGGAGCGGTGTCCTATTGAGCAGGTAAATAGTAATCCGTATGGCTAAGTGTGATTACCCTCGGGGTAATGACACGGGGCGCCACAGTAGACACATTTATCGGCTTCGTTTACACAAAAGCCGACTGAGGTCATCGTACTATCAAATTTTTCGTGCCATTGCTTGGGAGCTTGCTTTAGACCATACAAAGATTTAATCAATCGACATACTTTCTTCTCTTGCCCTTCAACCACAAAATCATCGGGTTATTGCATATAAATCTCCTCATCCAACTCTCTGTTTAGGAAAGCGACCTTTACATCTATTTGATGTACTTGGAGTTTATATGCGGCAGCTAGTACTAAAAGCACCCGAATTGTGGGTAAATGAGCCACAGGAGAGTATGTATCAAAATAGTCTTCACCCTCTTTTTGCGTGAAACCCTTAGCAACTAAACGGACCTTGTACTTTTCTATAGTACTATCAGGTCTACGCTTTCTTTTAAAGATCAATTTGCAGCCCACTGACTTGTATCTAGATGGGAGGTCTATAGCCTCCCATGTTCCATTTGCTACGATGGAATCCATCTCACTACAGACTACTTCCTTCTAGTAATCCACATCCAGGGATGCATATGCCTGTAAAAAGGTCCATGATTCATCATCTGCGACATAGGTGACATAGTCATCGCCTAAAGACTTTTCAGTCATCTACCTCTTACTCTTGCTCAACTCCAATTCTAGAGCGATGTTTTCCACTCTAAGAAGAATAGAGTGTTCATTTGAACCATTGAGGTCAACGACTTTATTTGATATCATAGGGAACACATGTTCAAAGAATGTCGCATCATAAGATTCCATCATTACATTTGTAGCGATGTCACTCACCTCGGATTTGACCATTAGAAATCTATAAGCTGTGCTATTTTTAGCATACCCTAGAAAGACACAATCAACAGTTTTAGGACCAAGCTTTCTTTTCTTTGGTAACGATACATGCACTTTTGCAATGCATCCCTAAGTTCGAAGAAATGATAAGTTATGTTTTCTCCCCTTCCATCCTTCATAAGGTGTTTCCTCTTGATTACGAGGTGGCACCCTATTGAGGACATAATTAGCCGTGAGAACTGCTTCACCCCACCAATAGTCCAACATACCAAAACTTTGTAGCATGGCATTAACCAAGTCATAGAGAGTTCGGTTCTTTCTTTCGGCTATTCCATTCTATTGGGGTGAGTATGGTGGAGTAGTTTCATGAATTATTCCACTTTCTTCACAGAATTGAGATAATTCATTAGAGACGTATTCACCACGTCGGTCCGACCTTAACCGTTTGATTTTTCTTTTCTAGTTGGTTTTCCACTTCAGCTTTAAAGATTTTAAAGTGTTCTAGTGCTTCATCTTTCGACTTAAGTAAGTAAATATAACAATACTTAGTCGCATCATCTATGAGAGTTAGAAAATAACGTTTGCCACCTTTAGTTAATATTTCATTCATCTTACAAAGATCAGAATGGATTAGCTCAAGTGGAGAGGTGTTTCGTCCTTCAAAGCTATGAAAAGGTTTTCGGGTTTGCTTAGTTTGCACACACACTTCACACTTTGAATCATTCTCATACTTATAGCTTGGAATTAAATTCATTTTGCTTAACCACACAATAACTTCAAAGTTAACATGACATAAACGTGAATGCCAAACATCATGATTTTTTTCGCAATGGGAAACATTAAAAGTGTTTACATTATTAAAAGCAAGAATAGATAAGTGGAACATGCCTCCGCTATCATAGCTTTTGCCCACAAAATTACCAAATTTGGTCAACACGACCTTATTAGACTCAAATATAAGCTTTATTCCTTGCCTACATAGCATAGACCCACTCATGAGGTTGCGAGTCATTGCAGGCACATGCAGCATGTCTTTCAGAATGAGTGTTTTGCCTAAAGTGAGCTTCAAGCAAACCCGTCCAATCCTACGTACTATAGCAGCGGCTCCGTTACCCATCAGGACACATACATATCTAGTAGCATATGTATCAATCCATCAATCAATAGATGAATTTGCCATAAAGGCCTGAGGTATATACCCTTCAGCACTGGAGCTTGCCAGTGCGACATTTACTTCGGTCTTACGGCCTTTATGCTGACCAGGAGAAGGGCTCTTGCCTTTACGATTGCGGCAATAGTTGGCTTTGTGACCAGCCACTCTGCACACAAAGTAGACAATGACCTCCTTCTTCTTCTTCGTTTTCTTGCATTGGATCTTGTTTTGGGGCTGATTCTTGAACTTTGGCTTCTTAGAGCCTCCAACACTCTTGACCTCCACTTGATGAGCATGAACTTGAGCCTTTCATGTACCGTCACTGGCTCTTGCTCGCTCTTCGACATTAATAGCTGCTGACAGCTCATTGAGTGTCAAGCGCTCCTTTATATGTCTTCGAGCGGTCACAAAGTCACACCATGAAGGCTGTAACTTAGCCAAGATGACATTAACTAAGATTTAATATATTGTTTATAGCTCTCAGAATGCTAGTTGCACAAAATAAAATTTTGGCCATCACAGCACATAAGTCAATATCTCTTCACCAATCAAATTTGACAATTACAAAACATATCTTGAGCTCAAACTACATCTTTTCTAATATGTGAAATTTATCTCAAAGTAGCAGTTTAAACTTTCAGTCAATAGATTACCATTTAGCCATCAGAGTGAATGAAAACAGAAAAATAGCATACAATCCATTCTGTAAACATAACAACAGAGCAAAGGCTTCCAAGATAATTCACAAGTATATATCAGCAATGAGCCTATTCGACAGATTGAGAATAACAATGCAAATATCTCACAGAAGATCAACTAGTTCACAGAACATACATGAGTAATCTCGATTCTGATAGAACTGAAAAACAGAAAGTATCAAAGCTACTAATTATAACTGACCGCAGAAAGCAAATTGTTTTAGGAAGTCTGTTTCCTATTATCAATTTGATTTAAGATTTTGACAATCATCATCAAGCTGTTCAACAGAGCATAGAAATAACAATTTGCAATATCTCCCAGTGCTAGGCACAGACAAATCACACAGATTGACAATTTCCAATAGCACAGCACATAAGTAAAGTAAAAAAGAACAAATTGAATGCTTCAATACTCACAAAGCCGATGGTACTCAAAACCACCTAGAAGAGATGACACGGCACATCAATAGAAGCTGTCTCAGAAAAACCAAGCGCCTCGCTGCATGTGCCACGCAAAATAGACGAGGTTGACGGAGATACAATGCCGATCTTTGCACTTTGGGACACACCGAAGAATGAAGTTGAGGTACAAGATGTGCCACACAAGACCACTGAAGTGCACTGGCAGAGAGCACCTGATAAGTGCACTGGCCGAGAGCACCCGAGAGCACCAAGAAACCCAAGGTCTTCATCCTCCTTAGGAACAAGTCCACAACTGGCCAAAACTGAGTCACCCAAGTGCACAAATCCCCGGTTCCCAAACACAGCGCCAACAGAGGGAAGATGGAACAAGAATGGAACCGGCCGGATGCACACACAGAGAGGTCTGGAGCACACCACCTACGGCACCGAATCACACACGGCAGTGCAGGAGGTCCAGAAGCCCAAATCGAAAAACCAAATCAGGAGGAAGAACACAACCAGTTTTGGGAGGAACTCACGATTTTTGCAGGGTTAACAAGAGGAGACGGAGGCGTCTTAAAGAGAGCAACCGGAGCGGGGCAGACGTGGCTGCTTCCAACGGCCGGCACCGAGATACCCGGGCCGCTAGAGCCTCCCACGCCGCCGCCGCCAAGGCCATCTCCCCATGCCGAGCGAGCCAAGCACACAACAGGATCGAGCTGGAGACTAGGTCACCAGCCTTATCCTTTTCTCTCTCCCACCGACAGGTGGGCCCCACTCTTTTCTTTTTCATTTCTTACTTTCTCTAATTGAGAAATTACAAACATGCCCTCAAATATCAACACTTTTCACTTGGAACAAAGTTCCACCCACTTTTAAAAATTGCGCTACAGATTGCTTGGCTCCTGATTGCTCCAACTCCGAAAATTTTGTAAAGCAATTTTATTTGGTATAACTTCACCAACTCTAACTATGAAGGAATTGGAGCAATACTACTGTGCTTCTAAATCCACACCCGGCCACGCTACCCAGCTACATGAACCGCTTTGACTTTTCTCGCTAGACTATTCGAAATTCCTCTGACCTCACATCGATGTTATTAGCCTCTCCGTCACCTGAACATCACGGCCACTTAAGTCCACACAGATACGGCTATCGACTGCCCAAAAGCATCCGAGAAGGGGAAAAGCTAAGCTTCCTTGCATGCTCCTGGAAGTGGAAAGATCAACGACGACGTCGGTCCAAGGAAACTAGGCAAGCAACCCACATGTGTCCTGGCGCCGTTCTGTACCGAGTCGCGGGCCGTGTTGCTTTCGATGTTCGCCTCCCTATATAAGCGCCTCCACCCGCCCGCACCTCCTTCTTCAGTCCAAAGCACACTCCCTGAGCTTAAGCAAACGCCTCCGCGCACTCATGACCAAGAAGCTGATCTCAGCCATGGCCACCACGAAGCAATATTTCAAGACACGATTCGATGATCACGGGAGACAGGCCTCAAGCTCCGCAGATGCCAACACCGTGATGGAGTTCGCCGGCCAGTTGATCTCCGCCGAGCAGGAGCACAGCATCATCGTGGCCGCGCTGCGGCACGTCGTCTCCGGGTACAGCACGGCGCCGCCGGAAATAGTTTTCCTGGCGTGCGGGGAGGCGTGCAGCCTGTGCGGCATGGACGGCTGCCTCGGCTGCGACTTCTTCGGGGCCGAGGCGGGGGCGCCAGAGATGGTACAGGAAGTGAATTGTGGAACGGAGCAAATGGCGGCGGCGGCGCCAGCAGGGGCACAAAGAAGGCGGAGGAGGAAGAAGAACATGTACCGCGGTGTGCGGCAGCGGCCGTGGGGAAAGTGGGCGGCGGAGATCCGTGACCCACGCCGCGCAGCGCGCAAGTGGCTCGGGACGTTCGACACGGCAGAGGAGGCCGCGAGGGCATACGACTGTGCCGCCCTCGAGTTCCGCGGCCCGCGTGCCAAGCTCAATTTCCCGCACTATGAGCCTTTGCCTGGCCAGAAAAACGGCAATGGTGGTGACGCTGTCCCGGTGGCTAAAACCGAGAATCTGACGCCGTCGCCGTGCAGTGTGGATGCCGAGGAGAGGACGCCGGGAGAGTGGGAGCTGGGCGTGGACGAATCGGGAGACCATCTGTGGGAAGGCTTGCAGGATCTCATGAAGCTAGACGAAGGGGACCTCTGGTTCGCGCCATTTTCGGGTGCAGCTTCCAGTATTTGAGCTCTTGTACACGTGTGATTGGATCTCGGCCGTTGGATTAGACTAACGGGAAGACCATTTGTTTATTTGTATAGCTCTACTGCGTTGTTTGAACAAAAGAATAGTTGGTAGGTTCGTTAAATTGAGTAGGATTAGTTTGATAGAGGCGGCATATTCTTTTGTTGATATAAAGTACTAAAACAATCTATATTGTTGGGTAGGGAATGTTTTCAATGATTTTTTTGTGCAAACTGTTTGTTAATTAGGACTTGAGATTGAGACAAGTTGCATCTGGTTGGTGACTGACGAGTACACACACAGTTGACTGAGCTATTAACTCGTCAGAAAGCAACACCTTCCCTGAGCGTTGTTCACAGTTACAGAAGAATGAAATCTTTTTGAACTCGGAAGTCAAAACATGGTAAAGAGTGGAGCCAATATTAGTTGCTTTTTTTAAGTAATAAGCCGATATTAGTTCCAGTGACGGAGCTTCTCACAGGCCAACATGGGCTATGGCCCCCTCAGCCTTGCTAAAAATCCATTAGTGTGGCTTGAAATTAGTCACTCATTTTCTACACAATCTATTATTCTTTACTGTCTGGCCCCTGCTCCATTTCGGCCCAAGCTCCGTCACTGATTAGTTCAGTCGACTTATTAGTGACAGATGAAAATAGGAACTTAGCACTTAGCTACTTTCAAAAATACTAGTTGCATAGTATCAGTACGTTGGACTGCAAATTATCTAAAACGCATCTCTTTCACGTTAAAAATCACAGCTCACGGTCTCACAGACACGGACTAATCTTCGTGTATTTTTTGTCCCTGCATTCTCATTCTGGAAGATGTTAAACTAATCTACATATATTGAAAAGAGAAGCCAAAATGGTAAAATCAAGCATAATTACGCACCGGCAGAAATTTTTACCGTATAAACATTGGTTGACAGTCATTTGCCCGAAGAATCATGTGACGAAATACTAGCATGTTGATAGTGGCTGGCGCAATACAGGAGGCTTCAGTAGTGTACAACAGTGCAAACATAAAAACAACGGACCAATCAGCGGAAGTGACAGTGAAGTGGGCAAGTGGCGCAGCCAAAGCCCCAAGCACCCCGGCAGCTACTCGCCAAGTACTCGCTTACAAGGACCGAAGAGGCAAAGAGGCGACTAGATGCCCAAGTGGCGTGGGCCACCAACACCGGTTTTCCACGATTCCGACGTGCCACCCGCCCGCCACGTAGTGTAGCTACGGCAAGAACAGTCAAACAGGCGGCCAGGCGGGTGTGGATTCTGGATAAGCGCCACCGCGACGAGGAAGTTTTTGATAATTCTAGAATCTCACTTATCCGGCACAGTTGATTTCTATATTCTATTTTTCTTTGTAGCAACAATTATCCACGGTTGTATTCGGCTGCTGATATAGAAGAGCTCATCGCATCTGGAAGCACAGTATTGTGCATTAGGGTGTGCTTCATGTTCAAACAAGATCCAAGGGCTCAATAATCATTGTAATAATTACTACAGAAAATCCGAGGCCGCAAGTTGTAAGAATTATACAACGGTTGCTCTCTTTGCCGTTGTGCCTTTTTCTGGTAAATTTCGTCCGTTTAGGATTTGAAGACGCTGGAGATCCTCAAGTTGATCAAGACCAAGAGTATCACGATCACCTTGCCTTTAACCAAGGCGAGTCAATACTTTGATCATATTGCTCCTACATTTTATGCAAATTATATTCTTTTAAATTAACAAATTGCATGCTTTAATTTCTTAATCAAATGTATGTCAAAGCTTAAGGTAGTTAAATACCCACTTGATGTTTAATTAATTAATATGCCATCCTTGATAATTTGAATCCATTAATCCTTGTCACCCTAGTAACTATATGGTAATACTAGTTATAGGTTGTACTTAAGCGACATGTTAGCTTTGCTTAAGTACCGGGGTATTTAATACCCCAATCATCATTTCTTCAAAACATAAAATGATTTGGGTAGTCATTGGTGGTCCATTGACTAAAAGGTGTGAAAATAATTTGGTTTACTCCTCAAAACCCCAATTGCTAGTTCTATCTGGGCGGATGGTGAGGCGGTGGGAGCTTGGGGAGCACAAGGATGGTTGGGTTGTGGAATGAACCGCCCAGATAACCCTAAGGACTTAATCTTGTCACGACCTCCCGTGTTAAACAAGTACAACCACAAGTCTGCAAAGTGCAACTTGGCTTAGTAAAATTATCGAACCCTGGATGTGTCTCACACGGTGGAGAAAGGGAAAAATGTGCAAGCGTGCGGTACATCCAGCTTGAATGGGTGAGGTTGCCAACGTTGTGGGTAGTCCAAATCTACACCCAACGCTACGTGTACAACGATCCCGCACAATGTATGGGCGCAACCCCATATGGGTGAGATTACGGAAAGGGCAAGATACTTTGAAAGGTTACTGTGATGGTCGCCCAACTACATGACTACGGAATCATGTGGGGTAACGGGTATGACTATCTCTTATGGGTAAAGTGTACAACCTCTGCAGAGTCTAAACTGTTTAAACAGCCGCGCCTACGGTCAAAGGCGGATATGGGGATCATAACTTGAGTTAGTTCTATTTCAAAACTTGGTGGGTGGTATAAAAATGGTGGAAAGGCTCACCTAGCCCTGTATTGGATTTTACCTGAGTCGTCAAGCTCAGTGGGTGTGGTCATTGGAGGCAGCTCCAATCAAAAAAATGCATTGGTAGAGTTTCCGCCGGATGGAACCTCTACTAAAATAATTATTGCACATTACTCTCTTTATCAAAATGCAATTTGTTAAAATGCTAAGTCATAGGATTTGTAATTATGATATTTGAAAAGCTTGCTTTCGCAAATAAAAGAACCTGAGCCATCCTTGTTAAGCTTTGTATGTATACTATTGCATTGTATGTTGGCTCGCGAGCACGGTAATAGTGCTCATTCTCGCTTCTCCCCCAAACCCTTCAGATAACGAAGATGAAGGAGACTACGCTTTCTACGAAGTACCAGAAGATGATGGACAAGGATATGACGAGGAGTAGAATAGTTCGGTAGTTTAGGTCTCACCCAGTCTAAGTAGACTCATTGGTACCCGCGTACAACCGATATTATCCAGTCCTTGGTTAATATCCGTCGTACACCGGTCACCCCAGTCGCTTGCCTGTGTGAGATGAGCCCTACCTCCCCTTTTGCTTCCGCTGTAGCTTTCGTTATCTTTCTGTAATGTAATCTAGTTGGCCTTGTGCGGCCCCTTTTGTAAAACTCGACTCGGGCCGATGAGGTCTATGTTACCATGTGTTGTAATATATTTGTTTTGTTTCCCGACTTGTATGGTTGATTCAGCAATGTACCTGTGAGTGCTATCTATTGATCCAGGGAATAGCACAGTGTTTTCACAGAGGATTTGGATTCTCAGAATCCGGGTCCGACAGAGTCGTGATATCGAGCATCTGTTGTAGGACCCTAGTTAGATTGGTCGATTGCTTTAAGGACTTGGATCTTATTTCTAAAAATTAAGAAAAGTTTTGTCAAAATATAGAGTATTTATTGCTTCTACTCATCATTCCTAGTTCCATACTTATCTCCAATCTCATTAAGTGTTACTAATCTCTTCTCATGTTTCAAAATTTGTAGATGGCTTCTTCTCCAGCTGCGGGCCCATGGGACCGATGTTCTCATGGAGAGCGCGACGGCGGTTTCGCCGATCTCCTTCGTCAGCTGATAATCTTGGTTTCTCCCGCCCTCCGCTCTTCAAAGGCCGGATGACGAGGATCATGGCTCACGAGTCCTGGGACATGGAGGTTTTCCTCTATGCTAGGATTGGCGAGTTCGTGACCCACACCTTCCATGCCGAGGCACCGCGCCGCAGTAGTCTCGACGCCATCCAGGATGCAGCCCGTGTCGCCATCTCCCGCTTGTGTTGGATACACGAGGACCTCCTGCATGAGTCGCCGTTTTGCTTCTTCCCGTGCCTCCCCGATGGAGAGAGCTTCCCGGAGGCCTTCGACGCCAAAGACGACGAACCTCGCCTGACCCACTAGGTGCAGCTGACCCAGGCAATGATCCTCAACATCCACTCCTGCACCGACGAGATCCAACGGCTCCGAGTACTTCTCATCGGCAGCGAGGCCCACTCCGACACCCTCCGCGCCAACATGATCAGGAGTGATGAAGCCCACTATGCCGCCCTATGGGAGAGAGACACCGTCACCGTAGAGAGGGACGCCGCACTTGCAGAAGTGGCATGTCTCACCGCCGCCCTTGCGAGCGCTACTTCAGCTCTAGCTCCAGTTCCTCCTCCAGCCATCCCCTCCAGCGACAAGACGCGTGACCGACCTCTTCGCCCCCAAGGACCCCGCACCGGGATCACTGCGCGCAAGAGCGTGCGACGCCCTAGTCTGTCGCCCTTTGACGATCTTCCAGTGTCCAGGCGTGGACGCAGCCCCAGCCGTTCCCGCTCCTGCTCCCGTTCGCCGAGCTTCAGCCAGAGCCGCTCCCGCTCCTCGATGGAGTAGTCAGGATAGTCTAGGTTAGCTAGCAGTGCTTGCTAGGCAGTCTTTTGGGTTGCAAGCACTTTTGTTTCTCTCTTTTGTAGACGATGTGTTTGTATCATGTGTCATGACTTAGCTTAGCATATAAGTTTTGTTCGAAAGTCATGTAACACCTAACCCCTTAACACCTAACCCCTTAATATAATGCAGCCATTCTAGGCTTTGTATTGTATTTATTCGATCTTCCTGCTTGGTTTAAAGTTCTTTTGTGTGTGCCTTAGAGGGCTAGTGAACCCTCATATATACCTCCTCTTTAGTCCTCTCTAGTTCTAAGTCTCCACCTTTCTTCAGGATGCCGCCAAGAAGAGCCGCCGCCCCAGTCCGCGGAACTTATGCAATTGGCCGAGGAAGAGGCCGTGGCCGTGGTCGTGGACAAGGACAAGATCTACCTTCCCCACCACCGGCTCATTACAAGTGATGTTTCAGCAAACTCAGATTCTCCAAGCCTTACTCAACAATCACAGACGGGACTGCCGCCACAGCAACTCCAAATTACGACTTCCTAAGGGACGAGACCCTCACCTTTCTTTGACTAATGAACCTCTTGAAGTCAAGGCGGCTCGGGACTTGAAAAGAAGCTTGACTACTTGGTTGCTCAAAGCGAAGAAAAGGTGGACTTTGCTACCCACCAGCTGAAGGGTGCCGCCGCTGCGTGGTGGGAGAATTACTTTGCTGCTAGAGGTAATGAAAGTCCAGAGGTTGACGAAGAAGAAGCAGTAGAACTAGAAGTAGTGGCATCTACGACTGGAGAACCAGCAGCCCCCGCCGCCGAAGCCGTTGTAGAAGAAGTTGCCGAAACACATCTTGATGAAGACGAACCAGCTTGGCAGCCAATTCCTTGGACGGAATTCAAAACCGCTTTCAGAACCAATTTTGTACCAGCCGGTACTATGAGATTGAAGAAGAACGAGTTCAGAGCTCTTAAGCAAGGTCACATGACAGTCAATGAGTATTTGACCAAGTTTAACCAACTTGCCCGCTACGCCCCCAATAACGTAGCCGATGAAGAGGAGAAGATAGGTCGTTTTGTGGAAGGCATGCGTAGTGACATGCGTGGAAAGCTCATCCTCCATGACTATGCTAACTTTCATCAATTGGTCAACAAAGCCCTAGTGCCAGAAAATGAGAATAAGACAGCAGAAGCTAGTCGCAAAAGGAAGATGCCCTTCCAGAGGCCACAAGGAAACTTTCCCCAGAAGTTAGCATTCCAGGGCAGTTCCTCCTTCAGATCTTCTGCCACCACACCTCAGAAAAGTTCAGCTCTAGCCCCAAAACCCCAAGGAAGTGGTTTTTGCACTCTCCGCCTCGCTAGACAACCTGCCACAGTCAACCCAGCAGCATATCTCCATTGCTTCGCTTGCGGAGAGAAAGGACACTTTGCTAATCAGTGCCCTCATCGCCACAATCCTGCCCTAAAGAATAACCCAGGAGCCGCTCCAATTCAAGGTCGGACCTTAGCTCCAAGCAAGAGCCATCAGACTTCTCAAGCTTCAAGGTCTACCCCGACACGAAGTCGCGGCCATGTGAACCATGTCACCGCTGAGGAGGCACAAGATGCCGCAGGAGTACTAATGGGTACGTTCTCTGTTAATTCAGTACCCGCGCAAGTTTTGTTTGATTCTGGAGCTTCGCACTCTTTTGTTTCAAGAAAGTTTGTTGAAAGGTTTAAGTTGCCGACTTATAAGTTAAAGAAACCTGTGGTACTTAGTTCACCCGGGGGACCCCTTTATGCTACCTCAGTTAGTCCCAGGGTAGAAATTGCTTTGGAAGATTCTGGATTCCTAGCCACCCTTCTGGTGCTAGAATCTCAAACCCTGGATATCATCCTAGAGATGGATTGGTTGGCCGCTTATCATGGATTAATAGATTGCGCCAATAGGAAAGTGGTACTTGCCAAAGATCTTGAAACCACAATAAGGATTAGTGTGGATCGCTCCTCTCCTTCTGTTCGAACAATCCACCACCTTGGAGAGTTGTCCCTAGAGAACGCCTGTAGTTCAAGCTTACCCCAACGTCTTCCCAGAAGAATTGCCAGGCATGCCGCCTGACAAAGATGTCGAGTTTGTGATCAACTTGAAGCCAGGAACAGCCCCAATTGCTAAGAGACTCTACAGAATGGCCGCTGACGAACTTGAAGAGTTGAAGACACAACTTGAAGACTTGCAAGAAAAAGGATTCATTAGACCTAGTTCTTCTCCCTGGAGTTCGCCAGTTCTCTTTGTGAAGAAGAAAGATGGTTTCGCCAGATTATGTGTGGATTACAGAGCACTCAATGAAGTGACCATCAAGAACAAGTATCCCTTGCCTCGCATTGATGACCTGTTCGATCAGTTGACAGGAGCAGCAGTTTTCTCCAAGATAGACCTAAGGTCAGGATACCACCAACTCAAGATAAGGAATGAGGACATTCCTAAAGGCGGCATTACCACTCGGTATGGCACATATGAGTTCACAGTCATGTCGTTTGGTTTGACTAATGCTGACCTACTTCTTGAACCTGATGAACAAGGTATTTATGGAATACCTGGACAAGTTTGTAGTCGTGTTCATAGACGACATTTTAATCTATTCCAAGACCAATGAAGAGCATGTTGGACATCTGCAAATGGTCCTGGAAAAGCTTAAAGAGCATGAGCTCTATGCCAAGTACAGTAAATGTGAATTTTGGCTTCAAGAAATCAGTTTCCTCGGACATATTGTATCCGCAGGAGGGATAGCAGTTGATCCAGCCAAGGTAGAAGCCGTGATGGATTGCAAACAACCCACATCTGTGACAGAAGTTCGTAGTTCCCTCGGTTTAGCCGGATACTACAGACGCTTCATAGAAGGATTTTCGAAGCTTTCCAAGCCAATGACCCATCTGCTCAAGAAAGAAAAGAAGTATGAATGGACAGAGGCCTATGAGAAAAGTTTCCAAGAATTGAAGAAGAAGTTAACTTCTGCACCAGTATTGACCCTGCCAAACATTCATCAAGACTTTGAAGCCTACTGTGATGCATCGCGCCAAGGTCTTGGTTGCGTACTTATGCAAGGAGGAAAAGTTGTGGCCTATGCATCCAGACAACTCCGTCCTCATGAAGACAACTACCCAACTCATAACTTGGAGTTAGCAGCAATAGTGCACACCCTCAAAATTTGGCGGTATTATTTGATTGGAAATCATTGTAACATTTACACGGACCACAAGAGTCTCAAATACATCTTCACCCAATCGGATCTCAACCTCCGACAAAGAAGATGGTTGGAATTAATAAAGGATTACAACTTGGATGTTCATTATCATCCCGGGAAGGCTAATGTAGTTGCCGACGCATTAAGCCGTAAGTCTCACTGCAGTAATGTTATGATTCAAGAGCATCAGCCTGAGCTCTATAAGGAATTTGAAGCTCTCAACCTGTGTTTGATAGAACAAGGCACTGCAGATGCTATGGAAGCACATCCAACTTTAGTAGAGCAGATTAAGACCACTCAACAAGGACACTCTGGAGTCTAGAGATTCAAACATCTCATGGCAAAAGGAAAAGCCCTCATGATGATCGAAGATCAGCAAGGAATCCTATGCTATGGGAAACGTCTTTTTGTTCCCCACCAGAAGGAACTCAAGGATTTGATTCTGAAAGAAGCCCACAGCTCAGCGTTTCCCCTGCCAGGGCCCCCTTTTACCAACCATAATAATTCTCATTTCTTTCCTTTATTCATTCTCATCTTTTTTCCTTTATTCATTCTCATTTCTTTCATAATCATCATTCTCCTTACTTTCAGAATCATATTAATCATTTTCATCTCAATCATTTATTTAAGTTTTGAGAAAACGATTTTGATGCAATAAACATATAGTGCAATATACGGTTTACATTTAAATTAACTATGTTTATGGTCAAGAGGATAGCTTGCCTGTGGAGTTGTAGGAAAGATTGGTGTCGACGAATCTCTGATCAATTTCTTCTGCCCGTGATGGTTCGTCTTCTGTAGCAATCGGCAACACGGATAGTAATATAATTAAATACATAGTTGCTTTTTGAGTGATATATAAATATCTAAGTTAATGACTTCTAAATGTTAGCACAGATTAATTTAATTAAAACTTTGCGAGATCTATACCAAGTTAGTACCCCGCACCGTAATCGCTCTACTAAAAACGCGCACTACGGTCGACCACCTTCGGTTCATGCTCAACCGATTCCACTAACAGAATTTAAATATCGCAACTACCTGACTAAATACTCGCGAAGCACAAGGGTGGTACACACGCTAGCCAATTAATTTCTACGGAGATACGGCTACTACATCGATCTAGCAAGTTAACGCGTATATTAAAGTTGGATAGATTAATTAGGCAAGATTCCGATTAACTGGATTAATAGCAAGGATTAAACAGCTGACAAATAAGCAATTAGCTAACAAAAGCTGCAGAAATAACGAGAATCGCAACAGAGAAATAAAAACCATATAATTCTAACATTACCCCTAAAAACCCTAATCTCACTTAATCACCCTAACCCTAATCTCTCTCTCACAACCCAACACACCCCTACACTCTCTCTCTCCTCTCTCTCACACACACACACGCCGGCCTCAACCCACACGCACACAGCACACACTCACTCCCCCTTTCTTCCCCAACTCTCTCCCTCTCCCTCTCACTCTCTCACATTCTCTCCAAGCCGCCGTCAAGGGAGGAGGACCCAGCCCAGCCCGGCCCGCGGCTCCCGCCGGCTCCGCCGCCTCCTCCTCGGCCGCGCCTCCCGGCCTCCACGCGGTCCCGCCGCCCCTCCTACCCCAATGCCCGGCCGGCCCGAGGTCACCGGCTCCTCTGGCCGCCGCCTGCCTGCCGCCGTCTTGCCACAGTCTCTGCTCTCCCCTCCAGACCCTTGGTCGCCTCGTCCATGGGTTCCTCCCCTCCGACCAACGCCCACGCGTCGCCGCGCCTCGGCGCCTCCGCGCGCCGCCAGCGTGGCCAGCTGGCTCGCTTCGAGCCACGGCCTCTACTCGCTCGGCCGGACCCAGTCGCCACCGACGCGCGCGCTTATCGCCTCCCAGACCTCCCTGGCCTTGCACAGGGCCAGCGCCGCCTCGACCAACGCCTCCTCATGGCTCGGCACCGCCTCTGGCCGCCTCGCCCACTTGCCCGAGCTGCGGCTCAGCTGCTACCGAGGTTTACCTACGTCCTACTCTCCCTCTACTCCTCCCCCTATTGCTCTGTGATGCACTGAGATGATTGAGGACTACTGATGATCTGATGTATGCATGCTCCATGGTGATTGATTATGGGTTGATGGTGGTTACTGCAGGTGGGGGTGAATGATGGGTTCATGCAGGTATATGTTGGCTCCAAAGTTGTATTACTGATGGTGAAATATGTTGATGGGTTGGGGGAGATGATTGGGTTACCTCTGTTGGGATTGGAAAATAGGGGAGAAGGTTGCAGCGCCGATTGAATTGGTGCTCCCTTCCTCCTTGCCGATCTCACGGGGTTCCGGTGGCCGTCAATGGTTCCACGCCGTTGCCGCTGCCGCCGCCGCCCTTGCTTCGCGGCCCCTGGTTCCCTGGCTTCAGCTCCTCCTGGACCTCTTGCCTCCCTTGCTGCTTCTTGGCTTGCTGGTGGAAGAAGATGCTTGCTCAATGTGGTATTTTGCTCTCTTGGCTATGAATGAGAATGCAAGCTTGTGGTGCTTGTTGGCTTTGGCTTGCTGGTTGTGTTTGTGCTCTTGGCTAAAGAATGAAATGAGGCTTGTTGGCTTGGGATGAGCTTGGGAATGTGTTGGCTTGCTTTGGGCTTGCTCTCGGCTGACGCATGGATGAAAAAGTGGGAAGCAAATGTGGCATTTGTGGATGGCTGCATGCTTTTAAGGTGAGGTGGCTTGTGCTTGTGCAACAAAGACCATCTTGCCCTTGCTCATATACTCATGGTAAGATTCTCGGTGGGGGTTTTTTGGTCTGTGGTTGGGAAAACACTATGCGTGCGATTTTCTGTGGTTGGGTTCTTTAATATACGTGGGTGTCGGATTAAAGTAAACGCCGGATGATGAGACCTACGAAAGAAAGGTGGTGCCGGTTAACTCTAGCTAGTCTAGGTATTTTGACAAACAAGGGGCTGGCTAACTTGAGTTGATCAGGGAGCCCTAGTGTGCTTCGGAGAAATTCTGACGGCTACTTCCAACCTTCTACTTCTATTTCTATTACCCACATGGCTTTAACTTACCAACCGCTTTCTGATTTTTCTAACGAGCGACGGGACAGATCGAGAGATGGCTCTATGGACTGGTGCTCAAAGTACAAGGTGACAAGGATAGCTGATGCTACAGGGATGCAAGAAGCAGATTATTATTTAATTAATTGTTGTTATAAGCATTGCAATTGGTTGTATAATTAATTTTGAAACAAGCAATGGGTCTGTAATATATTACTTCTGTTTGGTATTTGGATAGATGCAAAGTTGTCTTTGATTGTATTGAAATGTGTAAATAATTCTGAGTTTGTATTAATGATGCATTTATGCCTGCAATGAATTTATTTTTGTGATTGAATCTTGATTGATAAAGATATTGGAGAATTTATTTTTTTAACCCTCTTGCTGTTAGATGCAGAGATTATGCACTTGATATTAACCCTAAAGTTACTATTTGCTTTGGATTTAAAGAATTTTTATTATCGCTAATTACAGATTACTGTTAGTTAATTTAGGTTAATTTTGCGGGTCCTCACAACCATTCACCGCTTAGTCTTTTTTCATGGCATGTACTATAACCAATCTGAGGTAATTAGCCACACCAGTTTGCTACGATGATAAAGTTTGTACCAAAAATGGAATTTTAGAATGTTGGATCTAGACCAAACAAACCCCATCTATCCTTATTGCACTAACCTCCCCTTTCCTACCAATACCTTAGCCTCCATCCTCATATTTTTTTCTTGAAATAATATTATTTTTAAAAATACAAAAATAAATAGTCAATTTTTTTATTACAAAACTAGTCTACTACCGCCATTTGAAATAGTGAAATGGCCCTTCGCCATTCCAAATCACGACAATAGCTTAGGCAAAGGCGACAGTAGGCCAGAATAGTGCAGAGAGGTCTCTATCACCACTCCAAATGGCTACAAGGACATGTCATCATTTCAACTAGCGACAAAGACCTCTCTAAATTTTTTTACTGTCTATTTACGACCACATATTTTGTGGAGAAATCACAATGATATTACAAAATATTCAGCACAACGCCATCACATTTTTTTGTCGACAAATCACAATGATATTGCAGAAAATTCAGCGTAACGTCCTCACATATTTTATCGACAAATCACACTGATATTACAAACTATTCAGCACAATGTCATCACCTAGTTTTTCGATAAATCAAAGTGATATTACAAAGCATTGGGCACCACATATTTCAACAAGACGAATCTTTCCCGTGACCACAATCTCAGCGTCCACCATATCGACCACCTCGAGTGGGGCAGTCTGATGAGGTCCCCGTGGCGATGTCCCGACTGTCGATGTCTCATTCGTCCTGTGGCTTTCTCGTAGGGCATCTCTTGAAGGTGTGCCTAGACTCTCTACAAATGGAGCACTTTTTCGTACGACGTCTGGCTTCTGCTTCGTCCATATCGTTTCTGATACGCCGTACCTGTCACCGGGCAACCTTTCCCTTTAGCCTATAAATGTCCGTGGCCCAGATAAGTTGTTCCCAGGTAGGATGTGATACGGATCAACGTGTAGTTGATGCGTAATGTGGTCCAATCTTTCACGGTACTTGTATTTCAATCTTGATCGAAGCAAAACCCTAGCTTTCCTCCTTCTGGGTTCACCAAAAAGGAAGAACAAGTGTATCTCCAAAGCAAGTAATACTTGGTTGATGTTGAATCAATCCGAAGAGAGAAACAAAATCAAACCCGAAGAACAACACCAAACCGTGAGCAATTGAGGATGCTACGAATTGGTGAGAACATCCACAAGGAATCACGGAACTTGGAAGAACAACCTCCCTCCAATATTCACGTAATCACAAAACCCTAGATAGGAATTTCTGAAATGCACGTATTCATTATGCGCCACATAAACCTGTGACTTTTCTGTATTTTCTTCAACTCTAACTTGCTTACAATTGGGGGTATAACCCTAACTTATATAGGTTCGGTGAACAGTGCATGGTGAACAGTAATTCATCTCGGGAACAGTAATCCGAGTCAGAATAGTACCCGTGAACAGTAATCCGAATCCACTCCTATTGCAAACTCCTACTTTAATTCGAAATTTAAACTACTCTAATTGCTGAAAATAAATTAAACTATCCTATTACAAGCAATTTCAAAATTAATCTTTTTTAAAGAAAGATCCGAATTGGAATTGCTCCAATCCAAACCCATTTCGAATTCTTAGGCTGAAAATGTATTGATTTCGGAATTGAGTTTGAATTTGGTTTCGTTGTCTTTTCTTGGCCGAATTATCTTGTAAACTTTCCAACATGCAAAGCCCTTGGTCCTTGTGTCTTCCCATGTCCTCTCAAGCTCCCCCTTCGGCCCACCTCCCACTCCTCATTCTTGGTCGAACCTAATTCTTGTTTCTTTTTTCATTGTTGCATAATAGGCTCAACTTGAGGTTTAGCACAAACTTGTAACTTAGGGATATTTACCACCACAGTAGATACACCTAGGTCATCATCATCCTCCCCTTCTTGAAGCAAAACCGTTCTTGATTTTAGTGTAGTCTTCACAGCCTTCTTCTTGCTAACTACAACCAAATCACTCTTGATTTCTTCATTGGTCTTGGATAGCAAAGCATGGAATTCTCCCTTATGCATGAAAGTATACCGGTTCAACCATCCTTTGTGTAGCATTCAGATCAAATTGCCATGGACGTCCCAATAGAATATGACCAGCATGCATAGGTACCACATCACACTCTACCTTATCAACAAAGCCATCAATAGTAAGTGACACTCTCACCTTGTGTGTGATCTTGACTTTGCCAGTGTTGTTAAGCCATTGGATATAATATGGTTTAGGATGCCTCCATATGGCTGAGCCGCATGGTTTAGGATGCCTCCATATGGCTGAGCCGCAAAAAGAAGAGCCGAGTGAGCGGGAGGAGCCTTTCTTGCTTATCCCTGAGCAGCTAAGTTAAACTAATTTCATAAATGAGAGTGATTCCACCACATTCTTGCCAATCATGTTGGTCAAACTCCCGTTATCAATAATCAGCTTACATACCTTTTCTTTGATCTTACAATCGGTTTGAAAGATATGATGTCGTTGTCCCTTCCGCATAATAACGGTGTTATCATGCTGCACCATTTGAGCCATCAAGCTAACACCTTGTTCTGGATAACAAATGATTGACTCTAGCTTCTCAGATTCATCGGAAGGTTCAGATTCATCGTTGTCGCTCTCCGTTGCACAGCCATCATGTGTAAGCAACATCGTCTTCATGTTTGGACAATCCTTCTTCATATGACCTCGGCCTTTGCACTTGAAGCATTCAATGTTGCTAGTTCTAGCCGTAGAGAATGCACTAGAATCAGTATGTGAGGCTTCTTTTCCTGCAGCACTTATAGGCTTCGAAGCTTCCTTGAATGTACTCCAAACCGATATAGTGGATGCAACCGGTTTGAGAGTTGATCCCGCGTCTATGTCATGCAAAGTTGCACGCCTCCAAATGCTATGAGTGGTTCAGCCACCCCTTGCTTGAGTGTCCTTCACCCGTTGTTCAGCACGCTCCGCTTGATGAAGTAATTCTTACACGGTGTTGTATTGCATTAAATCAACACGGTTCCGCACATCTTCATTTGGCCCCTCGAAGAAACGTGTCATGGTCGCCTCCGCCGACTCACGCACACTTCTATGGATCATGAGCACTTGCATCTCTTGATAGTACTCACTCACCGTCTTAGCACTCTGAGTAAGTCATCGTAGCTTTGTATGCAGCATCCTTGTACAGTATACCAGCACGAATTGTTCTTGCATAGCTTGTTTCATTGCTGCCCAAGTGTTAGGATGTTTCCCTGCACGATTCAATTGATCCCACCAAATGATAGTGTATTCGGTGAACTCAATCGAGGCAACACGAACCTTCTTCTCTTCGGAGTAGTGGTGGTTGTAAAAAATTTGATTGACACGCATCTCCTACTTCAAATAAGCCTCCAGATTAGATCTGCCCTTGAACTCCGGTATGGTGATCTTGGTTCTCCCAATACTATCGTCTTCATGTTCATCACCTCCATTATGACGTCCACCATGTCCAACACCTCGATGATCAAAGTAATCACATCGTGGACATCGTTGATGTCTTCCACGATCATCGAAAATAGCCTCCTCCGAATCAGCAACGTAGAAGTCATCTCCATCTCTGCGTACAACATGTTGTGTACGTCCATGTTGTGGTTGGGGCAGCACCGGTACATTAGCTCCTTGTGGCGGTGGTAGCCTCTCCTCTAAGCGACGGCAGAAAGGTTCCGATTATCGAAACCTTCCATCATACGCTGTTCGTTTGCATTGAGATGATCGTTCAGCGTGTCTTGCACCCCTTGGATTTGAGCTTCAAGTTGATGGCGTAATACCTTCTTGCGACGAACAAAATAGCCAGTAATAGCATCAAATTGAGCACGTACGTCCGGTAATAGTGTATCACGTACATAGGCTCCTCGTCCGATCCACCATTAAAACCACGCTAGCTAGTTCTTGACATGATGATCAACCTCAAAGTACCAAGAAAAAAATTTCACGTACCATGATCAACCACACTCTGATACCAAGATGATACGGATCAACGTGTAGTTGATGTGTAATGTGGCCCAATCTTTCACAGTATACTTGCATTTCAATTTTGATCGAAGCAAAACCCTAGCTTTCCTCCTTCTGGGTTCACCAAAAAGGAAGAACAAGTGTATCTCCAAAGCAAGTAATACTTAGTTGATGTTGAATCAATCCGAAGAGAGAAACAAAATCAAACTCGAAGAACAATGTACACCAAACCGTGAGCAATTGAGGATGCTACGAATTGGTGAGAACATCCACAAGGAATCACGGATCTTGGAAGAACAACCTCCCTCCAATATTCACGTAATCACAAAACCCTAGATGGGAATTTCTAAAACACATGTATTCGTTATCCGCCACATAAACATGTGACTTTTCTGTATTTCCTTCAACTCTAACTTGCTTACAATTGGGGGTCTACCCCCTAACTTATATAGGCTCGGTGAACAGTGCACAGTGAACAGTAATCCGAGTCGAAATAGTACCTATGAACAGTAATCCGAATCTACTCCTATTGCAAACTCCTACTTTAATTCAAAATTTTAACTACTCTAATTGATGAAAATAAATTAAACTATCCTATTACAAGCAATTTCAAAATTAATCTTTTTTAAAGAAAGATCTGAATTGGAATTGCTCCAATCCAAACCCATTTCAGATTCTTAGGCTGAAAATGTATTGATTTCAGAATTGAGTTTGAATTTGGTTTCTTTGTCTTTTCTTGTCCGAATTCTCTTGTAAACTTTTCAACATGCAAAGCCCTTGGTCCTTATGTCTTCCCTTGTTCGCTCAAGCTTCCCCTTCAGGCCACCTCCCACTCCTCATTCTTGGTCGAACCTAATTCTTGTTTCTTTCTCCATTGTTGCATAATAGGCTCAACTTGAGGTTTAGCACAAATTTGTAACTTAGGGATATTTACCACCACAGTAGATGCACCTAGGTCTTCATCAGGATGGCCAATAAAATAGCCAATCACGTCGTAACCATACAGCTCTGTACTCTAGGTTTGCATCACCCCCTCCTTGTTGAAATAATCAGAGAGATACTGGTCAGGATGTTGCATCACCGTCAAACATACGACCATGATGTGTGAGCAGGGCCTATGCAAAAAAAGAGGCTTGTTGCAAGTGCATATGTAACTAGCGCGGCGTAGCGTACACTCGTGGGTGATCCTCTCGTGGTTCGTCCCGTGTCATCCTTTATCCTTGCACAGTATCTCGAAGCGAAGCTCTCTTGTGTCCATCTTGAATGTCCGGTGCATCTCACCCTTCTTGATCTTCTCCTCCATGTACTTAGTGATCATGACGGGGTATAGTACTCTGTCTTTTGCCATGACGAGCGACGCGTTGTTGCTTCTGTCAACAAAGTAATTTGTTGCATCATAGATAATTACCTCCACAATACCAACCAAAGGGAGGCACCTTGCGCCACGCATGACCCAGTTATACCATCCTTAGTCTCGTGCTCAATCAAGTCCGAGAAACATTTCACCTGTGCCCCTGTCTTCCCCGTCACACTAGGACAATCTGTGGGTAGCTATGGCAATGCTTTGGGGGCCTGGTCAGCGCTTGTAGTGGCATTTTCCCTGCCTCCCTTCACTACGTATGGGTCCGCTCATCTAGAATCTTTCAGAGTGCGTCAAACTTTCGTTGCTGGTTCTAGCTGCACAACCGCTTGAACAGGTTAATCAGGTTCTTGTTGTGGAACTACTTGTAGAAGTCTGCACCCAAGTGCCTTATGCACCACCTGCTCTGTACATCTACCCATGAAAGTGGTTCATTCTCTCCTTATTGTAGCTGAGTTATTGCACCCAATAGGGCCGCATGTCAATCATGTATGACGCATACGTTAGGATGGCCCTATACAAAAAAAAATCCTCAAATTCTTCAGGAACCTCAACTAGTTTTCTATGTTCTCGCTTTCAATGAATGTGAATGCCACGGGAAGATCTTGATTGTTCTCATCCGTCGCTATTGCAGTTAGTATCTAGCCCTTATACTTTTTCTAGTCAAGAATGTACCATCCACGCACAAGATTGGACGATAGTGTAAAAATGCATTGGTCTCAACCATACCTCTAGCTATCCCCACCCACCACTCTCCCCAGCCACCTTAGTAGTATAGAGAGAGACCACCGACACGATGCTATTAGCAAGCGCTATGCTGCACAGCAACACCAAGGGAGCCTTGGTTAGAGCCGATGTCACATCCCCAAATTAATCAATGATAATTAGTATGAATCTCATCATCATGCATCATGTTTTGAAGCATTTGCATAATTTATTGCACTTGGAAAATCTTATTCAAGTTAAACCTACACTTCAAATTTGAAATCCAAACGAAAAAAGGAACAAAAACTTTTGGTTATCATATGGAAATAATTTATTTAAATACTATAATAATTATCTAGAATAAATATAATTTTTCCCAAATTTATGGGACTAGTTGCAACCCATAGAAAATTCAAACACTTTACAAGGACCTATACTAAGTTTGAATTTAAACTATACAAAATATATCATAAACATTAAGGTTTAAGAATTTTTTTGTGAGTACTAGAGCTTCCCATGAACCCCTCTTAATTATTTCAAATTTTTAGAAATTTTATTTCTATTTTTGAGACCCCACATGTCAGTTCGGGAATATAAATCAGAAGTAAAATAGAAAACGCGCTATTCACCGGGCCCACCATTCAGCGACTGCAGCTAGCAAGTGCTCGGTAAGAAAAGTAATAAATGTTTTAGAAATCCAAAAATGAATTATTTGCACACTGAAAATTCTATTAACTTCAAAAATCCATAACTAATTCATCTTTACTCCAAAATGAGTAAAACTAGTGTTGGCAATTTTCATTTTTAATGAACTTGATTTTAAAATTGGTTTCAAACATGTCTCTATAATAGAGAATATAGTTTTAGAAAATGATCCATAACTCTATCAAATTTTACAATAGAAAAAGCTGATAACTTTGAAAATTCATAACTAATGCATAAAAACTACAAATGAGATGAACTAAGTTATTTTGGTCTTGTATTGATATCCCCTATTTATCTATGTAATCCTTTACCTCCCCACTGTTCTACAAATTTTGACCAAATAATTAAATTGAATGAATAGTAACCGATTTCAATTTCTTTTGATTTTCCCAAAACTGAAATTCAAACCTTCATAACTTTCACATACTAACTCCAAATGGAATAATTCTTTCATCTAAATTCATATAAAATCATGAACTAGCCACTGTAGAAAAATCATGCATTTTTGAGCATTTTTTTTTGAGGTATTTCTCAATGTTTATTCGATATCGTCTTTTATAGATTCCGAAGCTATTGACATTGACTCGTACGCCACCGAAAGCGAGCAATTAATCTACCAGCAAGGCAAGCATCATTTGAACTTTAGTTTGCATCATATTTCTCCTAGATTTTGATTAGATAACTGCAATGGTAATTGCTTGCATACTATTTTTACTATGTCGCTATTTTTGTGATGAGTAGCTAGTTATATCATATTCTTATGGTTATCTGTAACATCCCAAATATGGGTGTGTGTTTCAAATATAAAAAAATGTGTAGAAATTAAAACTTTTCTTGCATCTTGATGTTTTTGAACTTTTCTGTAATTCTTGTAAAGGAATTATGGGAAATCAAAAACCTAAATCTCTAATTGACTAAAGTCATGACCACCTTGTGAGAATCTTGTGTTCAACCCCTGAAAATATTTTTCCTTGGTTCTAGGGATGCTGTGTGACACCTCTGAAAAATTTCATAATTTTTAGAAATTATTTGATAATTTTTTAGAGGCAGTCAAACCAGTTTGACTCTTGGTCAAACCCTAGAACAAGCTTTGATAAATTTCTGGAGAAAAATTCTTTGCATAAAAACCTCTGGAAATTTTATCCTAGCTTTGTCCTGGAGTGAGGAACCTCCAGTCCAAATTTCAGAATTTTTGGAGTTAGTTTGCTACCTCTAAAAATTCTTCCAAACTCAGCTTTGAATTCAAACCCTAGTCAGTTACTGTTGGGCGGGTCAGGCTCGAGCCAATTGACTCGACCCAATCAACTAACTGCACTCGGGCTCGGTCGTTTTGGCGTGCAACTTTTGGACTGTTGGATCTCCATCGGGCGGCCCACGTTTGCGTAAGTTTTCAGTTTCCGATCGCTTGTGAGCCGTTGGATCTCGATCCAACCGTTGGTGTTTGGCCCGTGCCTGTTGGTTGGGCTCAACCCTTTCCTTTCTGTTCCAACTCGGGCCGTTTTGTCGTTGCGTCGCTGCCGGTGGGCCCTCGCATCGCTGGTTATCTCCTTCCTCGGTCGCTTCTCGAGCACGAGCGCCATGGCGTGGGCAGGGAGAGAGCGCAGTGCCTTGTCCACTCCATGGAGTCTTGCAACGACTCTTAGCATTTATTGCTTGCTAGTCTTTGCCCCAAAGTCTCCTTCTTACCTGCTCCCGTCGCTCAGCTTGCCCATGGTAGAGCTGTGGACCAAGCTCACCCGTGGAGCTTGCCTTTGCTTCCCTTCCTTGCTCTCTGGCTTTATAAAGCCCCTAAGATCCACCTCTGTCTCTTTTAGCACCCCTGTAACCTTGCCTTGCTTCCTCTCGGATTGCTTGAGCTCAAACCACCTGAAACCCCCTTTCTCCCTTGTCGGCTCGTGAAGCTCTTCGTCGCCGACGGTGCTCCAAGGGTTCCTTTGCAAATCCTTTCGCGTCACTTTGGGCCTCTCTTTACCTTAAGCTTATCCCCTAACTCAATTTTGTTTGGCATTCGCGAAGATTGTCAAATTGGGACTTGTTTTGCTTCTACGAGGATCACCCCCTTTCTTCCCCAACTCCGGTAAGGGCTTCATTTCTCAATTGCTCGCTCTTGGACCTTCTCTGAGCTATTGTGAAGCTAACCCTACCACCCGGTCTTGCTCTTGTTGATCAGGCTGTTTTCTCCACGTTGTCTTCCTCGTCGCCGGCAAGTCTCTTCTTCGCCGGAGCAGCTCCGACCTTCTCTGTGCCTCTCAGTGCTAAGGTAACCCTGTTGGTAGTCCTTAGATGCTGTGGCACCACTTCTCTGAACCGCTGTGGAGCTCCTCTTGCTTTTCATTGTTTGGGCCGTGCATGCACCGCCACTCGTCACCGGCTTGCCACCGTTCTGGGTCGTCGCCGCCATCGTGAGTGGTACCAGTGGGTGCGCATTGCTTTTGTGGACCCGTTCCTGCCCTTGGTTTGCGCCGCCGTGGCCGGAGTCGCCGGCGGTGAGCAAATCCTTGCGCTCGGGTTTTTGTCAGACGGGGATGACATTGTTGCGTTTTCATTAGGACTTAGATACGTCATTAACTGCTAATCATTGGTTAGAACAGTTAATGGATGTCCTAAGCAAGCTCTTGTGTCTCTGGTTCGTGGGCCCGCACACTTAAACCCACGTGTGTTAAGTGCGCAACGCTTAGCCCCACTTTGGACTGTCCATCTGAGATCAACGGCCCAGATCTGTTGAGACTTTCGGACCTCCGGATCTCTCAAATCATCGTGGGCCGTTCATTTCTTGATCAGTGGCTTAGATCTCGTGGAACGTTCGGACCACTGAACCTTCACCGTTTGATCTAGATCCAATGATCTAGATCACTGTGAACGTTCGGATCACCGAACCTCAGCCGTCCATTTCTGGATCTGCGGCTGAGATTCACGTGGGCTGTGCACGTGGGCTTTGTTGCGTTCGCTGTGGGGCCGTCCATTTTCAAATCAACGCTCCGGATTGATTGGGCCGTTCGGACCGTCCGAGCGTCCCATTCATTGTGGACCGTCAGATCTTGTTTCCACGCCTCAGATTGATTGGGCCGTTCGGACCATCCGAACGTCCATTCAATCTAAGCCGTTCGTTTTCAATCCAATTTGTCGTTGGCGTGGGCGTCGCGTCTTATTGTGTGTTCGTCGGCGCTTGGGCCGTGCGATTCCAAATCAACGACCCAGGTTTTTCCGCTTTAAGTTAGTTTTAAAGAAAAACCTAGTAAGAGTTATTTGTAAACTAAAAATTGTATTAAACTTCAAAATTGCGTAACTATTTCGTTTTAGCTCCGTTTTAGTTGATTCAAATTTTGTTAGTTCTGGTTTTAACTAAGCTTTAATCTAAAAATGGTTGTAAGCTTAGTTTTGCTCCAGAAATTTGTGTTAGTAGATTTAATTTTAGTTTAGCTTTATTAGTTGCATTAAAAATTCTTTTAACTTGAAAAATGCATAGGTTTTTCTCTGTAGCTCCTTTTTGAGTGAAATCAACTTTGTTGGTTTCCTCTGTTAGTAAGCTTATTTGTAAAATAGGTTTTAGGCATGCTACTATTTTTGTGATTGCATTTATTTTGTGCTCCTTTTTCATGTCTTTGAAAAATCATAGAAAATGCATCCTAGCTCCAAATGAGGTGAATCAAATTGTGCTGTTCATCTCATGTGGTGCATTGTATACCATAAAAATTTCAGGTGCAATACCTCTTTAGAAATTTATGCCAAAAATTTAATTTGAATTGAGCGATGCAGGGTGAATTTTTCAAAGACATTTTTCAATGGCCAAACTTGTTTTGGCCATAACTTTTGCATTGAGAATCTAAATCAATTAGTTCTTATTGCTAAATTCCTTAAAAATCATGCTCTTCCTGCTGTAGAAATTTCAGAGCTTTTGGTGGAAGTTGGTTTTTGAGTCTTTCGGCGTTCTTCATTCTTATCGGTTCTTTTCGTTAGGTGCCGACGAGTTCATTGAGTTCGAAAGCGATTCTCTGCAGCAAGAGAGCTACCATCAAGGCAAGCAATTTGATCATACTAATCCCATTAATTTCAAAGTATAAATATCTTGTTTACAAATTGTATGTATTGCATGCTCTATTTTGTTGTTAAATTATTGATCGATTAGTTGATCCTCTAGTTGCATAACCTATAGGTAAATGTTTATCCTCTACTACTGAGCCTAGGATTATCTTGCTGTGATTAGAGTTCGTTGGATGAGCTCTTGTCACTTAGTAGTTTTCGATTTGATATTTGCTTAGTCATGCTTAGCTATCGGTAGTATTGGGCGGTCATCGACTGAGTCGATGATCTTGATCACACAAATCTAATTATTATTCCATTATGTCCAGCACTTGTGCTTTGTTAATTTGTAAAGTCAAAAACTAAAAATGAAAACTGTTTGGACTTGGGCACAATGGATGATGGTGTGATCTGTTGGTGTGTGGACTGGTGCCTAAGTCAACAAGGACCGAACATCTTGTTACACTAAACCAAGCAATTTTGCGTGCTAACCACACGAGGGGGATATGGAACCTGAGTAAACCAACTAGTAAATACGTACACACCTAAGTAAATTCAATTAGGCATATTTGCATGCGTAAAATGGAATGGACCTAGTTGCATGCAGGATAATTGATTTGATTGTGTGTAGTGGCTGTGTCGCTAGATTAAGGTCGCCTAAATTCAGAAAAATCGTAGAGAGCCGAGTAAGAATAACTCGTCCGTTCTGTCATGAGCTAGTCCACGCTAAGGGTAGGCACTTGTGAGTTCCGTGACCATAGATTCTAGAGCTAAAAGGTCATAGGAAAATAACCAGTGGGGAAATGCTAACCTACGAAGATCCAAAAAGTTTATTAAATTAAAATCTGCTGAAAGGAAAATCAACTGATTAATGTATGCGTAGTAGCACCCAAAAGCAACTAAGTATTTATTTATTACTCGCGTCTGTCGCATAATTACAGAAGACGAACCGGTACAGGCAGGAATAGCTAATCCAGAATTCGTTGACACCGATCTTTTCTACGACTACGAAGGCAAGCCTATCTCTTGAACATCAACCTAGTTATATTAAATGTAAAAGTTACTTTGTTGTACCATATATGTATGCGCATTAAAATTATCTCTCAAAATCAAATCGGATAAAAGAAAGAAGAGAAAATAAAAGAGATGAATATGAGAAAAGAGCAGTCTAGCTGAGAGGAGTAGCTGGGCTGTAAGAGTAAATACTAAGGCTGGTAAAGGGGTCCTGTGGCAGGAAAGAAAAGAGGGAAGAGGTGGGACCCTTTACATATGGTTAATATATAAGGACCAACAAATTCTCACTTGGATAAGGGGTCGTATTTAAGTGCCAGCCATTTTTCTGTTTCGACGGGTAGAAAATGCTACCTTGTTACGTGGCTATACTCTCCACAACGGGTAAGTAATATCGTGTGAGTTATGGAGGAATCCAGGATCGGTAGGAAGAGTCCGGAAGTGGGGGATCCAAGGCGCTATAGTAGCGCAAGGTGGAGTGTTGGGTGCGGGGATGATCGACCCAACCAACAATATGGGAACTCGGTGGAGGACTAGGTGAGCGCCCTAGAACACCGACAGAAAATAATGGGTGGAGACTTAATCACGTAACCTTGAAAACGTTCTGTACTCTGAACTCGAAACTGCATAAAAGGAAATGCGGCTGACCTAGCTCAAAGAGGGCTCAGAGTAGCTATGGGTAAACTGGTACAAGCCTACGCAGTGCTAAATAAAATCATGAATTCATGCCCGTCTCTTGGATTGGAGTCTACGGTGACTGCTAGGGGTCTATCTTCTCACTGAGTGATAAGTAGTCTTTTCAGAATTAAAACTTGCCACTTAAAGTTTGATGAAGTATTTATTTTCAGAGAAAGAGATGAGTTATAAAAAGCGATAACGGACAGAGATGAGTCATACAGTGCATCTTTGCTATTAATACTTGCTGAGTACACTAGTACTCATTCTTGCTATTATTCTCCCTTATTAGATTCTAGTCCGACCGGGAACTATCCCGAGTGGGATGAAGGATACGCAGGTGCCGAGGAGACCGCAAGAGGCAAGGGCACTTACTACGAGGAGCAAGACGAGGTGGACACCTTATTCAGCGAGTGGGACGAGTAGGCGACCAGTGGAGCAAAGCAGGAAAGCGACGAGATCCGCCCCGATTTTACCATTGTATTTAAATACTTGTAATAAAAACCATAGCCTTGTGTGGCTAACTGCTGTAACAAAGTACAATTTCTATCTTATTGTTCTGATGTGTTAACTTTGGTAAGACTTACTATTCGTCGGAGCAGTGTCTTACTGGGCAGGCGAATAATAATCCGTATGCCTAAGTGTGATTACCCTCGGGGTAATGACACGAGGCGCCACAGTAGACACATTTATCAGCTTCATTTACATAAAAGTCGACTAAGGTCATCGTACTATCAAATTTTTCGTACCATTGCTTGGGAGCTTGCTTTAGACCATACAAAGATTTAATCAATCGACATACTTTCTTCTCTTGCCCTTCAACCACAAAACCATCAGGTTATTGCATATAAATCTCCTCATCTAACTCTCCGTTTAGGAAAGCGATCTTTACATCCATTTGATGTACTTGGAGTTTATATACGGCAGCTAGTGCTAAAAGCACCCGAATTGTGGGTAAATGAGTCAGAGGAGAGTATGTATCAAAATAGTCTTCACCCTCTTTTTTGCGTGAAACCCTTAGCAACTAAATGGACCTTGTACTTTTCTATAGTACCATCAGGTCTACGTTTTATTTTAAAGATTCAATTGTAGCCCACTGACTTATATCCAGATGGGAGGTCTGTAACCTCCCATGTTCCATTAATTATGATGGAATCCATCTCGCTACGGACTACTTCCTTCTAGTAATCCACATCCGGGGATGTGTATGCCTCTGAAAGGGTTCGTGGTTCATCATCCGCGACGTAGGTGACATAGTCATCGCCTAAAGACTTTTCAGTTATCTACCTCTTACTCTTGCTCAACTCCAATTCTAGAGCGATGTTTTCCACACTAAGAAGAATATAGTGTTCATTTGAACCATTAGGGTCAACGACTTTATTTGGTATCATAGGGAACACATGTTCAAAGAATGTCACATCACAAGATTCCATCATTACATTTGTAGCGATGTCACTCACCTCGGATTTGACCATTAGAAATCTATAAGCCGTGCTATTTTTAGCATACCCTAGAAAGACATAATCAACAGTTTTAGGACCAAGCTTTCTTTTCTTCGATAACGACACATGCACTTTTGCAATGCATCCCCAAGTTCGAAGAAATGATAAGTTATGTTTTCTCCCCTTCCATCCTTCATAAGGTGTTTCCTCATGATTACGAGGTGGCACCCTATTGAGGACATAATTAGCTGTGAGAACTGCTTCACCCCACCAATAGTCCAACATACCTAAACTTTGTAGCATGGCAATGACCAAGTCACAAAAGAGTTCGGTTCTTTCTTTTGGCTATTCCATTCTATTGGGGTGAGTATGGTGGAGTAGTTTCATGAATTATTCCACTTTCTTCACAGAATTGAGAGAATTCATTAGAGACGTATTCACCACCTCGGTCCGACCTTAACCGTTTGATTTTCTTTTCTAGTTGGTTTTCCACTTCGGCTTTAAAGATTTTAAAGTCTTCTAGTGCTTCAGCTTTCCACTTAAGTAAGTAAATATAACAATACTTAGTCGCATCATCTATGAGAGTTAGAAAATAACGTTTGCCACCTTTAGTTAATATCCCATTCATCTTACAAAGATCAGAATGGATTAGCTCAAGTAGAGAGGTGTTTTGCCCTTCAACGCTATGAAAAGGTTTTCGGGGTTGCTTAGTTTGCACACACACTTCATACCTTGAATCCTTCTCATAATTATAGCTTGGAATTAAATTCATTTTGCCTAACCACACAATAACTTCAAAGTTAACATGACATAAACGTGAATGCCAAACATCATGATTTTTTTTTCAATGGGAAACATTAAAAGTGTTTACATTATTAAAAGCAAGAATAGATAAGCGGAACATGCCTCCGCTATCATAGCCTTTGCCCACAAAATTACCAAATTTGGTCAACACGACCTTATTGGACTCAAATACAAGCTTTATTCCTTGCCTACATAGCATAGACCCATTCATGAGGTTGCGAGTCATTGCAGGCACGTGCAGCACGTCTTTCAGAATGAGTGTTTTGCCTGAAGTGAGCTTCAAGCAAACCTGTCCAATCCTACATACTGTAGCAGTGGCTCCGTTACCCTTCAGGACACATATATGTCTAGTAGCACATATATCAATCCATCAATCAATAGATGGATTTGCCATAAAGGCCTAAGGTATATACCCTTCAGCACTGGAGCTTACCAGTGTGACATTCACTTCGGTCTTGCAGCCTTTATGCTGACCAGGAGAAGGACCCTTGCCTTTACGATTGCGGCAATAGTTGACTTTGTGACCAACCACTCCGCACACAAAGTAGACAATGTCCTCTTTCTTCTTCTTCATTTTCTTGCATTGGATCTTGTTTTGGAGCTGATTCTTGAACTTTGGCTTCTTAGAGCCTCCAACACTTTTGACCTCCACTTGATGAGCATGAACTTGAGCCTTTCGTGTACCGTCACCGGCTCTTGCTCGCTCTTCGACATTAATAGCTACTGACAGCTCATTGAGTGTCAAGCACTCCTTTATATGTCTTCGAGCGGTCACAAAGTCACACCCCGAAGGCGGTAACTTATCCAAGATGACATTAACTAAAATTTAATATATTGTTTACAGCTCTTAGAATGCTAGTTGCACAAGATAAAATTTTGGCCATCACAGCACATAAGTCAATATCTCTTCACCAATCAAATTTGATAATTACAAAACAAATCTTGAGCTCAAACTACATCTTTTCTAATATGTCAAATTTATCTCAAAGTACCAGTTTAAACTTTCAGTCAATATATTACCATTTAGCCATCAGAGTGAATGAAAACACAAAAACAGCATACAATCCATTCTGTAAATAGAACAGCAGAGCAAAGGCTTCCAAGATAATTCACAAGTATATATCAGCAATGAGCCTATTCGACAGATTGAGAATAACAATGCAAATATCTCACAGAAGATCAACTAGTTCACAAAACATACATGAGTAATCTTGATTCAGATAGAACTAAAAATCAGAAAGTATCAAAGCTACTAATTATAACTGACCACAGAAAGCAAATTGTTTTAGGTCAAGTATGTTTCCTATTATCAATTTGATTTAAGATTTTGACAATCATCATCGAGCTATTCAACAGAGCATAGAAATAGCACTTTGCAATATCTCCCAGTGCTAGGCACAAACAAATCACACAGATTGACTATTTCCAATAGCACAACACATAAGCTAAGTAAAAAAAGAACAAATTGAATGCTTCAATACTCACAAAGCCGATGGTACTCAAAACCACCGAGAAGAGATGACACGGCACATCAATAGAAGCTGTCTCAGAAAACCAAGCACCTCGCTGCATGTGCCGCGCAAAATAGACGAGGTTGACGGAGATATAATACCGATCTTCGCACTTTGGGACACACCGAAGAACGAAGTTGAGGTACATGATATGCCACACAAGACCACCGAAGTGCACTGGCCGAGAGCACCTAAGAAGTGCACTGGCTGAGAGCACCAAGAAACCGAAGGTCTTCATCCTCCTTAGGAACAAGTCCACAACCGGCCAAAACTGAGTCACCCGAGTGCACAAATCGAGCAAGCCAGGCACACAACAGGATCGGGCTGGAGACTAGGTCTCCAGTCTTATCCTTTCCTCTCTCCCACCGACAGGTGGGCCCACTCTTTTCTTTTCTTTTTCATTTCTTATTTTCTCTAATTGAGAAATTACGAACATGCCCTCAAATATCCAACACTTTTCCTTGGAGCAAGGTTCCACCCGCTTTTAAAAATTACGCTATAGATTGCTTGGCTCCTGATTGCTCCAAGTCCGAAAATTTTGTAAAGCAATTATGTTTGGCACAACTCCCACTCTAACTACGAAGGAATTGGAGACATACTATAGTGCTTCTAAATCCACATCCGGCCATGCTACCCAGCTGTAGAGCTGGCCAAACGGGCCGTGCTTGCTGGGCCAGCCCAAGGCACGACACTACTGGCCCGGCCCAAGCACAACACGACCTGCACTATTCATGGGCCGGGCTGGTATAGCACGATAGCCTGGGCTGTGCCTAGGCCGCCACCTCGGCACGACACGACACGAATAGTGCTGGGCCCAACACGACACAGGCACGGCATGGCCCGTTAGCACGACACTGTTTAATATAAATATATAATCTTATTTTTATTTATCAGTATTTATATGATTTTTTTTCCATTTTCAATACTTATATGGTTTTATTTTATAGTTTTAAATTTTTATATAGTTCATTTTATAAGTATATATAAATTTATTTTGGTTTCTTTAAATATATATATTTTTCTAGGATTGTTTTTGCATGTTTTTCAATTTTTCATATCTTATGAGCTAAATGACAAATGTTTTAACAGCCAGCTATTTGAACATTAAGAAAACTCTATTACATTTTCAATATGCTTATCTCATTTTTTTTTAAAAAAATTCATGTATACTTCTGAATTCTACACATTTTTCTAATTTTTTTTTTGATTTTTTCATTCTGTCGGCCCAAACGGGCTAAACGGGCCGCACTTAACCCAATAGGCTAAACGGGCTCGTATCGGTCCGACACAGCACGAATGACCACGGGCCGTGCTTGGGCCGTCACCTCGGCCTGTGGGCCGACCGGGCCCAGCACGGCACGGCACGAATAGTATGTGGGCCTAAACGGGCCCGCCCGCCCGTTTGGTCAACTCTGCCCTGCTGCATGACCCGCTTTGACTTTTCTCGGTAGACTATTCCAAATTCCTCTGACCTCACATCGAAGTTATTAGCCTCTCCATCACCTGAACGTCACGGCCACTTAAGTCCACACAGATACGGCTATCGACTGCCCAAAAGCATCCCAGAAGGGGCCAAACTAAGCTTCCTTGCATGCACACGTTGTGTACAGAGTTAAGCCAAGCTCCTGGAAGTGGAAAGATCAACGACGACGTCGGTCCAAGGAAACTAGGCAAGCAACCCACATGTGTCCTGGCGCCGTTCTGTACACTACGTACGGACCGAGTCGCGGGCCGTGTTGCTTTCGATGTTCGCCTCCCTATATAAGCGCCTCCACGCGCCCGTACCTCCTTCTTCAGTCCAAAGAACACTCCCTGAGCTAAGCAAACGCCTACGCACACTCATGACCAAGAAGCTGACCTCAGCCATGGCCACCACGAAGCAATATTTCAAGACACGATTCGATGATCACGGGAGACAGGCCTCAAGCTCCGCAGATGCCAACACCGTGATGGAGTTCGCCGGCCAGTTGATCTCCGCCAAGCAGGAGCACAGCATCATCGTGGCCGCGCTGCGGTACGTCGTCTCCGGGTGCAGCACGGCGCCGCCGGAAATAGTTTCCGTCGCGTGCGGGGAGGCGTGCAGCCTGTGTGGCATCGACGGCTGCCTCGGCTGCGACTTCTTCGGGGCCGAGGCGGGGGCGCCAGAGATGGTACAGGAAGTGAATTGTGGAACGGAGCAAATGGCGGCGGCGCCGCCGGCAGGGGCGCAAAGAAAGCGGAGGAGGAAGAAGAACATGTACCGCGGTGTGCGGCAGCGGCCGTGGGGAAAGTGGGCGGCGGAGATCCGTGACCCACGCCGCGCAGCGCGCAAGTGGCTCGGGACGTTCGACACGGCAGAGGAGGCCGCGAGGGCATACGACTGTGCCGCCCTCGAGTTCCGCGGCCCGCGTGCCAAGCTCAATTTCCCGCACTATGAGCCTTTGCCTGGCCAGAAAAACGGCAATGGTGGTGACGCTGTCCCGGTGGCTAAAACCGAGAATCTGACGCCGTCGCCGTGCAGTGTGGATGCCGAGGAGAGGACGCCGGGAGAGTGGGAGCTGGGCGTGGACGAATCGGGAGACCATCTGTGGGAAGGCTTGCAGGATCTCATGAAGCTAGACGAAGGGGACCTCTGGTTCGCGCCATTTTCGGGTGCAGCTTCCAGTATTTGAGCTCTTGTACACGTGTGATTGGATCTCGGCCGTTGGATTAGACTAACGGGAAGACCATTTGTTTATTTGTATAGCTCTACTGCGTTGTTTGAACAAAAGAATAGTTGGTAGGTTCGTTAAATTGAGTAGGATTAGTTTGATAGAGGCGGCATATTCTTTTGTTGATAGAAAGTACTAAAACAATCTATATTGTTGGGTAGGGAATTTTTTCAATGATTTTTTTTTTGTGCAAACTGTTTGTTAATTAGGACTTGAGATTGAGACAAGTTGCATTTGGTTGGTGACTGACGAGTACACAAACAGTTGGCTGAGCTATTAACTCGTCAGAAAGCAACACCTTCCCTGAGCGTTGTTCACAGTTACAGAAGAATGAAATCTTTTTGAACTCCGAAGTCAAAACATGGTAAAGAGTGGAGCCAATATTAGTTGCTTTTTTTTAAGTAATGAGCCGATATTAGTTCAGTCGACTTATTAGTGACAGATGAAAATAGGAACTTAGCACTTAGCTACTTTCAAAAATACTAGTTGCATAGTATCAGTACGTTGGACTGCAAATTGTCTAAAACGCATCTCTTTCACGTTAAAAATCACAGCTCACGGTCTCACTGACACGGACTAATCTTCGTGTATTTTTTGTCCCTTCATTCTCATTCTGGAAGATGTTAAACTAATCTACATATATTGAAAAGAGAAACCAAAATGGTAAAATCACGCATAATTACGCACCCGGCAGAAATTTTTACCGTGTAAACATTGGTTGGCAGTCATTTGCCGGAAGAATCATGTGGCGAAATACTAGCATGTTGATATTGGCTGGCGCAATACTGGAGGCTTCACTGCAATGACAAAAACAACGGACCAATCAGCGGAAGTGACAGTGAAGTGGGCAAGTGGCGCAGCCAAAGCCCCAAGCACCCCGGCAGCTACTCGCCAAGTACTCGCTTACAAGGACCGAAGAGGCAAAGAGGCGACTAGATGCCCAAGTGGCGTGGGCCAACACCGGTTTTCCACGATTCCGACGTGCCACCCCCGGTAGCTGCGGCGAACAGTCAAACAGGCGGCCAGGCGGGTGTCACCGCGGATCCGCGGCTGTGGCGCGTAGGGGTGAAAACGGATGGGTAATGTCTCTGTCATATTTGTTTTTATTTTTTTGGATCCAGATACGAATGAGAATACCTCAGATACGAATACGGATATAAATAATATCGAATACGAATACAAAGCGAATACGAATCAAAACGAATACAGTCGCGAATATTTTTCAGAATATGAAAACACCTTAAATTGTATGCCAGAAATTAACGAAAACATATAACTAGTTTATTTGATGCAAACAATCTTGAATTATTCATATTTTCAATAACCACACATAACATTGGCATTAGCAAACTACATTAACTAGTTCATCACAAACATAACACTTAGTTTACCATATTTATCTCATAAGTCATAACTCACAAAGACGATCACAAGTTATCACGCATTGACACTTAGTTCATCACATACATAAAACTTAGTTCACACTAACATCGATCAGGCTGGATAGTTAATCTATACGCAAATGATTGTGACATGCCAAAGTATGTTACCAAAAATAATATTAATAAAGTTATTATTTTATTGGATTTTACGATATTTAAAAGAGTTTTCTTGGTTAAATAATAATAATAAAATAAAGTCAACTATTTAATTTTCTATTTTTAATGTCAAAAATAAAATTTATTGAGTTTTATGAGATTTTATTTGATTTAAAGTGAAAAGGAAATTTTAATTAATTTCTTTAATTTTCTAGATTTCTAAAAGGGTTTTCCTATTTTTGAAATAAAAAATAATTTATATGCAAAAATAAAAACCAAATTTAATTTGGAATTAGTTTTATTAAGTTAAAAATAATCCAAGGAATTTCTGTGACTTTTTCTTGAATTTTCTAACTCTATTTGCTATTTTTCTAAAAGGCTATTTGTTTTGTTGCATTTTCTGAAATTCGGAAATCAATTAAAATCTCCTTTTCTCTTTTGGGACAAAATCCAGATATCTGGCCTTCGTATTATCCAGATAATCCGTATTCGATGGATAATAGGGCTACTGTATTCGTATTTGTTTCCGACAAGAAAATCCATATTCATTTTCGATCCAAGAATTATTCGAGAAAAATCCGATCTGAGACAATCCGAATCTGTTTCCGTCCGGATCGGTCGGAAACTATCTAATCCGTTTTCACCCTTAGTGGCGCACACGGGGGGTTTCGGTTGTGGATTCTGGATAAGCGACAACATTAGCCGCAACCCGCGGCTCCAGCTCTGGGGTTGTTGGTTTTTTTCGTCAGCCAAAATAGGGGATTGACGGCATACTTATCAATTCCATTCGGTCTTGGCGAAATGGCGAATATGCCATCTTGGCATCAAACCGCACACAGTAGTCTCGATCCGTCTTGGCCTCAATCTGGGTTATCTGGCTATTTAACCCATTCAGATCCATTCAGGTCACCGCACTGTAAAAAATCAAAATTGAAATGACCACTTGTTTGAATCAGTTCAGAAGGCCGAGTCCGATACTACTCTTTGGGTAAATGAAATTATGCTAGACTATAGTAAAATGTATGAAATTATAAACTCATGTTGTACTATTTAACTACGTACAACCTTTATATTTATGAAGTAATTGAACGATGTGCCATTTTTAATCTATGGTTATGTATTTGGAGTGAGATTTCAAGCGAAATTATGTGTGCGGTACCGGCGTATTCTATATCAAAAAGCAAACCGAAAATACCCCCGAAATAGAATTGAAGTGTCCGGTCGCAGCGGGCAGCGGACTAGCCACCGACCCATCCGTTGCCTCTCTTTTTTTCGCGAGGAAGTTTTTGATAATTCTAGAATCTCACTTATCCGGCACAGTTGATTTCTAGATTATATTTTTCTTTGTTTCTAGATTTCTTAGCAACAATTATCCACGGTTGTATTCGGCTGCTGATATAGAAGAGCTCACCGCATCCGGAAGCACACTATTGCGTATTAGGGGGTGTGCTTCATGTTCAAACAAGATCCAAGGGCTAATCATTGTAATAATTACTACAGAAAATCCGAGGCCGCAAGTTGTAAGAATTATTCAACGGTTTCTCTATTTTTAACGCTAGTACTTAAAACTCCAAACAATGCACGAGTAACTTTCTCAATATAAACTATAAAACTAGTAAAACCCAAACCCTAATCCAAATGCCATCACAATTAGACCATTCACTGTTTAGAGCATGTACAATGATGTGCCGTTAGCTGTCTGTAAGTCTTGACATATAAGGCACGAGATAATATGGAGGAGATAAAGAATGTATAGATAATTGGACCGTCTCTCATGCAGTAGTCTACTGTAATATAAGAAACAAAACACATTGTATATGGATGAATTGTCTATAAAGATATATAAAGAGACAATCCATTATAGAAGCTGTCTTTAGTGCTGTCTATAGATGATATGGAGGGATACTATAGGCAACAGTTGTCTATACCATTATGCATGCCTTTAGTCTTTTTTCATGGCATGTACTATAACCAATCTAAGGTAATTAGCCACACCAGTTTGCTACAATGATAAAATTTGTACCAAAAGTCGAATTTTATAATGCTGGATCTAGACCAAACAATCCCCACTTATCCTTCTCGCTTTAACCTCCCCTTCCCTATCAATACCCTAGCCTCCATCCTCATACCTCAACACGCATGCTACCACTCCACCTTAGTGTGCCTCATTCGCCTTGTTGGCGGCACTGCTGTTGATGAGGCTCATCAACATTTCTTGAGCTATCTGTCAGATAACATTTCTGCATGAAAAAAACAACTACTCCTACTCTAGTTTTTAAGTCGCTAGACCTGTAATTTGAAGGTTTATTAGCCGGAAATTGGGCTCAAAAAACCATTTTTATGTTTGGACAAGTTTGCCCTCGCTCGAAAGAAATGGACATTGGAGCTGTGTCGTTTGGCCCGGGTGCTCCGGCTCCTGCCGAGAAGCCTTGAACCGGGCCAAACAGGGCCCTGGCCCCTGGTCTCGTGGAACAGCGGCAACACCATTACCCAAAAATAGGCGAAAGTCTATCTTTGGTGAACTCGAGGATCTCCATGCTTGGCGCGCGGAATTGCCTCCCCGCCACTTCTTGTCTTTCTCCGCCCCTCCTCTCTCCATCCCGAACTCCAATCCGATTCTTTCACCTTCCATTGAGGAACTGCTTGCTATGAAGGGAAAGGAAGAAAAGGGATTCACGTGAGGTACTGTAATATTTATCCGTTTCCTACTTTTTTCGGTTGATTGGTTTGCTCGTTGTAGTTTGCTGTTGCAGCGTGACCTGCATTTATTCAATTTGGGCAGGAATTGCTTGTATTTATCCACCTGGATACATCAAGCATCATGATACTTTTTTTCTTTTGCAACTGGAGTCGAATTTTCTCTTCCTGGAAAAATAGTACCAAATTGTTGCAAGAACCATGTGAAATTAACTTTCTTGATAGCAATTCGTAGCGCAAGGAAGATTGCAAAACGGTTGGGATTCACTGTTCACGTGCTATCAAAATTGCACTGTTGTTTTGTATGTGAGATAGTACACTGTACGGATTGATACTTTCCAAACCATAAGCTGTGTACATTGTTCTACTACCACGAATGTATGTACATAGATGCACAAGTCAGATTCATGCTAGTTGCCAGAGAAATAGTCCTAAAAAATTTGATTGCAGCTATCAGTTTTAGGAAGTAGGAACTTCAGTATTCGGAAATTCATGCTTTGATGATCTCGTCTACATGGATGTTGAATGGCTCGTCCTGCCAACACGCAATTCCTGACGACTTGGCTAAAATTTGAATATCGTGCATTGCTGTTAGCACAGAGGACAATACAACTAATTGGTCAGGTCTATTTCTGTAAATATTAAAAGCAATGCACATGGAAATTTTCTGGTAGAGCTCAACTCCTTTTGTCTTCTTAAGAAAATTTACATGCATTTACATGATAGATTAGAATTGGGTTACACTCGTATGAATGCTTAAAATGTTTCCTTTCTAGATCAACACATCTCTTTCTTGTTGTCAGGAAAACAATGTTAACCTACCTCGTATGATATTGGTAATTGTCATGACTCATGAGTGGGAATGTGTAAGAGCGTTCTGTTTCCTTCGAACTAACATGGTAATTACTTGCCAGGTACCCAGCAGTAACTCTATCCATGACAATTATTTGAACTCGCTATTCAGTAATATCCTGCAAGCCGCGGAATGGAAGGTTTGAATGTTGAAGGGGTGCCACAAGTATCTGTTGCTCCTAACTCTGTCGATTTACTGGCAAGCTCAACTGATTCAGATCCTCTTGTTTCATTTGATTTTCCTAGAAGTTCCTCAGCTGGTCATACTAGACATTTAAGTGAAGAATTAAGTTCCCTTACAATTAATGATTTACGTGTAAACAACGTTGAGGAGAATTGCCATAACCAGTTCGAAGGGAAGGGAATAAGTTGCCATGGTCACACTAGACATTTTAGTGAAGATTTAGGTTCCCTTACAATTAATGATTTACGTGCAAACAAAGTGGAGAATTGCCATAACCAGCTCGAAGGGAGGGGAATAAGTCGCCACAACTCAGCTGAAAGAAACATTTTTAAGGCAGCAGAGATCGCCGAACGCTTCATTCAGGCTATTGATAATAGAGTCCTTGTAGACACTGCAGCACCAATTGAATCTGTTAAAGATGCTGTAAGCAAATTCGGAGGGATTCTTGACTGGAAAGAGGTGATGTATATTCTTCTGAATTGTTTTTAATACATCTTATTGCCTTGTTTTGGTGCAGTAGACTTATCATGGCTTTCCATTCCAACCATTTTGTGCAGAGACGCAAACATGTCCAACTCGAGCTTGACAAGGCGCGGGAAGATGCTCCCGAGTACCAGAGAAGAGTGGAAGTTGCAGAAGTGGAGAAAAGCAAAGTTCTGCAGGAGCTTTGTAGCACCAGGCGGATCATAGAAGGGCTGAAGTTAAACCTGGAAAAAGCACAGACTGAGGCAGTGCAAGCGCAGCAAGACTCAGAGCTTGCTGACATACGGTTCAAAGAGATACAACAGGGCATTGCTCGCAGAGAGAGTGCTGCAGCAAAGGCAGAGATAGAGCTCGCCAAAGAACGCCACACAACTGCTTTAGCGGACTTGCAGTCAGTGAAAGAGGAGCTAGAGCAACTTCAGAAGGAGTACACATCTTTAATAGCTCAAAAGGACAATGCTGAGATAAAAGCACGTGAATCCACCGCTGTGTTGCAGGGGACCGAGAAGATCGTCGAGGACCTCACCCTTGAGCTCATCTCATTGAAAGAGTCGCTGACCTCTTCGCATGCTGCCCATATTATAGCAGAAGAGCGAAGAATAAATGTGGCTTTGGCGTATCAGCAAGAAAAGGTGAATTGGCAGAATGAGCTGAAGCAAGATGATGATGAGGTTCAAAAGCTGAGTGATGAGTTGTCGGCTAATAAAGATCTTGAGTCCAAGCTAGAAGCTGCCTCTGTGTTGCTGGTGAATCTGCGAAATGAGTTCTCTGCTTATGTGGAAGGGGCAGTGGTAACTGAGGCTGGAGAGGAAGAAAGACCAATGGTTAGTGTTCGGGTGACGCTGGCGAAGACCAGGAAGGAGCTTGAGGATATGAGGACAGTCATTGAAAAGGCCAAGGATGAGGTGAAAGGGCTGTGGAATGCTGCTGCTACATTGCGAGCTCATCTAGAGAAGGAGAAGACCGACCTCACGGCATTGAGGCAGAAAGAGCACCTTGCATCCATTTCTGTCTCATCTCTCCAGGAAGAACTGAGCAAGATGACGTTTGAGCTCACCATGGTGCAGGAGAGATCAAAAGCAGCTGAGATGCCTGTAGAGCTACAGCAGGCAACTCAAGAAGCGGAACAAGCAAAGGCGAAGGCTCGGTTGGCCTGCGATGAGGTGGCAAAGGCTAGGGAAGAGGTGGACCGAACCAAGGCAGAGGTCAATGTTGTCCAGTTGAGGCTAGAAGCAGTGTCGAGGGAGATACTTGCGGTTAATGCATCAGAAGAAATTGCAGTGGCCTCAGCAAATGCACTGCAAGAATACAAACAGGAAGCAGAAGTAGGACCCCAAGCTGACCGAAGAAGCAACAGCAATGTGATGTTGTCACTTGAAGAGTATGATGTGTTGAGCACGAGAGTGCGGGAAGCTGAGGACCTTGCCAAGAAGCGGGTCATCAAGGCGGTTGAGAAGATCAAGGAGGCGAAGGAGGCAGAGGCGAGGAGCTTGGATAAGTTAGATCAGCTGACCAAGCAGATTGACGATAGGAGGATTGCTCTGAGGGCGGCGCAGGAGAAAGTCAATGCCGCGCAGGATGGCAAGTTAACCATGGAAAACGAGCTGAGGAAGAGGAGAGCCAAGCATGAGGAACAGCGGAAGGCGGGCGAGGCGGCTCTTTCCATCGCTGGAATCTCCGGTCCGAAGAATACGTCGTGCTCTTTTGACGCATCAGGATCATCTGCTTCCAATCCTCATATGCACGGTGCGTGTCTACCTAGAGCTGACACTATAGCAACAGCTACGATAGCAGAGTCAAAGCCGCGGAAGTCGTTCTTCCCACGGTCCATAGTGACGATGTTCATGTCTAGGAGGAAGACACATTTGAAGTGACCCTCTTTTCATTGGTAGTTTGCTAATTTATTTTGGAGCGATTCTTTTGTACATGTAGCAAGTAGGTTACAAAAATTTGACTCCACAATTGTAACTATTGTTCAGAAATTAAATTCGATTTGAGTCATACGTTTCATCTTGTAATCTTCCATTGTACTTCTCTTTGGTCAGTATGCTAATTGCGTGAGAAGCATACTGTGGAACTTCTTGACAAGTGTTGTTATTGTCGTATAGCCTTGACAAGTGTTGTTATTGTCGTATAGCCTGACAACATGTTATCTCGGAAAAATACTGTTGATGGAAGGGTCTAATAGGCTAATACTGGCAGAATACAAATCGATTGAAAAGTTGAAACAAGTGAAAAAAAAAGTTCAAACATTTCATTTCAACTGTATGGGGAACACCCCAGCTTAGAAATAATACAATTCAAATTATAGCTGTGCAATTCGTTGCATTGATATGCCTTTGCTTAAGCACATTTAGCCAACAGAAAACAACAAGAAGAACACCAAATGGTTTATTTCAACAAAAAAAGGGTCACAATACTTATTCAGCTTACATCTAAATCAATACATCCTTGAATCATTACGGAACTCTTTTCTGCTTCTGACTTCTTGAACCACTGAAAATTATACCTGGATCTGAATTCGATCAAACTGTACCAAAAATCCAAAATCAGTCAAATAGTTTGAGGCCGTCGCTGACATCCTCGCAATGCCTGGCATGCCGGAGAACGGCACCGAGGTCCCCATTCTTCTTTGCCCTGCAATCATAGCTCGGCGGCGCGTGGAAGCACGGCTCCATGGACGTCGTCCGGACGCAGGGCGGGTCGGCCGCCGTCTGGTTCCTTGGCGTTAGCAGCAGCCACGGCTTCACCCCGGCGAGGCCGTGGCCGACGTACCCCACGGTGGACCAGCCGCTCACCACCGACACGTCGCAGTAGCTCTGCAGGAACATCTCCGCCAGCATCTTCTGGTTGTGCGGCTGCTTCACGGCGCCGGACTGCAGCACGCTGACGGCCTCGCCGGTCACCGTCGTGTGCTCGTAGTACATGGACTTCAGCTTCTCGGAGTACTCCGACTGCGCCGAGCTGACGAGCACCGCCTTCGACGTCGTCGCGGCCGCCTCATACGCGTTCGATGCCGCGTTGGGATCGACCTCGGGCAGAATCTTCTCCTGACTCGTGCAGGACGCGATCTGCTTGAAGTACTCCTCCGACGGCACGGGGTTCCAGGCGAAGGTCGTGATCTGAAGGCCAATCTTTTCATCGAAGTTGGCCATGTACGACGTGTAGTACCTCGTGATGAGCCCCCACACCCTATTCGACGGGTGGAACAGGTACCTCCCGATGTGGTGGAACACCGTGTCCTGTGCCGGGAACATCCACCGGAGCTCGTCCTCGAACTGTGGCACGAGGAACAGCCCCGGCGCGAAGTAGAGATCGGAGCGCAGTATCAGCCAGTTCACCTTGCCCAGGACGGTCTGGTCGTCGTCGCAGAAGAAGAGCTGGTCCGGCTGCTGGTAGTCATGCTCCAGGTGGATGTACGCGTACGACGGCAGCGACTCGGACCGCACGCCGGCGGGGTCGTCGTTCCTGACCTTCTTGGCCCTGAGCAGGTTCGCGTAGCTGTGCTCGCTGCCGCGGTGGAGCCGCGTGAGGTTGGCGACGAGGAAGCCCGCGGGGAGCTCCCACGAGGCCCCCGGGAATGGCTCACAGAAGAGGTCGGCCATGTCGTCGGTGACGTGCACGAGGAATACGCGGTGAGTGAGCAGCGCGTAGAGGAACGCGGACGCCATGGAGAGCATGCGGTCGCCGAGGTGGTTGAAGGGCGTCCACACGAGGTAGTTGCACTCGACGAGGCCCATGCTGTAGGCGGAGGTGAGCTGCATCAGGGACTTCTTGTAGAAGAGCGTGCCCGGGCCGCACTTGCGGTGGAGCGCCTCGTACTTGCGGAGCCGGGACACGAGGTACGGCGACGGCGAGTGCGGCGATGGCTTCCGGTGGAGCGACGACTGGTACCGGCTCAGGCAGGATCTCCCGCTGATGCCCGGCGAGAGGAGCCCGCCGAGGAGCCTGTCCCGGCTCGCCGGAGGGGAGTCCGAAGGCTCTGGTTGTTTCGCTGCATCCTCTGCCCGGATCGAGAAGTGAGTGAACATGCATATGTGCGCAATCGCGTAATGCAACGGTACACGGAGAGAAGCACGTACGTAGGTACGTACCCTGGCGCGCGGTGACTCTTATGCCCATCTGCCACACGTCCGACAAGTTCGGCCTCCCGCGGGACAGCGCGAGGAAGAGCGGCAGAGTGGCGAAGCAGAGCGCGACGAGCAGCCCGACGGTCCACACGGCGCTCCCCTTGGATGGTTGCAGCGGCCGGCAGGGCAGCCGCGCCAGCTTCCTGTCCATTTCTTCGCCCCCCGTTGTTCGCGCCGCAAAGGGGAGGGGGAGGAGGAGGAGGAGGTTGCCTTGAGCCCTTGATGCACGAGCGGAGCAGAGGACTTCGATGCAACCAATCTACAGGGACTTTGGACTTGGGTTGGGGAAGTAACGACGACGTTGTGTGAGATGCAAACTTCCGTCGTTTACGCATGCCTCTCGTCTTTTCTTTCAACTGCTTCACATTCTTCTGGTAAATTCAGTGTCCCGAGCGGAACCGTCTGAACTACGAGCCCAATTACCAACACGCCTGTAATGTAGAACCGATGAATGAGGTGTTGTTTAGTGCGCGATTGCGTAAAGTGGTGGTGGCCCTTTCTTCCAGTTGACTTGAACAGTTGAACACCACTCCAGTAGTACCTCAAGCTGTGCACTTGTGCTGCACAAGATGCAGCCTGCAAGGGCAAGATTTTTTTTAAAAAAATAAATTTTTTTAATAAATTTACAAAAATAATTATCTATTTAATAAAATTACAAAATGGGTTTCTGTCATCAATTCATTTGACGACAGAAGCCTATCGGCCAAATGAATCAACGACAAGATTGTCGGCCAAACGATACTCGCGACAGTTTGACGGGGAAGCTCATGTCGCCAATTAATTTGGCAACAGAGCCATGTTGCCAAATGAATTGATGACCGAAACCTATTTTTATAATTTTATTAAACATACATTTATTCCTTAATCATTACTATTATAAAGGACTTGGTGGTGGGGTGAGCCTATCATCTACCACCCCTCCGTACCTTTTGAGTTGATACGATCTTTTGTGGATAAATATATGCATGTGTAAGTTACTTGAAGGATCTTCTTATGTAGATAATTAAATTATTTGTGTCTATTACTTGTGATAAGATTATATGTGGCTTGATTAGATGCAAATTATGTATAAAAATTTCACTTATAGGATAATTATCTTATGGATATTCGTTTTCTAAGTTAATAAATTATATTATATTTATTTGAAAACCGCTCGCACGAACGGGCACGCCGCTATTTTATTTAAAAAAATGTATTATTAAAAAAAATCGCAAGCAGCAACAAGGCAGAAACGGTAATGATTTGGCCCATCACCTAAAGCCTAGGTGTTCTCCAGAAGGTATAACCTACCACGTAGGTTTCGGCCCAGAATAGGAATAACTGAAATCAGTTTACTATTAGCCCATAATCCAAATGCGTGGTAACCATGGCCATTGTATACTTGACAAAATTAATGCCGGTCCAATAAAATCCCGGTCGGCCAAGGCCCAGATTCTGTTCGGGCCTAACCACGTTCTTCTCGAAAGAAGAAGAAGAAAGGCGGAAAAAGGGAATTGCTTTCTTGCTACCAAGGTTAGGGTTAGGGTTCATGAACTGTAGAATTAGGGTGGGCGTTGGCGCCGGCGCCGGCGCCGGCAGTGAGATTGGAGGAGTGTGGTGGACGACACGACAATGACAAAGACCAACAAGTTAGGTTTTAGGGGTAACGACTACAACAGCTTTGTGTTAGGAGAGGAGGCGATGCCGAGGAGGCGAAGACCTAGTGTGGCATCGGAAGCTGCTGGAGGCATGGTCGCGGAGCGTGGGCTACAATCTGAGGCGAAAACTCTGAGCATTGGAGTTCGAGAAGACGAGTTGCAAAAAGGTGGTCGCGCTAGTGATAACACGTTAGTAGCGTTTAAAAAGAAAACCACTGGCACGATTGGTCATCCGCGTCGTGAGCACACACCTACACTAACACGCATCAAGTAACTATGAGAACGAGCACATATCTAGTGCATACTCTTTAAAACACGATGCAAATGGTCATGAAAAATTATGAGAAAAAATTGGTTAGATAATTTATGACGCAATCAAGCATCTTACAAAAAATCAACTAAAAACACAACGTATATTTGGAGAAACAAAAAGAACAACTTTCAGTGAATAACAACTTTTATTTTTCTTCTGTTTTTGGGTTTCATATTCAATAAAATTTGTCTTTTCTGTTTCTCCATGTGCAGATTGAATTTAGATTTTTTTTTTGTGGCATGATAGATTGATTTTGTGTCAATGTTGTCAAATTTTTTCGGAATTTTTTTACGACTATAATGGACGGAGATACACCAAAAGTTAGAAAGCACTATATATACCCTCTTATAAGAACAAAGCTACAAGGCGTACCAATAGGCGAGTCCCATCGGCAGGAAAAATAGCCGTGCGTTGATCCGGTGATCTCCGATTTCTCCCGTGTTAGCGTCAGAGATTATATGGCACGCATGAGTACATGACCCAGCCCATTAGATCATGTCAAATTCGCCGTTTCCAGTGGCACCGATGAAGGGATTATGGTCTAGTACGCACCAATCATTGCCATGTTCAATCCGACCACCGCCGCGCCTCGGTTACGTCAATATCGGCGCCGCGTACAGCGTGGCAAGGCAGCCAGCTGCAACTTATGCATAAAGTTTATTCAACACCCTGAACCATGACACAAGAATTTTGACTGTGGACGTCAAGAACTCTTAGCACGTAGCGGACAAACAAAAAGTATAAAAAAAAGGGATTATTGTCTATTTGTCTAAGGACTCAAATGGTGATATATATTGCAATATGTATGCTCTAATTATAGGGAGAATGATTGTTTTTGTGGCACTTTTCTCCTCCACAAGGTCGTTCGGGGGTATCCTTCTGGGAGTGGATTTGCGGGTTTTTGACGTTGGGTCGATTGATGCTGGTGATTTTTATGTGAAATTTCATTTAAAGAATAGAGAGGATGATTTCCAGTGGGTGCTAGTGGCGGTTTACGGTGCTGCTCAGCCCCAGTTCAAGGAGAAGTTCCTTAATGAACTGGTTAATGCTTGTCGGAAAGAGACACTTCCCATCTTAATTGGGGGTGACTTTAATATCATAAGGAATTCGAGTGAAAAAAATAAGGATAATGTTGAATATAGATGGCCTTTTCTATTTAATGCTGTGATTAATAATTTGGATTTAAGAGAAGTAGTTTTGTCTGGTAGACAATTTACTTGGGCCTATTCGCTAGATAATCCAGCTTTTGAGAAGTTGGATAGAGTTTTAATGAGTACAGCTTGGGAGCAGAAGTTCCCTTTAGTCACAGTGTTGGCTCTTGAAAGGTCCTTATCTGATCATACGCTGTTATTGTTAAATACAAAAGAGGATAATTTTAGAGGTAATCAACCTTTATTTAAATTTGAATTAGGCTGGTTATGTAGGGAGGGGTTTAGAGAAATGGTAGCGGAGGTGTAGAAAAATGTTAATTGTTGTCAGTCGGTCTTACATAGCTGGCAGAGTAAGGTTAGAATTCTTAGGCGGTATCTTAGGGGTTGGGCGAGAAGTACCAGCGGGACAAACAAAAAGGAAAAGGGAGAACTTAACATGTTGATTGATAAGCTTGATAAAAAGGCTGAGTTTATGTGTTTGTCCAATAACGAGTTAAATAGTAAAAAAGCCGCTAATGAGAGGTTGGCTCATTTGTTAAGAGAAGAAGAAATTAAATGGTATCAAAGGTCTAAAGCGAAATTTCTCTTGGAATGTGACAGGAATACTCGCTTTTATCATTTGATTGCAAATGGGAAGCATAGAAAACAGAGAATATTTCAGCTTGAACAAGAGGATGGACTTATTCGGGGTGATGTACAATTAAAAAATTATATCACCAATTATTATAAAGGTTTGTTTGGACCAGCCGAGGTCAATCATTTATCTATGATAGAGGGTCTTACAATTGATATGTCTCAAATTTCGAATGAGGAAAATTTTTATTTAACTGTGCCCTTTACCGAAAAGGAGGTGAAAGAAGCTATTTTTCAGATGGATCACAACAAAGCTGCTGGGCCAGATGGTTTTCCAGCAGAGTTTTATCAGGTGTTTTGGGAAGTAATTAAAAATGACTTGATGGACATGTTTGATGCTTTTCATAGTTGCACTTTGTCTATTTTCAGCTTGAATTTCGGGATTATTACATTAATTCCCAAAAAGACTGATGCTAAGCAAATACAACAATATAGGCCTATTTGTATGCTTAATGTATGTTTTAAAATTTTTAGTAAAGTAGTAACTAATAGGCTTATGAGAGTAGTTCAAAAGGTTGTTCTGCCTTCCCAGTCAGCCTTCATGCAGGGGAGATATATTCTTGATGGTGTAGTTATCCTGCATGAAACCATCCACGAGCTTCATAAGAAGAATTTGGATGGGATTGTTTTTAAGGTGGATTTTGAGAAAGCTTATGATAAAGTAAAATGGCCGTTTTTAATGCAAACGCTGAGGATGAAAGGCTTTTCGCCTAAGTGGTGTTCTTGGGTAGAAAGTTTGATCAAGGGAGGGAGTGTTGGTATTAATGTCAATGATGATCTTAGCGCTTTTTTCCAAACTCATAAGGGGCTACGACAGGGTGATCCTTTGTCCCCTGTTCTTTTTAATCTTGTGGTAGATATGCTTTCCATCTTTATATCTAGAGCCAAAGCTGCGGGCCTCTTAACAGGAGTCGTTCCTCACTTGGTTGATGATGGGTTGTCAATCTTACAATACGCGGATGACACAATCCTTTTCTTGAATAATGATTTGGAACAAGCCAAAAATCTTAAGCTTATTTTATGTATCTTTGAACATTTATCTGGGTTAAAGATTAATTTCCATAAGAGTGAGATTTTCTGTTTTGGAGCGCTTAAAGATCTTGAGAACCATGATATCTGTGATTATTTGGTTGTGAAGTAGGGGTGTTTCCTTTTAGATACTTAGGGGTTCCCATTCACTTCAGAAAGTTAAGGAATAGTGATTGGAAAGGAGTTGAAGAGCGAGTTGAGAAAAAGCTTAGCAGTTGGAAAGGAAAAAATTTGTCTGTTGGGGGTCGCTTGGTGCTTATTAACTCAGTGCTAAGCAGTTTACCTATGTTTATGTTTTCTTTTTTTGAGGTTCCTAGAGAGGTTCTCAAAAGGCTTGATTTTTATCGTTCTAGATTTTTCTAGCAGAGTGACAGCCATAAGCGTAAATATAGACTTGCTAAATGGCGCGTGGTGTGTTCTCCTAAAGAGTTTGGGGGTCTAGGGGTTCAAGACTTAGACGCCAAAAATAAAAGCTTGTTAGGCAAGTGGCTATTTAAGTTACTTAATGCAGAAGGGGTATGGCAATCTTTGCTAACAAGGAAATATTTGGGTGAGAAAAGTCTTTCACAGGTGGTTAATAAACCGGGGACATCCCACTTTTGGTCGGGACTTATGAAAATTAAAGATCAGTTCTTTCGCTTTGGTTCGTTCCAGGTTAAGAATGGAAGGCAAACTAGGTTTTGGGAAGATATTTGGGTGGGAAATTCTACATTACAGAGGCAATTTCCAATGCTTTATAATGTGGTTAGGAGGAAGGAAGATTTAGTATCTAATTGTTTGAGTACGAGTTCCCTAAATATTTCTTTTCGAAGACCTATTGTTGGGACTAAGCTGCTTGCTTGGAATGAGTTGTTGTTGAAGATTTCTAATTTTCAATTAGGTGTACATAAGGATACATTTCGATGGCATTTGAATAAGTCAGGACTTTATTCAGTTCCGTCTTTTTATGCGGCGCTTGTAGGCAATGTTCAAGCCCCTATCAGGAGTTGGTTTTGGAGCATTAAGATTCCTTTAAAAGTAAAGATTTTCATGTGGTATCTCAAAAGAGAAATTATATTAACTAAAGACAACTTGTTTAAAAGAAATTGGAGAGGAAGTACAAAATGTTGTTTCTGTATTAAAGAGGAGACAATTCAGCATCTTTTTTTTGATTGCCCCTTTGCGCGGATGGCATGGTGGATTGTAAAATGTGCATTTAATTTAGATCCTCCTGCGAACATGGCTAACATGTTTGAGAATTGGTTAGATGGAATTCCTAAATTGATAAAGTCACAAATCCTGGTGGGGGTTAGTGCCTTATGTTGGTCCATTTGGCTATGTAGAAATGATGTTGTTTTTGACAACAAAATTTTAACTAATCATTGCGAGTTATCTTATTGAGTGGATCCTGGCTGAATGCATGGGCTCTACTGCAGAAAACAAACCAGAAGGAGACTATGTTGGAGGGAAGTCAAAGATTGGAGTTTGTGGCGAAGCAAATCCTCAAGTTTCATGGGTGGAGGCTTAGTCATAGGATTTGCAATGGTTGAGGTTGTCGTAGTTTTTGCAATGATTGAGGATGATTTATCAAGTGTCTTTTAGTTGTAAGATTGCAAGCCGTTTTTTCTCGGTTTGTTTGACACTTAACTTGGTTAAATAAATTGGGCTGTGTACATCGTTGATGCAGAGGCCGGGAGAGAATTTTCTCTTCCATTATCTAAAAAAAAGGGAGAATGATTGTGAATAAATGTGGATTAGGGTCAGTATATCTTTACAAAGGCGCACAGGCCGGGTTTTTATAGCCTATAAACGTCAGTAGTTGGTTGCAGTGGCGTCTCTTCACGTCAATAGTCACGTCCCTTCAAGCCAATCGTTACGTCTCTTCATGGCGATTGTTATGTCTCTGGATGTAACAGTCAATGCCTTCTCTCCATGGGGGTTGTTATTAACCACATGTGTAGAGGTGAGAGTCGGTAGGGCTATTCGCGTTCGCCGAGAGGCAACCAACTCAAGACGGCCTAGGCACGCCACGTGGTGGGCGGCCGGCACAAAGACGGATGGCGGGCGGGCGGGCTGAGAGAGAAAGACGTGATGCACGCGCAAGACGGCGGCGGCGGCGTGCCATGCTCGGGCGGCCGCACGCCGGCACTAGCAATGCCTCACCTCCTACCGCTCGCGCGTCGCCTCCGCCGCCCGCCTCCCCTCCGACTACTCGCCTCGACCTCGGCCTCATCGCCTCCCGCGGTGGGCAGCCATCAGGCCGAGCCAACACTCGTTGAGCTACCGGAGGCGCGCGGGCCAGAGGGCAGGCGACGTATTAGCCGGTCCAGAGAGAGAGGGAGGCGCAAGTGAGCACAACACGGGGAAGCGACGAGAAGGGCGGAGAGGGCTAAACCGGGTGTAGGGGAAGATCAATCGCCTCTTGCTCTTGCTCTTGGGGAAGGGATTGTTGCAGAGGAGGAGGCGCACCAACTAGTCCCGCGACCGCCTTGGCCTTGCCGGCTCCCGCCTCGGCCTCGCCGGCTCCCACCTCATGACCTCCGTGATCGGGCTCGCCACCTCGGCCCTTGCCGCGCGTCGCCTCGCCTCCCGCCGCCTCCTCATGCCTCCCGCGTGCGCTGGTGCCGCTCCGCCTCCCGCCTAGGCCTCAAGCGCTACTTGGCCTCCCGCCGCCTCCTCCGCCTCTCACCTCAGCCTCAAGCGTCGCTCGGCCTCCGCCGCCTCCTTCGTCTCCCGCCTCAGCCTCACGCGCCGCTCGGCCTCCCACCATGGTTGTCGCGCCGCCTCGCCTCACACCGCCTCCTCGCACCTCCCGCCCGAAACCGCTTCATTCTCCTGGCTGGGGATGGGAGAGGCCGAAGGTGACAGGGGATGGGGGGATGGGAGAGGCCGGAGGCGGCAGGGGATAGGGAGATCCATAGGGGGAGGCGGCGCCGTGGGAGAATAGGCGATGGGGCCTGGCCGCCTGGGGGAGTGGGGGCAATGGAACCGAGCCGGCTGGGAAGGCTCCAGAGAGAGAGAGAGAGAGAGAGAGAGAGAGAGAGAGAGAGGAAATAAAGAATAGAGGGAATCTTGCTATTGGTGAGGACTAAAGCTTATGATTTCTTTTAGATTGAGAGAGACAGGCGTCACAGGCCCATGGAAACCGAGGAAAATAGTTAGACAATGGGCAAGCCTGGCGAGAGACAACGGGCAAGCCGCGGCACAGAGAAGCAATGGGAAAGACGCGAGACATGACATAAATTTGATGTGACAAGCACAGAGAAGCAACAGCTCTGCGAGTTTCTTCTCTCCGACGCTCCGCGCAATCATGCCTATAAAACAAAGCTCCGTGCTCATTTATTCATCCACTCTCAGCTCACCTCATTTCTTCATCATTCATTTACTCTCCTCATTTCTTCAACAACCATCTACACTCTCCGTTTATTCACCATCCATCCGTTATGCTGCCAAGGAGTCGGAGCACCAAGGAGCTCCCAAGCGATATGCTACCGAGGAGTCGGAGCACGAAAAGGGCAGCAGGGTGACTTAGTGTAAGCTCTCGCCGCTGCTCCCCTAGTCCTCCTCCGGCTCCGACTCCCGTTGATGCTTGCCAGTTCTCGCCAAGCATGGAAGACTACCGCATGGATGACCGTCATATGGACGGTACGAAGTGTTACATATATGTCCTAGAGGCAATCATGGAGATGATGATATCACGTCTATGTTTATGTGTTAATTGGATAATATGTTATCCTGTTCCTTGAATGAATCATTGGTTATGATGATTAACAAGTATGTGACTTGTTGGTGAAACTCTTAACTTATATGATGTCGTTCTAAGTGTATCCCTAGTTGGATGTCAATGGTTGGAACACCAGTGACTCTACGACCAGCACATGTATTGATTGATGACCATGTTTCACTGGTCATGGATAAAAGGATATCGAATCAATAATGTGAACACATGTTAGAGAACATGGGGTTGGATTGACCCACCTTGAGACACTATTGAGATTGTTATGATTCTATGTGTCGTTCGTTGGTCTCAAGCAATGATGATGTGTAATTCTTAGACCTGAGATCAGCATGGTTTCCTACATGTGTAATAGCACTCTTAGGGGTTGCCAATCGCTACTCATAACTGGGTAGTTATAAAGGTAACTTTCAGGTATGCTATGAAACATGCGGAGGAATGTGACTGGTCAGATATGGGATTTGGCCCTCCTAGCATAACAGGAGAGATGTCTCTGGGCCCCTCGTTGTGGTCGGATAAAGAAAGTGCATGGCCATGCCACTAGTGGTCGAAGTGTTCGACCACGTGAAGTTATCCGACACTCGATCGAGAAAGTATTGAACAGTCCATAGATGACACAATATCTCACCTGGAGTTCAACCAGACATCGTGAGGCTAAGGGAGAATACATAAGTAGGTCGCTTAGTTTGATCAGTTACGAACTGGTCGTATGGAGATACGAGCTGGTCGTAGACTGGTCGAACAAAATCACAGAATGGTTGAAACCCGGTCGTAAGGAGTTACTAACTGGTCGTGAACAAATACGAACTGGTCGTATAGAGATAGGACCTGGTTGTAAGTGATGGGGACCTAGTCGTAGATCATATTGCACTAAGGTTCGTCCAATATAATTTGTATGTATTCGGGAATCGTTATGTCCTGCTAGGAACCGCTAACCACTCGTGATCGGAAAGGGTTTCTGAGTCACAACCGATTACGCATGAACCTACAGGGTCATACACTTAACGGGTTGGAACAAACTAGTACGGATACGATTCGTCAAACGTGTTTGGATAGGATCCGTCACGAGCACTACATAAGGAGATGCATGAGGCTATTGGGATGGGTGGTGAACGTAACAGACAAGACACACGAAAGTCATGAGTTGAGTTGTTCCACCGAAAACCTAGCCACCATCTTCCTGAGAGCTCTGCCGTGCGACTTGGTGCTAGCACACCGGCACATGGTTGTTCCTTCCCTAGACGTGTGGATACCATAGAGGCGCTACTGTGGTCACTGTTGCACTTGAGGACGATCCGCGATCTTCATAAGGAACTACAGAGGTTGTTGAAGGAGACGATCGACTCGCGAGAACGCTAGATGATCGACTACGACCACTACATCGACGCGCTCTACGTTGGACCAGGCTGCTCCAACCCTTCTTCCACTGCTCTGCGCGTCTGGTGATAACAATCTGTGATCATCTACTTGCTTGGCTTCCTGGTTTACATGGTAGAAAATTTTGATTTGTTGCTATCATAGCCTACCCGTGACCCAACACGAAGGGCTACGAGGAGTACCAGGGTGGTCCGGAGCCAATGGGGACTCCAGAGTTCTCTCCCGCATCCACGGATGGCAACATTGGCGGGTATGGACGAAGGGCGAATTGCTGGAAGCACATAACTTGGAGCCATGAAATCCAAGACGGCCAAACGGTAGATATCGCAACATGTAATTATTGCCAAGCTAAATTAACTGCTCGTACAGCTGCAGGGACATGACACTTGAACCGGCACTACAAAGCATGCTTGCGCAAGATCGGGACGCAGAGCCGAGGGGGAGGAGTACAATGCAGCTAAACTTCGAGGCCGATGGCTCTGTAAGTACTTGGGTATACAACCCGCTTTCTGCCCGTGAGGAAATCGCTAGATATATTGTTGCAGAAGATCAACCGATTAGGATGGGCGAAAGCCGTGCGTTCGAAAGAATGGTTCAACGCGGCTTTTGCCCACAGTACCAATAGGAGAACTACTACATCTGATATTTTACGGATGTATCATAAGGAACTAGTAGAGCTAAAAGAACAATTCCTACAAGTTCAGTTCTCTTTTGCTATAACTTCAGACATTTGGACATCATCACACCAGAAAAGTGCCTACCTTAGTGTTGTAGCCTATTATTTAGACGACAATTACAAACTAAACAAGAGAGTCATAGGGTTTAAGGTAATTAATGAATCACACACGGGAGAGGCCATTGCCGAGCGTATACTACATGTACTTGATGATTTTAAGATAGATAATAAGATTGCTTCTATAACTCTTGATAACGCATCAGCGAACACAGCTTCTATGAACATCCTCACCCCAAGATTGCAGACATATATTGGTTGTTATGTTCTCCACCAGAGATGCGTATGCCATATCTTGAACCTTATTGTTCAAGACGGTATGCAAGCAATTGGCGGATATTTGAATAGTGTCCGCGATGCCGTTCGCTACCTCACAAATTCTCCACAAGTGGCAGCCAGTTCATGAGTCTTGCCTGACCAATGGGAAGGAGCCAAGAAAATTCGGTCTTGACATGAAGGTGAGGTGGAACTTGACCTACATCATGTTAAAGAAGTTACAAGGGTACGAACATGTCATATCTATTTTTGTCAATGCTAACTCTCAAAACAATGAATTGGTAGTTACTAATTCAGATTGGCAGATTGCTAGTCATTTTTGACAGTTTTTACAACCTTTTTATAAAGCAACAAATATGTTATCTCGTGTTTATTACCCTACCTCTTGCTTAGTTATAGAATTTATTTGGTTAATTGCAGACAAGATTGCCAAATCTAGGGAGGATCCCCTTTTAGGTCATGCTGTTGCACTAATGGAGGAAAAATTTATTAAATATTGTAGTTCTATTTCACACGTGTATTGCTTTTGTGGCATCCCGGTTAGGGGCCTCACCCGAGAGGTCCTCCAAGACCTCCCTGGGGGTCCACCAGGACCTCCCAGGAGGTTCTAATGACCTCTCGGGCAGTCCTCCCAGGCTTCCCAAGAGATCCAGCCGGACCTCTTGGAGGTCCAGGGAACTGACCCGAGGAGGTCTTGAGGCTCAGGACATCCCCAAGAGCCACTACCAGACCTGGGGGGGGGAGGGGGTCTAGAGACCAACCCGAGGAGATCATGGGAGTTGGAGAAGTCCTAACCCTCCTGTGATCCGAACCAGTCCCAAGGATCAATGGTTGGTTCACACAGCAAACACGAGTGGTAACATACATTCACGAGAGACTTTATTAACAGCAAAAGAGTTGATTACAAGGTTGCTTACAAGCCAAGACAACAAAGCAAAATACACAGTGGAAGCAAAACCAAGTCCATCCAATACACCATAGGTAATTGGCTAGAGGGTGCGGCCTAATTGATCTGGTCCTCCTCATCATCAAAGAAGTCTTCTCTTGCTCAATTCATCAATCAAGTAAGAATGAGCACAACCACCATACTCGCAAGTTACACCCGTCAAATAACAGAATGACATGCATAATGGATATCAAAGGGAAGGCATAATATGGTTGATTTGCGTAAAGCCAAGTTTCTTTCAAATACATATACTAAGTTCCAAGGCAGTTATACAATAACTAAAATTCATTTACCAAATTCCATTTTTTAGTTGGATAGCATTCATCATCAAATGGTGAAGGATACTTTCCTGTCACAAGGCTCCCCGTCCAACCATGGGATAGACATCCCAAAATCAGTTTATCCAAAACCTTTTGCAAACAAAACCAATATCTAACTTTGAGTGGTCTTTGCCAGCACATCCATGACCGTGGACACTGCTATTCGAATAGTTTTCACTCTGCAGAGGTTGTACACTTTACCCACATGACATGATTCATCTAGTTTGTTTAGCATTCGTCAATGCCACCTCTCACTGCCAAAGGTAAGAGGTCTAGAGTTCATGACAAGGCCTTTACAATGCATCATTCCACCGCAGCACCTCCTCGCTAAGGATTCGCTTCCTTTGGATAGAAACCCGCCGGAAAAGCCCCCTCTTGCACCAGTGGGAAAACATAGGTTATAAAAGACCATAGGCTATGAAAGACCTCCCACACATCAAAGTGGAACAACCGCGGTGGAACTTTGCAAATTAATTGGCCAGGTCCCACGCCCCATTCTGGAGATATGTGGTTGTACGGGGGTGGCATAGCCCATTATAGGCTTAGCAAAGGGACGCTCAAATGCCGGTCCTCAAATGACTAGGGCGACATCCGCAGAACCCTGGGACTCAACCATAGAAATGGATTGATCCCGTGCATTGACATGCACCAACCAAGCAACCAATTCGCCCTAGTCCAAACCAATTTTCCTTTCATTCGCTTTTCAAAAACATTTAGAAACTTCCATGACAACCCAATGCCATAGCTTAAAACCTTTAAACAGCAGTTGGTCATGTTGGTAAAATTTCCCCAAATCAAATACTTTTGATCTAAGCAAGACTAAGCATAAGATTTCACAATTGCTCCTGGTTCACACTATTGTATCAACCAGATTTTATCTAGGGTAACAACATGTTTGGTTCAATTTCAATGTTGCCCATACAAAGGAGATAGGCATAGCTATGAGTTTAAAGATAGGTACTGAAATAACTTAGTAAAGTAAGCATGCATTAACACTTAAATGGAATATATATAGGGTGAAATAATGGGTGCAATATGATCAAGAGTGTAACTTGTCTTGCTCAAAGGCCTAGATGTCTTCTTCTTTGAAGAGCTCTTGCTCCTCAGTGCCTTCAAAATCTACACGAGGAAACCAAAACAAACTCAACACAAGGCTCAAATAAGATCCACAGAAACTTTAATGAAACTCCATAATAAAACCAACAGAGAGGCTAGGTCAGTTTGGAGGAGGTCCAAAGAGCTTGCTGGAGGAGGTCCGAAGCTCAAGGGAGGAGGTCCAAGAGCTGCTGGAGGAGGCAAGAGTGTAGAAATGAGCAAAAGGGTAAAGAAGAAGGGCTACCCAAACCTATATAGCTGGAGCCATTGAGATTTCCCAGGGTACACATGTTCAAGAGTTAGTGAAAAGGACAATGAAAGCAGGCAAGAGATGTGACAAAAGAATAGCATGGGTGCTGCAAAAAGGTAAAAGCATTTAATGCGATACAACAGGCATTAAATGTGGGGAGACTCCCATGCGCAAAGGACATGGTCAAAGGATAAAGAAAGAGGAGTGCGACTGCCTAATGGGGCCAGTCAAAGCGTAAGGGGAGGTCCTGTGGACAGGAGATCCAAAGGACACAACAAGGGGAAGGTCTTAACGGCCAGATCTAACAAGGGGGAGGTCTGGACGGTTAAGATCTCTGAGGGGAAGGTCTTAACGGCCAGATCTAACAAGGGGGAGGTCTGAATGAACGAGGGGGGGTTCTAAAGGACACAGGGAGGTCCTAAAGGACGTGGGGAGGTCCAATTGAACAAAAATGAGGTCCTAGAGGACATTGATACCTCGAGTTGGGGGCAGTAATACCGGATTGGCAGAGAAGGGAACTTCTAGAGAGAGTTATATGGATCAAAGCAAAGAGGAAGTCCACGCGAACACAGAGAGGTTCGAGAGAGTGTAGAAGGAACTCAAATGAACCCGAGGAAGGATTAGGCCTGGGGAGGTTTAGGCCAAAACAGGACAAAAAAGGGAGGTTTGGACCAAGGGAGGTCCAAGCACTTGGGAGGTCTAGACCTAAGGAGGTCTAGTCCAGAGAAGAACGAAGCAAGCTCAGATGGGGAGGAAATCACCAAAGCTCCAACAAACCCAACAAACCAAAAGAGAGTTTTTAGTTAAAGTTTGGTGTAGTCAATTAAAGTCCATTCTGAAATTCTCAAGTTAAGCTTTGAATTCTCATCAAAACAAAATGGTTCTTTTTATTTTGAAAATTCAAAAAGGCTCCAACAATCAAGGTGTTACAGCTTTGCTATTATTTTTGATCCTACGAAAAAGTTGCCAGGCTTGCAGATCGGTATGGAGGGAATAGGTGAATGCCTTGGTCTTGATTACTCGGAAGCTTTTGCACAGGTCAAAGAGGAGCTTTTTCGTGTTTTCCGCATGTATCATGACAAATTCGGCAGTAGTGCGAGATCAAAGGCCACACGGCAGACGCAACAAGGAAAGAAAAGCTTGACATCCCACTTGTGGAAGAAGCTAAAGGGCAAATCCAGTTTTTCATCCTCTCAGTCTCAGGCAGCCCCCTTGTGGAATTTTGTCTCAGAGCTAAACCACTACCTGGAGCATGATTTTGCAAACATCGATCCTGATCTTTCCGGTGGAAAGATAGACTTGCTCGAGTGGTGGAAGAACAACAAGCGGATATTTCCTGTGCTATCACATTTCGCACAGGATGTTCTACTGGTGCTGGTGTCCACTGTCTCTTTAGAAGCAACGTTCAGCATGGCAGGGAGAATAATTGAAGAAAGAATATCATCCCTCACGCCTAGGATGGTGGAGGCAATCACAAGCGCCAAGGACTGAGAATTGGCTAAAGAGCGGCAATAGCATCAACTGGAGGATCTTAAGATCGTGCAGGTGTACACTGACCTCGAATGCATGAATGATCTCGACATTGATGAGTAGTTAGTATGTACATATGTTGTTATTGTACTCTTTTCCTTACTCGGGGAACTCCACTCTGGGGCGTAAGGTTTTTAACGATGCAGTAACATTGTATTTGTAAAATATCAAGAAAATTTCATTTTTTCCCCGAAATATTTACGTGCCCATGTTTTTACGCAATTAATTCAGTTTTAACTAGGCTTTTAATGAGGAGGGCACGACCGCACGAGAGGAATGAAGATGGCGATCGCCGCCTCGGCCTCCGCCGTCTATAGTACTTCGGGCTCGGCTTGGGCTGGCACAGCATGACCTCGGCACGACGGGCTTTGGGCCGTGCCTGGGCCTGGCCGAAGATGAGGTGGGCCGGCATGGCACGCAAGATGGGTGACTGGCCAAGGTGCAGCGAGCCACGACGCGGGTTCGAAGCACGGTGGGCCTGGACCATGCTAACACGGCCCAATGCCCAGCTCTACACATGTGGGTAACTGCCTTTGAGGACCTCTTCTGTGAGGGAGAGGTCCTAGAGTGGTCTGAAGAAATCTCCAGGGGAGGTCCAATAGGACGTCCGAAAGAGGTTCGAGGATGGTCTAAGAAAAGACTCTCGGGCTCACGTCCTGACTGCTTGATTGATCCTAGGCCCAGTAAAGGATCTAGGTTATTTATGAACAAAGGTATACCCGGATAATTGACTAGCTAATAATTCTCGTCAGCTAGCCCCTCAACTTCAAGTGAAAAATGACTTGAGAAGGAGGTCGTAAAATCATGGTTGGAAGTAAAGCCTTTCCGACTGATACTCTATTTGACCAGAAATAGACTTGGTCAAGAAGGTAATTTCACTTGAGTTGTAAAGACATAACTACTTTTTCTAAGAAGGTAGGAAGGGGAGCGTCAATCGTCTTCATTTATGAAAACAATTCCTAAAGAGATGGTTATGCTTTGGCTTCCAACAATTTATTAGGAACAGATTCTGATAAAAAATTATCCATTGGACTTCTGTCTTTATTCATTTAATTTTGCCGCAAGTTGTTGGTCTATAAATAACCACCAAAAGGGCAGAAGATAGAAAAATTCCTTCAGAAACTATCTATCTTTCTTACTTTCGAAAGTTCTTAATTATCTCCAAATTTCTCAAGTCCGAATAGATTTCTTTAGAAGGAATAATCAGTCCTAAGAGTACTATGGGTAAGATCATGGGAAAGATACATTCTATGGATCAAATTGACTTTTCGACCACCTTTCAACCACCGTGGAAAAGATAGGATCCATGAATCATGACTTCAAGATGGTCGAAAAGTCAATTTAGTCTATGGATTGAAGTCTTCAAGAAATTAGTAGAAGAAAATCTCGATGATCAGGTAAGCACTTCTCGAAGCGTATATTGAGGTAATTTCTATTTTTCTAAAGGTTCTGTACTTTTTTACTCGTAATGATTACAGTATAAAGATAACTTTGGGAAAAGATAAAAAGCTTTCAACCCTTTTATCTCGCACATCTCTAACACACGGACCAACTCCCTTGACCGAGTGTGAGTTGTCATATCACCACTAGTCAAGGCGCAATTGTCACGTCCTCGAGGTAGTGGGTTTTATGCGCACTAATGGTATATATGGATTTTTTTACCCCTCCTTAGGCACAATTTACTCCAGTCGTTTTTACTTTTCTCATTCACCGAGAGCACTTCGTCTTTCTCAAGCCTTCGAAAAGAAGAATATTCCATTCTTCCTCAAAACCACCACCAAACCAAGGTAATGGCGCGATGGAAGTCATTGACGCTGTCTACAGAGGAGCTCAAGGGGCTAGAATAAGACGGGCATTTCCCGGAGAAGGCAATCATCGAATGGCATGCGTCGAAGAGGGAGATTGAGCCATGCCCTCTGGCCGGCTTCATGGTCGTCTTCGTGCCTTACCTCCGAGTAGGCTTTTAATTACCTGAGAGTGATTTCTTGACAGGAGTCCTTAATCATTATAGAATAGAACTAGTTCATCTTGTACCAAATTCGATCCTAGTACTTAGTATTTTTGCCCATATGTTTGAGGTGTTTTTGGGAATAGCCCCCAGTTTGCGTTTGTTTAGGTTTTATTACCAAATCATTCACAACAAAAAGGCTGCTGGTGCCTTAGGCTCCTTTTACTTTAAGCTTCAAGACACCAACAAGAGGGTTTTACCCTTTTGGCTTCCAAGGATGCTAGCTCAACATGGAGCAGGGAGTGGTTTTACTCTGCTGTTCCAAGAGAAAGTAGGATTACTTTGTGGATGTCATAGGGACATGCCCATGATCTTAGGTGATGAAACAATTGGCAATTGGTCTGTAGGTTTGACAAAATTTGGAGTTGTCGGCCAAGTTTAATGAATCCAGAGTATCTGCGGCGTTGTAGCCACAAGACTACCGCTAAGAGGCACGATCAAATTGAAGCACCAGACGACCGCAAGTTTTTGGCGCTTTGAATTTCTGGTTTATGTAGTACCAGCGTTATAGCCACTAAGACTACCACTCAATGCAGATGACCGATTGGGAGAGCTGATACGAATGTAGGTCATTTCGTTCTCACAAGATTGAATCTTTTGGACGTCCGATTGAAATCGGACGGTCCAGATCTAGTGAACGTTCGGACCGTCCGAACGGCTTGGATATTTTGGGCCGTTAGATTGAAATCCAACGGTCGTCGACCAAGGAGACGTTCGGACTTTGAACAGTGCCCAGGATCCGATGGTTTTGAAGCGCGGTCCGATCGGCCGGTTGATCTCAAGCGTCCACGTGGCAAAGGACGTTGTTCCGAGGCTTTTGCGGATTTTCGTGGAGCGGTACTACCGTGTATTGAGAGGCGGTACTACCGCGACTTGGTAATACCACAGGTTCAAAGGCGGTACTACCACGTCACGGTAGAACCGATTCTTAGTTGACGGTAGCTAATTTCCAGAACAAGTGTATTTTGGTCTTGGACTTTCTTGAGAGCGGTATGACCGCATTTTATGTGTCGGTATTTCCGTTTGTCGGTATGACCGTTTTGACTGAGGTATGGAAATTCCAGAGAGCTTGTTTTTCGGTGATTTTGGGAATTCTCTGAGAGCGGTTCGACCGCAATGCTGAGAGCGGTACTACTGTGAAGTGGTAGTACCGAGATTTATTTGGCGGTAGTACCGCATGTGGACTAAAAGCTGATTCTCTTGTAAGTTTGAATTTGGGATAGGTCATATCCTTGTTTGCCATTATATATGGGATGCATATTGCATGTTTTGATCTAACGTGGGTCAAGTTGTGAAGAACTTGTTCCCAGAGATGATTTCTCTGTCTATTGCTGTGCAGGTGGCTTGCAGGTCAACGACGGTCAACGGCGAAGGGGATCAGGACTAAGCTTGGAGAGCTGAGGTCTAGAGCGATCAAAGATGCCGGGTGAGGTCAAGTGACTCAAGCATGGCGCAGAATGGACGAGGTTGATCGAACCGGCAGTTCGATGCAGCTGGTTGGATCAAGTGGCGCGGGGGTCGGTGCAAGTGCCTTGGAGGTTCCAATGGAATTCGGACGGGAGAGACTTGCCGATATGGTGAGAGCCGTCGATCAACCTACACGTGGCGGAGCAGGCGATTGCTTCGACAAGATTGGACTCGGTTCATGGAGAAGGATCGAGAAGGGGTATTTTGGTAATTTTACCAAATACCGCCTTTGTGATTCTTGGCTAAACCGCGGCGCGGGTCGGCGCTTGGAGAAGCAGTTTAGGTCAATCGAAGACGAAGACGACGCTTTGAGATGCGTGCGTGTGTTAACCCATTGTGAGTTAGGGTTTAATGGGTGCCCGAATGGAATATTCCTAGATGCTTAGCCTCCACTATATAAGCACTTGGTGCTGTGCGTTTTGTAAGGTGAACAGAACACGAGAGAAGCCTTTGTGTGCGTTTTCCAAGAGACCTTCTCTTAGGGTTTTGAGAGAAAAGGAGAGCTAGGGTTTAGGAGATGGATTGAGTGTTGCTCATGTATTGAGTTTTGTCCTCCAAGTGTAGAGTGGCTGTAAACCTCAAATTTCTATTCCTCAATCAATCCATGAAATTTCTCCAAGCTGAGTTCTCTCTGTTCTTGCACTTTACTTTGATGTTTTTGTGCTTATGATGATCTATCCTATTTCTGTTGGTTCTTTCTGTTAGACTTGCTTGCTGTGACTTGTGGGAGATCATCCAAGGTCATCTTGATCATTCATAACCCACGAGCAAGCTTAGATTCAGAGATAGGTTTTGGACTCAGTTTTAACATGCACTTTACCAAATTTGAAAAAGGTCAAAACTTTGTCATGGATCTGTTGAATGGATGATTGGAATAGGTTCTAGACCTCATCTAGATGTTATGTTTCAAGTTTGATAGGGTTTGGTTGGATAAAACGAAAGTTGATCATCTTTTAGGTTTGAAACTCTGCTGTCAGGCTGATTATCTCGAAGGGTGGTAGTACCGCAGGTAAAACAGTGGTACTACCGCATCTTGTAGTCTTTCAGCAGAGATTTTGTTTCCTGTTGCTGTTTTTCTTGAGGGGTTGCAAAAATTGTTTAAGCGCCTATTCACTCCCCTCTAGTCGCCTCTCCGGTCCTACACTTTTAGTCGTAATGCACCACCGGAGTGGTCAACAGAAAACCGGGTCGCTGACAAGGAGATTAAGCTCACCAATGATGAGAAGAGTGTGGTCCTATTGATCAACGACCTGATGGGGAGATGTCTGACTGGATGAAAGATCGTCCATAACTTTCTCAAGAACAAGATCTTTCCCCTCCAAAAGAAAGAAGTACTGTCCTGTGATCATGACATCCGGAAAGATGGTAATAATATGTTTATCTTTTTTCTCAAACTGAATTTTGTAGTTGAAGTAAAGTAATCTCTTATCATATTGCAGCTCTTCCAGATGACGAGGTCCTAGCTAGGGCCTCAATTTTGTTGAAGAATCGGATCCTAGAAAAGGAACCGATTGATTTAGAAGCGCAGCCCCCAAGCTTGATTGGGGTTGCCCTATCACTTAGGAGAGATCACACGGCGGTAAGTACTCGTAGGAATAGCTAGACATAAGAAGTAAATTTGCTCATGTCTAATTTGTGTATTTCTGAACAGATGACCTCAAAGAAGCGTCCCATCTCAGATATTGGTGCGAGCTCTGCCCCTCCTTCGGCAAAGAGTATAAGGACAAGTTCCAAGCCTCCTGTAGTGCCAAAAAAGGCAAAGGCCGCACCGACTTCAGCCTCAGCTCCGCCAAAGCCTCCTACTTCAACTTTGACTCTGGTCTCAACTCTTTTGAGGCCTTCTACCCACGAGGTACTGAAAACCAAAGTCAAGACACCAATTTATCGATACGCCTCTAACCCCCAGCCAATGTCTACTATACCAACTTTTATGGCTGGGGTGATCCAGGGTGAAGGATCATCAGAGGAGTCCGAAGAGGAGACTCCTCTTCAGCAGGTTTCAAGGTCATGAACGTCCATGGCCTTGGTTCCCTCTTCGTCAAAGCAAACAGGACAACCTACTTTCACTGTGAGTGAGGATTTTATGGCATTCTTCAACGAGAGCGGATTCGAGATCGAGTAAGTTCTTCGATAATAACCTCATAATTTTTGGCTTGTAATGACCAATCCTCTTTTTTTAGCCTCTCCTTGTCGTCGGATCCAAAGAGGGGATAGTTGATAACGCAAGAACAAACTTCGCCACCAACTGTACCAGCAGTAGAGGAATCCCCAACAGAAGGGATTATACAAATAGAGATACCTCCTCGGACCACTGAGGACGTGGTCCAGGATGTTCTGGCAACAGCCGCCAGGACATCCAAGGAGACATCATAAGACGCGAAGGTCCATGAGGAGAGGACCTCTAAAGAAGATAAAATGGAGGAAGCAGTACGTGGGTCCATTACAACAGGAGTGGACCGTGAGACCACATGGTCAGAGGAGGTGGTCCATGAGACCATCGAAACTCAAGACGAAGACAACCATATCTTGGTAAACTTTTTAGTTTAGTAATTTCATCTTTGAATATACCAGTATAGCTCTGACTCGTAGAATATCTTAGAACTCGCAAGATGCCAGGGCTGATCCTACTAGAGGAGTTTTCCATTTAGTTGAATTGGATCGGTCTGAGGATGAAGTTACGTTGGAAAGTTCTCCTCCCAGAACTGAAAAGAAGAACCTCCAGGACCTAATGACATCTGTCAAAAAGTGCTAGAAAGTTAACGTTGACATGATGGGGGAGATCAAATCTTTTGCAGAGGAGAAAGAGAAGTAAGCATGTAAAGTTATTATTCAATTGTAAGATTATAACTGAATAATTAACTTATACTTTTGTTCATACTATAGGGAGTGCTTGCTGGCAAAAGTCGAAAAAGAAGATGCTGAAACTGCACTTCACACCCTCAAACTGAAATTGTCTAAGGCGGGGAAAGGATTTGAAAGGAATGATGTAGTCATGGCAGCAAAAGCCAAAGAGATTCACACCTTGACTCAAAGCAATGAAAAACTGTAGGAGATCTTGGGCAAACAATCTGACGAAAACCACAATCTCTTTAAGCAGAACAAGGTGCTTACTAAAGAGAAGGAAGGTAAAAAAAATCTATTTTTCCTTTTCTCAGAGCATTTAACCTTATCACTATTTGTAATGCGTGAATTCTACTTTCTTTTTTTTGTTCTTTCTTAGAACTAGAAAAGACAAAAGAGGATCTTCAAAAGACCTCTTCTAACAAAGATCTTTAGATTCAAGACTTGAAAGAAGTGAAAAAACGGTGTCGCACTGCCGTGCATGAACTTGAGAAGAAGGTGGAGACCTTGATGAAGGCCAGCAAGGAAATCACTATAGTTACGGGAGGTAGTTTTTTTCGAATCTCAGCTTCACTGCAAGAAATCGCAGAGCAACTAAAAGCTCTGATAACTTCTCCCGCGACCAACATGACCTTAGATGACCTTAGGAATGATATCTACACTCAAATTATATACATTCAAAAGCACATACATGCTATGAAGAAGACTATGGATCAATCTTTAATGATGGCGATTGGTCAAGCCTTGACCCGAGTCTTATTGAAGATGGATCTCCTTTATGGTGATTCCGTTGATCTTACGAAACTTGTTCGTGCGCCCAAGTTCAAAACAAAAGAAATAGATATTGCAGCTCAAGCCAAGATTACACTAGTGGTGGCGGAGATCATCAAAAGTATTCGACTCAATGTTCCTGCCACTCCTTCAAGTGCTCCCGCTGCAGCAAGTACTCCTGGCTCAAGTGTATAACAATGATAATGTGATAATAAATTTTTAATGTGTGGGATGATGAAAGTGTTTGGTGTATGACAATTGTAATTATTATTTTTTTCAAAAATTGAATTGCTTTTGCAAATTTCTTACTTATCTTGTTATGTGTAGCCCCTCGCCTAGAACACTTTGTCCAGCAATAGGAGAAGTGTTTCGGGTGAACAAATGCTTTAGGACTAGTATATCTTTACAAAGTCAATGATCCGGATCAGTGTGTATTTAGAAAGATGAAGTCAAGCTATTAGACTCTTATGCAATGAGAATTGGCTTATAGAAGAGGTCCCAATCAGCTATCATTTCCCAAATGTATACCGATGGCCATTTTACAAGTAAAGACACTATGACCTATTAGCGGATTTGACCAACCGTAGGCACTTGACTAAATAACAAAAAGGACGATGACCATGTATGCAAGATGATACGAAAAAATTTGTGAAGAAAAAATTAAGATAATATCCACAGTAAAAAGACAGTCTAACTGTATATTTAAATGATATGGGAAAAAATACTTAGAATTTTCGAAGATGTTTAATGTTCCATATATTAGATAGAACACAACCATCCTCCATAGCTAATCTAACTGAGCCTAGCCTAGTGACAGAGACTACAGTATATGGACCCTCCCATTTAGAGGACAACTTGTTCAAGTTAGCCTGGTTCTAGATTCGCCTCAGGACTAAGTCACCCACGTGAAGTGTTCTTGGATGAACCCTTCGATTGTAGTAGCGTCTCAACCCTTGAAGATAAGCAGCTGATTTTGATAGTGCTCTATCACATCTTTCTTCTAATAGATTGACATTGTCTTCGCGCAATTGTCCTTGATTTACTTGATCTTGGAGGTCTGTATGCGCTGAACCTAATTGAATCTCATTAGGTAGCACTGCTTCTGCACCGTAAACTAGTGCGAATGGTATTTCTCCAGTTGTTTTACTGGTAATAGTGCGCAATGCCCATAGGACAGAGAAGAGTTCCTCCATTCAAGTCTATGAGCACGCCTTAAAGCAATTAAAAACTCTCTTTTTCATGCCTTGTATAATCTGACCATTGGCTATTTCTACTACTCCATTACTCTGCGGATGTGCCACTGAAGCAAAGCAAATCTTGGTGTCAATTTCATCACAATAATCTTGGAATATGTTACTAACAAATTGGCTCATGTTGTATGTGATAAGACGACTGGATACTCCAAATCTTATGACAACGCTCCGTATGAAGAATTTCTTTGCTGTTGCAGCCGTTATATGAACGACTGGCTCAGTTTTTATCCACTTAGTGAATGTATTAGTGGTCACAAACAAGAATTTATACCCATTGGGTGCTTGCGATTGTGGTCCAACTATATCTATACTCCAAGTCGAAAAAGGCCATGACAAGGGAATGGTCTGTGATTGATATGATGGTTGGTGCACTTGTCTAGCATGGAATTAACACTGCTCACATGTCTTAACAAGGTGCATGACATCTTGTAGAGCGATGGGCCAGTAATAACCTTGCCTAAAAGCTTTGCCAACCAGGGTTCTATAGGATGCATGTGTGCCATACAAGCCCCCATGAATCTCTTTTAGTAATTTTATCCCGGAGTCTTGGGATATGCAACACATGAGAACACCATGTGCTCCCTTCCTATACAATGATCCTTCGACCAGCTTGTACATGCGTGCTCTTTGAATTAATCTGTCCTTCTGTTGAAGATCATCGAGCAATGTCCCTGATGCAAGATAAGTGGTCAATGGTTTTATCCGCTCTGCATCTTGCTCGATGATTCTGACCTCTGAGGTGGTCGAACCTGTTTCTATTAAAGGTTTTGTAAGGTATTCGAGAAAGACACCTGTTGGAACAGGTGTTCGTGAGGAACCCAGTTTTGATAACCGGTCCGCTATGGAGTTGTCCTTGTGCAGTATATGTTGGACTTCGAAATTTCTGAAGTGTTTTTCCAACTTCCTCACTTCACCCAGGTATCGAGCTATTGTCTCGTCAGAACATTGATATTCCTTTGCTACCTGGTTTACGACTAATTGCGAATCACCCTTCGCTAAAAGCTGACGGACTTCGAGGGATTTAGCTGCTCGAAGCCCGGCTAGAAGTCCTTCATACTCTGCCATATTGTTGGTGGCAGTGAATAGAAATTGTATGACATACTGAAGTTGATCACCTTGTAGTTATCAACAAAATCCCAGCCCTAAGCCTTTAAGTTCACGGGAGCCATCAAAATACAGTGTCTAACGGTCATCTAGTACCGGACTAACTTAAGGTTGATCCTCAATATTCGTCCATTCAACCACAAAATCAGCCAAAACTTTGCGTTTTATTACTATCCAGGTAGTGAAATGAAAATTAAATTATTCAAGTTCTACTGCTCATTTGGCTATGCAACTCGTTATTTCTTGGTTATGAAGAATATTTTTAAGAGGAAAAGATGAAGACACTGTAATCTTATGAGATTGAAAATAATATCTTAGTTTTCTAGAACTCATCAGAAGAGCGTAAATTAACTTTTGAACCTTAAGGTATCTTTCCTTTGGTCCATGTAAGACTTCACTTACATAGTAAATGAGTCATTCAGACCCTTCTCTTTCTGCAACAAGTACTGCACTGGCCACATTTGGTGTTGCTGCCAAGTAGACCAATAAAGGTTCACCTTCTAAGGGTGAAACCAATACTGGAGGATTAAAAAAAAAGCTTTTAAGCCTTCAAAGGTTTTGTCAGTTTCTTTGGACCATTGGAACTTTTTGTTACTCTTACGGATCACCTTGAAAAAAGATAAACCATGTTCTTCTAATTGAGAAATGAAACAACTAAGAGCCGCCATCCGACCAGTTAAGGCTTAGACCTCCTTCACAGTGAAAGGTGGTCGTAGTTGTTCAATGGCACGAATTTTCTCTGGATTAACTTCAATCTCACGAGAACAAACAAGGAAACCAAACAATTTACTAGAATTAACCCTGAACGTACACTTTTCGGGATTAAGTTTTATTCCATGCTTGTTTACATTTTCGAAGGTCTCTGTGAGATCCTTCAGATGGTCATATCTAGTACCACTTTTTACAACGAGGTCATCTACATAAGCTTCTAAATTACGCCTCAACTAATTGCTGAAGGTTTTCTGCATTAAACGTTGGTACGCGGCTCTAGCGTTTTTTAACCCAAACAACATCTTAACATAGCAGTAGACACCAAAGGGTGTGATGAAGGCAGTCTTCTCTTCATCCTCTTTCACCGTACTGATCTGATGGTATCCAAAATAAGCATCAAGAAAACCCATCAGTTCGTAACCCACAGTAGAATCAACTAACTAATCAATGTGAGGCAAAGGGAAGTCATCCTTTGGGCAAACATTATTTAAACTGGTAAAATCGACGCACATGCGCCACTTACCTTTGTATTTCTTGACTAGGACTGGATTCGCCAGCCACTCGGGGTGATCTACCACACGAATGAAGCCAGCTTCAAGGAGCTTATCGAGCTTTGATCTGATGGCCTCTTGACGATCCAGGGTGAAGCGTCTTAGTCTTTGCTTGACTAGTTTTTTCTAAGGCTGATTGGCTAGCCTGTGCTCAATCACCTCCCTTGGGACACTGGACATGTCAGATGGCTTCCATGCGAAGACATCCGAGTTGGTCCGGAGAAAAGTGAGGAGCACATCTTCCTATTTCTCACTTAATCCCGCACCAATTCGAATCATTTTGGATTGGTCATCGGGGCTGAGTGGTACTATCTTTACCTTCGCATTGGACTGAGGAGTAGCCTTGATTTTCACGGCCTTCCCTGTTTTATCCTCTAAAGTAAGATCTTTCAGAGGTAATTGATCGACAAGTTCCAGCGACTTATGATCACATGAAAGTGCGACAGCTTGGTCACCTTGCACCACAATTACACTTTTTGGCCCAGAGATCTTCATTTTCTGGTAGGCATGGTGTGTAGCTGCCATGAACTTTGTTAGAGATGGTCTATCTAAAATTGTATTATAGGCAGACTCGAAATCAACCACTTCAAAAGTGATTAATTCAGTTCGAAAGTTGGTAGCAGTACCAAATGTTACTAGTAACACTACTTGCCCTATTGGTGTAACAGACATACCTGGCACTATCCCATAGAAGGAACTTGTTATTAGTTTAATCTTAGAACAAGGAATTTGCATCTCATCTAAAGTATTAATAAATAACAGATCTAAAGAACTTTCACTATCTATCAATATTCTTCCTACTCTACAATTACTTATGGTAGGGGAAACTACTAAAGGTAACTTACAAGAAGTAGACATACCTTTATGGACGTCCTCCTTGGTAAAGGTCAGGGAGGTCTCTGACCACTTATGGTATTCTGGACGGCCAGGTGGAACCTCAACATTATTGACGTCTCTCTATGCCACCTTGTACAGCCGTTTAGAGGTGTAAGCGGCCGAACTCCCTTAGATGGCATTGACGTGGTGATCCATCTTCTGAAATGGCATCTTTGTGTCTTTGTCATTGATTCGGACCACTGGTGGTTTGCTGTCTTCTAACGGGACAGGCATTGGGCCCTTCCCATCGTAATACTCCTCCATCTGTTTCTGCCAAGTACGGTAGTTGCAGAGGTCATGGTCAGAAACCTTGTGCAATGGGCACCAGCGCTCATTACTCCTAGATGGATTTGCAGCATGTGAGGTAGTACGGTTGTTCAAACAACCTCCTTCCCTCCTTTTGCTCCAAAAACCTTTGCTTTTGTCATAGGGTGTTCACTAGTCAATGGCAGCGATGACCCTCGTAGATTGTTTGGACCCCCTTTCTCCTTCTTCTTAGGTTTTTTCTTACTACTCATAGAGCCTTCGGACCTCTTAGATTTCTTCTCTTTGATGTCCTCGAGGCCTAGCTGAGGAGGAGTGGTCCCCTTGTCCACCATACGGTTCCACTCTACTGCCTCGTTGGCATCGGAATACCGATCAGCCATGTCGAAGAGTTCTGACACGGTCCTAGACGAATTGATGTTGAGGTCTTCTTTGAACCATCGATACCTCACCGCCTGTTTAAAAGCTTGAATCACAGAGTCATCAGAAACATTGGGTATAGTATTTCAGATTTCTATGAAACACTTTACAAACTGACGTAAATTTTCATCGGGGGTTTGCCGGAGTCGATGCAAATCATCCTCCTTCCCCGATTTTGCATAACAACTTTTGAAGTTATTTTGCAGCATATTACAAAGCATCTCCCAGTTGTATATGGATCCCTTAGACTGATTGAACAACCAGGTCCTGGTGAAACCCTTTAGAACCGTGGGCAAATAATTAGCCATTATCTTATCATCGCTTCCAGCATCCTGAATGCAGTAGTGTAGACTTAGAGAAACTATAACCGGTTCTATGTCCCGTCAAAATTTTCCATACTTCCTAGTTTGAACTTCTCCGACCAGATAACATCTCTTAGTCCGAGAGAAAAGGCTTTGCAACCTACATAAGGACCAACACATTGTCGTACACTACGACGATTATTACGATCAGCGAGAGATCTAAGACGTCTACCACATCCCAAAAAATAAGTGTCATACTCGCCTTGGCCTTGGACATGACGGCTAGGAGCACTGTCACTTTGGTTTTGCCTTCGTCATGCAAGTGATGACCCTTCCAAATGAGAGTCAGTCTGGGAAAACACAGTATGCGATCAGGTGAAGATATTCTCCGCAGCATCCTGCAGCTCCTGCACGATAGCAGGCATTATTTGCACTCCCTGCTCCCGAGTTAATCCTTCTGGAGGGCGTGCAATGGCACTCGCTAGATAGCGAATGCGCTCCGCAGGGGAATCCTCCTGCATAGGGTTTGGTAAGGCGTTTAGATCCCTTATAATCATTGCCCGCGGCGGTGGCGTACGCATCGCCTATTGTGGTGCCCTCGCTGAGGAACCAAGGGCATCTCAGTAGTAGTGGTTGCGAACCTACGAGATGTGCGCGTGTGTGATGGCACGTATCTCGGCTTGTTGGGCCTTCTCCTCTTGTTAGAGGAGTTCCCGCTCTTCCTGTTCCTAGCGATGTCCTGATGTCTCAGATTCGACGCCAGCATTGGATTGATTGTCACCAAGGGTGGTGACCTGATGTACTCTAGAACAAGCAAAAGGGGTGAACATGCCGTCGTCCTTTGAAGAGGAGGATGAGGTGTATTGTAAGGTTGAGAGAATATTCTCCTCAGATGTTCTCTCCAGGTCCTCAACGTGGAGACCACCAGTGAGATCATCATAACGTGTTGGGCTCCAAGAACTTTTCGAATCTCCTGCTCTAAGGGAGACAAACTTGAGATAGTATTCGTCCACGGTAACACTTGTGGACGAAGGTATGGCCGACGTAGAGCCAACGGGTGCGGACTTAACGGGTGACGGTTCTTCGGTAGTGGTCTTGAGGGAACCGTTGGTATTGTTGGATATGAGAACGAAACCTTCCTCCAAGTGGTCATCGTGGTCGGAAACGTCGAGGATGCTTTCCTCTCTCTACGCTGGTAAGCTTCGATTCATGTGCAAGGCACTGAATGCATCACCAAAATTGAGTTGGCGAAGATAGTGACGGCGATCCCCACGATCGGCGCCAGCTGTTGACGTCTGGGACTCTCGTCACAGAGCAGACAAACAAAAAGTATAAAAAGAAAATGGAGATTGCTATCTATTCGCCCAAGGACTCAAATCGTGATATATATTGCAATGAGTATGCTCTAATTATAGGGAGAATGATTGTGAATAAACGTGGATTAGGGTCAGTATATCTTTACAAATGTGCACAGGCCGGGTTTTTATAGTCTACAAACGTCGACAGTTGGTTGCAGTGGTGTCTCTTTCACGTCAATAATCGCGTCCCTTAAAGCCAATCATTACGTCTCTTCATGGCGATTGTTATATCTCCGGATGTAACAGCCAATGCATTCTCTCCACGTGGGTTGTTATTAACCACATGTGGATAACTCCATTTGAGGACCTTTTTTGTGGAGGAGAGGTCCTGGAGTGGTCTAAAGAAACCTCCAGAGGAGGTCCAATAGTAAGTCTGAAAGAGGTTCGAGGATGGTCTAAGAAAAACTCTCGGACCCACCTTCTGACTGCTTGATTGATCTTGGGCCCAACCCCCGAACTTTGCAATCTGGTTTAAGTAACACCTTGATCTGGTTTTGCAAGATGGTATTGCCCACGTAGCACAATGAGTGAGCGATTTTGCCACGTATGATGACACACTAACGAAGTTGGGTCAATGAAAAGTGGGTCCAATAGAGGTTTCTCCCTCACCGAGCTACCAACCGCGCTTCTATGTCTACCGCCCCCTATAGCGCCCTTCTCTCTTTGTTTCAATTTGGGGGAGAAGCCCCTGTGGGTCCCACCTGTCATTCACCTAAACTTGGTCAGCGTGTTATCCTACGTGACAAAATCGTACACTCATCGTACCACGCGGGCAATACCACCATGCGAAACAGGGTCAGAGTGTCATTTAAACCGGACTACAAAGTTCGGGGGATCAAATATCTAGTTTCGTAATTCAGGGTGTTGGACAAACTTTCTAGATGTTATATGGACTTTTTGCTGAAGTCTAAAATCCGCGTGAAACGAAACAGAGATCGGATTCCGTTGTGCCTTGTCGCTTCAGGTTTGTTGGGCAGTTGATCCGAGCACGTCCTACGAAAGAATCAAACGTCAATCAACTGAAACTATATATATACTACTGGAGAAGAATATAAAGATTCAGCTAGATCGGTACAAGCAAGCAAGGAACAAGCATCCACCACGTCCACGGACAACACTGCTAGACGCAACGAATAATCCCAGCCAGCCCAGCCTGAGTGCCTGACCCGGTCCCTATCCAAATGACCAAATGCTTTCCATCCAAGCAAACGCAAAATGGCACTTCAGAATCCAAACCCGGCATTAATTACCATGTAAAAACAACTATTATAACCCGTGAAACATGCCGGTTTCATCATGAAGGACTAGTTTAGCTCCTGATTCTTTCTAAACTGCCAAAATATGGAGTAATCGAGCCTTCTTTAAGTCCTTCGTGTCCGGCTGTAACGCAGCTCTGGCACTTGGAACAGGTCCTGGCTGCATATCTAAACATGTGGGCCACCAACCACTAAAGAATTTCGAGCACAAAAAGAACTTCTGAACAAACAGCCGCCCAAGCAAAACAAAAACACTAGTCGTAAGCCGGCAACTACAGTTGTCGACTCGTTGCAGCTCATTGCATCCTCCCTTCCGGTCCAAATCTGCTCCTTGGGGGCGCTGCACCATTGGAGCATCGCCAATGATCCCCTTCTCCCTCCTCGCCGTCGTCCTCGTCTTCCTCATCGGCCGCGCCGATGCCCTGTCAGGTCGAGTTTACTTCAGTTCTTTCTTGTCACTGCACTATGTAGTACTTGAGCAGTTAAGTAACGTTATCTGCAATCGTTCACAGGGTACCAGATAAGTTGCGGTGCGAAGTCCGAGAAGGTGGTCGGGAGCGTGACATGGGTTCCGGACGGCCGGTTCATCAGCGTCGGCAACGTCTCCGACCTCCCGTCCCAGGGAATGACGCCGATGCTCTCCTCGCTCCGGTACTTCCCGGACGCGTCGGCCAGGAAGTACTGCTACGTGATCCCTGCGGTGAAGAACGCCAAGTACCTGGTCCGGACGACGTACTACTACGGCGGGTTCGACGGCGGCAAGGCGCCGCCGGTGTTCGATCAGATCATCGAGGGCACGCGGTGGAGCGAGGTGAACACGGCCGGGAACTACGCCAAGGGCCGCGCGACGTACTACGAGGCCGTGGTGCTAGCCATGGGCAGGGAGGTCAGCGTGTGCCTCGCCAGGAACCGCGCCACCACGTCCAGCCCCTTCATCTCCGCGCTCGAGGTCGTGCCATTGGAGGACTCGGTGTACAACTCCACCGACTTCGCCGCCTACGCCCTTAGCACCATCGCGCGCCACAGCTTTGGCCACGACGGCTCGATCCTCAGGTAAGACAAGAAGAACCAGACGTCATCCACGCCACTCTGCCATTGTTTGCTATAGATTCAGCGCCGCAGCTCGTTACCTTATCATGTGCAGTGTCTGTGTAAATTTACTAGCTATCCAGGCGATCGTTTCAACCGGTACTGGGAGCCGTACACCGACGGGAGGAGCCCGGTGGTGGAGAGCCAGGAGAGCGTGGCGCCGGCGGCGTTCTGGAATAAGCCCCCGGAGGGCGTGTTCCGACGAGGCGTAACGTCCAGCCGTGGCAAGAGCCTGGAGCTACCGTGGCCGCCAGCGCCGCTCCCCGCCGCGAGCTACTACCTGGCGCTCTACTTCCAGGACAACCGGACGCCGAGCCCGCTCAGCTGGAGAGTCTTCGACGTCGCGGTCAACGGCGAGACGTTCTTCGCCGGGCTGAATGTCTCGACGGGCGGCTCGATGCTGTATGGCACGAAGTGGCCACTCTCCGGGCAGACGAAGATCACTCTGACGCCTGCGCCTGGTTCGCCGGTTGGGCCGGTGATCAATGCGGCTGAGCTCATGATGGTTGTTCCACTTGGAGGGAGGACTCATCCTAGAGATGGTAACTTAGATTGGTGCAGCTCTCATGGGTCATGGCTAATTCAGTGTTTGCTCACAAGAACTGGGTAAATCATCCGTGTCTTTTATCATGTTACTGCAGTTATCGGCATGGAGGCGCTTGCGAGAGGCTTTGTCAACCCGCCATCGGACTGGAGAGGTGATCCTTGCTTGCCTCAGGGGAACTCATGGACTGGTGTCACCTGCACCCAAGAACCACTTGCTCGAGTAATTGCCCTGTAAGTTACTAATTACATAACAATGGAACTAGAAAGTCATATTGTGCATACAAGATCAGTAAGTTCTTCCTTTTTATTATTTCTGAACAACGAATAATGGCCATTGTACATTTTACCGCAGCAACCTCACAAATTTCAGTGTTGGAGGGTCAATATCTGACCACATTGCCAATCTAACTGCAATCTCAAGCATGTAAGCTTCTTGAAACAAGTTGATGTTAGATGTGCGTGCTAAGTGAGAAGTTGAGTGTTTAATCGGGGTAATGGTGATTGCAGTTGGCTAGTGGGGAACAATCTGACAGGACCAATTCCAGATATGAGCCCCCTACATCATTTGGCTTCTTTGTAAGTACTAACATATGAATTAGTTACTTCTCATTTCTCAATGACCTTTTAGGAAGTTTAAAATTACTAGTAAAAAAACTGAAGAGGTTGGTTATTCCATTTAGCTAATCTGGTTGAATCTATGATCTAAAGGCACCTAGAGAACAACCAATTGACAGGGCCGATTCCTCCATCGTTGGGAAACCTTCCAAGACTTCAAGAACTGTAAGTGGCTTCAACATGTTGCTCCATTATCCAGTTATAATTTTGCTTTCTTGACCTGATGCTGTTGAGTTCATCTGCTATTTGTGACTACTGGAATTCGTGTTTCGCAGGTTTGTGTAGAACAATAATTTACAAGGCATGATTCCAAGCAGCCTCAAGAGCAGAACGAACATTAGGTTCCAGTGAGTGATCACGAATGTTGTATTCTAAACTTGCGATTCCTTACCGTCCTCCTTACCGTCCTGTAGTGAATGACGAAGAATTTATCTTACTTTGACAGGTATACACCTAGGAGTAACCTTAGCTAACAACAATATTACAAGGACACAAACTCCTTCAGATTATAAGATGTTAATGGGATAAGGATTCCTTTAATAAAAAAAGGGATAATGAAAATCCATCGACAGACAACAACAGTACAGTGAGAACGAGGACACACATATATCTAACTAGCAATCTATCGTATATCATGGTTTTTCTTTTGATATTTTGTTCTTTCTTTGTTTTCTTTTAGGCAAGCATAAGTGCTCTTGAATGAATGTATTATACCATATGAACTGTGTGGTGCTGATTCAATTTTTTTTATCTGTATGTGAAGTTGTAAATTTGTCACATAGGCAAACAAGAAGACTTTGCTTGGGCTTTGCGACTAGAATCTATCCAACTTTTTTGAGGGGGGATTCTATCTAAATTCTGAAACGTTTTGATTGAATGCCGTGCAATCCAGCCCGGAATAGCTCCAAGGCCCAAATTCCGTTAGCCCAGCCCGTTTTACGGCCCATCCCCTCGCAAGATATATCTCTCGTCTCTACTCATTTTTCCCTTTTTATTATCTCCTCCTCCTCTTCCTTCCTCGCTCTCGTCGCCTAGGGATGACAACGGGATCATTCCCCGTTGGAGAGTGGTGGACCATCCCCATCCCTGTGACAAGAAAAAATCCCTATCCCTGTCCCTATCTCCGTCGTCGGGTACTATTCTTCCTCATCCCCATCCCCGTCGGGTTATCGGGGCCATCCCGTCCCCATCCCCGTCGTCGGTACTGTAATTTCTGAATTTCGACTGCAGCAAAGAGAAATTTCTCAAACTATGGATGTGGAGCGGCGGCTGGGTGGAAGTGAATGGGAAATGGGGTTAGGGACTTAGGGTTTATGACTAATGATATGCTGCGTGCAAAGACAGGAATGATCACTTTCGGTTGGTGGAATTTGGCTATGCTATACCTTGTGTTATCACCTTATCGAACCCTATCGGATACTTGAGGATGAGGAAGCGAGGGAACAGTCCGCCCCGCCAAACCTGATGGGGAATATTTTTTTCATATTAGTATCCCCGTAAGGAATAAAGTAGTTCCAAACCCATCCCCTAATAGATAAATTCACCATCGAGAAATGGGGAATGGGCTCCATTGCCATCCCTATCGTCGCCACATCGCCCCGCTTCCCCGTCGCTCCCACTCCCGCCTCGTCGCCGGCGATGACCTCCGTTTGCCAAACGCAAACCCCACCCCCGTCTCTATGACTCCAGCAAATCCCACCCTGCTCCTCTCCTCCCGCCCCAACCCCTCCCACCCCTCCCCCTTCCCCTCCCCCTCCGCCACCGGCGCCCCAACCACCCGACGCCGCCGCGGGCCACCAGAACCACCGGCGCCGCCTCGCCTCCGTAATGGTTCCGGCCCCGCCGCCCGCCCGACGTGGATCCCTCTACCTCTGGTGACCGGGTCGCGGCGCGAGATCCCGGCGTGCGCGTCAAGGCCAAGGGGGATGCTGAGGAGAAGAAGAAGGGGGGAAGGAGGAAGAAGTGGTGGGACTGGTGGTCCGGTGACAGGGAGAGCTACCTGGTCGACGACGTGGAGCCGCTCCCGATCCCCCTGACCGTTCCGGACACCGAGCCGATGTCGCGGGAGGAGCTCGACCGCCGCCTCAGCTGCGACGTGGAGATCGAGGTGTGTGCGGTTGCGGTGGAAGCGTGAGTTTTCGGTGAGTTAGGGCTAGATTTGGTGATAATTTTGGGATGTGTGTTTGTGTGGCTTTGGATTGAAGGATTGCAAAACTGTTTCGTACGAGTGGGTGGGCAAGTGCCGGAGCTGCTAGGGGACGGGGCTGGTGAGCTACTTCAGGAAGAAGGGGAGGGTGACCATCGGTGAGATCTCTTGGTCTTTCTTTCCTAACCTCGTATCGTATTGTTCTTATTGGTAGGAGATAACACTAGGAAAGGGAACTTAGAGAGAACACTAGGAAAGGGAAGTAGAGGTGCCAAAGGTATCCAGATCTTCTTGCCAGGAAAGTTGCTATTGCGATCGTGGGAAGGGTGGAGCTTGAATTAAGGCTTGCACTTTGCGACTAGGTGTGATGTAGTTGTGGTCAATTCTTAGTTTAGAATTATAATTTACCCTACAACCATGACCTGCAGTAATGCTATTACTAGTGGAGGCACATTGTGGTTATAAAATAACCAACATTAGCATGTTTTGAACCTCCATGGCTAAGGTTTGAGTGCAGCTTCTGCCTCTGCAGAAATCAAGATTGTAAATACCTTTGATATGGCACCAAATTCATGATATATCGTGCATAAATTGGTTTGGCAAAAAACTCTTTGTTTTGTTGCTCCATCTCTTGCAACTAAGCTTAATGCTCTACAACAGCAACCATATCATCTATAGGTGAAGCTGGCCTTTTGTTTTCAATGAAGGGAAATACATACAAAGTGAGCTTAGCATAATACACGCACCATCATCTGTCATGCCATAAAAGAAAGAGGAGGTTCCTTGAGTGACCATGAGAAAAGGAAGTGCTGTTGACTGTTGTAAACGAGTTAGATGCTGCTTTGCATTGGCCATCATCTCTGCAATGAAGCACACGCTGTGTTTGCACCAGCTTGTGCAAGAAACTGAGCTCATGCTGAAGTCTTTTATTGCGGGTTGGTTTATCGTTAGTGTTTGTATTTTTGAATTGTCCATGCTACTGAGGTACCATAGCTCTTCAGATCATATGGTACAGAGAAGAAGTATAGGGGGTCTATCCTAATCTGAATTAAATTGCCATCGATATGCCATCAAGTTACTTAGGTAAATGATTTTTTTTCAGTGGAAAGCTTGGAAATGCATCACAGCATCAGATATTGGAGTTAACTGTAAAGTCATGATATAAAAAACTAATGACAAGCAAAGTTACTACTGCAATCTGACCTGAGATAAATGGGGTTTTATCTATCAGGTGTAGGTGTGTTAATGGTGGACACATAATTGTAATCCCTTTGGCAATCAGATGAGTGGACGCCTGATGGAGTGATGGTTGGCTGATGCTGCCAAATTGTGTAGGTTTTTTGTCATGCAAAAGTAAATAGCTTGAGCCAATCGGATCTTTGTGGAGACCTAGATTTGCATCTAGATCCTCTGTGTATTCTGAGCTAGTCCCATGATCAATAGCTCGCTCACACAGTACATCAGCGAATATCACATTCATACATAAACAATACTTAAATATTATTGCAAAACATGGTGAATAGGTCTTAAGGCCAAAATTTACATAACGGGCCGACATGCCAAATAGTTTAAGTAGCAGAGTGGCAGCGGAAAGAACTTCAAAAGAGTGTGCCCTTCATGATTTGTCACAGGCACCTCACTGGGGCTAGAACCCAGTTAACGTCGTCTCCATCTCTATAGCCGGATGCATAGAAGTATTCATACATCGGGCCTTCAGCTTCGTAGTTTGAATCCACATGTTTGAGCAACCGTGAGTGCAGTCCTTACCGCAAATGCAGTTATATAGATGTAAGCCTACAAAGGGAGGGGTTGTATATTTGTTTTAGAACAAAACCAGTTTGCTCAAATACTATCATTATTTACCAACCTATGACTAAGCATGTTTGACCTTTAAACCGAATGTTATTTTGTATAAGCAATTGTTATCACGACCATGCTTAAACCAACATGACCACGTCCCTAGCAATCATGCTTAAACCAGCATGTTGCAATTCCACCCAATATGTCTCAAATTACCGGCAACTGTGCTTATACCAGCATATCCCGTACACAACGACTGTACTTACACTAGCACATCACAAAACACAAAGATCATGCTTAAACCAACATGTCCCAACTTCGGCGACCATGCTTAAACAAGCATGTCCCATACACAACGATCATACTTACACCAGCACGTTGCACAACTCAACCACTGTGTTTACCCAATATGTTTTAGTTCACAATTTGAAGTCAATAAAATTAAACAGTGTGATTTTCTTTACAATGCCCATAACCGGAGGCACAACTATTCGAATTGGTTTAAAGACATTATGCAGAGGTTGTACAGCTTTACGCACAAGATATGATCAATCTCACAATGTCGGCCATGACACGCTTCCTTAGGCGTGCGACGGAGGCGATCATGACAAAGCTTTTCTCATACCTAGCTCCAACATTAGACCAACTCTGGCAGGGTATGCCCCAACACTGGGGCGTGCCTTACACTAGGTCACTTACCTAGAATGATTACTTGCACCCGTTCACATTTTCAGTGAGAGGCCGTCTGTTGTTAGTGAGTCTGCGACCCTTCTTTTATGTGTAGTAACCAAGGGCGTAGGTTTTCATGCCGAAGCTAAATAAAGTGATTGATTAGATCTATTCCATACTAGACATGTGGTTGTATGGCTTAGTAGTTTGGAAGGGAATACATGATTTGGTCCTTAATCGACTCTGGCGAGACAAACCACCAACCCACTGCATACACATAGCACCGATCTCAACCAACTAATCGCCCAAGTCTCAACCTTTTATAAATACATTGTTTCTGTTTCTAGTGGTAACCTATGTTACCACACTACGATTTAATGTATCCAAGTTCTCATTGTAGCAATATTTGTGTTCTATTCATGTTCACTTACTAAGCAGTGTCTAAGCACAACCAATAGTTATGACCATTTAATCAACGAGGATTGTACTCATGTAATACATATCCTTAAGGTGACAAGGTATAAGAGAGTCGATAAATGAAGAAGGGATTCATAATGATAAGCAAACTTTGGCATAACTAAGTATCAACATTTGACATAATATTTCATAAATAATAATAAGTATGCAAGTAATAATTTAAATTGAAATACTTTGCATTTGAAAAGTAGGTCAACATGATCAATGGTAAGGACTTGCCTTGCTCAAATGTGGATGGGTCTTGATCTTCACTTGAAGTAGTGATGGGGTCTTCGGCGACGTTCGAATATATTTAACACGAAAACGATGACTTCAAAAAAAACTCATAACACAAATAAATTTAAACGAACTCCAAAAAGTATTATTTTGGTATTGTTGGAAAGATCTTGAATTTAGATGGATTGAGAAACAAAATTCACTTGATTTGGATTTAAAATGAGGGAGAATGAGCTCTCCAAAGTTTGTCGTGAGAGGAAATCCCAGAAATTCTGAAATTTCTGACCTGTGGGTCCCACTGGTATTTTCTTTTCTTTTTAATTTGTTTTATTTAAGAAATTCCACTGAGACTAACAGGTGGGGTCCACCGGGGTTATTTTATTTTCTCTTTATTTTTAATCGGAAAAACTCGAGAGGCTGATAGGTAGGGTCGTGGTCCATTGGACTAGGTCCATTCAACGGTGCATCGGGCCAGGGGCCCACTGGTCAGAGATCGTGGTTCACAGACTCGGTCCATGAACTTAATCTTAACCCTAAGAATTAACTTAACTTCTAACTACGTGGGGCCCACTTGTCATACACTAATTAGCTACCTAATTACCTAACGCTAATTACCGGTTAATCCTAATGACGTCTACATGGCAGCCACGTCAGCTTCTTCCTTAGCATAGAGCAAAGGCAGAGGAGCTCGCTACCTGTGAGGTGGGGCTCGGCTGGCACCCGGGAGGGCCAAAATGGGATGCAACCTCTATGACGGTCCTAACGGTGGCGGTGGCGTGTCGGGAGATGACCTAAGGCAGCGCCACTGTGCCGCGGGGGAATACTACGATACGAAGCCACTGGCCGCTAATCTACACGCGGGTGAGCTACTCCGCGTTGCGGCGATGCTATCCACGGCGGCGGTGTGCAAGAAGATGCACGGGAGCGGCATCCGACAGCGAGGAAGAAGGTGCTCGCGGAGGCGACGCTACGGAGGCTAGGGGGTTGCATTGACTAGCCTAAAAGGTTCACGAGAGCAAGGAAGGCGATATGACGCAAAGAAAGGAGGAAGGGACTCATCGGAAACGAGAAGATGAAGAAGGGGCTTGGCGGCGGCTATTCTGATGGCGAGAGCGAAGGGGCTTCAGCGCTCTGGTGCTCCAACTAGAAAAAAGAAGGGGAGCATCGGCAAGAGGAAGGTGAGACGATGCCGAGGTGCATGACCTTCAAGGGCGAGGCTCACCGAGGCGACGAGGAATGGGTGGCGACGACGATGTCCGCGATGGATCAGGCGCTCAGATCTTGGCTCGTTCTCGGCGATTGAGCGAAAGAAAGAGAAAGTGAGTGAGCAAAAAAGCACGAGGAGAGTGAGGCAAAGACAGTGATGCCCTCGGGAGGGCTTTATAGCTGCAGAGAAGGCGAGATGGTGGCAGCATTGTTACGGCTGGGCGACGAGATCTTGCCATTTCGCAGGATTTAAGGGGCCGATGACCAGTAGAGCGATGTGACAAGGTCGCGGCGGGGTCGGGTGGCGCTCGAGGTCTATTGGTGCAGAGGCACTCGAGTGCATCGGCATTAATGGAAGTAGAGAGGAGAGAGCGAGAGCGGGCGAGTTGGCGCTCGGAGAAGAAGAACAGTGCAAGGTATTGACGGGTGGGTCGAGGCCACCAAATGCGGCTGTGGTAGCGAGGATGAGTCAAAGATCGCCCATCTTAGGCTGTAGAAAGAGAGAGGAGGGCCATGGAAGGAGGAGGAGGTTGGCTCGGCGCTCTTGCCGAGCGAGGCAGACTGCGTGAGGGAAGAGGAGCTGGTCGAGTGGGTTTCGGCCCGAGAGGAGGAAAAGAATTGCTTTGAAATTTGTTTGAATTAATTTAAGGATGGATTTGAATTGAATATTCAAATTCGGAGAGATTTTTGTGCTTAACTTTCTTTGTAAATTTTTATTAATTCCATTTAAGTCTAGGATTTTTATTTGACTTTTAAAATACACCCAAAATTTTGTAATTTTCACAAAATGCAACAAAAGTTTTTCAAAATCCACATAGTCCAATAAAATGTCAGATTGCACCAAATCGGGCTGTTAAAATCTCCAGTAGAGATTCAGGTATTAACTTTTTAAAATTGAGATCTTGACATCTTGTTAATACATGGTGCTTTCTTGCTACTCCATTCACTGTGCGTTCCTCCTGGGAGAAATTTTTTGCGCTGACTTCTCTTTGTGCCTGTAGGTTATGTTCGGAAAATTACATATCGCGAGGGCATTGAAAAGATGGACGAGTTAGACAATGGGAAACCACCATAATTTGATGGCCCTGTCCGTTTGGCAGCTGCAATTCTGGGGTGTTTGGGACGACTTCAGCATCCGGCTTTTGCCCTGAAAAGCTAGAAGCCGTCTTAAACGGGGGGTTTTTTTTCCACGGCTTTTCCCCAAGCCGAAAGCCGTCAATAACGTTGTAAAGTCGGAAGCTACCGAGGGGCAGCTTCCCACCCCTCCCCTTCCAACTTTACCCCCGAAGTTAGGGGTAAATTACGCGCTTTTGCCATCGCACAAAATCCTCCAACCCAACGCCCGAAACCCTAGCTTCCCACATTCGTTGCTCCCTCTCCCCCGCGCCCACCCCTCCTCCTCACCCCCCCCCCAACACACACACACACGGCCACCGGCGCCCCACCTCCTCCCTCCTCCCTAGCTCCTCCTTGGCGCCCCAGCTCCTCCCCTCGTGTCGCCACCGCTCTCCTTCTGCCACAGCGGCCTTCGCCCCTCCTCCTTCCTCGACACGACCGTCGGCGCCCCACCAACCCCCTCCTTCCTCGGATCTGCGTCGGCGCCCTACCTCCTCCCTCCTCTCCGCTCTCTCCTTCCCCGAGCAGTGTTGTCCCAGCCCCCATCTTCTCATGCTCCCCACGCGTGGCGCCCTCCTGTTCTCCTTCTCCCCCACCGTCGCTAGCCACCTGCAGCATAAATGTCATTGCTAACCCAACCCTAGGCCTTCGCATTTTTTTTTTTTTCTTTGCTTTATTTCTTTTCTTTTTCATTGTAAATTAAATAGTTTTGTAATAATTGTTTATTTTAATAATTATTTGTTGTAATAATTGTTTTTGATACTAGTTAATTGTAATAATTGTTTATTGTAAGTATTTATGTAATAATTCTATATTGTAATAATTATCGTTAATTGTTGTCGTTAATTGCGGTAGTTGTACAGGTTAATTGTGGTTTGTGATGCTAATTGTGCTTAATTGCGGTATATTGTGATAGTCGTCGTCAAATGCAACCAATTGTGCTAATTGCGGTAATCGTTGTTAATTATCGTTAAATGTCATCAATTACGGTAGTTATCATCAATTGTGTTAGTTCTTCATTGTCTTTAAATGTCGTTAACTGTGTTTAGCATTGTTAATTATTGTCAATTGTTGTTAGTTTTCGTTAAATGTTGTTAGTTGCGTTAAACGGCATCAAAAAAAGTTGTTACTGTTTTTAGGTGTATTTCAGACATTTTTCATCTCGGAAGCCGCGGCCAGTCTACCTAAATTCAGATAGTCAAATACCAAACCTTTTTTAGGCTAGCTGTTCAGTCCTACAACACAGCCGAAAGCTATTTTTTAGGAAAGCTACGGTCCTTTATCAACTGAACCTGGATAGATTGTGTTCACAACCTTCGACGATTTAACCTGAGATTCTTTCCACTACACAATCTCTGTTTCAGGCACGGTACATAATGGGATGACATTCTTTAAGCGTTGTAAACTACTATCTACCTAGTAATTGTACCCTTTTGTTCTTCACTGACAGATATATGATCATAATTCATAAAGAAAAGGAAAGAATAAATTACAAGGGAGCACTTGGCTCAGTTTTTAAAGAACTTTTTTGGCCTGTATTAGTATTACCCCGAGCAGCTACAGGTTAGATTCTTTGCATGTTGTCATGGTCCTTTGCTCTCCTTTTTGCTTTGAGGTTGCCTATATTGCAAGCTCCAGGGGAATCCCAAATTCTGAAACTTTCTGCAGCTGTCAGGCCTCTGTATTCTGGCTACCTTTATTCAGGACACAGAACCTCTATAAACTTTCATGAAGGGCACACAGAAGCTGCCTGGACAGATCAATTAGACTTACCCATCATCTCTGGTTGCAGCAAATCAGTCACAAAATGTCGCATCTGAACATTTTGACCTTCAAGTACAATCTAGCAAAGCTCCGGTCCAAGGCTGGCCGGCCAACCGGACGGCTGCTGTCCGCCAGGGGCCGGCAGTCCTCCGACTTGATGGAGATCTACAAGCCCGACGACGACGAGATGAAGAAAGTGTTCAACAAGATCGCAGGCGAGCCCGGTCGGATCTCCAGGAACGATCTCCAGGCGCTACTACAGAGGTTTGGGAAGGCCGACGCTGCCGGCGAGGCGAAGCGGATGGTCTGCGTCGTCGACTACAAGAAGGACGGCTACATTGACTTCGAGGAGTTCATGGAGGTGCACCGGAGCGGCGTGCAGCTGGGGGACATACGCCGGGCGTTCTTCGTGTTCGACAAAGACGAGGACGGCAGGATCAGCGCCGAGGAGGTAATGGAGGTGCAGCGCAAGCTGGGCGCCGAGTGCAGCCTGGAGGAGTGTAGGAAGATGGTGAAGGAGATTGACAGGAAGCATGATGGGTTTGTGGACATGGATGATTTCATGGCCATGATGACTCGCCCAAGGAAGAAGCCTTGAGCCTCAAAGAGTAAAGTCCCCAAGATTAACATCCTGATGTAAATATGTGATCATGTCTGTGTACGATTGTATGATATTTGGTAGTGCGTATGCAGGACAAAAATAAATGGTGTGCTAGTGAAATAAAATTATCATAAGGTGAGTTAAAAAATACATATTTAAATGTTATGTGCAATCCAAATTGATACATAATTATGAGGAACAAAGTTAAAATGGAAAATACATTCAATGTAGGAGTTAATTCCTTATTTGCCATTGGAAGTTGACGAGCTCCCTAAAATATCATCAAAAAATTGCTCATCCCTTGTATGTCACTCGTTCTCAACTTTAATCCATTCTTTGCCACTCGGTCAGTTATTGTGGATTTATTTATTGACTTGAATGCGAAAAAGCGATTTGCCCCTAAGTATCTTTGAGATCTTTAGGAATTGTTTGACATAGTAATATAGTTACAAAAAATATGAAATTTTTAGGAGAAGTTTCTGACATAGTGTAAATTATTTTTAATTTTTATAGGGTTTTATTTGTAACATGTTTTCTCTAAAAATCTTTCAAGTTACAACCGAAAATCTAAAGATTTTAGAGAAAAACTTGTTACAAATAAAACCCTATAAAAATTATATAATAATTTACACTATGTCAGAAACTTTTCATAAAAATTTCATAATTTTTTGAACTATATTACTATACCAAACAATTCCTCAAGATCTCATTCTAAATAATGCACTTAGGGCAAAATCGCTTTTTCAAGATCCAAGTCAAGTCAAATCCACTACCAACTAACCGGAGTGGCAAAAAAGGGATTAAAGTTGAGAATGAGTGGCATACAAGGGATGAGCAATTTTTCGATGGCATTTTAGGGAGCTCGCCAACTTCCAATGACAAATAAGGAATTAACTCTAAATGTAGTGTCTTAATAATGGATAATGCGTTTCAAAAGCCCAAAAATGTGCACAAGTAGTAATATTAACAACAAAATTAACTAGATTTGTGATGCAAACAATATCAGAGGTACTGGAAGGTACCAAGGGTGCGGCAAGCGGAGCTGGTGCTCCAGCCCTCTCGCGCGTCCTTTGTGGATCCGCCACTGATATTAGGGGTGCAAACAGAGCGGATAATTCTCGACCAACCGACCGAACGAAAGGTTGCTTGCGGAGCGAATACGGAAGAGATAAATGGTTATTCGACACTATTCATGTCCGACTCCGAGGAAAAATGCAGAATAGGATACGGGATGAACGATATTCGTCCGCATGTATCCGTATATCAGGTGGTATGAGGAAAGACTGTTGCGACTTCACTTAAGAACAAGATAACACATAGGTGGGTTGCTGCATCTGAGTATGTAGAGGACACTAAGTGTTTTTCATTTGACATCTCAGCGATTAGTCTCTTTGTATTCGCTCTGATTGTACCACCACTGTCTAATATCATGTGTAGGGGTGCAAAAAAAGTAGGTAATATCCGTTCGACCGACCGACTGACCGAATGCTCACGGAGAGAATACGAGATGAAGAAATGAGTATTCGATACTATCCGTATCCAACTACAACTCTGAGAAAAAAAAATACGGAATTAAATACAGAATAAGCGATATCCGTCCGTATCTTGTCCGATTGCACCCCTACATGATATACTGTGCGGAATAAATTAATCAGCTTCAAACCCGCGCTCATCAGCACAGAATCCAGTTTTTGGTTGGTGTTGCATGGACAAACTGTTCATGCATATGTAAACACTGCATGTGAAGCTCATGTTCAAGATTGACTGAGGCGTACAATAGTAGAAAAGTGATATTCCCCTGTTAAAAAATGTACGACGTTTTAGAGAATATGCGGTTAAACTTTTTTAACTTTGATCACTAATATATATAAAAAACTATTTGTATTGGTTATGTGAAAATTGTGTTATTAAATTAGTCATATTTTTTGTAATATAATAATTTTATATAATTTTATGAATATATTTATAAAAAAGTAATGGTCAAAGTTATATGTTTAAGACCGTGTCGATGTTTAAAACGTCATATATTCTTGAACAAAGGTATATTGTTGAAGAAATTTCGACACGACTAGGTACAACAATGCAGACCCAACTTTGGAATCCTATTCCATATCTCTTGCATACTTATCTGGTCAGATTTTTAAGCGCCCACATAAGTTCACCTTTCAGATTCCCACATTATGTGCCAGTACCATTTAGCTTTTTTTTCGAGGAAACGGCAAGAGTGCCATTAATTCATTAAAGAAAGGAGCGTGCCACATACAAACAAGAACCGGCCAGAAGAAGGCAGGCAAGAAGGGAAAAAAGAGAGAAGAAAAAGGAAAGGATAAAGAAAAAATAAAACTATTTACAACGACTTATCTCTCCTAGGCTAATCCTCTGGCATTGGAATCCACCCCACCTTGTAAGTAAGTCTGCAACTTGGTTGCTCCACTCTGCGTCCATGCTCAGGCCTCTTCTTTGATGAACGCCAACACTCCCATTGGCGATTGTCTGAGGTGCTGAAAAATCCGCCTATTACGTTCTTTCCAAATCTGCCATAGTGTAAGAATAATCAACGAGCATTGGCCTTTCTTGCCCTTGCCATCGACGGAAAAGAAAATGTCGGTCCACCAATCAACCATTTTTTGACGAGATGCCCAGTGGGTCGGGTTTAGATGAGCTCGCTGCACCCAAGTGGCCACTAAGGGCCATGTGTGTCTGGCAAAAGGACACTCTACAAACAGATGCATAGCTGTTTCCGGGTTGTTCGTGCATAGTGGACACCAGTGATCGTTTTGCATATGTCGATGGGCAAGGACATTTGCCGTCGGCAGACGGTGCTGTATGAGAGTCCACGCGAAGATCTTACACTTTTGTGGTGCCCAGACGTTCCAAATAAGCTTCTGGAAAGGAGCCTCCCGCCCCTTACGAATTGTGCATAGTATGCCGACTTGGCTGTGTAGATCCCTGAGCTTGTCCACTTCCAAGTTATATCATCATTATTTTGAGATAGTGTAACTTGGCCGACCATGGTATAGATTTTAACAAACTCGTGTAAAAGATGCACGGTAATTCTCCTCCTGAGATCGGCTATCCACTTCTCACTATGCATTGCTTCTTGCACCGTCCTGTTTTTTCTAGACGTTATGCCAAACAACCCTGGAGCCAAATCTTTGAGTGGTCTTGCCCCTAACCATTTGTCTTTCCAGAAGATTGCCTTATCACCTCCCCCGATGGTTATCGTTGTAGATGCCCGGAACAAGTCGCGGTCCGTCTCGGTTATCGGCAAAGGCATTCCATTTCACTGCTTTTCAAGTGCCTTCCATTGATACCATAACCATCGGAGGCGAAGTCTTGTTATCTTGTACTGCGGCGCTTGAACCCCTAACCCGCTGAATTTTTTTGGACGACAAACCGTGCTCCAATTAACCCAGCAAGTCCCTCCAGAGCATATGTCTTTACCGGTCCACCACCATGCTCTTCGCCGCTTGTCTATTTGTTTTATGACCCAGGCCGGTAACTCCATAACTGTTTGGTAATATGTTGATATGGCTGTGAGTACCGCATTTAGCGCCACGAGTCTGCCTGCTCGAGATAGCATGCTTTTGTGATAACCACTCAGTCTAGCTTTGGTTGTATGGTTCTACTCGATCCATGTCGCCTACTCAAATGCATCCATAGCCACCTTGGCTTTCCTTCTTAGTCCACGTGCTGTAGATTCTTGATTCGTTCAACCTGAATGCTGATCTAGCAAGCTTAATCCAACCAGTCGTATATTCTTGGTTCCACTAAACTTCATGAGAAGCTAAGTAGCTTGGTCGAGTGACGAGTGCTAATTAAGCTGTCAAGGTAGCAATGGGTGTAAAGGGATCAGATGCAAATTGGATAGTGCCTGCGAAAGCTATATCAATACGTTTGAAGGATAGATGCACTTCTAGGTCTAGATGTCTACTGTCCTGATGCCATCCTATGCATGTTCATTGTAGTTCTTTACTACGTTCTGCTTTGAAATGTGCAAAATTAATCCCTCTAAATTAAATAGAAAAATGAAGCAGGAAAAAAACCATGAGAGCATCTTTAGTGTATTGAATTGACGTCGATTCAAAGTTATACCACGTAAGCATTCTAGGAACTGAGCTTATTTTTCTCCAATATATTGAATCGATTCCTACTAAGAACTGGGACTCATGTTACATTAAAAAACCATAAAATAATAATATCATCTCTCAAACGCACTCTCTTTTATGTAGTTGTTTAATGCTTATATGAGTTGTTTAATACTTTGAATCGATTCCTAAGTAAAGTTTGGTTCTATGCATTTTTTTTTTGTTGAAATCGACCCCTCCAATATATTGAATCGATTCAATGTCTTCTCTCTCCTTATTTGAATTGATTAAAACATAACATTGGAGATAGTTGAGTCATTGCCACATGTGGCGCCGGATCAACTTCATGGTGTGACATGCCATTACTCTGTCTCGGTACCTGTTCAAAAACGTAGCGGTTGTATGGATACTTCAGTCTATTGTAAAGTAGAAGCACCGAAGTGAACAGTAAGGAAAATGGAGCGATTAAAAGCGTATTTTTTTAAATGGAAATCGGCAGGAGGGTTGTCCGTTATATTAATAGAAAAGAAGCGAAAAGAAACCGTACAGAGCCAGAGTTAAGAAAAAAATAAGGCCTTAATTACACATAATTGAAAAACTCCAAAGATTTAGCCCTCGCAAGGGACCAGGCTCTTCCCTCCTCCTTGATATTAGCAAGGAGATCTAGGGGTGTTGTTGCTGTGTTGTTGAAGATTCTCGCGTTCCGCTCCTTCCACAGCTCCCAAGAAATTAAGATCATGATCGTCGACCTGGTCTTCCTGAAGGAACCTGTTGCCGTTGCCACATTGGACTACCAGTCGAGGATGTCCAAACAAAGGGGCCAGGTGGAGGGTTGTAGGCTTTCAAGTCCTGTCCAGTCCGCCATGAGCTTCCAAATGCGACCAGAGAATCGGCATTGTGAGAAAAGGTGCAAGGCTGATTCTGGAGTGTGTCTGCAGAGGGGGACAATAACGATGGTTTGGCCACCCCTAGCTTCGAGCCTGTCTGATGTCCAGAGTTTATTTTGAATCGCTAACCAAGTAAAAAGTTTTCCTTTTGGAGGGACTTGGGTTTGCCAAATTAAATGTTTGAAGTTGGTCGCTATGGAACCCAAGAAGTGTAGAGCGTAGGCTGATATTGAAGAATAGGTTCCGTCCTGACTGTGTTTCCAAGAAATTGCGTCAGGGGTGCCCGGAGTCAGATGAATTTGGTTGATTTTGGACCACAGGCGAACAAATTGTTCGATGTGTCGGGTTGAGAAACCAGTCCTGAGGTTGATGTCTTGCACCCATCACCCATTCTGCAAGGCTAAGAACACGGTCTGGTTTTTGCAAGTAGAAGAAGAGAAGAGCGTGGGGGCTATGTCTTTGGGGGCCTCTCCGAATAACCAAGCCGAAAACCAGAATTTAGCTATTTTTCTATCTCCGAGAGAGATCCTAGTTGTCGCTGCAAAAAGGTTTCGATCCGAGTCGAGACAAGGGATTTCCATACCGACCCAAGGTTTGGTTGAGTTCTGCCATTCTTGACAGAGCCAGCGCAGTCTTATTGCCGAGGAGAATTTCGGTAGACTGAGGATGCCTAAGCCACCCAGATGGGTTGGACGACACACTCTTTCCCAATTGATTTTACACTTAGCACCCGATAAGATTTCATGACCAGCCCAGAGGAAACGTCGCCTCAATTTGTCTATAGAATGAAGGATCACTTTGGGGATTTTGAAAACTATGAGGAAGTAGATGGGGATCGAGGTGAGGACTGATTTTACTAAGGTGGCCCTCCCTGCTGGAGATAGGAGACGCCCCTGCCAGTCTGCTAACCTTCCGGCCACCTTGTTGAGAAGCGGTTGAAAGTCCACTCTGCGGAGCCTTCTGTAGGTAAGAGGAAGTCCCAGATACTTGATCGGGAAGGTAGATCGGATAGCCGGGCAGTCGTGGAGGACCAGGGTAAGGTCTAAGTGGCCACAGCTGATGGGGAGCACTGTGCTTTTCTGGAAGTTGGTGTGCAGTCCGGTGGCCTTCCAGAAGTTGAGGATTATCTGAGTGGTAAGGAAAACTTCACTTGGGTTAGGATTGATGAAGATAGCCGCATCATCCGCGTAGATGGAGGTTCTGATTGTGGCAAGACGATCGCGGGGGAGGGGCAAGGAATCCCAAGTCCATAGCCTTCTGAAGAAGGCTTTGGATGGGGTCGATGGCCAAGATGAAGAGGAAAGGTGAGAGGGGGTCTCCTTGTCGCAGCCATTGCCCATGGGTAATTGCATTACCAGGGATGCCGTTGAGAAGGACTTTCGACGAGGCAGACTTTAAGAGGGTTGCCTCTCTTTTGCAGCAGATCCAGAAGGTAGTCCCATCGGACCGAATCGAAGGCCTTGACTATGTCTAGCTTGAGAAAGAGCGAGGGGGTTTTGGAGCGGTGAAGTCTTGTAATCAAATTGCGGACGTAGAGGAAGTTGTCATGAATGCTTCTTGTCTTGATGAAGGCGCTCTGAGCTCGCGAGACCAAGCTATTGAGAAACGGCGCCAGCCGCCGCGCTAGCGTTTTAGCGATCCACTTGCCGATTCCATGGATGAGGCTGATAGTTCTATAATCTTGTACTTTGTCGACTCCCTCCTTTTTTGGGATCAACACAATGTTTTCTGTATTGAGAAGGTGAAGGTGCGATATGCAGAGGGAGTGGAAGCTTAAGAAGACTGTCATAATATCTTCTTTGATGATTGACCAGCAAGATTTGTAGAAGTTTGTTGAGAAGCCTTCGAGCCCCGGGGCTTTGTCTCTTGGCAGTTGGTCTAGAGCGAGTCGCACTTCAGATTCAGTGAAAGCATCTTGCTGATTGTGCAGATCAAGAGCTAGGGGGTGCAGAGCCTCCCAATTGAGGTCCGTATCACGCGGAGTAGGCCTAGCCAGTATTTCTTGGAAATGCTTTTGAATGATGGCTTCTTTCTCTGAGTGCGAGACCCCCCAGCCCTGACCATGTTGAAGTTTTTAGATGTAATTCTTCCTTTTACGGCCATTTGCTTTAATGTGGAAGAATTTTGTGTTTGCGTCACTTTCTCTGAGGTTGGTGATCCTAGAGCACTGGCGTTTCCTGGTTCGCTCAATCACTGCGAGGCCCAGAACTCTCTTCTTAAGGTTGGCCCTCAAGATCAGTTCAGAAGAGGACAAGTCCCTGCCCTCTTGGGCTACGTCAAACCGGAGGATAAGCTCTAAGGCCATATGGAGAAAGAGCTTTGGTCGTGGGAAGAGGGTCGAACTCCACGATTTAAGGGCAGAAACCGTGGACGCTAGCTTGTGATGCAATCTATGCATGGGTTCTATGTGCGTGCAGGGTGCTCGCCAAGCGTCTTTTACCGTCTCGAAGAAATCTGGCATCTTGATCCAGAAGTTTTCGAAGCGAAAAATTTTGGAACGAGCGGGTCTGGAGATGCTTGAGAGGAGAAGGGGGTAATGATTGGAGATCGAAGAAAACAGTGCCCGAAGCAAGTGGTATCTATGTTCTCAGTGGCGGAACTGAGGTGGTGGACCCGGTGTCACAGGACACCGGGTCAAAAAAAAATTTAGCAGTGTCAGAAAAAAATTTAGCAGAGATTAGCCTATATATACTACGTGTGCACCCCCTAGTCTAAAAGTTATGCACCCCGGTTCAGCCCAATCTCATGTTGGATGATGCATTTTGCCAATATTTGCCGCATAAATTATTATTTAGTATATTGTTACTTCAAAATTATATATGTTGTTATATGTATGGTGAAATAGTGAACTCCGATTATTTTCGTTCTAGTTCCGCCCCTGTATGTTCTAGTCCAAATGTAGATCACATTCAGATAGGGCTCACATCGATTCGAACACAGACCTTATAAATACTGGAGATCAAATGGATAGTGATGCATATATTTCCCCATCCATGTCTTCTTTTTACGGATACCTGGAGGTCGTGCATATATAAGAGCAACCAGGGTAAAGGCATTTATGTTCATCGACTCAAGACACATATGGATATACCTGCCTAAGTGAAACACACACACACACTACTATACAAGCTAACGTTACGTCGATATCTGCTAGTTAGTTTGGTCTAATGGCATTGTGCATGCTGCTGATGCCCTTCAAGATGAAACAGCGCTCCGTCGAAGGCCACAGCATGACGGCGGATGAGTTCAAGGAGTGGATACGGCGGTTCGACGTCGACGGCGACGGGCGCATCAGCCGCGAGGAGCTGCGGCGCGCGATGCGGGCCATGCGCGTGCGGTTCACGCGGTGGAAGAGCAAGCGCGGGATGAACTATGCCGACGCGGACGGCGACGGCTACATCGACGACAACGAGATCGACGGCCTCATCGAGTACGCGCAGAGAAACCTCGGCCTCCGGATAGTCCCATACTAGGGGGTCCCGGCCGTGTGCTGGTTCTCTGGCTCGCATATAACTGTAACTAGAATAAGCACTTCTTTATCTCGGCCTCTCGGGCAATGGAATTAATCTTATTTTTAGTAGTTTTGTTTATGAGTCAAAGTGTGAGATGGAGTATTGTATACTGATTCTAACTCTGTAAATATCTGACAATAAATATACACATAAAAAAAAAGAGGAGCAAACTTTTGGTGCTCCCGTACAAAATCAACTCGTTCAGTTGTGTTTGATTGTCTTGGTGGTTCTACTTCGTCTCGGTAGTTCTCTCGACAGGCAGAAGCATCACATGAAGACATCAGAGAGCAGAAGCGCTGCTTGCTTCGCGTTGTTTCTTCGCACACAGGAGCAGGAGTCGCTTTCAGCCGGTTCACGTCGGAGGGTAGGGACGGCGGGTCTCATGAAGAAAGCAACGTCAATACGCAAGGATCGGTGGGTTTCACGGTGTGAGCACTTTTCTCTGGACGAAGCAGCGACTAGGACCGAGCGGAGTTTTCTGCTTTCGAACGAAGCTATAACAGAACAGACAAGGAAAAATTCCAACAATTGGTATCAGAGCCTGTTGATCTTGGTGGTGCCTGAAGATCATGGGCGAGAAGATGAATGCACGGGATGGATTGATCTCCCTCCAATATCCTCTCCTGAGGACCGACAACTACTCGGTGTGGGCAATGAAGATGAAGGCGAACATTTGCGCCCAAGGTGTTTGAGGCGCAGTCGATCCGAAGGGGAAGAAAGAGGAAGATGACAAGATAGATCAGACAATGTTTGCTGCAATCTATCAAGCGGTACCAGATTTGATGATGCATCAGCTCATGGGGAAAGAGACGGCACGTGAAGCATGGGTGACGCTTCAGAAAATGCACGAGGGAGTTGATCGCATGAAGGGGGTGTGGCTCCAGAATTTACGCAACGAGTTCAAGAATCTCCAGATGGAAGAAACCTAGTCGGTGAACGAGTTCACCGGCAAGCTGACTTCACTGTACAATCAGATTATCTCTCTCGGCGATAAGATGGAGGAATCTATGGCAGTGAAGAAATACCTGTGCATGCTACCAGAAAAGTATGTACCTGTCGTTACTACGCTCATGTACTCCTTCGATCTGGAGAAAAAGAATATCGAGGAGATCACTGACTCCCTAAAGGCACAAGAGGAGCTTCTAAAGGGGTATCAGTACCGTAACGAGCAGGCATTGCTGTTAAAGAGAGATGCAAGAAGCAATGGCAGGCAGGTTCACAGGAAACCATCGTCGAAGGATGATCATGGCTTATCAAGTAGCCGCGAGCGTGGGTGCGGGCGTGGACGAGGTGGTAGAGGTGGACGTGGAGACAAGTTTGGACAAGACAGTGGTGACAAATCCCGTGGCAAGTCACATATCAAGTGTTTTGAATGTGATAAATTCGGTCACTACGCGTCGGAGTGTTGTAGCCACATAAAGTGTTTCAACTACGACAAGTACGGGCATTACGCTTCGGATTGCCGAAACAAGAAGAAGAGTGAGGAGGTAAACCTCACCATGCTTCTCTCCTTATGTGTCAAAAAGGCGCCGATCATGGTGATGTTGAACGAGGTAAACGTAGTTCCTAAACTACGTACAGAGAGAGGCAACCATGATCACACTGATCTATGGTACTTGAACAATAGAGCAAACAATCATATGACATGAGATCGCTCCATGTTCTATAAGCTTGACGAAAAGATTTTGGGCAAAGTCAAGTTTGTCGACGACTCCACGGTGCAGATAAGAAGCAAAGGTACAATGCTGCTACAATACAAGAATGATGATCCGAAGATGTTGCCTGAAATTTACTTTATACCGAGTTTATGCAACAACATACTTAGTCTCGAGCAGTTAGCGAAAAAAGGGTGCAGGGTGGAGCTGTAGGACGAGTTCTTGCGTGTCTATGATAAAAACAAAGATCTGTTGATGAAGGTAAAAAAATCCTCAAACCATTTATACAAAGTTTGTTTAAAAACTTGTAAGCCAGTTTGTTTGAAGGACACCAGGGCCCGGGAACTCATTTATGCTGAAGAGGCAGCAATTCTGGATAAGGAACTCAAGAAAGAGACATTGAAGTCAATTGCTGCGATTAAAGAACTTAAAGAAAAAGTTGATGTTTACATGTATTCATAAGAGAAAAGGAAGTTGAAGGAGAAATACGAAAAGGAACTGGAGGACCAGCCGACAGGAGCAACAGCTCACGCAAGAGGCAGCAACACGGGAGGTGCAGGAGGCAGTTCCTATCGGCAGCAAGTGGTACTGCCTGGAGTTGATGGCGCCAAGTCCCACGGTGGATTGCCTGAAGAAGCCTTTGATCTCCCTGGTGCAGAAGGGGCGGCGAGTCCCACGCGCATACAGTTGCTGCGGGAGGCAACAGCTCGGAAGGGTAAGGTGGCGGGTCCCACGCGCATGCACCTAACGCAGGGGGCAACAAGCTCCACACGCATGCAGCCTAGGGACCAGACATAGTGAGCAGCGGCTCTAGAGGTCACAGCACCAACACACATGCAGGGCAGGGCAGACACGCAACTTGGGGGCTGTGGTCCCCACGGACATGCAGGCGCAGCAAACAGCGCGTAAACTGCTGGAGGTGACAAGATGGTGGCCCTCACGCGCACATAGCTCGCACAGGAGGTCCAGCGGGCAGTGGCTCGGGTCTAGGAAGTGGACCCCACGCACATGCAGATGCGCAGGAAGTTTAGGTGGTTTGTCCATTCGGCAGCAGGGGGGCAAATGTTGATTTTGCTGGTGCTAGCTCTCTTGCCCGGAGCCCATCTACAACTAATTCTGTTTTTCAAAAAGAAGAGATTCTAGCAAGAGCTAGTACAGAAAAGACTCCAAAGTTCAGAAGCTTGTCTGGGATTTATGATCAGACTGATCCTGTTGAAACAAAAGAAGAGTTGTATTTTGGCTCAGCAGAACAACCTGGAAATTTTGAGGAAACAAATAAGCACTTACAGTGGCAACAAGCCATGCAAGAGGCGATCAACTCCATTGTGGATAATGATACCTGGAAACTCGCAGATCTGCCAAGCGTTTTTCGAGCTATCGGGCTAAAGTGGGTCTATAAGGTAAAAAGAGATCCCAGTGGTGCTACTATGAAGCACAAAGCACGACTTGTGGCGAAAGGGTACGTACGGAAGCAGGGTGTGGATTTCGAGGAGGTGTTCGCTCTAGTTGCCCGATTGGAAACAGTAAGACTTCTTATTGCTTTAGCAGCTCATGAAGGGTGGGAAGTACATCATATGGACATTAAATCAGCATTTCTTAACGACGACTTAGAGGAGGAAGTCTATGTTGCATAGCCACCTGATTTCGTTGCTGGTGCAAACCCGCATAAAGCATTGAGATTAAAAAATGCATTGTACGGGTTTCGGTAGGCACCTCGGGCTTGGAACACAAAACTGGATCGTAGTCTTTCATCACTTGGTTTTGAAAAAAGCCAATCCGAGCATGTCATGTACAAAAGAGAGACAGCTTCATCAAGATTAATTGTGGGCGTATATGTGGATGATCTAATTGTCACAGGTACACACACAGGAGATTGTAAGATTTAAGGAGGAGATGATGAGTCTGTTCAATATGACAGATTTTGGCCTTCTAAGCTACTACCTCAGGATTCTTGAGAAGTGTGGTATGGAGAACTACAATTCCTGCCAATTCACAATGGAGGCTCGCCTGAAGCTAAGTAAGGTTAGTAACAGCCCGCCAGTTGATGCCGCATCTGAAAGAAGCAAACACATAGATACTCGTTATCATTTAATTTGGGAGTGTGTTGAAGAAGGGAAGATAATAGTTGATCACATCAGAGCAGAAGATCAACTTGCTGATATTTTGACGAAGTCGCTAGGGCGGATCAAGTTCTTGGAGATGAGAGAAGATTGGCGTGATCAAGGTGAAAAAACACGATTAAGGGGGTGATTGATGGAATTAATCTTGTTTTTAGTAGTTTTGTTTATGAGTCAGAGTGTGATGGATTACTGTATACCGATTCTAACTCTGTAAATTTTTTATTGTAAATATACAGAAAAAAGGAGCAGACTTTTGGTGCTCCCGTACAAAATCAACTTGTTCAACTGTGTTTGATTGTCTCGGTGATTTTGCTTCATCTCGGTAGTTCTCTCAATAGGCAGAAGCTTCACGTGAAGACATCAGAGAGCGAAAGCGTTGCTTGCTTCGCGTTGTTTCTTCGCACAAAGGAGCAGGAGTCGCTTTAAGCTGGTTCACGTCGGAGGGCAGGGACGGCGGGTCCCACGGATAAAGCAATGTCAATATGCAAGGATCAGCGGGTCTCACGGTGCGAGCAGTTTTCTCTAGACGAAGCAGCGACTAGGACCGAGTGGAGTTTTCTGTTTTCAAACGAAGCAGTAACAGAACAGATAAGGAAAAATTCCAACATCGGGTAGATCACGCAATTGCACGGCTAGTTAATATAACTAAATTAGTCTATTGTCTTAGTAATGTAAAGCTAGTTATAAAATAGATAAAATCTACAGAACGGTATAGCTTTTTGATCGGAACCATCAAACGAATGACTTCAACACCCAATCGATCCCCATGTCAACGAGACAAACAACTCTGCTCCCCTTTGAATTGACGACTACCATTCTAATTCCCACACCCACCCTCCCTCTCTCTCTTTCTCTCTCATGGTGATGGCTGGCTACTGTGCTCACCGTTGGAGACCTCTTCTGCCTCTGCGCTCCCCTAATGCCAGATCGATGCACTGTCACCACCCTCTGTCGGATTTGACGACGCCATCATAGTTAAGCGGCGGTGCCACCATTGAAGCGACTCGAGTCCATGTTGGCTTCATCACCGGTGGATCTGATGGTTTCAGACGCTACCGTGTTTGCATGGGGGCCGTGAGCTCACCCGAGCGTCGCGGCCACGAGCGCGACAGATGAAGAGCGACTGCAGGCGAGTGTGGCAACGTGCAGCGTGCTCGATACTTACAACCAACTCCTCGCCCTCGTTGCCTCTGGTGAACCCCTATGAAGATGCCACATGAAACTTGAAGCCTACGACTCTTTATGTTTGAAATCTTCTTGAAATTAAAAGTTTTGATGTGAAACTCTACTGAAAATTTGAATTTTTTGTATGAAATTGGAATGAAACTCTTCTTTTAAAGTTTGAATCTCGGTGTGAAACTCGCATGAAATTCTTCTGAAACTTAGCTTGGTCTGAAACTCATCTTCTGAAACTTGAAGCTCAGTCAGAAACTCGCTGGAACTCCTCTTCTAAAACTTAAAGCTCGTCTAAAACTCGCTGGAACTCCTCTTCTGAAACTTGATGCTCGGTCTGAAACTCGCTAGAACTCCTCTTCTGAAACTTGAAGCTTGGTCTGAAACTCGCTGGAACTCCTCTTTTCAAACTTGAAGCTCAGTCTGAAACTCACTGAAACTCTTCCTCTAAAACTTGAAGCTCAGTCTCAAACTCACTAAAACTCTTTTGAAACTAAAGCTTAGGTCTAAAGCTTGCCCGAATCTCGCTGGGACTCCTCTTCTGAAACTTGAAGCTCAGTTTGAAACTTGCTGGAACTCCTCTTCTAAAACTTGAAGCTCGGTCTAAAACTCTTCCTCTGAAACTTGAAGCTCAGTCTCAAACTCACTAAAACTCTTCTGAAACTAAAGCTTAGGTCTGAAGCTTGCTCGAATCTAGTTCAAACTCTTAACATTGTTTTGAAGCTTTGTTGAAACGTGATGACTCTTTGCTATACCGTTGGGAGCTTCCCCAACGTTATAGAGTCCCCTAGCAGCACTCTATAAAAAAATGTACCCTCTCTATCATCAAATAGATTTCATTTTGGATGGTGATGTAGTTTTTAATGCACATTCCTACTATTGTTTTTATTGAGTTGCATGCACCAACCAATTCACCCAAAAAGTTAAGCCGATGAGGAAAGATAGACAATTCACTTATACTTCCACACTCCCCCTCACATGCAGGCTCCTTCAACCCTAAAACGTGGAATAGAAGTGGACTACAATTATTATTTTTGATTGCGCCAATCGGGTCTTGAACTCAAGACCTCTTGGCTTTGATACCATATTGAGTTGCATGCACCAACTAGTTCACTCAAAAGCTTAAGCTAATGAGGAAAGATAGGCAATTCGCTTATACTTCAACACTTCTCCTCACGTATAGGCTCCCTCGGGCCTAAGACGTGGAATAGAAGTGAGTTGCAATTATTATTACTTAATTGTGATAGCCGAGTCTTGAACCCAAGATCTCTTGGCTCTGATACCATATTAAGTTGCATGTACCAACCAGTTTACCCAAAAGCTTAAGCTGGTGAGGAAAGACGGACAATTAACTTATAATTCAACACTCCCCCTCACGTGTAGGCTCCCTCAGGCCTAAGACGTGGAATAGAAGTGAGCTGTAATTTTTTTTAATTACGCCAGCCAAGTCTTGAACTGAAGACCTCTTGGCATGTTGAGTTGCATGCACCAACCAGTTGGTGGCGTGCAACAGAATTTTGGTGGTGGCTATGAACAAGACCAGATACGAACCCGCTCTGATACCATGTTGAGTAGCATGCACCAACCAATTCAGCCAAAAAACTTAAGTTGATGAGGAAAGACGGACAATTCACTTATACTTCAACATTTTTTTTCTATAATAACATGTCAATAAACTTAGCAAATTCAAGCGCTTCTGACGACAAATACTTTGTTGACAACTAAAACGCTTTCTTTCTAGGACAATCGATGATTTGCTGCTTTGTAGAGTAGAGTGGCACTTTATGATTTGCCACTCTATAAGATGTAATTCATCATTTGTCACTCCATAAAAGATGTAATTCATTATATGCCACTTTGGACAGTTTTGCCCCTACTAGCCGCTACCTTGGCGATTTTGTCCTTTTTCTTGCCCCGGCCATGGTGGATGGCCACTCCTGCGAGCAGAGGTGGATGTCGGCAAGGACGGGGACGACAACACAGCCGAGAATGATGACACCCTCACCAACGCAGCGAAGGCGACAATGGCACAACCTCAACCACGACGACTAGCGGGACGGATGAAGGCACTAATGAAGACGGCGGTGGTGCGGCCTCACTGACGCCCAGATTCGTAGGCTACAACTGCAACGACTAGCGGCCGGAGGAGGACACGGATGAAGATGGTTGCGGTGTGAGAGGAGTGCACTCGAGGCAGAGATGGTGGTGACAGTGAGGCCCACGTGAAAGGTTGGTGGCTTCAACGCTGTGGCCATGTAGGAGGCGCGGGGATGGGTGAGCTGGGGAAGGAGAGGAGGGGATGGGGTGGGCGCAGGCTATTGGTGCGATGGAGATGGCGAAGGCTAGGAAGAGGGGGAGACGAGTGACGGACCCAGGATTTTCAAGATGGGTGTCAGAATTAACAAAATATTATTTAATATAAAATGTACAATTTGGTTGTACTAAAGACATTTCAAATAATTTAGAGAAATTATTAAGAAAAATTATGGAATTTGGGACTTGGGAATTGGAGACTGAGGATGCACTTATGCTGTTGTCGACGTGTGTGACCTACCTTGCCGGCCCCGATGGCCCGGTCAGGCCCCTCTCAGCGCTCGTGTTGCCCGCTTGCTACCTTGCTCCTACCTCCTGCCTTGCCCACCTCTCCACCAAGTGAGACTAAAATTATTTAGGCATTGACTGTGCAAAACCTTTTTTTTTTGTATAAGACTCGGTTTGGACCAAAAGAATTTTTAAAACGCTTATTCACCCCCCCTAGTCGGCCTAGATAGCCTCCTTAGTCCTACTATTAGGGCCTTGGGGAGTGAGAGGTGCGGGAGTGGGCCAAAATCTATTGGTAGTGTAAATATGAAGTATTTGACATAATTATCAGTATATATACCTGCCAAATACAGGATGTTTCGCCAAATTTTTTGGTTGTTCAACTGAACACCTATGAACTAGGCTAGGGCCACCCCTCGAGAGACAGTGCTGTAGTGGCCATGGCTAGCGGCAAGAGGAAGAAGAAAAGAGGAGGAAGAAGGGGAGGAAGAAGAAAGGGGCAAAATCATCCAAGGTGAGAAAGGGGCAAAATCATCCAAGGTAGGGGTAAGTAGGGGCAAAATCGTTCAAAGTGGCATATAATGAATTGCATCTTCTATGAAGTTGCAAATGATGAATTGCATCCTATAGAGTTATAGAGTGGCAAATTCTGGAGTGTCACTCTATAGAGTGGCAAACCATCAATTATCCCTTCTTTTTTTTTTGGAAAGTGTTCCTAACTTACACTTTTGTGTATGTTAATAATTAAGGTTTCAATGTTTTGAATGCTCTTATACTAAAAACTTTTATTTGTATATCTAGATAAGCTAATTATAGCATTAAAGAGTTTTGCAATTCCTTTTTAGAAACATATATAAACGGATGAACGAACGAACATGGACATCTGCCATAACGAATTGGAGAGAGAAACTCTTTAATCTTGGGCTTTATATTAGTTTCCCGATGTTGATGCTTGACAAAGGTTGCGGGAGGTGAAAACCATTAGGGCATGTACAATGGTATAGACAGCTGCTGTCTATAGCAACTCTCAATATCACTTGTAGACAGCACTAAAGACAGCTCATACAATGGTATAGACGGCTGCTGTCTTTTTAGTTGTCTTTATAGAATACACAATCTTTTAATGCTTTTCTCTTGTTTCTTGTCTTGTGATCCACTCTGAGGATTGTAGACATCATCTTTCTCTCTCTTCATTCTCTTTCATCCACGTCAGTAAAAATCTTATATGGCAATGACTATAGACGGCTGACATAAGCCCATTGTATATGCTCTTAGGGCATGTACAATGGTATAGACAACTGCTGTCTATAGTATCCCTTCACATCATCTATAGACAGTACTAAAGACAGCTTCTACAATGGATTGTCTCTTTATATGTCTCTATAGACAGCTTCTCTATGTACAATATGTCTTGTTTCTCGTGTTACAGTTAACTACTGCATGAGAGACAGCCCAATTCTCTATGCACCATCTCTCTCCTCCATATCATCTTGTGTCCTACGTGGCAAGATTTACATATAGCTGATATCATACCATTATACATGCTCTTAGCAGTGTCTGACGTGTTGATGAATGAAAGCTAGCAAAAATAAATAGTAGTACTCTTGTTCTCAAATAGACGTTGTTTTAGCATCTAGATCACCCGTGGCCACTACTGTTTGTGACGCACAATAGCGACTGCATGCAATCTCATCCGTCTATTTGCATATCGGATGGTCCAAATCTATCAATACAGTGTCATGGGCACATCATTTTCTACCGCACTGATGCTACAGAGCATAGCTACAGTCAGCAAATATTGTCCATCCGTTTGGGATTAGACAGCACTACTGCGACTGGGACGGTATATATCCGTTGTTTTATAATGCATGCAGCGATACTTTTAAAACTTTGATCACTAATATACGAAAATTTATTTAGATTTGCCACATGGAAATGATATTAGTATATTTTTAATCTAAAGTACTCCCGTACCATTATATCTTTATTAGTTTTACTAACATATAATTAGAAAACATAGCGGTCAAACTATGTATTAGAGACTATGCCGATAATCCAAACACAAGTAAAAAACGAACCGGGGGAGTATATACTCTTTTCTTCGGTATTGACCATGAGAACTAGTGTTCGGGGGGGGGGGGGGGACACCGAGAACTAGATGGAATTCATACGTTTCATTAATTAAAGTTAAAACTACAAAGTAGCTAGCCAAAAGCTTGTGTATAAGAGAGCTGAGCGTAGCTCAATTGGCAAAAGGGGATGGGAGAGTCCCGCCCATCCGCGTTCGAGTGGTGGCTTGTCGGACCCGGATTTTGAGAATCCAAATCCTCTATGAAAGACATTATGCTATTCCCTGGATCAGTAGCTAGCACTCACAGACACATTGCTGAATCATTTCATACAAGTCGTAGATTAAACCATACCATTCATTAATTAACACATTAGAGTTTACATAGACCACATTGGGTCAAGTTTTACAATAAAGGCCGCACAGGCCAAAGATTACATTACAAAAGTAGTGGGAGAGACAACGGAAGCAAAAAGGGGGTGAGAGCACATCTCTCCACAGGCAAGTGACTGGGAAAACCCGTGTACGCTCGATATTAACCAAGAACTTGGATAATATTGGATGCACGCAAGCACCAACGAAGTCAACTAGACTGAGGCGAGACTAGAACAACTAAAGACTAAACTATGCTTCATCATCTCCTGGGCCTTGGGGGAAAGAGTGAGAATGAGCACAACTTCCGTACTCGCGAGCCAACACACAATGCAATAATATACATGCAAGGCTTAACAAGGATGGCTTAGGTTCTTTTATTTGCTAAAGCAATGTTTTGAATTATCATAATTATAAATTCCTATTACTTAGCATTTTAACAAATTGCATTTTACAAAGAGAGTAATTGTGCAATATTTGTAACAACAGAGGCTACCTCCGCCTTATGCTTATTTTGATTGGAGTTACCTCCATCATTACCATCGTTGAGCTCGAAGGCTCAGGTAAAATCCAAACTCCGGGCTAGGTGAGCCCGCCACATTTTTCATACCACCCACATGGTTTTTGAAATAGAACTAACTCAAGTAAAGTTCCCATATCCGTTTTTGACCGTAGGCGCGGCTGTTTAAACAATTTAGACTCTGCAGAGGTTGTACACTGTACCTACAAGAGATAGTCATACTCATTACCCTACACGATTCCTTAGTCATGCAGTTGAGAGGCCGTCACAGTAACCATTCAAATTATCTCACCCCTTCCATCATCTCACCCATATGGGCCGCGCTTGTGGTAGGTCCCATATGTTGTGCGGGATGTCACCCCTACAACGAGTCATAGCAGGCACTTCACCATCGGTGTCCCTTCCCAGCTCACGCTTGCACGTCTTCACTAATGAGATGGCTTTCAGGATCCATTAAATTTACTAAGCCAAGTTGCACTTTGCAGACTTGTAGTTGTACTTGTTTTACATGAAAGGTCATGACAAGATTAAGTCCTTAGGGGTTATCCGGGCAGTTTATTTCACACACCAACTCTTTGAGCTACATTGGCACCCATCAACATTACACCATTCATCACATTATCCGCCTAAATAGGAACCGCAATTAGGGTTTTTGAGGAGTAAAATACATCAACTCAACCATCTCAGTCATTTCCCCACAATGACTGCCTAAATTCACTTTTATGTTTAAAAGATGATGTTTGGGACATTTAATGTCCCGGTACTTAAGCAAGACTAGCATGTCGCTTAAGTACAACCTATAACTAGTATTTACCATATAGTTACTAGGGTGACAAGGATTAAGGGATTCAAATTGTCAAGGGTGGCGTATTAATTAATTAATCATCAAATAGGTATTTAACTACCTTAAGCTTTAACATACATTTGATTAAAGAAGTAAAGCATGTCATTTTGATAATTTAAATGAATATATTTTGCATAAAATGTAGGCTCAATATGATCAAAGGATTGACTCACTTTGGATATAGGTAAGAGGATCTTGACAAATCTTGTGCTTAATCGAAGTGGAGATCCTTCGCGTCTTCGAATCCCAATCGAACGAACGCACCGTAAAAAACACAACAAGCAAAAGAAAACAAATAAATACACGTGAATAAACAAATGAACTCCAAATTGAACAAGACCTGCCATTAGCAAGATCTTGAATTTACAAATTTTTAGAAACAAATTTCATAATTTTTTGTAACATCCCAATTTTCTAAGCTTTAAAAATCTTTTAAATAGTTAGTAGGGGAAATTCACCATTTGGATTTTATTTGAATTTAAATCCAAAGCTTAACATGGACTTTGTACATCAAAATAATTTAATATGATTAAAGTCAACATGAACAATGGTCAAAACTATTTTATTTGGGTCCCTTGGGCTTGGAAATATTTTCCAGATATTTCTGGAATTTTTCCAAGTTCATTTGCTATTTTCTTTTGCTTATTTGAATTTCTGGTATTTTCTTAAAAAGAAAAAAATATTAAAATCTCAGTAAATGGCTTTGGGCCGAAATCCTTGGGCCTAGTTCCTGTTCCTTTCTTGCTGCCCACTCCGGCCCTCATTTAGCGCTTCGCCGTCCCCAGATTGGATCAACGGCGATCGAGACAAGACCGAGCCTCGTTTACAGCGTCCATTGGATCCGTGGCGTGTGGGCTCGCGCTCGCGTCTCGCTGACTGGTGGGACCGCCGTCGCTGTTCGTCGTCTCCGCTCGGGACTCTTTCCGTGCGAAGCGGACTCCTCGCCATTTGTTTTTCAGCGAAATCCCGCCTCGAGGCTATTTAAGGTCTCGAGGACCCATGATCTCGTGATCCGAGTCGCCGCCTCTTTGCCCAAGCGCCGCGCTCAAGTAAATCGCTCGAGCCCTAAGCGCCACCTTCGTCTTCGGCGCCAGCCGCGAGACCTTGTCGTCACCGCCGCTGCTCCGGTGCATCTCGTCACCCGTGGAAGTCACCTTCGGAACCGCCGTGAAGCCTGCATCTCGTTGCCACTCGCGCCTTCGTCGGGGAGCCCTCCCAACACCGTCACCGTCGAGCCCGAAGCTCCAGCTCCGCCGCATCCTTGCCGCCGGCCGCCACAGTTGGCCTCGAGCACCCGTGAGCCCACCCCTGAGTTCCCCGCGTCCTCCTCTACCTCCCTGTAGCATCCGCCGTCGGTGAGTCGCCGCCGTTCGCCGGGACCCTCGGTTCCCGTGCGCAACCACCCGCCGTCGAGGCCGCGTCAGCACCACGTAGTCGTCCAGTGCAGCATTTGTGCGTGCGTGTCGACCGCGTCATCGCCTCGTCAGCGCCGCGTGGCAGGTCCAGATCCCATCTCCCCATCCGGCTCGGTGAACTTGGTTCACCGTGAGCCATCTCACTGACATGTGGACCCCACATGTCAGTAATTCTTTTTAATTCTTTAATTCCGAGCGCTGACATCATTGTTGCGTAATAATTCGATTTTTCTTTTAAGAAATAATTCAGAAATTCGGAATAATCGGTTTTTAGGGTTTTCTTTAGATTTCCAACTTCCAAAGCCCATATCTTTTGCATCTGAACTCCGATTGAGCCCATTCAAATTTCTAAATTCATCTAAATTCAAGATCTATCTATTTGAGATTTTTATTTAATTTTTGGAGTTTGTTTTGCCTCTTTTGTATTTATTTTGTCTTGTTTGTTTGTTTTGTTTGCGAGTGGACGTCGATACTTCGGGAGGTTTTCAAGAGCAAGGAGCATCTCTAGACTAAGATCAATACCAAGACCTTTTCCAAGGTAAGTTATACCTTTGATCATATTGAACCCAGTTTTCAAAAGTTATATTGATTTAAATTATTGCATTTACTTTAATTATTTATTTCAATGCTTTTAGGATTAGTTAATATCCAATTTGTTATGACCACCTTGTCTAATTGTATGCCATAATCTTTTGTCACCCTAGTTTGGTTAATTTAGTTGGTGCTATTGTATTTACCAACGTGGGTTGGTTAGATGCGATTAGTTTGCTTAGCCATGCTACGAGTCATCATCTCATGTAGTTGCAAATATAAACTTGACTAAGTGACTATGGAACTATGTGATAGAAACTGTGTGCCCTATGTGCTATTACTCGTTGATGGCATATGTTGCACTTAACCAACAGGGTGGGAAAGGATTTAGACGGAGGCAAGTGGACTGTGTGATATTTTGGTGGAGCTATGTGCGTGGGCTTAATAACCTGTGTGAATAGGGATTTATAGTTTATTTGAAAGTCTTGCCTTGGTCAATTAAGGACTTAACTTTGTGCGCCATTGATCTAAGCCATTCGTACAACCACATGCCTGGTATGGGATGGGCCTAACTTAGTAAGTTATGGAGTCTTGACATTGATTACTCAGGAAGTAGGTTAGGCTGTGTTGCATGGGTGGAGGTGTGCTACCAGGTAGTCGCATCATGGGGCGGTTCGCCGTGTCCTTGTCCAACGGTGTGCCTGGATGACTTCCTATGTGGGGTTGTCGGCGGTTTGTAAGCTTAATCGGGAGTGTCAATGTTAAGATGAAGTTTACGAACTGTTTTTGTTACGGCTAGTGCTAGCTACACTAGTTGTATCTTGTGGGTAAAGTGTACAAACTCTGCAGAGTGTTAAACAATCTATTGAATAGCGTCATGATCATGGACATGCTCGGTGATTTCACACGAGGGTAGATTTTCATAAAACCTTGGGAAGGGAGTGTGACCTAAGTCATATAGCTATGTGAATAACTTGTTTAGGCTATGTATCTTTGTGAAACAAAAGCATCCAAATTATTCTTGTCTATTTGTTTTAATTATGCTTTCAATCTATTACTTGTATTTAAATTGCAAATGTTTGCATTTACGCAAAAGAACTACGAAGCCATTCCTTTGGAATAAGCCCGCATCTATAATTGCATTTACGTAGTATGACTTGCAGTACGGTGTGTACACATGCTTGTTGTAAAACATGCAATGAAGAGAAGAGTCTTCGCACGCTTTCGAGGAGGAGTACATCGAAGGTGCTTGATCGTAGGGTCTTGATCGATCGGTTGCTTGTGGTGAATTGATGGGATTCATTGAAGTTTCTTCGTTCCATTGCTATTTTATTTCTTGCTAGCCTGCGGGCTTAATAATTATAAACCCGACCATAAGGTCAAAACCCTTATTTGTTATTAAATTACTCGTTTATGTTATTAATCGCTTGTGTGGATCGATATTCACCTATGTTGACCTTGTGTGCACTAAGCGTGATCTGGACTAGTGCATTATACACAGAGGTCGAGAATTGCATATTTTGGGTCCCGACATTTTTGGAGTTACGACGAGGGAGAACGGAGCTTCCGAAGATCGGGTTTTGAATTAAATCAAGGAGGAGAGAGGATTGGGTGCATTGCACAGTGTATGGACCGAGTTCAACCACACCAGTTCATTGGGGGTTACTGTTCATGAGGCCCACTTGGAAGAGAGAGAGAGAAAGGGCTTAAGCCAAAGACATGTGGGGCCACTCAACAAAAATCCCCCATTCTGATTTCTTCTTCGGTTAACAAAGGGAGAGGGGAGCAGAGGTAGAGGTGCTTGGGCGGCCGAGAGCGGAGGCGGCGCCGGCGAGTGGCAGCGTGGGGAGGCCGGCGAGCAGGCGAGTTGGGACCCGGTGGTGGCACGGAGACCATGGGCGGTGGTAGTGGCGCCGGAGAGGAGCGAGTCGCAAGGCGGCAGAGACATGGAGGCGTGCAGTAGCTCCATGGCCTGCGGCGGCCGTGAAACAATGGCACATGACAGCGGGGCTAAGCGTCTTGCATGGGTGCAGCGTGGCTACGAGGAAGACACCGAGCCGAGTGGGGAGATCGGAGGCGCTTCGGAGGGGTCCGGCGACACGGGCCGGGGCGGAAGAGGAAGGAGCTCCAGCGGCGGGACTCCTTGGCGACGGGGAAGACGAATGTTGATGGGGGATGACACGAGGGTCACTGGGGGCGCTGTAACGTCCCAAAATTTGGGTTTTCAAAAATCTTTTGAGTAGTTTAGGTCCCTGGAAAATTTCACCAATTTTATTTGAATTAATGAAGCTTAACTGAGAATTTCCTAAACTTAAAATATTTAATTTGACTAATCTAAACATCAATTTAAAGAAAATTAGTTTTAGTTGGGTTCCTTGTGCTCCAAGGAATTTTTATGTATTTTCTTGGATTTTTCTGAATTTATTTGCTATTTATTTGACCCTATTTGGATTTTCAGCTTTTATTTTAAACCCTAAATCATTTCTAAATCCGGGAATGATTGTGGGCCGAATCTGGCTTGGCCCACTTCTCTTCCTCTCTCCTTCGCCCGTTTTCCTTCCCTCACCAGACAACTCATAGCTCCTCACTTGCCCGTTCGCTTCACCTTGGCCCGGTAGCTTAACCCTAGCGGTACATGCGCAGACGCTTGTGTCCATACAGACGCCCTGCCGCCTTATGCAGCGTCTTGGCGTCTGCCGTTCCGAAACGCCGCCGCCATTCTCGGAGCAGCGCCACGACTTCGATAAGCCGCCTCCGCCGTGAAGTCCGGACGTCGCACGGGGCTATTTAAGGCCCCGGTGAACCTCGAACGTCGCTTTTTGGCCTGCGCCCGCCTCCACCTTGACCGCCGCCCCCGAAGCCGCGAAGAGCCGCTGCCCTCGGTCGTCTTCTTTGGAGCCGGCACCGCCCCGCGTACGTTCACTCCGCCCGTAGTGCCCTAAGCACCGCCGCCCCGAGCCGTCTTCTCCAGACCCGACGCCGGTCGTCTTCGCCCGTGCTTCGTTGCCGCGCCTCCCCACGCCGTTCGCCGCCGTCCGGTGCCTCTTCGACCTCGCCAGCGCCACCTCCACGGATCGCGCGCCCGCGTCTCGGACCCGTGGCCGCCGTCGTCGCCACGCCACCGGAGCGCCATTCCTCTCCAACCCGAACCTCCGCCGCCATTAAAGCCGCTTGCGCCGCCTCCTCGTCTTCGCCGTCACGGTGAGGCCCCATTCCTGTTTCCTCTTTCTTCCCCTACCTCACCGGTTCTCACCGCCCGAGACCTCTTTGGAGCCACCACCACCGCGTCGTTTTTGCCGCGCCCTCTCGCCTTCTTGTCGGTGTGTTAGCCCTAGGCTCGACCTTGGTGCCGCCGCATCTTGAGCCGCCGTCAGCTATTGATCTCTCCGTAGCTCCACCACCAGTCAACCATCCCCGGAGAGGCTACACCGACAAGCCCCCGTGAGCCAGGCGCCCGGTTCCTATGCGATCTGCTTCCTCGGTGTCGTGTCACCCCCTTGTGGCAGCCACGTGATCTGCATTGTCACCGCCACCTCTCTCCGTTCATCGCTGACCAGAGGAAGCCATGGCAGCAGCGTGCCCCCTCTGTGCATCTTCCATGCGGGCCCTGCCCCCTCTCTCTCCATCTCTAGGACAGTACCCTCACCCCGTTTTTGTCCTCGCCGGAGCCCAACCAGTCGCCGTTCGTCGACACCGTGGATGACCCGAGAGGACCATGGTCGCCGCTCATCTGTGTCCCTTACGTATAGGCCTAATACCCTCTCTCTCTCCCTTGTAGGACTCTGTGACGATCGGGCGTCCCAGATCTAATACTGGACCGTGCCCATGCCCTTTTGCAATGCCACCTTGCACCACATCGTTACCACATCTCCACCTGGTCATCGGCCACAGGCATGCCACCCCAACTCTCCTTGCCACGTAGACGCCTGCGTATCCATGCACAACCCTGACCCTAAAAGCCGAAACCATGGACTCGATCCACGGTGAACCTACCCTATGCCTTGTGGGCCACCCGTCAGCATACTACCTTGCCATGTGATCGCCACCATCTTGCCTCATACACGCCATGTCAGTCGTCACCCCTTGCCACCTCAGCACTCGTACCCACAGGGCATGCCTTGTCATTGCTACGTCCATGACACGTAGGCATCCTTGTCACCTAGGCCGCCACCATAACCCAAACCCTTGTCCAAACCGTATAGACTTGGCTCTTTCGAATCAAGTTATGCCAAGCCGGTCCCGCATTGTCAGCGCCTATGTGGCATACCCCTAGCCCTAGCCCTAAACCGAAACCGTATAGATCTGGTTCACCATGAACCTCGTCTATGACATCTAGACCCCCATGTCAGCAAAGCCGTGCCTGTGCCACCTCAGGTGCCACGTCGCTGTCCCAACCTCGCCACCTCAGCGTATGTGCACATGTGGCATGCACTATCATCACCTGCGTGGCCTGTACCTAACCCAATCCTAAAACCGGAGCAGTGTAGATATAGTTCATTATGAACCTAGGCTATGACTTGCGGAACCCTTTCTCAGTCAACGCCAGTCAAACCCTAGCTCTAAACCTAAGCTATCGTGAACCAGTTTCATCTTGCACCTTAAACCCTAGTCGTGGACTCGGTCTATGGACCAATCGCCCACTTGTCTTTCTCTTTACCTTATTTTCTAGAATTAGTGTAATTCTAGAAATTCATTTATTCAGTGGGTCCCACCTGTCATCCACTATTCCTTTTCAAAAATTAATCTAATTTCTAAAATTCAATTATCCAATTGGTCCCACATGTCATTCACTATCCTTGTTCTCTCTCACTTACCAGTGGACCCCACTTGTAAGTCTCCAATTCTGTTTATTTGTTTTAATCCGAAGGAATATTCTCTGAATATTCTTTCCTCTCTAATTTCATCATTTCATGTGATTCTTCCGAGAGTCATATCTTTCGCATCCGAACTCTGATTGAGTTCATTTGAATTCCTAAATTCATCTCAATTCAATATCTATTTATCTGAGACTACTATTTATTTATTTGGAGTTGTTGCTTTCTGTTATTTATTTAGTTTATTTGCTTGTTGCGAGTAGACGTCGATACTTCGAGAAGTGCTGATCAAGATGGAGCTGAAGGTCAAGACCATAGAAGATTAAAGTTAAATAAGGTCGTCATTGCTAGCAAGGCAAGTTGTACCTTTGATCATATTGAATCCCAGTTTTCAAAAGTTACTTTGATTCAAATTATTGCATTTACTTTAAGTATTTATTTAAATGCTTTTGGGTTTAGTTAATAATCCAAATTGTTATAACATCCTTGTCTAATCGATATGCCATAATCTTTTGCCACCCTAGCTTGGTTATTTAATAGTTGGTATTATTGTAGCACCAACGTGGGTTGGTTAGTACGAGTAGATTGCTTAGCCATGCCACGAACCATTTATTCATGTGAGGCTGCAATTATTAAACCTGACTAAGTGAATATGCAATCCTGTAATAATCTGTGTGTACTATGTGTCTTTGTGGCATGTGTTGCACTTAAATCAACCGGGTGGTAAAAGGATTTGGACTGAGGCAAGGGGGTGGATACTGTGTGATATGGTGGAGCTGTGTGCATGGGCTTTATAAGCTGTGTGCTATTTATGGTGGAGCTGTGTGCATGGGCTTTATAAGCTGTGTGCTATTTTTGGTGGAGCTGTGTGCATGGGCTTTATAAGCTGTGTGCATAGGGATTTGTAGTTAGCATGTGGTAGTCTTGCCTTGGTCAGTTAAGGACCTCACCATGTGCGCCATTGGTGCTGAGCCCCTACATGCGACCACATGCCTGTTATGGGATGGGCCTAGCATAGTAAGATGAATTTTCTAAAATGCTTTGTTGTGATCAACTCTGATCCAGTTGATTACATCTTGTGGGTAAAGTGTACAAACTCTGCAGAGTGTAATTTAATCTATTCGAATAGCCGCGTCCGCGGTCATGGACAATGCTCGGGGATTTCACACTAGGGGTAGATTTTCATAAAAACTGTGTGGGAAGGGAGCTGTGTGATCTAAGTCATATGGCTATGTGAATAATTTGTTTAGGCTATGTGTGTCTTTGTGAAATCAAATTATGAAATTATGATTATCTATTTGTTTTACTTGCTTTCAAGCTATTATTTGTATTCAATTGCAAATGTTGCATTTCTGCAAAATAACCACAGAATGCCATTCCCTTGGAATAAGCCTGCATCTATAAATTGCATTTCTGTGGTATGACTTGCGAGTACAGTGTGTACTCACGCTTGCTTTGACGAATCAAGCAGAACTGAAGGAATCACCAGTCAATAAAGTCTACTTCAAGGATCGTGGAGGACTAGGTCACGCACCCCAGCCGATTGCCTGTGGGCATATGGATGGGCTTCACTGGAGTTATCCCGTTTCGTTCCGCTGTAGCTTCATTGAGCTTTTTGCCTTCTGAGGCATTAATTGTAAGATTTGACCTTAAGGCCTTTACTATGATGTTTATTGTATTTGCCTATTTATTAGTTATCTTTGTATATGGAATTGATATTTCACTGATGTTGTCACTGTGTGCACTAGCGTGATCCTGGACTAGTGCAGTATACACAGAGGGTCCAGAATTGTATTTTTGGGTCCCGACAGGCGCGTGGTGACGCGGTTGGTCGGGCGAGACGTTCACCAGAGCGGCGGTGCGGCAGCGAGGGAAGCGACGGAGGGGAAAGAGCAAGGGAGGTGCACAGGGGGCTTCTTATAGGCTCCCAAGGGGGATGGAGCTGTTGAGCGGCGAGGAGAGCTGTTGAGGCTGGCGACGCTGCACGGCCTACACGCGGAGGTGACAAGGCATGGGAGCAGGTGGCGCGGCAGGGAGGAGCGGGACTTTGGAGGTCAAGGTGAGATGGCGCAGCAGGCTTCTGCATGAATGACTTGAGCGGCTGCAAGACGGCGATGGCGTCTTGGTGGCGAACATGCCGAGAAGACAAGGCAGGGCGGGGGAGCCGCTAGTGGGCTGCAGCGGGCGCACACGGGTGACAGGAGGTGGCAAGAGGAGCCAGAGGTGGCGTGCGCACATGCGGGAGCTGGTGGCTTGGCAGAGCACGCTAGGGAGAAGAGAGAGGGAGCTCACGGCGCTCGGGCGTGCTCTGGCGCAACAGGCGGCGGGGCGATGCGACCAGGCAAGACAAGGCGGGTGGGAGTAGATGCGACGCAGCAGAGGGTTGATGGCAGCGGTGGCGACTTAGAGGCCGGGGGCAGGTAGCCGAGGCGATGGGGATGCAGCAGGCAAGCACAAGGGTGACAGGGAGAGGCATCACCAGGCGTGGAGCGCACAAGGTGGCTCGGCTGGCTTGTCCAGGGAAGAAGAAGGCCAGATGGGGAAGGAAGGGAGCCGGGCTGGGCTGGGCCAGAAGGGAGGAAAGGGGAGGTTGGGCCGGAAGCTGGGCGAAGAAGGAAGATGGGCCGGGGAAAAGCTGGCCGGCTGGGAGGAGATGGGGCTGAGCCCAACTGAAAGGAGAGGAAAGGGTGAGAAAGGGGCCCAAATCCGAAAAAGAGAATTCAAATTCGAAATTTGAATTCGGATTTTGCAAAGAGGATTTAAAACACAAACCCGAGCTTAGAGGAAGCTAGAAGATTTTTGAAAATAGTTGGTAATTTGAAATATGAACGAAAATCGAAATCCAAAAGGTATTTACTATTCCCGTCTGAAAAACGGGATGTTACATGGCTCGACGCGCGTGCTCACGGTGCTTCTTTCTTTGATACAACCAGTAAAATCCTGACCACTAAAAAAAACTTGCGTATATCAAGTTGAATTTTAAGCATATATACATCAAGTTGAATTTTAACTTGATATTTCCTTCAAGGCTGCAACGTACATGAGAAAAATGAGACATATAGGATTGGAGAATTTTAGACGCGAGTAAAATAACGCAGGCCTAATCTTGGCATCCTATTCCATCATTTACAACCATATCATGCCCGATTTTCCATCGTAGAAATCCAATTCCCCTTTGCAGATTCCCACATTGTGCGACCGTTCTTAGCTTGTGTAGCTTTACACGATTCTATTCCACATCAACTGCCCAAATGAAATGCATCTTCAACTTTTCTTTCTTTTGAGCCAATCGATGCAGATTCTTGCTCCATTCAACGAGCACTGCACGCTGATCTAGATGGCCCAATCAAACCAGCGATATATTATTGGACCTGCCTGGAGGTGAACTATTTGTCGACAACCAAATCTAGAGAGAGAAACTACTACGTACAACGCGTGCTAGATAAGCTAAGCCGCAAAAGATCGCTACGCGCGTAAGGTAGCAACCGTGAGAAACGTAATAAGCTGGCGATTTCTGCCGTATATTGACATATTTTAAGCCGTGCGTGGTGCAGGCCTTCGCTTCTATAAGAGCAATAGGGCTGAACACGCTAATGCCCATTCAGAAACATACACACACCGACACGCCTGCTCAAGTGATCGAAAAGCATTACACAGAAGATTAATTGTGCTGGTTGATTGTAGGCCGGCCGGAGAGGTTGTGATGGCGATCAGGAACATGACTGTGGCGACGACGACGCGATCGCTGGACGGGGACATGACTGTGGACGAGTTCAAGGAGTGGCTCCGGCGGTTCGACGTGGACCGCGACGGGCGCATCAGCCGCGACGAGCTGCGCCGCGCGATGCGCGCCATCCGCGCGCGGTTCACGGGGTGGAAGAGCAAGCGCGCCATCAGCTACGCCGACGCAGACGGCGACGGCTACATTGACGACGGCGAGGTGGACGGCCTCATCGAGTACGCGCAGAGGAGCCTCGGCCTCAGGATCGTCGCCTACTAGGGCTAGCTGAGCTAGCTCGCTCCATCCATGCACGCAGCTCCCCGTTAAAATAAGCTCTCGGTCGATCGCTTGTTACCTTAACATGCTTTCTTGTGTTCTTAATTAATTTATGCTGTATTGTCATGCTACACACGGCCGGTTGCCTAGCTCGCGCCATGGGTGCCGTTGGTGTTAATTTGCTTTCTGAGAGAAATTGACAGTGTGTTCTCGACCCCCTTGTACGTGCGGACGTGCCCATTTAATTTTGAGACTTTGTTCTGTAAAAAATCAATCGGTGTCGTCTTACGTTTTTCTCACGGCATGCAATCGAACTGTCGATATCGATCGATCGATCATGTATGCAGGAAGCAAATTACGGATTTTTACACGGGAAGCTTCTTCGGTCGATGCATCGAGTTAAAAAGTATGCATGGTAAGCTGATGCTGCTGTTGCTTCTTCCGTTAACCTAGTTCCATCTTATTAGGGGTTTATAGTACAAGTAAAACTTAGAACCAAAAACAATATACATATTTAGCTTTGGCTTAGATAAAATAAAATCTATGCAAAAAAAAAAAGGATCAATAACAAACGGCTAGGCTCTTCATAGATTGGTTAACCAGGGCAGAAAGTCTGAAACTTGAGGACCCGTTTGGAATATGCCCCCCCCCTGCCAATAGGAGTTGAACAGTTCATATGAATTTTATGTGAACTTCCTGCCCCCCGAACGAACCTGAATGGTTTTCTTCTATAAAAAAAAAAAATCGAAACTGCTATTTCTCTGTCGCATGTTTTTTTCTCTGATTTCAGTTGTTTTTTCGCTCATCCGATTCGCTCTGAGATTTGTGTTTTCTTTTTCGGGTCCGCTGTTCAATTCCGGGTTTTATTCGAGCCCGTTTTGCTCCGAATGGTGGAGCGTGAGACTATGCATTGTTTTTGAATAATTTTTGGGAACCGCACCGCTTGTCTTGAGCGGAAGGCTCGAGACGTGGTCACGGGCGGACAGATAGCGAGTGTCCTGAGCCAAGCGGAAGTCTCGAGATGGCTACAACCCTGTCATCGTGTCAGCTCTGCTGAAACTGGAAGACGTAGCTTCGCCCGACGAATTAAAGTCATAATTTGTTGTAGACTTGTTGGGAGAGCTTATAAAGAGAAAAGAAAATTGTTGGGATAAGATTGTAGTATGTCCGGATAAGATCGTAGTTTGTTACAAGTTTGTTAGGGAAGCAAATAAATAGAAGAGAGAATTGTGTGAGAGGTCCGCACAATACGCCTTGACATATACCATAGAAAAAGATCTTGTTGCCGGTATAGCGGGGCCAAGGGTATAGCATGGATGTGATACTTTCCATGCCGAAGCTATCAAACATGAAGAATAGTAGCACACATCAGTGACAAGATCGGAGATGAAAAATCTCAAAGCACAAAAGAACAAAGGAGACAAAAAAAATCCCCAATCACAATACATTTATGATGAGGATTCTTGATCAGGTCAACCTTTTCGATCAAAGTCAGAGTTCCTGTCAAAGAAGACCCACTTAACATAGGTCCACTATACTACGATTATCAATAACCAGTTTTTGAAGGAAGTCTAATTCCCTTTATTACGGCCAAACTGGTTGACAGCCAGTTTAGGTCATGACACTACTATAAAAACGCTAATACTGGACGCCTCATCACAGATGGTTGACCAAAACCGTCTATATTACATGCAATCACAATCGGTTTTGGTTTAGAGACCGCTCATGTTACTTCTCGCGCTTAAAACCGTCGTGAAGAGTAATATCACGCACGGTTCATGTTGAAAACCGTCTGTGAAGTATTATAGACGGTTCTTGTTAATAACCGCTTGTGATAATTCTACATATCACGACGGTTTTTAACAAAACCCGTCAGTAAAACATCACGCATTTCTTAACAATAACCGCTCAGGATATTACCACATATCACGACGGTTTTTGTTATAACCATCTCGTGATAATATCGCTCTGATCCAATCGCGCGTTTTCTTCTTCGTCGCCATCCAATTCGGCTCCCCGATTCGTCTCTTCATCTCACGCTCCGAATTTATACCTTGTTTTATAAAAAGGATCATCTGCCATCGAAGATGTGATCATCCCCACATACTTATAAAAAAAACAGAAATGGCTACCTCTTCCTTGTCACCGACATTGATGGCCTACTCCGCCTTTGTCAGACGAAAGCACCTCTCTCGCCAGACGTTGAACTGCGGTTGCGGAAGAACACTATTTCAACAAAGATCTTCACTCCTACGCCGACCGAGAATTTGTGGAGCAGATGGCACCACCATCCGCCGCCTTGACATCCTCCTCCGCCGTGTCTTCGGGTGATCTCCCACTTTCGACGAAGTTTATCGCGTCATCGACGTGGTTCTTCCAAAATGACGTTGCACGCCTTCAGAGGCTTGCCGTCACTTGGATCACAGAATCGAGGCGCAAGAAGCATCGAGTCGACGAAAGCCGAGACCCTCAAGCAAGAGAAGAGACCCTATGGGCTCAATTCTTCTTGGTTCAACAGTCTGAGGGTATTCGGGAGACACTTGAACGAGCACGTCAGTGGGTGGATGCATTTAGAGCTTCGTCACGATGATCGTGAATCGTCCGATGTCGACACCGTCGCCTATGAAGTATTGAAGATGGAGATAGCAGCCTACCTCCGCCACTAGAAAAACTTTGTTTAATTATAGGTTTCTACTTTTTTTAATATAAACATGTAATTTCTTCATGTCATGTAAGTGTATATACAAGATAAATATACTTGAGAAAAAACCATATCACAGACGGTTCCATTATAGAACCGTCTGTGATAATTATCACTGACGGTTCCATAATAGAACCGTCTGTGATAAGTCTCTTTATTAGTAGGAGCCCGGCCGGCCGCTAGGGTTTGCGCTCTAACTCGTCACTCCCCAGCGGCCTTACTCTTGTCCATTCCCTTCCCACCCGAGTGACCCGTCGTGGCCGACGCCGCCATTCTTCCTGGGCCAGTTGCCAGACACCATGATTCACTGCACAAGACACTGCGACGATAAGAGTGTCTTTTGCAAGGTCACCATGCAGCCACAACCACAGCTGACGCCTCTAACTCGCCACTCCCAGCCCGCTGAAGCTTGCGCCCGCCTCTAACTTGTCACTCCCAACAGATTTACTCCTCCTCCCCACCTCGACGCCACCGCCGACCTCGACCCGTCGCCGCCGCCGCCCGACCCTGCAGGCGCTCCGCTAGGGCCCTAGCCGGCTTTGCTTTCCCCATCCTCCTCTATTCTCCTCTAGATCTGTTAGCTTAATGTCTTTTGTTGAGTTTGATTTTTATGCTTGAGCCTTGTTGTGTCCCGATGTTTGTGTGATTTATGCAAGGTGAAGGAGATGGATGAGGGTTGTCTTTGGTGGTGGGGTCGCCACCGTGGTTCGCACAGATCGAGGTATCACCCTACCTTACTCCCTCTCTGTCTCTACCCCCCTTGCTCTGTGATGAAAATGGCTAGTGCTCTACGATGGATGCCGAGGGCTACTACTGGTGTGGTGGGTTTGGACGCCCTTGGTCTTGTTCTCTTGTCGATGAACCGCTTCAATGATGTTAATAGTCTTATGCTGAAATTGAATTGATAATTAGTTCAGATTAATAGTCCCTTGCTCTATGATGTAATGATGTCAATAATCTTATGCTGAAATTGAATTGATAATTAGTTCATATTAATAGTCCCTTGCTCGTGATGCAATGATGTTAATAGTCTTATGTGAAATTGAATTGATAATTAGTTCATATTAATAGTCCCCTTGCTCGTGATGTAATGATGTCAATGGTCTTATGCTGAAATTGAATTGATAATTAGTTCATATTAATAGTCCCCTTGTTCATGCTTGGTCAAGTTCTCCTACCTCTTGCGTGCAGTGCACGCCCTACTATTCCATTCATAATCTCTTCTCTATAAAGTCATAGCGATTGCTTGCTTGTGCCATTAAAACGGCATCATATATATATATATATATATATATATATATATATATATATATATATATATATATATATATATATATAATTCTTAGTCTGACCACTTTGGAAATTAGTCCCTTGAGAAAAGCGAGACAATATCCATGGGCAACCTCATTGAGCCCTGCAAGTTTAAAAAGTATGGATGCAAGGAGGCGTCGGGACATCCAATTACGGATGTTGTCGATGAGTAATTGGATGTCGCTATGTTGAAAGTGGCGTTGATCTTAACACTCCGGGAAGTGGCATCATCTATCGACAACCAACAAGTCTTAGAATTTGTTGCTTGCAACAAGTAGTTCTTGTTGGGTTTAAAGACGATTACATGCTCAAGAATGGTTAGTTGTCGATACATGATGCCACTTCCCGCCGGAGTACATGCGATCAACGCCACTTTCGAACATAGCGACGCCCAACATCCGTAAATGGATATCCTGATGCTCTCCTTACATCCATACTTTTTAAACTTGCAAGGGCTCAATGAGGTTGCCCATAGCTACTGTCTCATCCTTCTCATGCTGCGTGGACGATCCCCTCAAAGTGGCTGAGAGACTACGAACAATATATGTATAATATATATATGATGCCGGATTTAATGGCACAAGCGTACCACTACTTAGGGCTTTATAGAGAAAAGTCATCATGCACGGTTTCACCACAAACCATCGTGATAGTATTTATCACGAGCGGTTTGTGGATGAAACCGCTCGTGATAAGTACTTATCACGATCGGTTTGTGGATGAAACCGTTTGTGATATGTACTTATCATGCACGGTTTCAGCTACAAACCGCTCGTGAAAGTATGCATCAAACCGCTCGTGATGACCTCATGTCATCATCGACCTATAAACTCGAGCGGCTCACGAAACCGCTCGTGATGACGCGTTGAACCGTCTGTGAATACCTTTTTTGTAGTAGTGTGAACGACTGGCTATGGACATTGTCCGACCAGCTACACGGCTTTGGACAATCACCGACCACTTAACTGGTCGGGAGACACCAACAGCTACCCACGTGACTGGCGGGAAGGCAGCTTTTTGGCGCATTTAGCAACTTACAACAGTTGGCTAACGGATCCGACAGTTCAAGACTTTCCTGGTGAACGTGCGTGAAGATTAGATACACCTTTAGCGGTATTAACTGTCACCCCTTTAAATACTAGGAAAAAATCCAGCTTACTCCCTCCAACTATCAGAAAAAGTCTGGTTTCCCCCCTGAACTACAAAACCGGTTATTTAAACCCCCCCCCCAAAAAAAACTTGCCAAATCCGGTCATTTAACCCCCCAGACCAGTTTCAAGTGGCGGTTTTGCTGATGTGGCACATATATGGCCACGTGGACATCCACATCATCATCTCTCATCACCCACCTCTCCCTTTTCTCTTCTTTTGTTCTTTTTCTTCTCCTCATTTCTTCTTGTCCATCTGGCTTTGGCTCACTAGCGTGCCCACTGCGTTCTCGCCAAGCGTGCGGACATGGCGAGCACCAGCGTGACCACGCCACTGCCGCCTCCCGGTGTCGGCCACCATCGCATCCCGCCTTCGTCCAAGCATAGTGCTCAATCGCGGCGCATGTGTGCTCCGTTCTGGCGCCTTCGCCCTCTCACACACTACTGGCTGCTCTCGCCACTTGCCACCGGCCACGGCACGGGTGGTTCTCCTTGGCAGCAGAGCGCAACAGTTCCGGATCCCGATAAGACGCGCGCAGGCGTTGGCCTTCTCCTCCACCACTACAGCGTAGGTTGGCCTTCTCCTCCTTCCTCCGGTTGCCCAGCTCCTAGCACCGCTTATCGCCGCCGCTGGTCCTTGCCGATGCTTAGCTCCTCCCTAGCCGACGTGGCCTCCGGCACGGGCCGCCACACTGCATGCTCAAGAAAAGCTCAAAAGCTCTTCTGGTGAGTTGCTCCTAGCAAAGCATTATCATTGTATTCCAAGAAACCACATCTCGAACATCAACTCATCAAATAGCTTTTCGCCACACACATAGCACATAAAGTACAAGATGAATTCAAAGAATGAATTTGCAATCACGAGAAGGAATCCATTGCAATTTTCTTCACAAGCCCTTGAGCTTGCTCCGGTGATCCAAACGCAGGAAATATCGCAACAAGAGAGACGCTTGAGAAGCCATGACCACTTCTTACGAAGTTCCTCGAACTGAACATGGCATCGTGGACACGGCCATACCGCACAAACCAAGAGACGAGACAGTTCGGTGACGACGCCCATGCAGCATTTCTAACACGTTGAGCGATCATCAACCGTCCGTTCGCGCAAAGAACCCCAACAATGCTATTCCGCATCACGGTCACTATGGAGCGCCCGTTCTTGAGGATGTGCGGTGCGGTGTAGCGCAATGGGCCGACGGAAGACGAAGAAAGGATCGGCCAAGGTGAACGCGGTCGGGGAGACACCGGCGGTGAGCATGCGCGCGAGGAGTGATAAGGCATCGGCCGCGAGGTCGGCGCGGGCACGGGAGGCGATAAGGGCACGTACGACACCGCCGTCGAGGCCGCCGGCGTCTACGACCGCGCCGCCTTCCGCCTCCGCGGCTCAAGGCATCCTCAACTTCCCTAATGAGGTCGGCACCACCGCGGGCCAGTTGGAGCCGCCTGTGCTGAGGATGACCTGGAGTGTGGAGTTCTCCGTGGTGAGCACACGGGCTATAAAGGGGTGACAAATAGACGCTAACGTGGATAAATCCGACCACGTCAGCAAAACCACCGTTCCAAACCACTACGGGGTGTTATTTGACCGGATTTCGCAAATTCAGGGGATTAAATAACCGGTTTTGTAGTTCAGGAGGTAAACCAAACTTTTCTAATAGTTCGAGGGAGTAAACCGGACTTTTTCCTAAATACTATAAAGGGGTAGCTCATGTTCTCAGTAATATATCTCTCATAAGTCTGAAAAGTATAAGTTCAATGATCATTATGATCATATGGTAACATCTTTTGTATTCTCATACAAACACCCAATACATTCATAGCAATATACGATCTTCATTTGATAGTGTTCTCACATTACATTCCTAAGTAAGTTCGATTAGGAACCCTGTGTTTGGATCATCAACAATTTATTCCATCTACCAACACACATGTTCGGCGAATAGAATGATTCATATTTAGACAACAACAAAAAAACCACGAGATGGTCAAGGGTGGAAGGGAAACCAGCAGCAACAGCCTCTTCGCTGCATGCGAGGCCATGTTACGCCTGGATCTCAGCGGCCGCCTGCCGGAGGGGCTCATCTAGATGGACAACGCACCGATGGGTGGCATCAAATTCGGCGTCCTTGTCTGATAGCCACCATACCGCCGTTGCCGATGACGCCATGCCCATTAGCGGCAGCAGGGCTGGGACTCGGGCAACGGCAAATGCGGTGGGTGGCGTCAATGGCGAGCACAACAGCACGTGTTGAAGATGGGCGTGAAAGCGGCAAGGGACGTGAGGTCGCGGGAGGGAAGGTGTGGCACTGCAAGTCAGAGAGAAGGCCTTAGGGAGTCGTGAAGGTGCGTGGCGAAGGGAGCACCAACGTTTGGGAGTAGAGAGCACGTGATTCGAGGGAGGCGGGCAACACTAGGAAGGTGTTGCGCTACGAAGAGAATAGGAAGGGCGTGTTTGTTGGGCCCAATGGCGGCGCCAAAATATTGGTGAGGGTCAGAAAGTGGAGAACGCATCACTCGCCACTACTAGTGTCTTTTTAAAAAGGAGTAAAGATTAATCGGCTAGTTGCCTAAAAACCTGAATTGGACCATAAGTTATCCTTTTTGTTGGGCTAACAGATATCGCATGACGCAAGGCCCATAGAGTTGAGCCCCCACGCGGCTCTGCCACGCTTGATCGACTATGAATAGGAAGCCTACTTACAAATTGGTCCAAAGTCTAACCTTGTGGCACAGGGCCGCAGGCTGAAATCAACATTGAGACGCTTAACTACGCGCTCTTCTCATCTTAAAAAAAGCACGTGCCCTTCTCCTCTAAAAAACCAAAAAAAGTACCTTGATTATGCAGTTACATTATATTCTTAAATACATTGGACGATTACTATTTCTTATTAAATTCATGTGAAATCTGTGCATTCCTAACAGTCCCATATAACCAATACTTAGCTGCCTGGACGGCTGGATCCACTGTAAATATTTTTGGTCGTCCCTTCCTATCATATTTACAGTTTGAATAAACCACCAATTACCAAGCATGTCACTCACACAGTCACGCCTAGTAAAACATCCATTTTGTCGTCTTGCCTACGGCCCTCCATGCAAAACAAACCACCCTAGCTTTTGTAAGTAATCAACCTAGGGTTGCATTTACTCAATTGACTATTGGAGTATTGACCACACCATCTGGTGGCCCGTGCATGCAGTGCATGGCCCCATCGTCTTTCCTCTTTTTTCCCCAACAAGACATGCATGCATGTGACCAAGCACAACCCTTCGCCCTCTCAGAACGGATTAACGGAATAAACTAAAACCAGCCCAGTGACGCCTTTGAGCTCATTGGACTCAAGCCTCCCTAATGAAAGCTCCAAAGATAAACTAACTATAGGTCGGCCTAATTATACACACATTCCAAAAGGGAGAGGTGATATGCGGCGTTGTTCGGAGACCAAGCAAACTCACCCTTATCGAGAAAGGAGATGCATATATGTGAGCATATCATATGGACTACCGGTGATGACTTGTGAGTTGTGGCCATGTATTTCACTTGGAGTAGGCAGCTAATAAGTGGAGTATTATATCATCAACTTGTGTGTTAACTTTGACCGTTATTTGGAGCTTTTGCATGGAGCCTACTTGGCATGCCTCTTTGCATGACAGCTTCCTACCCATGATTGGCTGTTATTTTTATGTGAAATGATACTTCACTTTTCTGATGCTGTTTTGCCTCTTTTATTTGGTGGTGTTTTCTGCTTATCCCTGTAGCTGGAGCTCTACTACTGTGTTTCGGTAGCTGCAGTAAGTTTCCTATAGCGTTCTTCTGAGTAGTTTTTGATCTGGGAATTGTAAGCTGACATCTTAACATTTCTACTCCTTTCTGTAAACTTTTTTTGCGACTTTTTTCTGTAAACTCTTTACTCCTTTGGTATATGAAAAAGGGTGAATTTTGTAGTATTAAAAAATTATGATATAGTATACATAATAAGTAAAAATAAGTCATAACCTGTCGTCTGACGCGGATATGTTCAATCAAACCCTGTTTCGCACGAGAAATTGAGATACACAAGGATTGCCAACGTACCAGTACGCTTTAAAGATTCAATTCAAGCACCAGTATACTTTCTTATCATGGCGTCGCTGAACTACTGCAGCACATGCATGCATGCAGATCCCGCCTTATCACCTGTTCCTGCAACTGCAGCCATGGGCCGGTTGTCATTGGAGCCGGCCTTATCTCCCGTGCTAGCTCTCGCAACCTCACCCATGGCCATGGGTTGCCATTGGACGGTCAAACTGCACCCCCAACTGACCGGTGCAGCTCCAGCGCGCACACACACACCCCACTGCGAAACAGAAAGGGATCGGCGTACGGCAGTGGCCTTGCCTACGCATTCAGCAACTTTAGGCGCCTGGAGTAAAAGCTGGGCGATCTAGCTAGCGAGCTCCGGTCCAGTCCAACTGCTACCTTTCAAATAGTCAAATCCTACCTCGCGCTCCAGCCTAGCTAGCACTGTCGCCCATGTACACAAAAGCTTCGCAGTTGCAGCAACTTAAAGGCACAGAAAAGAGAGCTAGCTCTGCGTCTGCGTATATGCGTGTGTACGTGCTCCATTTGAGAGCCAGTACGTAGCTGCATGCAGCTGCTCGGCTTACTCCGCTGGTTGCTGCTGATCGAGGAGCTAGCCGGCCAGGGAAAGCCATGCGTAGGCACCATCGATCGGTGGATTCAATTCAATTCAATGCAATCATCGTCTCGCTTTCACTTGTTTATGCGCGAAACCAGCGCCCTGTGGACGTTCTGGAAAGTGCTGTTTCCGATGCGGTTTTTATTGCTCCGAGCGGCCCATGCATAAATGCCGCGCGCCCCAGCAGCGCAGCGGAGGCGAACACGGGAACCCAAAAAGGGCTGGGCTTTGAACCGTTATTTACGTGGAAAGACGCACAGATTCTCACGCTGCAGCAGGCGTCGTTGCATGCCAGACGTTGATTCCAACCGGGCCATCTCAGGACAGTAGTTTTTTTTATATATATATAATAGGTTTGTACCCATTTCCATTAAAAGAAAACATAGTCACAAGAATTCAATAAACTGTACAAGCTAAAAAAGATTACAGGTTTGGATTACGTCTACAAGTTCAGATGACTCTAGCTCGAAAAACTTCAAAAGCAATCTTCCCAATTGCTCTAGCGCTCGTGCGGAGCAGTTCCCGATCTCCCTCCTTCTGTAAATGGGACCACAGTTCAATCCGGTGACAAATGGTATGTATAACTGAGATAGGTTTCACAGGCCATTTTTTTATTAAAACACACTAAGTTACGCACTTTCCAAATGCTCCACAATATCTGCTGGAGGGCTAGGCAGGCCAAAAGTACAACTCACGATATTCCAAATGTATCTCGATAAAGAACACTGCAAGAACAAATGAGTAATACTTTCTTTTGCCCCCACAAAACATACATTCTTTGTCCCCCACCCAACCCCTGCGCATAAGATTGTCTTTGGTCAAAATGCTTTGCTTCAGCACTAACCAAAGAAAGACCTTAATCTTTAGGGGTAGTTTAACAGCCCAAATGAAGTTGTGGGAAATGAATACTTTGCATCCTCAGCACATTGTAAAAAGATTTAACAGAAAAGGTTCCCGAAGGCGACCAACGCCATACCAACCTATCCCGTTCCTCCTTCAAGAGCACCCCCTTGCAATCTGCTAGGAGCCTATTCCATAGAGCAAGTCCTTCCCCCCACAACGTCCTTCTAAATCTGATATTTCTAAACTCCTGCTGGACCGTCCTTGCTACAAAAATGTTCTTGGAGGTGGTAATACTATAGAGTCTTGCATATTTTACTGAGAAAGGCGTATCCCTAAGCCACGGATCCTCCCAAAATCTGGTTCTAGCGCCATCTGGACAGTAGTTTATCGTCTCTGTTTTTTTCTTACGAGTAAAAAGGTTGGTCTTATTGACCTGGTACTGGCCGGTACGACCGTGGCAGTAGTAGTACTCCACAGACGTTCCAGGCTAGGGATGATGCTTGTAATTACTCCATTACTCACTTACTCCACGACGGAGAGCAAACATGCCACTCCAGTTTACCCAGGAGACCATTTGTCTGTTGCTTCACGTGCCGAAATAGTAGCTAGCCAATGCCGTGCTTGCTAGCTTGTTACCACATTCAGACCAGAGAGAGAGCGCTCAGATGGCCCCGGCCGGACCTGTGACACCTTCTTTTCAGTGAGGCACTGACCAGTTAGTGCTTAGCTTAGTTACGCCAGCTAGATGCTGCCCGATCTACAAGCTAGATCGTGTAGGATCCGATAGCCAGGGCGATGTGCTTTGGCAGGTACATACGGTGCCCGGGATCATATAGTCATCATCATATACCTACCTACGTACCATGCATGAAAGAATCAGATACCTACATGTTGGCCAATACGGGAAGTGTCCTAGATGCCGCCACACATCATATGGCACTCAAGGGCTAGCTAGCCGATACGACGCACTTTTCCTATGTGTTGTGCTGTGTGCAAGCATATAAAATTTGGTGAGGCGCGCCGCGCGCATGACATGAAGGAGGCAAGAGGGCCCAGCTAGCTAGGCGAGCCGATCAATCGCGCGTCGTCGACGTGCATGTTAATTTACGCTCGCGTCGCTATCGATTCCCTTCAATTCGCCGGCCATTCCCGTGCGTGCCGCTGCGAGATCTCCAACTTTGCGAAAGGCCGGCCCCTCCCGCGGTCGGGCAAGCGTAAGCGTGCGCGTGCGATGGGGGAGAGCCGGGACACGCACAGTGCGCGCCATGGGTTCCGTGCGTCGCACTTCCGTCGGCGTCGGGTCAGCTGCATGCATGCGCGTTTGCCAATATCAAAAGCTATTCTCCCTTTAAATAAAGGTTTTTCGGTCATGGCAAGGATGGAAAGGGGGAAAACCGGTTCGAAATATGTGCTTCGTGCTTACAGTACGTTACTGTTCAGGACACAGTGATCTTGTCTTCGCTGGCCATTTATTCTTCCCATTTTGACCAGGGACCAAGAATTAAAAGCACCACGCATTGTCCGGTTCGTACGTACTTGTACCAGCCACTCCGACAGGAGACAGCAGGCCGGAGTCATATGGACTGTCCAGTGCTTGTAATTTGAATATCGGACCACTACTACAAAAATAGCTATACGGTTCTATTTACAAACCGACTGTGATATATAGTGTTGTCTAGAACCGTCTATGATATGTCACAAATGGTTCTATTTATAAATCGTCTGTGATATGTAGCGATGCCTAGAACCATTTGCGATATCACAGACGATTTTTGTTAAGAACCGTCTGTGATAATCACAAATGTCACAGACGGTTATGGTCAAAAACCGTATGTGTGAATTATCACAGACGGTTCTTAACAATATCTGTCTGTGATAGTGCAAACGTCACATACGGTTTTTAATAAGAACCGTCTGTGATATGCAGCCATTATATACCCAGCCGTCCCGACAGACACCCTTACCTCTGGCGCCTCCACCCCCTTCCCGTTTGAGCCGCCACCCCTGCTGCCTCATCCCCATTGCGCCACCTTAGAGAGGAGAAGGAAGGGAAGGAAGGAGGCAGGGGGAGAAGGAAAGGAGGAAGCTAAAGAGAGGATAAAGGAAGGAGGAAGCTAGGGAGGAGGATCTCGTGGGATATTTGGGATTTTCGTCGTGAGCTCCGAAGGTAACGATCTGTAACCCTTTATATTTGCCCTAGGTTAATCGCTAATTAATTTTAGTATGTTTAGTTAATAGAAAGAGTACTTGTGGTTTATTAATCTAATTTAACACTAATTTGTTACGTGTGTAGCGTAGATGGATCGAAACTGGATGTACGATGAGAACCGTGTGAGTGAAAAGTACATTAATGACGTGTCTGCTTTTAGAAGAGCCACTGAGCAGGATATGTCGAAGAAGGGAATGAAATTTATGTATTGTCCATGCATTAATTGCGGTAATATGAAGATGTTTAACAACTCAACGCAGATCGAATCGCACTTGATTTGAAGAGGTTTCAAAAAGGGGTATACATGTTGGACCAGTCACGGTGAAGAGCAGATTATACAGGAAGTTAATAATAACGATATCGCCGAGGAAGTCAACGATATGTCGGATGTGGACTGTCACTACTACAAAAGGCTAATATTGGATGCCTCATCACAGACGGTTTTTCAAAACCGTTAGTGTTAATGGTAATTACAGACGGTTTTACCAGCGTGACCATCTCTATTACTGGATACACTAAGAACCGTCTGTGATGAGCTAATATCACAGATGATTTGTATTAAAAACCGTCTGTGATGTATCATAGACGGTTCGCATCACGAACCATCTATGATGTATTCCAAGCCATGGTAAAATCACATAGTAAGAAAAATTCCAGTCATCACAAACGATTTTTGTATGAAACAGTCTGTGAATTATTACGGTCATCACAATCGGTTTTTGCATGAAACCGTTTGTAATTCGCAGCGCGGGAGGGCGAAAAATTTTGAACACGTGCGCAGGAGGCAAAATGTTTTGGCACTGTCCTTATATATTATAGCCACCCAGCCTTGTTTTCCATCAGTGTCTCCCTCTCCCCTCCCCACACCGAGCTCCGGCGACCACCCTTGATTCTCCATCACGGTTCGGCGAGGAGACACAGCCAACGACGAGGAGGAGGAGAGGTATGCGGAGGAGCTTCTTGTCTGCTGCAGGAGGTAGACTGCCGGAAGGTACATCTACATCCCCAAAACATACATAATTTGTTGGTTGTTTGTTGTAAAAAAATGATCTTAATATTGTGTTACCAAAGGTCAGAGCGCCGCCGGAGGTTTTCGGCCGTCTCTCCTTCCTTGCCGACAAGCTTGAGCTAAACTCGGATGACATACAAGAACAGCTTGTGATATATATGCTAGTGAGGTACATAGAGGAGCTCACAAGACCAATCCAAGAAGCCGATGAGTTCTTCAGGTGCTTGGAGGCACAGATAGTTTCTAGCTAGTTTAACTTTGTAATTTTATTCTTTTTTCCCATTCAGATGGTCGTTGTGAAACCTTTTGGTTTCCCTTTCCTATAAGAGGGGAAATTGGCTACAGGGCACTCTGCACATTCGCGTCATTTGCCAACGGACATCCAAAGCTAGAAGACATCGCAAAAATGTGTAATTTTGCTGTTAGACACTCCTCTCATTAAAATAATATATCCGAGTGTAAAATGTCCTCAATGCCCTCAATGCGCAATGCATGGCTCGGTCTAATTCAACCGGCTATAGTGCCGAGCTTGGTAGCTCTAATTGCAATTCTAATGGCTTTGGACCCACATGTCATACAAAATACTAATGAATTATTAACAGCTAACTAATTGCACTTAACATGAATTGTCCTCATTTTTTCTCTCCAGGCACACCGCAAACATCAAGCATTATCAAGCATCAAGCATCAGTAAACAGTAAGCATCAAGCATCAGCATGCATCAGTAAACCGCAAGCAACAAGCAAACACATCCAAGAGGCATGGGCGCAAGCGATGCCGGGCCGAGCTAGTAGGGAGAGGCGGCGGCGCCATGGGGGCAGCACGAGCCGGGGCCCTATGCTCCTGCAGCAGCGGGTCCGCGTGCGACAGTAGCGCGAAGAGCGGCCGCACTGCTCCGGCCGTCGTCACAGGAGTTGGAGTTGGAGGCGGCGCTGTCGGCGGAGTAGCACGGGTGCACCAGCATGCGGAGCCGAGCCGGGGCGGTGGGGCGGTGCAAGGTGAGGAGGAGAACCCAAGAACCACGAGGATCCCAAGAGCTCCCACCCCGAGTAGGCAATGTTGGTCTAGGGCCCCTCCCCTACGCCCCTCCAGCAACATGCTCAATCACACGTCACGGCCGATCCGGAAATCGATTACGCAGATAGCTCACAGCACCATCAAGGTTGGCCAGGACGCCGCCGCTAGCACCATCTCGCCGGCCTTCCATCGCCGACCGCCACGACGTGTTCGGGGACACCGTGCTCCCCTCAGAGTGCGGCTCAGCCCCTCCTCGCTTCCACGCCGCCCGCCGACGCGACCCCACACCTGTAACCACGCCGTGGACGCCGTTGTAGGAGGCGATGTGCCTGGGCTACAAGGACATCACCGCCTGCCTCCTCTGTGCGCACCGGTTGGTGGCCTGGGCCAAGCTCCGGCGCCAGGCGCCCGTGCTCTCCGCCATGAGGGAGCTTCGGCAGGGAGCAACAACATCAGGAAGATGATCATCGGCAGGGAGCTTTGGAAGGAGGAAAGAAGGAATAGAGAAAAGAAATGGGGGACAGAAGAAGAACTGGGAAGAAATGGGGAATGAGAATGCCAGAGGCAAAATTGGCAATTCACGTTATTTCTCTCCCCCCTTCGGACTGAAAATGATATAATAGTGCCCGTGGTGTCCTATGGCAAAATTACATGTTTTTACGGTGTCTTCTGGCTGCATCACGTTTTTTGGATGTCCGTTGGCAAATGACGCGAATGTGTAGTGCCCTGTAGCCAATTTCCCCTTCCTATAATGTGTTTGCCATCAGAATTTTAATTGGATTTTAGTTGTCTTGCTAGAGGTTGTATATGGAAACTATTGTCCAGCAATTGATTGGTTTAGCTCAAAATCTGTTTTTTTTTGTAATAGAAAAAACTATCACAGACGGTTTTGAACAAGAATCGTCTGTGATGTGATAGCTTTTTTCACAGACGGTTCAAAAACCGCCTGTGATGACGTTATGTCATCACAGACCCATAAAGTCAGACTGTTCAGAAAACCATCTGTGATGACGATTTTGAACTGTCTGTGATGATCTTTTCTATAGTAGTGTGTGCTTTTGATGAGGATAGATCAGACGATGACAACCTGGATCAGATGCTACACGATGCAGAAGGGGAATTACAATGAGAGAGAGTTTGGTAAATTCAAAGGCTTAATGGAGGACTCGAGAAAACCTTTGTTCCCTGGCTGCAAGCCGGAATACACAAGGTTGCCGTCCGTGCTTGAACTGCTAAAATTGAAGGCAAGCAATGGTTGGCCCGACAAGAGTTTCATAGCTTTGTTAGGTCTCCTAGCGAACATCCTTCCGAAGGGAAACGTGTTGCCTAGCACCACCAACCAAGCCAAGAAGGTTCTTTGTCCATTGGGAATGGAAGTAGAAAGAATGCATGCATGTCTGAACGATTGTATCATCTACCGTAAAGAGTTTGCAGACATGCATGTATATCTCGTGTGCAAAGCATCCCGATACAAATGTAAGAATCCTGCTAAGGTGAAGCAAGGACCTCCTGCTAAGGTATTATAGTATCTGCCTGTAATCCCACATTTGAAGCATTCATTTGCGCGAGCTAGGCCACTTCGTCGTGAGCTTCAATGATTTATTCGACCTAGTGAACCTCAATGCCCTCGACATCTCACTTCTATGATGTTGGACACTGTAAGTGTGTACAATCAAGTTCTACATTCACGTAATACCGATAAATGTCATAACTCATTGCTTATGTATAGATACATGATGAAAAATACCCGGCGATGGCGAGAACCGGTGGGTTTCCTCGACTCACACTTGGTCTCTGAGCAATGCATCACCGAAGACGCATCCTACATCGCAAAATACATAACGCCTGAATTGCTTGCTCAGGGCGACAAGGACTACATACTGGTGCCCTACAATCAGAAGTAAGTGATTCACTACTTGCAATACAAATTTCATTTGTACTTTATACGCAGCACGAACTTATGTTTAATGACTATAGCGACAAACATGAGTAGGTTCCAATGGATCCTTTTAGTCATTGTACCAAAGAGAAACAAGATAATATATCTTGATTCCATACTCAACAAAAACCATGAATTCACCCTTGTGCAAGGAATACTCGACAAGTATGCTCATTTCCTCCATACATAACTCTATTGTAGTCTTTCTTCATTTGAAATGGCCGAGGATAGCTTTTTGGAATCACGTAGGTTGTTCAGCGCCTATGTTGTTGAGGGAGGGATACACAAGAAATCGAGCACCACACTGCAACATAGGACGCGATTTCCAATACGCGCTAGAACACAATAATCCTACATCACACTTCGTAATAATGCATCTCGAACTGACTATATCTATATATGTAATCCTATTTTCGCAGTGTCACCAGCAAAAACAAGATCACCTATGTGCATTCTACGTTTGCCGTCATATGCAGCAAATCATGAGTACTAAGACGAATGATCCAGAGGTTTGTCAATCTCGCAATAATTATTTCCTAATTATAAATCTATATATATATGCTTACTTCTTACCCATGCTAGCGATAGGGCATGAATCTCGATTTAGATTCATTCGTATGACCGAGATCTCGGAGGTTCGAGGCATACTCTGTGGCTTCATCAAGACGGAGATCGTTAACGCCGACGGAGAGTTTCACTCCGTCGACACCGCTGAACGACCTTCAAACAATTGATTCAATTGTAATTCACTTTGAGTAGTTGTAATTCAATTGTAACTTTAGCGATAATACTTAAACATA